>JANAVB010038019.1:3601978-4201978 GCA_029216955.1 Iris pallida
CATATTACTTTGTTCTGCTGGAATGCGATTATATCCAAATAATGGGCTCTAGTGACTTTTCGCTCTTCTTGACAGCTTCAAAATCCTAGGATGGATATTCAAACCAGTGAAGAACTCTTATCTGCAATTCGGTTACTGGTGACAGAGGATCCATCCAGTGGTCGGTTTGTGTTCGGCCACCAGCAGTTGCAACCCAAGAAAAGCAAATCCATGATTCCAAGTAACTCTGGTGGAGGTGGTGATAATTCGAAGAGCAAACTGCAGACTCTCCTTACCAGAGCTGGGCATGACACCCCGACTTACAAGACGAAGCAAATGAGAGCTAACCAGTTCAGATCTACTGTTGAGTTTAATGGAATGCAGTTTGTTGGGCAGCCATGCAGCAATAAGAAGCTCGCTGAAAAGGATGCTGCAGCTGAGGCACTAGAGTGGCTGATGGGTGGTGATTCGTCGGGTTCTCGAGGTATCGATCATATGTCAACATTTCTTAAGAAGAGCAAGAAGAAGCATCATCGAAGGGCATGAATGCAAAAACACAATAGTGATGACTTATAAGAAGCTTTTATCGTCCAAACCACTCGAAGGTTGTGAGATTTAAGTTCCCATCTCCTTCATAGCAAATGGGAGTCTATTTTTTGACCAGTCCATTTGCAGGTCTTTGGAAGCATTTTTCGTTGGCAAACACCAACTTATATTGTAGACAAGATCTCCACTGTAAAATTTGGCTACGCTAGACGATCAGTATGGTGGAGAATACTGCAATGTCATGTATAATATCACATTTCATCAACTTGTGTTGTTGCTCATGTTGCATTGTCTTATGCTGTCGTTTTCTACATGTAAAGAGGCAACTTTTGAAAGTCATATGTACTGTAACCAATTTATCGTCAGGTGTCAATTTCTTTTTTCAAATCATATATGCTGTGCCAATTTTCTCATATGAACAACAGTTTCGCCATTGTTGGATCATATTGCACTATTGATATTTGTTTTTAAGTAGTGCTACTCCCTTGTCATTCTGAGAGAATAAAGAGTATTTCTCTTCAACTTTATCCATCAGTTGCTAACATATAAATATAATGCTAGATGATACATTAGCATATTCAAAATGACAGGAAATTGAACCTTGAGACCAGGTATCTATCTGTCCAGCTTCATAGCTAAGGAAAACAAATGTGGCTTGAAGCAACTATAGTGGCGATGAATGAATATCTTTTGAGGAATAAGTCTCGACTAACGTGTTCTTGATTTGTATCATGAAATATTTTAACATGAGATTGATACCGGTATCACATTTTCTTGATTCAAGCACTTGAGCGTTGTCTTTAAAGTCTTGTATGAATTTATATACTTCTCTTCCTTTGTCATCCTGATTCAACCATCTTGATCTCCAGCCGGCAAGAGGAGTTGATAGAAATACCATATAAACATCAAATGGTGTTCAAGTTTAACTAAAGTAAATTTTGGGTTGTAGGCATCTAAAGATTTGTAATAGGCTTATTAATTTCTTTATTATTAACTGTTTCTAGTGGAGGGGAGGGGTCAGAGCAAGTAAATACAGTCTTTTGCTATATAGGTTTCTCCTTTTTCCAGTTATCCTCTGTCCTCGGTTCTTTTTCTTCCCAATTGCTGCACTTCAAAATAGGGGTGAGCATTATTTGGTTAGGTTTCAAAAAATTCAGTTTGGTTTCTGTTCTCAAAATACAAAAATTCCTTTAAAATTTTTAATAACCGAAATTGCCGCACCATTTTCATTATCTTTTAAATTTTTAGTTTTGAATTTTTTTTACTTTCTATTTTCTATTTTCTATTTTCTTATTCTTTATTTTTTAATAACCGAAAAGTTTTGTCTACTAGTGATGTAGACAAAATAAGCCACAGTGATGCGAACAATCTGCCTTCTTGAGTCTGTAAAACTTTGTCTCTATATCCAACAATTCTTACAGACAAGATCAAGATCGAGAAGTAGAACGAATTCGTCCAAAGTGATGCAAACAATCTGTCTTCTTGAGTCTGTAAAACTTTGTCTCTATATCCAACAATTCTTACAGACAAGATCAAGATCGAGAAGTAGAACGAATTCGTCCAATCATGATTAGGATCATTTTTATTCTCTCTTTTAAGAACTCGTATTGCGCACCATTTTCATTATCATTTTACTTTTATTTTATTATTTTATTATTATTATTATTATTTTAATAACCGAAAAGTTTTTGTCAACCAGTAATGTAGACAAAATAAGCCACAGTGACGTGAACAATCTGTCTTCTTGAAACTGAAAAGCTTTGTCTCTATATCCAACAATTGCTACATAAACATATTTATAACCCCAATAATGTTAAGTCTACTACCAAATGCTTACAATCCACTTACAACCACTCACCCATTTGCTGACATGTGGGCCATGGTCCACATGTCAGCAATGGGTGAAGGTTGTAAGTGGGTTGTAAGCATTTGGTTGTAAATGTAGCATTACTCTTAACCCGTAACATGAGCTATGCCATCATATCCAATCGTCGTCAACATAACGGTTGTCAAGTACATAGAATTTGTCATATAATCCGTCGGATTAACTGAGAAATTGAAATTTTTTGGAGTCAAGTAAAAAGTGTTGTGAACAAACATGAACATAGTTACATATACCAAAATATAAACAAAAATCCAAAAACCGATAATTTAAAAAATAGACCGTTCCTTCAAGGGCTCTTCCACAACTCCGATTTCGTGACAGCTCCGTCATTGTCGAGTTGGACTTGGATTTTAACTTCAATTTTGTCTTCTGGTTTGGCTTCTTCTTCGATTTCGTGAATTTTAACTGCGACTTTGGCTTTGTTTTTGTCTTCAAGTAGCCTTTTTAATGCAGCTTTTGAATCGAGATTGGATTTGATTATGGTTTCATCTTTGGTTTCGATTTGGTCGATTTTGACTGCTGCTTCTGTCTCGTTCTCGTCCCGATCTGAGAAATCGTTCGTCCTCACATCGATTTCCCCCGAATCGATCGTTCTCGCTAGGGCGTAATGTCACACGAGTCTGGAGTTGCACTCGTGCAAGGCAAGATGACATATTCTCAAAATGGTTGTCTCAATTCAATACATAAGCAGCGGAAAATGGTAGAGACACATTAGAGTATACAAAAGAATCATTTTTATTAATTAAGCGGCGAAAGACAAAGGATCTGAATATCCCCAATTAATATGCCAAGTGGGCTTACAACACTCATGATCTCTCTAGCTTACAAAGGATTTCTTCGTTCTATACATCATGTCCCATATAGCAGAGGGCATCGACTTGTAGGAAGAGCTTCTGCACACCCATCTGATACATCGTCATCGCGGCACTGATCAAACGACTCCCAAGAACGAGCACCTGAAAATGATGCCCAAACGTGGGCCAGTACATTGTCGTGTACTGAAGAGTGAGGTAACCCATAAACCAACACTAAGTAGTTTTTGTGAAGCCTGCATCTTATTTGGTGATCTTTCTATTATTGCTTTAGGATCAGTTTCATGGCATAATTTCAAAGTAGTAAAACATGTATTTAGTTATCAATAACATTTAAAACACAAATGTGTCAAGTATCGTGTCCCTGCAGCAGACATTATTAGCCACATAATATTCATAAAACAAAGTGATCGTGCACTTCTTTGCATGGTCCAAACATCCATGCCAGGAACCATCAATATTTCACAAAACATACGGGTGTGAGGATCTATCCGTGCATCTGATTCTAATATCAGTCCACCGGCCCTATCTATATGAAAGGTCATGGCATACCGAGCCATAATGGACTGTATCTTAATGTAAGTCGGTGATCACTCCCTGTAAGGATTAATATTCCTATATCCAAAGGACCCCGAAATTACTAGTATTGTGGCTTATCGCATCAATAGTCGGTCGCAACCCATCCTAATGAAGTGCACCACAAATACAATCATAATTCTATCATAAACAGAACGATCACGGTGCCCCGACGTAAACTTGTTTGAGTGATACCAAAACACATGCACAGGTTATCGATCCAATTCTATTGACCATGCAATACGTACAACACTTAAGAAGCTATCAAAATCACAAACAAATTCTTATGTCTGAACTCATAGATCGTATAAACCGCATTATCATATTTATATCTCAAGTTCCATCGACACTATGTCCCAACACATCCATATTGATGTACGATGCCCCAAATGGCGACAGTAGGTCCCGAATACCTTTATACTACATAACACATTCCATTCCTAAGTCATTTGTACAACGTAATTTCGTGGCATCTGTGCCACAACTGTAGTACCCCGTCCCTACATCGTGCCCCGTACTCTGTCCACGGGGTGCGCGAGAAAGGAACACTGTCGCTATCGATTCGGCCGGGACCGATAGGTCGGGATCGACCGAGTCGATCGAACGGGAATGGTTGAATTAAGATCCATTCCTCGTTATGGAATGTCTTCTTCGGAACCAAGTCCCATATTCAGCGGGTTGCGCCTCGAGGATTGACTCTGCGGCTGAGTCGGGAGAGACCTCCCGTTGCTCTGCTTTTCACGCCGCTTGCGTTAGTTTTGGCTTTGTTTTCTGAATGCGCTTTCGTGAATGTTTTCGATGGTTTTCATGGCTTGCATTTCGAACTCGCATTTCCTATCGAACTCCTTGAATAATGCAGTGTTCTAATCGGTTGCTTGTGCGATTTCAGGTAATCGCGTAGGCGACGTCTAGCGCAACCAGCAAGTTCTCTCGCCGAAGTAAACTCAAGGTGAGTGGCTGACCCTTCTCTTCTCGACCCCCTTCTTAGGCAAAGTCGATAGTGTTGTTGTGAATGAAAAGATAAATGCAAGTGCACGAACACGAATGAATGAGCAAGTTCTCAAAAAGAAAGAGTTGGCTATGTCTTAACAACTAAAAATATGTCTTTGCACGGTCATGGACAACTTGTCGACAAGGTGAGCGTTTTCTCCGTACGGCAACCCGAGGCCACGGGACCGTTGCGGGCATATGGAAACAAATAATTAGCTGTGCTGGGCACGGGTTAGGCGAGGACTTGCAGCGGGGCTCGCTACTCACGCTGAAAGGACCCCGTCTAACAAAAGCTAGAGCAGTCCACAATGGCTCTGGGAGTCAGTGACCAACACACGAAATAATTGCACTTGGTATGAAAAATGATAACAATTGAAAAGGAAGAACATGGTAAGTTTCATAAGGCGCGACGCGGTCCGCCGGGGTAAATTTCAACGTAAAGTTCACTATGCTTGTCATTACTTGTTTGTAATCCATTAGGATGGTTAGAAACATTCATACTCTAAGGTCATATAAACTCTTCAACCAAATGAGAGCTTGGAATTTAAATAGCCACGCACCAGTACAAAGTGTAATGTACTGATCCTCGCTCTCCACGCAGGTACCCCGAACTACGAAGGGTGTGCCAACTAAAGCTCAAGGCGGCGTGCATTCTTTTGAAGCCTCGTCGGTGTGAAGGCTTGTTTTCTGGATTTCCTTTTGAAGAAGACCCGCACATCAGTCCAAAGAAAAATGACGACTCGACTTCCCGCCATAGCAGGTGGAAATATGTATTGGTTTTTGCTTGTATAAAAGGGTGTAATGTATGGAACGACTATCTCATCGGCGTTCATTTTGTAAGTCGAAGTCATGTTGTAGCCCGCGCGGCAATGATTGTAAAGGAGTCTATGTAAAGTTCTTATTATAAATGAAAAAGTCTATTTCTACTTCAAATGTGTTGTTCAAATTCTCTGCGTACTCTAAATTGATGTTGTGTTTCGGATAACCTTATGACTATGCCTTGTGCGATCGCAACTTAGGTTCGCACGGCATCACGCCCGGGGGACGACTATCGATTCGACGGAATCGGGGTGTGACATAATGGTATCAAAGCACGGCTTTACATCCTTTGGCCTCGTGTCTAGAGTTTCAAACCTTTGACCACGCAACGATGAGATAAGTTGTTCCATACAATGAGTCCGTAATAATTTGAGACTGATGCGTTGCCTTCGTATCGCAGAAGTGGCGGAACCCACGGCCGAGCAAGAACAGAGCGCTTCCAGTGGCTCTAGTAGCTCGCATCGTCGGCAGGCCGGACCTTCTAACGATACAATCGAAAGGATGCTGTGCATGATGGAGGCGCAGCGGAACCAGTCCGAGAGCCGACATCAACGAGTAGAGGAACGACAGGCCCAGTTCGAAGCTCGCTTCGATGCGCACATCAAACTTCAACAAAAGCAGATGGATACACTGCAGCAGATCGTCCAGACGTTTGCGGCCAACGAAAATTCTGTGACGGCGCCTACCGTCACCGTACCTGCTACCACCGTGCCGGCGATTCCACCCATTGAAGTCGACACGGCGGAGCCCGAGCTTCAACCAGCGGCACCAAAGAAGTACAACTTCGAAGTGTCAGAATTCAAGAAGGCGTGTCGCACCTCTTTCAGCGGCACCGAGGGTCCTTCCATTGCGATTGACTGGCTGGAAGAACTAGAAGACCACTTCGAGCTCCTCGGCATCGAAGACTCAAAGCAAGTCGCCTGCGCACAACTTCAACTACGGTTGAACGCGCACGACTGGTGGGCCGTACGCAAGCGAGCGATTCGACCGGACCATACTACCGCGCCGATCTCTTGGGCTACGTTCCGCAAGGCCTTCGAACTCGAGTACCTTCCGTCTGCCATTCGCCAAGCAAAGGAAAACGAATTCATGTCATTGAAGCAGGAGAGCAGGACCGTGCAGCAGTACGCCGCAGAGTTCAACAAATTGTCCAAGTTCGCTGGTGCGTTTCTGCCTACTGAAGAGTGCCGCGTGCGACGATTCGAAGTGGGACTGCGACAATCTATTGGTGCGCATGTCGGCGTCCCGGAGTACAAGACCACGGGCGAGGCTCTGAACCACGCTCTCCGTCTTGAGAACCTGCATCCTTCCAGTGCTGACGACGTTGTGCGCAACTCCAATCACAAACGTCCTAGCCATATGGGAGGCAACAACGACGCATCAAAGCGTCCTTACATGGGTGAGAAAACGATACCTAAGTGCGCCAATTGCAGAAAACTTGGACACCGTGAAACCCACTGCTGGCACCGCAACGTTGAATGTTTCGCTTGCGGACAGAGGGGTCATGCAGCTCCAAATTGTCCAAGCTTTCGTCGGACCCGCAACGCCCCTCCCCAACAGAACCGACAGGAGAATCGAGTGCAGGCGCCTCGACCTGCTCCGCCTGCCCAACCAAACCATCAAGACAGGCGTCCGAATGCACAAGGACGCGTCTACGCTTTGACTCGAGACGAAGCGCTTGCCTCAGACACGGTCGTGACAGGTATACTTAGTTTTAATAATGTGCCTGCTCGCGTTCTATTTGATTCAGGTGCTTCGCATAGTTTTATAGCGGCGGACTTTGTCGCCGAGCACAAATTTCCGTTAGTGTCATTAGACCTCGACCTTAGCGTGAGCACACCTTCGGGCACACCAATACTCACTAATTCAGCCTGCACCGACGGGATTATCTGTATCGGCGGTCAAAAGATTGGTCTGGACGTGATGGTCCTAGACATGAATGACTTCGATATCATTCTGGGGATGGATTGGCTCGGGCCGTGCAACGCAACCATAGACTGTGCCAGGAAGACGGTCACTTTCTGTATACCAGGAGTGCCTGAATTCTGCTTTTCGTGTGGTGAGGCGTCATCGACCTGCATGTTGATCTCGGCAATCTCTGCTCGGAGGATGCTGCATTCTGGGTGCGAAGGCTACTTGGCGTCCGTCCGAGACATGCGACAGGATGGTGCAAACGTAGGTCAGACCGACGTTGTGGCAGAATTTCCCGATGTGTTCCCGGACGAGCTACCCGGCATGCCCCCCGACCGAGAGATCGAGTTCAGCATCGATACATTCCCCGATACTCGACCGATTTCAAAGGCCCCGTATAGAATGGCCCCCGCCGAGCTGAAGGAACTCAAAACCCAGTTACAAGAATTACTCGACAGAGGGTTTATTCGGCCTAGTGTTTCACCGTGGGGAGCGCCCGTATTGTTCGTTAAGAAGAAGGATGGGTCCATGCGTCTGTGCGTCGATTACCGAGAGCTTAACAAGGCCACCATCCGGAACAAGTACCCATTGCCCCGCATAGACGACCTATTCGATCAACTGCAAGGCGCCTCGGTATTTTCGAAGATTGATCTCCGCTCAGGCTATCATCAGCTCAAGATCAAGTCGGACGACGTGCAAAAGTCAGCCTTTCGCACTCGGTACGGCCACTACGAGTTCCTGGTGATGCCATTCGGCCTGACGAACGCCCCTGCCGCCTTTATGGACCTAATGAATCGGGTGTTTCGACCCTTCCTTGATAAATTTGTGGTAGTCTTCATTGACGACATTCTCGTCTACTCGAAAGACAGGGCGCAGCATGCAGAACATCTGCGGACCGTGCTCCAGACACTTCGAGAGAGCCAGTTGTATGCGAAGCGGAGTAAGTGTGAATTTTGGCTCAGCAGCGTATCCTTTCTTGGTCACATCATTTCGTCCGAAGGCATTGCAGTCGACCCGAAGAAAGTGGAAGCCGTTGCTGATTGGAAGAGGCCTGCGTCTGCTAGCGAGATTAGAAGCTTTCTTGGTTTGGCGGGATACTATCGACGCTTCGTGAAAGACTTCGCGAAGATTGCATCGCCACTGACTCGCCTCACTCAAAAGGGAGTCGCGTATGAGTGGTCGGATGACTGTGAAGCTTCATTCCAGGAGCTAAAACAGCGGCTGATTTCGGCACCCATACTCGCACTTCCGGATGGGCCAGAGGGTTTCCAGATATTCAGCGATGCTTCAGGCCAGGGCTTGGGATGTGTGCTCATGCAGCGGAACAAAGTGATATCATTCGCCTCCAGACAGTTGAAGCCGCACGAGAAGAACTATCCTACGCACGACTTGGAGTTAGCGGCGATTGTGTTCGCGTTGAAATTGTGGCGTCACTATCTATATGGCGTGGCGTGCACGATCTATACCGACCACAAGAGCCTCAAGTATCTCTTCACCCAGAAGGAACTGAACTTACGACAGCGGCGCTGGCTCGAACTAATCAAGGACTATGACTTGACGATCGACTACACTCCGGGCAAAGGAAATGTGGTGGCGGACGCTCTGAGTCGGAAATACCTTGCCTCGCTATCCATCGACCGCAGACTACTACAAGATCTTGAAGAAATGAGCATCGATCTCCGGGTTCGATTCAGGGATATACGGTTGGCGCAGTTGCAGTTAGAGCCGAGTTTGCTGGAAAAGATCATGGCCGCTCAGAAGGATGATCCGTACCTGAAGAAAATGCGCGAGCGAATTTCAACAGGTAGTGTGACCGACTTTGCGGAAGACAAGACCGGCGCGCTGCGATTGAATGGCCGACTATGTGTTCCGGATGATTCTGAACTACGAAAGGAGATTATGTCGGAGGCGCATCACGCGAAATATACCTTGCATCCAGGCAGTACCAAGATGTACAAGGACCTCCGCACGACCTTCTGGTGGCACGGGATGAAGAGAGATGTGGCGCTCTTCGTGTCACAGTGCATGGCCTGTCAGCAGGTGAAAGCTGAGCATCAGCGACCGGGCGGGGAGATGCAGAACCTTGCCATTCCAGAGTGGAAATGGGATCATGTCACGATGGACTTTATTGTTGGCCTGCCGAAGACACCACGGGGGAGCGACGCCATCTGGGTCATCGTCGATCGATTAACCAAGTCAGCGCACTTCATTGCCATTAAAGTTACTTGGAGCGTTGATCGGCTGGCACAGATTTATCTTGACGAGATCGTACGGCTGCACGGAGTTCCAGTATCCATCGTCTCTGATCGGGATTCACGGTTCATGTCGCGATTCTGGAGTAGCCTTCAGTCGGCGCTGGGTACCAAGTTGCAGTTCAGTTCAGCTTACCATCCACAGACTGACGGCCAAACGGAGCGCGTTAATCAGATTCTCGAAGACATGCTACGGCTCTGCGCAATCGACTTCAAATCAAGCTGGGACGTCTACTTACCGTTGGCGGAATTTGCATATAACAATAGCTACCAGTCCAGCATCCAAATGGCACCGTATGAAGCCTTGTACGGTCGGAAGTGCAGATCGCCCATTTGCTGGGATGAAGTCGGGGAACGGCAGATACTCGGCCCGGAGCTGGTTGAACAGACGGTGCAGAAGGTCAAGCTAATTCGGGAAAGACTAAAGATTGCACAGAGTCGGCAGAAGAGCTATGCCGACACCCATCGAAGACCGCTTGAGTTCTGTGTAGGCGATCACGTGTTCCTGAAGGTGTCACCCATGCGTGGAGTTACTCGGTTCGGCGTGAAGGGGAAGCTGAGTCCGAGATTCGTTGGGCCGTTCGAAATACTCGAGCGGGTCGCCCCGGTAGCATATAAGATTGCCCTACCACCGGCGCTTGAAGGTGTACACAATGTCTTCCACGTCTCCCAACTGCGGAAGTACGTGCACGACCCTAGCCACGTGGTGGATTTTGGCCAGCTAGAGCTGAAGTCTGACTTATCCTACGTCGAAGCGCCAGTTCAAATTTTAGAACGCAGGGATAAGTTACTTCGAAATCGGGCGATCCCTCTCGTCCGCGTACTCTGGAGGAACCATGCGGCAGAGGAGTCGACATGGGAACTCGAGTCAGAGATGAGGGAAAAGTTTCCTTCATTATTTTCATAGAGGTAGGTTCTATTCTTAAGTTTCGAGGACGAAACTTTTTCTTAGTTGGTTATGGTGTAGTGCCCCGTCCCTACATCGTGCCCCGTACTCTGTCCACGGGGTGCGCGAGAAAGGAACACTGTCGCTATCGATTCGGCCGGGACCGATAGGTCGGGATCGACCGAGTCGATCGAACGGGAACGGTTGAATTAAGATCCATTCCTCGTTATGGAATGTCTTCTTCGGAACCAAGTCCCATATTCAGCGGGTTGCGCCTCGAGGATTGACTCTGCGGCTGAGTCGGGAGAGACCTCCCGTTGCTCTGCTTTTCACGCCGCTTGCGTTGGTTTTGGCTTTGTTTTCTGAATGCGCTTTCGTGAATGTTTTCGATGGTTTTCATGGCTTGCATTTCGAACTCGCATTTCCTATCGAACTCCTTGAATAATGCAGTGTTCTAATCGGTTGCTTGTGCGATTTCAGGTAATCGCGTAGGCGACGTCTAGCGCAACCAGCAAGTTCTCTCGCCGAAGTAAACTCAAGGTGAGTGGCTGACCCTTCTCTTCTCGACCCCCTTCTTAGGCAAAGTCGATAGTGTTGTTGCGAATGAAAAGATAAATGCAAGTGCACGAACACGAATGAATGAGCAAGTTCTCAAAAAGAAAGAGTTGGCTATGTCTTAACAACTAAAAATATGTCTTTGCACGGTCATGGACAACTTGTCGACAAGGTGAGCGTTTTCTCCGTACGGCAACCCGAGGCCACGGGACCGTTGCGGGCATATGGAAACAAATAATTAGCTGTGCTGGGCACGGGTTAGGCGAGGACTTGCAGCGGGGCTCGCTACTCACGCTGAAAGGACCCCGTCTAACAAAAGCTAGAGCAGTCCACAATGGCTCTGGGAGTCAGTGACCAACACACGAAATAATTGCACTTGGTATGAAAAATGATAACGATTGAAAAGGAAGAACATGGTAAGTTTCATAAGGCGCGACGCGGTCCGCCGGGGTAAATTTCAACGTAAAGTTCACTATGCTTGTCATTACTTGTTTGTAATCCATTAGGATGGTTAGAAACATTCATACTCTAAGGTCATATAAACTCTTCAACCAAATGAGAGCTTGGAATTTAAATAGCCACGCACCAGTACAAAGTGTAATGTACTGATCCTCGCTCTCCACGCAGGTACCCCGAACTACGAAGGGTGTGCCAACTAAAGCTCAAGGCTGCGTGCATTCTTTTGAAGCCTCGTCGGTGTGAAGGCTTGTTTTCTGGATTTCCTTTTGAAGAAGACCCGCACATCAGTCCAAAGAAAAATGACGACTCGACTTCCCGCCATAGCAGGTGGAAATATATATTGGTTTTTGCTTGTATAAAAGGGTGTAATGTATGGAACGACTATCTCATCGGCGTTCATTTTGTAAGTCGAAGTCATGTTGTAGCCCGCGCGGCAATGATTGTAAAGGAGTCTATGTAAAGTTCTTATTATAAATGAAAAAGTCTATTTCTACTTCAAATGTGTTGTTCAAATTCTCTGCGTACTCTAAATTGATGTTGTGTTTCGGATAACCTTATGACTATGCCTTGTGCGATCGCAACTTAGGTTCGCACGGCATCACGCCCGGGGGACGACTATCGATTCGACGGAATCGGGGCGTGACAACAACTGCATACTCCGATGCACGAAGTAAATCTTTCAATGATACAACAGTTCTGTGGCGTTGCACCACAACTTGTCTATTTTCACGTACTAAATCATTCACATAGTCTTCGTGCACAGATGCACGCTCAACGTCATTATTCAATATTCTAGGTCTAGTGTTCAGTGTTCTCTGAGTCATGCATTTGATGCACGCTTCGACACTTCCATTCAATGTTCTACCATTCACATCCTACTGCGACTTGTGCACTTGATGCACGTTCGTCTCAATTATTCAATGTTCAATATTCTAAATGTCAGTAAAAATATGTCACACCCGCTCCCAGTTTTCTGGATACGAGTTGGACACGCCCAGCCTACGCTGTTGTGAACATCTGTAGTAAGCTGTATAATCCCCGATTGTCACTACCCATTCCTAGAATACGTATTTTAATATGTGTACTGCTTGCATGTATTTATTTAGTATTTGTCATGCATTTATGCTGTATTTAATTCCTGTAATTACCTGCTAGTTATTTTTCTGTATTTTATTTTCTGCTCTTGCCTAGCTCTTGGTTCATTTCGGTTCATGTTGAACTAACTTGGTCTGGCTTGGTTCAACATGAAAAGGGATGAATAGCTTAGATTGAGTGGAGAGGAATGAATGGTGGAGATCCCTTGGACTTGGTATTTATACCACTCTTTCTCTCTCCCTCTCTCCTCATTCACCCCATTCATTTCTCTTTCACCCTAGCCATTAGAGAGAGGCAAGTACATCTTGCACAATATAGAGAAATTTCTCAAAGCTTTAATTTTATTGTTCTATTCTCTTCCTTTTTTTCATTCTTAGCATGATTAATGTTGTGGCCGTAGCATTTTAATTTTGTTTCCATGTGTTTTAATTACTTTGAAGAAAAGTGGGTTCTTTGGGAAAAATGGGTTTTTTGATCTTCAAAACTTCTTGTTCTTTAAAACAAATGGTTCTATGTCCAAGAGGGTTCAATTTTAAGCAAGTTTGCTATTTATTTCATCTCATTTTGACTTATAGATTAGAAGTTATGATCATTTGAAGTATTGGGATTCCATGGGTTTCTCGAGTTCTTGAGCTGCTGTTAAGAATAACAGCCGCGCAATTTGCTTATGTACAATTTGCTACTACACCATTTTTTGCCACACAATTTGCTGCTTCACCATTTGTTGCCGTGTCATTTGATGCTGCACCATTTGCTGTTGCACCATTTGCTGCCGCACCATTTGCTGCTGCACCATTTGTTGCTCACACCATTTGCTGCTCGCAACATTTATTGTCCGTGCCATTTGCTGCTGCACCATTTGCTATCGCGCTATTTGCTGCTGCACCATTTGCAGTCGCACCATTTGCTGCTGCACCATTTGCAGCCGCGCCATTTGCTGTTGCGCCATTTATTGCTCGCACCATTTGCTGCTTGCACCATTTATTATTCGCGTCATTTGTTGCCCGCATCATTTGTTGCCCACACCATTTGCTGCTCGCACCATTTATCATCCACGCCATTTGTTGTCCGCACCATTTGTTGCTCGCACCATTTATTGTTACACTATTTGTTGTCCGTACGATTTGTTGTCCGTACCATTTGCTGCTCGCACTATTTATTGTCTGTGCTATTTGTTATTCGAGCCATTTGTTGCCCGCACCATTTGCTGCTCGCACCATTTATTGTCCGTGCCATTTGTTGTCCGCGCCATTTGTTGTCCTCACCATTTATTGCTCGCACCATTTTTGTTCCTGCCATTCGTTGCACGTGCCATTTGCTGCCCGCACCATTTACTGCTCGCACCATTTATTGCTCGCACTATTTGTTGTCTGCACCATTTGTTGCTTGCACCATTTGCTGCTCGTACCATTTATTGTCTGCGCTATTTGTTGTCCGCACCATTTGTTGCTCGCACCATTTTTCTGCTCGTCCCATTTATTGTTCGTGCCATTTGTCGTCCGCACCATTTCCTGCTCGCACCATTTATTGTTCGTACCTTTTGCTGTCGCACCATTTGCTGCTCGTACCATTTATTGTCCGCACTATTTGTTGCTCACAGCATTTGCTGCTCGCACCATTCATTGCTCGCGCATTTGCTTCTCCTTGCTCCCGTGTGCTTGTTGCTAAAGTGGTGGGCCGAACCGGACTGTCCGTTGACCTGACCGGCCCAGACCTACTTTGACCGGACCAGATCCGGGCCGGGTTGCGAGCCGCCCGGCCTATCTCACACCTTGATTACTAGTATATAAAAACAATTTCCAATAAAAAATGATATGGACACACATATATAGATGGAGGACTAGGATTTTATATTTACTAAACCGAAAGAGGAATTTTCAAATCCAATTTTTTTTTTTTGTTACTAATGGTGTTTTCCAGAAACAGTCAAATACTGTTAGAGAAAAAAAAAACTGTTAGAAATAGAAAAACTTTATAAATAACACAGATTACAACAACGGGAAGGTAGTGTTACGTGGAGAAAACAGTTTTCATTCTCCCCATTTCTTTCGTGAACCCTAAAAGGCTAAAACCTCTTCTGGTGTTGCTTGTCCTTGCTCCCGTCGTGTGCTTTTCCCATTTCTCCCCAACGGCTGATGCTTCTCCCGTGTCCGTTGGTGAAGGTAAGTCTCTCTCCCTCTATAAAGATATTTTTTCTTCATTTATTTTTTATTTCGATATTTTATTTGCAAGAAGCAGTCGTCCATATCTGTGTATTTTTTTGTTGTTCCAAGAATCAGACATTTTTTTTTCTCTCGCTGTGTATGTTTTTTTTTTTTTTAGTTTTTTTTTGCTTCATCCAATCTTCTATGAGATCTGAGTTATCAGACACATCTTCATAATCAGGCTGCTTCCTTACTTTTATGCACATGATTATCCTAACATCATTGTATATCTGTAGTTATTGCAGAACAATTTTTCTTTCGTGGTTGGAAATCTATGATTGAATTTCATTTTGTCTTTGTAGTATATAGTTCTTAACTTATACTCCCTCATACTTTGGAATGTTTGGAGTTCTCCAACTACATGAGTGCATTGATAACTACTGATGACCCCAAAATTTTTGACTGCAGCACAATGTGACTGTAAATCTCTTCTAGAGTAGTGACATTGAGTCATATATATTTATAGATCACTTGGTCAGTGGTGGTAAATCTCAGCGCACGTCTACCTATGTACATAGTTAAGACTTTAAACTGTCATTTTCTCGGGAATTCCTTAGGATTCTTAAGACCCATGAATATGCCGTCCTGATCCATCAAAGATTAATATGTAGTACACCGGAAAAACTGGTTGTCTTTATAGCTGTCAAACGGCACATTCAGTTTCAAATCGTGCTAAAAACAAGAAGGCACCTAGCAGCGATCTCTCTCAACTGTACCTAGTCAAGCATGCATGCATTATTGTTTATCCATAAACATCCAAGCGTTTCTCCATAGCTCCAAGCAACCTTTTGATCATATCGTTATTTAGTTAAATGCAAAGTTATTGAATAACCTAAATGCAAAGTTATTGGCATATCATAGTCCTAGGACATTTTAAATGGCAAATAATTATCTACTTGTCTTCGCGATCTAATTTATCTTTAATCTTTCTTGTTTATTTGGTTCACATAGAAAGGGGTAAACGTCCTTGTTATTATGTCAAGGCATTCAAGAGAGTGGCTTAAAAATCCACATAGAAATAATGTCGAATACATGGAAGGTGTTCAATATTTCATGAACTTCGTGAAGAACCACTCACCACCGGGATTAGCATATGTCCATGCCCTTGTATGAAGTGCAAAAATACTAAAAGATTTTTTTTTTTTGAAATAGTTGAGAAGCACTTGGTCATATTTGGTATGGAACCAACGTATGATGAGTGGTACTTTCATGGAGAGAGGAATGGCGTGAACGTAATGGATGATCCTACACCATAGGTTATTGAAGAGGATCAGATCCAAGATCAAATCCAAGGACATGGAGGGGATCCAGGGGATGCCGGGGGTACGCTTGGGAACTTTGTTGTATGGTAGTCAAATGTGCGCCTCGCGAAAAAGTGCAGCAGTTGCGCCTCACACCACACTACACGAGGCACATTTCTCCGGGCACACCCAGGACGCGCCTAAGTTGCGTCTTTCAATAAGGCGCAACCAAGAAAAGGCACGCCTAGGTGCGCGATATAATTTTTTTTAATATAAATACAAAAAAATTTGCGACAAAGAAATAACCTTTACCTCATACAAGTGAGAGGGAGATGGCTCTTTACACGGTTGTTAAAGTTGGTTACGGTTGAAATAGGAAAACTAAAATTTACTAAAAACGTAGTAGGAAGAATACAAATTCTTGTTAGTTTTGTTGACTGCTACTGCTATTACTGTTATGATAGTTCACTTATTTTTAATATATTTTTTTGTTGGTTTTAATATGTTATTTGGTTTTATTTTTTTACTTTACTAATTTATTTATTTATATTTTTATATTTGTTATTTTTGCGGCTCGCTTTGTTGGGACACACGCCTTAAGTGCGTCTTGCGCCTCGGACGATATGGATACTTTGCGTCTCGAGTGCGCCTTTGACTACCTTGCTTTGTTGATGATGCTTATTGAGTACACGATATGGAACAAGCTAGTTGTGAGGGGAATCGTGACGAGACATATGTTGTTTATGGTAATCCATTTGTCCCCAGTCCTGACCATGGTTATAAGTACCATGAATACAAGAGAAAAACAAATGAGAAACTATACCCTTCCTGTAAATATGGGCTTACAACTTTATGTGCAATTATAGAGCTTCATAACTTTAAGGCGTTCAATTGGTTAAGAAATAGCATGACTTAGTTGTTGAAGCGATTGAGACGGTGGCTTCCAAAGGGAAATACACTACCTGACAAGTATCCAATAACTAAACAAATGCTAAAAGATTTGGGAATGAAGGTCAAGTGCATCCATGCATGTGAGAATGATTGTATGTTGTATGAAAAGGAATATGCAGATGCAATAGGATGCCCTCGTTGCCAGACTCCCATGTTTGAAGTTTAAGAGACAATCTGGGAAAGTAGAATAAGTCACAAAACAACCATGAAAAGTTTTAAGACATTTTCCTATAATTCCAAAATTAACTAGATTGTACGTTATACCATGGATAGCATGCCAAATGCAGTGGCACAGGGAAGCAAAATCTTCTTGCCAATCCATGCATCATCCTATTGATTCGGCTGAATAGAGATCGCTTAAAAGCAAGTGGCTAGAGTTTACTAGAGAGGGGCATAATGTTTGGCTTGGCATTGCTACCAATGGATTCAATATGTATGGAGTGCTATCTAGTGGTTACAGTTGTTGGCCCGTAGACATGATTCCTTATAACCTTTTCCCATCGTTATGGATGAAATTATAGTTCCAGATGATGTGTTTGTTAATTCTTGTGTCGAAAGCACCGATTCAGGACATTGATGTATAATTAGAACCTCTTGTAGATGAGTTGAAGCAACTTTGGACGAGAGGAGTGACGACATTTGATATGTACAAGGGGGAAGTCTTCACTTTGAGAGCAATGTTATTATGGAGAATCCATGATTTTTCGGCATTTGGTAATTTGTCTGGTTGTGTGACACATGGTTACAAAGCCTATCCTATTTGTGCTATAGACAGAGTCTGAGCGTGTTGGTGATAACAATGTTTTTACCAAGTATATGAGATTTTTGAAGGATGGTTACCCATATAGGGAAGTGAAACACGGATGGTAGAAGGATGTAAAGCACAAGGAACCTCCAACACGATTGATAGGACCATCCCTTTTAGAGAGGCTTGAAGATTGTACTGCAGGTGAGGATAGCAACGAAGGAAGACCAACGTAGTATAAAAAGTCGATTTTTTTGATTTAGAGCACTGGAGTAGCCATAAAGTACGACATACTATTGATGTGATGCACACTGAGAAGAATGTGGATGAACATCTTATTAATTTGATGTTTGACAAGGGAAAACAATCTTCTAAGTATGCACTGGATAAGGCTCAAAAGATGCAATTTTGTCAAATATTAAAAGATGTAAAGCTCCCATCTTGCCTTGCAACTAATTTGGACAACCTTGTAAGTATTCAACCACCCAGTTTGCATATTAAGAAGTCACATGACTATCATGTCATTATCCAATATTTGCTTCCGGTTATGGTTCAACATGTATATCCAAAGTTCCGTGAGTTGAAACGAGCTATTTTGCAAGTAAGCTTATACTTCAACATATATGCTCGAAACTCTTAGTTCGAGAACGTGTCCAAGATGGCATTATGCGTATTGGCACATTGTTTTTCATCGTACTTCGATATAAGTATCCACCTAATGGTGCATCTAGCTGACCAAGCTCTTCGTTGTGGAGCTACGAGATATGTATGGATGTATCCATTTGAAAGGTGATATATTCATCTTATATATATATTGTTTCTTTGCTAATTTATTGATACTATATTTCTTTTTAACAAATGTGTTTTATGTTGATATAAGGGCTATGAAGGAGTGCAAAAACATACCAAGCGATAAACGTTATGTGGAAGGGTCAGTTTCTGAGGCATATCTTGTTTCAGAATATGTTAGATATGTTATGGAATATATGTTAAATCTTGGTAATCATAGTTCTAGTGAAGCACTCGTTTTAGATGAGAATGGTGATGATATGTATGAGCGCTCTATTATTGAGGGTAAAACTATCAAGTTATCTATTGTATGCATACAAATTTGGAGATGGGTACTCTTTAGGATAAATATACCAAACGAGATGAATATTACTGGTGTTATATTCTTTCATGATCAATGTTATAAATTTTGCTAGGCGGAATCGGTGCGCCGGAGGGCTGCCTAACTCCTAGGCCGCCTAGGCGCCCAACTGATTTTTTTTCAATATGTATAATAGTATAGGTATATATAGTTGTATGTTATAATATTAACATAAGAGTTAATATTCTCTCGTGGTTAGCGGGTTGGGTATAAGTCAAATGTGATTTGGTGAATGGTTGTGGGTTCGAATTCCACATTTTGACACTGTGTTTTTTTTATACTTTTTTTATAAAAGAGAAGAGAGAGGAGAGAGAGAGAGAGAGAGAGAGAGCGCATCAATAACATAACTCTCCCTCTGAGAGAGAGAGCAGCCGCCAGCCACCTCCGCCTCCGGCTCCGCTAGCCGCCAGCCGCCAGCCGCCTTCGCCTCCGCCACCAGCAGCATCGTCAGGTGAAGTTTTTTATTTTAGAAATTTTGTAACTCTAATCCTAAATTTTAAAGTCTATTTTTTTCAAGTCTAATTTTTCAAGTTTGATTTTTTTTCCCAAGTCTAGTAGCCCCTAAATTTTCAAATCTTTTTTGTTTCAATTTTGAATTTTTTCTGATTTTTTTTTCTCAAAATCATACCCGCCTCGGGCCACCTAGCCTAGGCAGGCCCCCTAGGGGGTTTTCGTTGCGGCCAGAGGCCGCCTAGGCCGCAATTTAGAACACTGTGAACCATAGTTTTAAACTACATAATGTGTATTTTTTCTATTTATATAATACAGTTTTTGAATTTGTAGCTCGAAAGATGGTCGTCGTGGTAAAAGAAGAGTTACCACAAAGACATAAGTGGTAGTACAATATGAATTTATTGATTGGTTACACAAGAAGGTATTCTTTAGGATAAATATACCAAAACAAGATGAATATTACTGGTGTTATATTCTTTCATAATTTTAAACTATATAATGTGTATTGTTTTCTGTTTATATAATACATTTTTTGAATTTGTAGTATGTATCGCTCATCCTTGAAAGATGGTCGTCTTGGTAAAAGAAGGGTTACCACAAAGACTGAAGTGGTAGTACAATATGAATTTATTGATTGGTTACACAAAAAGGTGTGTAACATTTGATTCTAAAAGAATAGTTTTAGTTATATTTTGTAGATTTGATTAATGTATTTAAATGTCTTGTATTAACAACTTCTGGGAGAAAAATGTATGGACTCATTATTATGGTGGTATGTTAGTGGGCCAAAATGGGAACCAAAACTCATATGAAGTATCGGGTGAATGGTTATGTATTCTCGCCCCAACACTAAGACGATACACTTTCGACACAAGACAACAGTGTTTGTATGGATGCAATCACTACATTTGTCGCAAGTGCAAAAGATATGAACCCTATGGATGATGACATTACTTGGTATGGTATTATCGAAGAGATTATAGAGGTTGATTGTTATAAATTTTAATATGTAGTGTTCTATTGTGGTTGGGTGAATATCGGGGAGACCAATGGTTGTAAGATTTGTTCGGAGTTTAACTTGTTGCTTGTGAATTTAAAGAAGCTCAAGAGTGTTGATGGGGATTATGATGAGCCGACCATTCTTTCTTCCGAAGCTAGTCAAGTTTTTATATAGAAGAGGCACAAAATTTCGATTGGTCTATTTTTCTATGTTCTCCAAAGCGTATGACTGATGGTATTGATGATTGCGACATGCAAACAAGATTCCAATCCATTTTGAAAGAGCAACCTAACTTGGCACCACTATTTAAATGTATTGAATCCAAATAGATTTAATATTTTGAAAACAATGATATTGATGATTGTGTCATTTTGAAAACAATGGCTTGTAATGTCCCTTTTGTTTTGGAATTTGAAGCTTTAAGATTACCGTGACAGTCAACTAGTGATGGTCATTTGAATTTGAAGCATATGTATCCAAACCTTTGCTGATTGCTTGTCTGAATTTGAAGCATATATACACATGTTTCTCTGCTATATTTGAATCTCAGTTGCTGTGAATTATTTGATGATGGTTGTGAGAAGTTTGTTGGTGAGTCAGTTTAAACTGGAATTTTATTTCCGTATACATTGCGGTCACTAACCACAGCCACATATTCTTCTTATGGTGATATGTGCCAATTTGCATATCTTTTTATAAGGTGGAGATAGATTACCCGATGAGGGGCCCATCCTATCTATGCTACTCCACCTCCCAAAATATGGAACACATTATGATCAAGGTTCACAATATCGGTATCGGACTATTCCTATGAGTATTGGTATCGGCGATATCGGTAGTATCGGCGGTATCGTATCGAAGTATCGGACTTTGGTATCGGAAAACAAATAATTATTAATAATTTATTTACATTTAAAAACATATATTTTATACATTTAGGCATAATTTTAAGTATTTTCAGTGTTATTTCTTAGTAGTTTTGATATTAAATGAAATAGTAGTCACCCTTACCGATTGGTTTACATACAATAGATGTGATTTTCTTCTTTTACATGCTTCTACAACCTTGTTATGCTTTAAACCCTTGTTGATTTGTCTTTTTTGTTTAATTTTCTTTGCCGAATTGACCGGAACAAAGACCCCCAATGTCGGTATCGGTCAATATTTGGTATCGGTCGGTATCGGATCGGAACATGCCAAACCGTATCGGTATCGGCCGTATCGGATCGGTATCGGCCGATACTTTAAACCATGATTATGATATGCATATTATTTTCATAAAAAATGTGACCTTGCGATATAGATGCATTAGAAGCAGTCTTATTCTATGTTTTAGTTTGGTATCTTTTTTGCCATGTATCCACATGTTAACCATTATTCTTCCTTCACTGGTGTTGCCTTTGAGTAGGACTTACCCGTGAAACATTATTCTGTTTCTTATTCAGGTTTTGTATTTCCTTTAAACCGGATTTTTGCATAATATTATGAAACATTATTCTGTTTTCTATTCAGGTCATTGGATCTAAAACAGTGTTTTGCAGGGTTAGGGAAGTTAAAAATTCTGAACTTGGGTTCAACATCACTTTAAAAGGTGAACCTCCAAATCTTCTTCCTTGCATAACCATTTGTTGCTAGATATTGCTGATAGATACTATGAGGAAATACCGTGAAGTCTTAGCACTGTACTTTTGTTTATTCTTGAAAGGTTATATATCATCAAAATAAAACAGCATTCTGTTTCTTATTCAGGTTTTGCATACCCATTTGTTGCTAGATATTGCTGATGGAAATTCGAGTTGGTTAGTGACTAAATAATTTGTTTAGCAAAAAAAAAAAAAATTATACAAAAAATTGTGATATTGTTAATATTTGAGTTATGTATTAGTATAAATATAGAATTGAAAATTATATTCATGCCATTGTATGCTTGTAACTTTGTTCACAATAAACAATTCCAGTATGTGGTTACTGGGTTCAAATTCAGTATAACCTCGATAATTTGATATCTGATAAATCAATAATTTTGGTTAAGTAATATTTATGTCATGTTCCTTGATATAACGTAATAAATAATTGGTTAAATTTATAAAATAATAATATTATAAAAAGTTTATATATGTTCCACGAAGTATATAAAGTAATAAATTTTTTGATATACATAGTGTTTATGATTCGACTACGAGGTCTTCATTAAAAATATGACTCAATTGGTGTTTGTTTATTTTTTAGAATTGATCGTATCTGATATCGCCCCTTAACTTGCAAATTTACTCCTGATTTGCTGTTTACAATCTTTTACATTTGCTCTTTCCTATTAAACCAGTATAGGGAAGGAAGGCTAGTGCAGAGAAAGAGAAGCAAGAGAGAAGAAGAAGAGAATGGCAATGCTCTCCCAAGAAGAAAACTACCGTATGTCGCATTTGGCTTATACTATGAAGGATTACGACACCAGCTTCCGGTACATGGAGTATATAGTCACCTCCGTGAGAGGGGAGTTGTCTCCGCCTGAGCGCGAGCTACTCTTATCCTCTGGTGATTGGTTGATCGATCTCCACATGACAAAGATAAACAAGCTATCGATGATGCTGCTGCTCGAACCGAACGATGCTGCTGTCGCTGACTACCACGCCCGCCTTGTATTTGAGGCCCAGATGATCTGCCACAAGTATCTAGCTGTCCTACAACGTGTTATCATCGTCACCACCGATCCGTTATCCCTCGTCTTGTATTACTGGGCGAGGGGTGATTGCTACAGATCTATTGTTCAGACCATTAAAGACGACAATTCAAAGTTAGCCGACTTCCAGAAGAACGCACATCTGGCCATTGAGGCTTACACAAGAGCATGGGTGAGTAGTGGATGAGCGAGTCTTTTTCATCTTTTTTTCCCTCCGGTTTGTGAAAAATTAATGTACATTCATCCCAGGATGAAGCAAGGATTCTTGTAAAATCGGATCCGGGAGAAATTGAAAAATTGGTGGTGATTGCACATAGGCTCGTTATGTTTTCCTTTGCTGTTGCGAAGCAATACGCGGAAGCTCGAAAGATTGCTTTACAGGTATTGTGTTCTATCCCTCTTTTTTCCCTCTTTTTTCTAACCAAATGTTAATATCTTTGTTTTATTTGTTAATTGTTGCTGGATGCTAAAGACTCTAAGCGATGTTTGGCCAAGCAATATTTTCTCCTTTGTGAGGAATATTAAATCTTATATAGAGTGTGCCGATTCGATAATTCAGCTCAAAAAGCTTATTGGATTATGCAATTCTAAGGTATATATTAGCTCATATTTTATAAAAAGAAGTTTAATTTCCCTTTATAATGTCTATATTCTAATTTTTGATTTTATATTATACATTTTCAGCTGAATCATGTTGCTCTTAATGCCAATGGCATTTGAAGATCTTACGGTTTAAAGTTTCTTGTTTTGAGTACTGATACTCTAGGGGGATGTCAAGTTGAGTTGGGATGTCAAGTTTGAGTTTCTTTAATAGTAGCTGTTTTCAAAGATGCTCCTTTAACTGCTGATAATTGTGAGGGAAAGTGATTATGAAATGTGTACAAGAAACTGACTTCTTTTTCAACTGCTGATATTTGGTCTTGTCTCAATTAGAACTTAGAACTAAATGATTTTTGTTTGGAGTTTGTGTGCTCTTATATTTTTGTCAGCATTATGTATTGTGGAACAGAATAGATGTTTCAGACATTTTATTAGGCCTCTGGAAAAAAAAAACTTGATGATTTAACAGCATATTTGATTCATTTAGAATTGTTGTATAAAAATAGCTCTCTATGACAAGTGGACTATCACAGAGTTTCCGTAAGGTAGTGGTGATTGAGCAAAGACTACTTATTATGTGGTGTGACTGATTAACAATAATGTGGCTTATCCCCATAAAGAACTAGATGTTTTGTTTGTCCAGGTGCACACTGAACTCTATTTTTTCTAAAACTAATTAAGCTTGTTTAATTGTCATGTTTCTATTCTATTATTGTCTTGCAAAAATCAGAAATATTTTAACATACTAATATAAAATGGAGCTATTTGAAAAGAAACAAAAACATTGTCACATTCTTGAACTCATAAAACAAGTATATATGCTTTTTCCGGAGTGATAAAATAGGTACATCACTGGTTTTTAAGCGTTGAATAGACTCGCTCTTAGCATAAAGAAAACTAGTTTTTATATCGTTGTGCTCAAGGTGGTAATTTTATCGCTACCATTTTTCTTTTCTTAACATTTATGTGACCCCTTGTTGAACTTTAATGGTATAAATTCTTGGAACAATTACAGTGGAAAGGAGCACCTCTGTGAGCTAGAAACTCTGCTACATTCATATCTAATTAATATTAATGTATTACCTGCTTAAATTATACAAACATGGCATAAATTTGAGTTTTTTTAACTCATATTTCTTTCAATATTTGTTTCTATCACAGATAACAGGACGAAAAATAAATACAATCTAGCATGGGTAAACAAACAACTGCAACAGATACCTCTGTTTGCTGGTAGGAGAATCGTGACATAGCATCATCTTGATTTCCTAATCCTTCTTAATGTAGGAAAAACAAATATTGAGAAGAGATGCCCTTCAACTATCACATGATTTCCTAATCTTCAATCATAACTTGTCCCAACTCACTCCATCATTGGTGATTCTACATATGACTCAACCTTCATCTGCTGTTAATGCACCTCCACGCCTCTTAATAAACAACAAAGGTATATGTTCCTGCGTGTTCTACATTATCTATAACACATCCGTGTATCCTGAACTCTTGGCAAGGTTAAGTTCATGTTTACAATTCATTTCGTAATTGAAAGAGAGAGAGAGAGAGAGAGAGAGAGAGAGAGAGAGAGAGAGAGAGAATCACAAAATACTCGAAACATTAGTTATTGATTTCTTACGGGCAGCAAAACAAACTATCCTCTGTTTAGTATATTGTAACATTGTATATACATATGGGTAAATACATATTTGCGAATTAGTTTATGATAAATCTTTTCTTCTGAGATAGATATACACAACAAGTAGTACTTAAACATTCCATTTCCAAAGTGTGTAGGGAGAGGCCATAGGAGTCTTCTGTATCACAAACGTATGTGTGAATCAATAAACAAAATGCTGTCATGCATAGGATTTTTACTTCTTAGATAATACACTACCTTTGTATCACAAAGTGGAGACACATCTTAATTACAAGTCAGTTTCGGTTAGCTGATAACACTACTTTTCGGAACTACTTATATTTAAAAAAGGGACTTTCTTCGTGACTCTATATTATTACATAAACAAGGAGAAAGTGTGGAATGCTAATTGATAATAATGGCCATTTGAGAATTGAACATACACCTCTGACACTAGTGATGATTAACAATCCAAGTTAGAAAGATTTTGATAATGGTGAACATTGTTAACACAAACAGGTAGATTTGTATTTTTGTTAATATTCTCAATTCGTCAACTTTTTACTATTTTTGTTAACATGTTGTTAAACTTTACTATTCTCCTATAAGTTGATCAGTAGCCTATTTTTCTATTTTCCATGGATAGATAAATTGTCGATCTACAAGTAAACTTGAATTTCACCATTAAGAAGTCATGCTTCCAAACTATTCATGTTAGCAACCCTAGGTTACATCACATATATATCAGACCTACTGTTCATTTAGACTGTTTTTCGATAATTCATTCTGCCACCCAAGTTTAGGAAGACTGATACACTCTGCGGGATAGATGGGGAAGTGTGGGCGAAGCTATGGAGGTAAGAATTAAGAAAGAAACTTATATTTGCAAAATCAGATGGTAGAGGAAGAAGAACTACAAGAAGGTAGAATGGTTGTTCATATACAACCCTTTTTTCCTTTTTCTTTTCAGACAAAGATAAATATTTAATCAGGACAAGAGGTCCTGATTTGTACCCAACAAATATACTTAAGGTAATTGTTCCTTTTTCAAAAAAATAAATAAATAGTAGAGCTAATCCAAGCCCTCAATACTAATTATTACAAACCACAAACATGACTAAACTATTAGAAAATAAAGTAGGAAAACTATCCCAAACATTTCAATTCCTCCTCCTTGCAATACTCTTGATTACTAACACTTGCTCCATGAGTAATTGTCCATTATCAAACTATTCTGCGAGTTGACATAGAACTTGGATTTTATATTCTTCAGTACTTGTGTCAGCGTGGATGACTTTGCTTTTGGACAGGAATAAACAAGAATAGAAATAAATCACTCCAAAAGGAAAAAAAAAACCCAAGATATAACACACTTGAGTTTAACAGTCTCATACAAAGTCAGTATGCCTGTAAATTAGAGGCAGTAAGTCATGGAGGAAAAACCAATCAATATCACATTCTAAGTATTATGGGTATTCAACTACAACAGGTTACATAGATATATGATTTTTTTTTTATCCACGATCAACAACTAGCTGCTGACATTAGTCAGAAGTCACCATAGGTACCAATAATTTTGATTAAAACCATATGTTAATTCACAGGCCAATAATTTTGATTCAAAACCATCTGATACTTAATAGATAAATAACCATGATTCAAAACAGAAAATCCAACACCTACAATGAGCACTGGAAATGCATAATCACATTTGTATAATTCACTATGTGCATCATAATCAAAGCAAAGTTTTTTTTTTTTTTTTTCAATTCCAAAATAGTTCCTATTACCCATTTCTTAAAGTAAATGTCTTTTCTCACTTTCTCTCTCCCCAATCTCAAGCATAATCAACCATTACTCTCACCAACACCTAAAAATCAAATTAGTACCAACAATATATCAAAAGTAACAACCCACAATTCTAGGGTGAATCAAAACACAGATTAAATTCCAGCTATCCATGTTAGAATCCAGATAGTACATATATAATTTAACACGACTGACCAAAATCATACTAGTACCCTAAAGTTTACACTAGAAAAATATATGATCACCTCTCTGTAGTCCGCAATAATGAACACAACACTCAAAGATTAGTCCTTTTCCTATACCAATTTCATAGTTTATCTAGTAAATATAGAATTTAAGATGACTGAGCAAAACTATACCTGGCCCCTAAGTTTTGCGCTAGCAACAGATAAGCAAGAACATTACAAGTAGTCCAAAATACAAACAAACAGCTCAAATATTACTCCTTTCCTATTAGAATTCATCAACTAAAGATATAACTGAACTTAGCATCATTGATCACAATTAAACATGGCATTCACTGCACTCCTTCGGACTTCCGATTCGAACTACATTGGCTGGTCGGGGAAGCCATGGAACCTGTCGGATGTGACATGGGTGACAGGCTGGATATCGGTGGGTGCAAGCGATCTCCATGAGATCCTCTTCCCCACCTTCCCTCCTACACCCAGCCAGAGACTTCCTTATCACAGCCACCAGCAATGCCAACACAGAAACTTCCTCCTCAAATTCAAATCTTTGAATCAAAGTTCTGACTTAAAATCTTTGACATGCGCACTAGTTTGCACGGTTGCACCTAAACACATTTCGTCATTATTTGCCCAATAGTGCTTAATGAAGCATCTACCCATACAGCATCAGGAGACATAAGGCAACTTCTGCGTCTTCCTTTTTAACAAACTGCACAAAATCTTTTCCATTGTTCGGAGGAACATAACTTCCGTATCAATTTCAATATTCACTACAAGTAAAATACATTTTTATGACAACTAAAAAATGTTATAAATAATTTTTTATAACGCCTTTTTAGTTGCATCTAAGTGTTATAAATACAAATGTTATAATTGTTTAAAAAAATGTTATAAATATGATACACATATATAATACATTTTTCCAAAGCGTTGCAAACAAACACATTCAAACTCATTTATTATAACACTTTGACAACCAAAATGTTATAAAAAGCACATAATTTTTTTTTTATAAATGTCATTTTCAAGCACGGAAGATTCGTCCATTATTATAAATATGCTCAATTTTCAAGTGTTATATATAAATTCTCAATTTTCAAGGAGGAAAGAATCTTTCATTCAGAATGTGCCTATGCCAAAACAATTAGCATGTTTGAAATTAATGTTTCTTCTTCAAGAAAATCTATTTACACCAGTGTAATTACAAGTAAGTTGGCATAATATACATTTACTTAGCTTTGCTTAATATTAATATACAATTTCAACTTATATTGCAAACAAGAAAGGGTAAATGACAAAAAAACCCTCCCTAGATTGGCTATTTTCGCGAAAAAAGATCCCATGCTCTTAAATTTTCTACTATTTACTTTTTGTTGCAAAAAACCCCCAAATGACAATTTTACCCCTCCCCCCTCCTTCCTCGGCCGTTGGTGGAGGGGCTGGGTGGCCGGCGATGCCACGGGGAGGGCTGCGTGGGGCCGGGGCGAGGGCGGGGGAGGACCGCGGGGGGCCAGCGAGTGCGGGGGAGGGCCGTGCGGGGCCGGCGAGGTTGGGGGGAGGCTCGCGGAGGACGGGCGGGGCTGGGGGCTCGCCGGCGGGGGGAGGGCCGGCGGGGGGTGTCACGCCCCGCTCCCGTAGGAGCGATCGTTCTCGCTAAGGCGTGATGCCGCACGAGCCTAGATTGCTCTCGTTCAAGGCAGTTTCATAACGGCCGATTACATCGGCGGCGACAGGGTCGTCGCACAGAAGTCCCAAGCAGAAATATTGAAACATGCAGCGGAATTTAAGAACAAGTACACATGAACACAATTCCTTCAAAAGAAGCTCTTTATTGATATTGAATACAAGATTACATCTGTGGGCGCAAGGCCAAATTACAAGTCTCTCGTGCTCACTTTTCTCTCGTTTACAAAATCACTCTGCTCTCTCTCATCTCTCGGTACAATACTTGAATCCAGCGGAAGCTTCGGAAGACGATGTCCATACATTATGTCCTGTATAAGTCTTCAGATCACGCGGCCGCACGCTTCGACTCGCCAAGGAACTCCGTGCCTCGACGCATCCAAGCGAGCTCCATGCCACGAGCTTCTACCTGTGCCTGCACATGAAACACTGTGTGGGTGTCAGTACTCAACTGTACTGGCGGAGTGAGCTCCTCGCCCACCCATACAAAACCAACACGTTTCATTTACTTTGTGCAACATAAACCCTTTTACGATTGTCTTTCTATTCTTGCCTTAGGATCAGTTTTAGGACCGGCGCCTTAGCGCAACTTGTGTATCAGAACCATCCCGTGCTTGCAATGTCAACGTTAACTCATACTTTGTCTCTAGACCACTTCTCGTGCCCACAATGTTAACCTATCAAGTCGTGTTTGCCTTACGGCCAAAATCAGAGACGCAACTACACGAAAGACTCCATTTCCTTGCCTCTAGACCTTTCTCGTGCTTGCATTGTCGACGCACCGACTTATACTTGTCTTTTGTGACAAACTCTGGGACGTAACGACTCGGTCTTCGAGGCAGCGCCTTCCCACTTAGTCTCGCCTACACTTGTGTTGTGACAACGCGGCCGTGCCTCATATTTCGAGGCCGTGCCCAGCGACTCATTCTAGCTTCCCACAACTTGCCCTACGGCCCTTTTCGACTTAACTCGCAACAGCTCAAGCCTAACTCATGCAACTCTATGCCAACAACTTAACACTGGACGCTGCATCTCGTGCCGAAGCACGTCGCCTTTGCCGTAGCCAAATCTTAGACCCAGACATTGTGTCTTCTAACTGCATACACATTCAACTCAATCCAAAGGCACACACGTTGATTGCCGTCCGTGCCGACACAACTATATGAAAGGTCACTGGCTAATAGCCATCGTGGACATAGCCTGGCAAACGGGATCCTTGCACCGCCGGTTGCGATCCTCGATGCAAGTCCCCGTACTACCAATTGCCTATTACCCGGCATTGCTTATTACCCAGCTCGGCTATAATCTGTTCTTCCTAGGCCGAGTCGGTCCCGTGGTCCCAGGTTGCCGCTCGAAGAACCATCGCCCTTGTCGACAAGTTGTCCACGACCACGCGCCTACGCTAACTTCTAGACTTAACGTAATGCATGGTCTCATCATCATCATTTTACTTCTTTTGCTTTACTCTTTCCACTTTTCATACTTCATTCGCAGAGCCCAAACCAGGGTTGCCTCGGCGACTGAACCACAGTCCCGACATATTTTCTCTCGGCGACTAACCATCGCTTAGACTTAACATTTTTTGAACTCAGGGAACGGCTACTGCATAGCCTTCCAACTTAACTTGAACATAACGTGTTTCCTTAAGTATCGACCGACCGTGGCTAACTTTCCACTGAACCAACCGTGGCTCGTGCCTCTATACCGACTCATGTTCTACTCAACGCTATCGCCCAAGTCATACTTCATATGATGGGCCTTGGGGTCGTGAGACTATTTATCTTAACAACTGCAGAATGAGCGGAACAGCACGTAGAATAACTTAGGTCGACCGGCTTAACTTTGCCTAACTCACTCAAGCCTACAACATAACCCAAGGGACGAGCAAAGGCTATGCCAAGCCTTGCGGGACAGGACCGTGCATGCTTTAGCAAGCATTTGTGCGGGCGACGCCTATGACTTAGGCTAACTCTCAGCTTTTGCACCGAAGACCAACTTTCCTTCTCCTAAGCCACGGGACGAAGGACCGAGTGTCATTTTCAAAGCACGCCGTGCACCAACTCTAGGCCGACCATGGGACGTTTTCCATGTTCTAACTCATTTCGACCCGTCGGGATTATTCCCTTAGCTATGTGGATTCGTCTCTTTTATTATCAAGCCTATTGTGCAAGTTGAAAACATGCGTTTTATTATGTGAAGGCGAAAATGAGGCAAGTTCACCGAAACTACCCCACCTGAGTGATGTCTCCGAGCAAGCCATTGCAAGGCTAAGGCCGAACGTCGTCGGCGTTTCGATTCCTCCGATTGACTTTGTGGGACGGGGCACTACAACATACACCACTCAGAACAAGTCTCGTCCTCGAGACTTTCCTGAGGGCAAGTCATCCTACCATTTCTATGGCCAAGACTTAATCGTACACATTTCGCCTACGCGTTCCTTCGATTCCGAGCCACGCTCGCACTAGTAGCAATCCTTCCTTTAACACGATTTCAAGATCTCGACACTCTTCCCTTTTCAAGTCTTGTTTGAACTCGTCGTATCACTTGGCTGGATCGTGTACGCATTCCAAGCGTCCCCAAAATACATACATTCAGCCAAGCCGCATGATAGAGAATTTGTTATTCTCACTCGAGTCGCATCGTGCACATACCCAGGCGTCCCTGAAATATATGCATGTCAGCCGAGTCTCGTGAGCAGGGTTTTCCTACGTTTGTGATTCATGCTATCCATTCAAACCAATCCTTAAGATCAATCCTTTGATTTCAAATCTTGCAACAGGGACGTTTCGCCTAACCGCTAGGCCAATTTTTGCGAGGCTAAGTCAATGTCAGGATTGGAATCATAGTTCCCCAACAATAATGCCAACACTGACCCCAATCCTAGGGTCAAACCAAAGTCGGTAGTACGGGATTTTCTACCCAAGCTCGCGTCACTCAGATCTCTAAACATCAAGCACGATCACCTAATTCGCATCACGGCACGCGTTGCGTATATTCGAATCCCTTCAATTCACCAATTCTAACCAATTCATGTATTCGATCATGAGGTCGTCTCGCTCGACAATATGTTGCGCCCCAATCTCACGCGAGTCTGATAATCCGCGGTGGTTCATGAATCACCATGCAACACTCCCGCAGAATAATCATTCTCATCGGGGCGTAACTCTTATTTGAGTTTAGACTCATTCATTCTCGATACGCGGATTGGACCTACTCAATTCTCAAGTTCAATCGACAAGCACACCAATTCAATCTCGAGTCTATCTTCGTGTCAAACCAAAAGTCGAAGCACAAATTGTCGCACCGTACAAGTTCGACCACTCCCGCTGTATGAATCACCATACCAGCGCTCACGCAGAGTGATCGCCCTAATCGACGTGACGCATGTGCGAGGCTGGAGTAGCGCTCGCATAAGACAAGAATGTCAACGTTATGGTTATCGACAAAGCAAATCCAAACATTCCATTTTTCATCCAAGCCAAGTTCGATCGTCATTCGTTCAACTTAGAAAATTCTCGAGCCAAGTCTATCTTTTCCTCGACACATTTTAACATCCCGATTATAGCATCCATCGAAACAATGACATTTGCACGATCGTCATTTGCCGAGTCAGAGTACCCCCGAGTTATCGCATATCGATCTTTGATACGCCTCAATACCATCGACGATATGCGTAACCTGACGATCTTCTTTTGCAACCAATTTCGAGTCGTGCTACTAATGCTATTGTCCGAGTTGGATATTCCACAATTTTCTCGATATTCAAGATCAAGTTCGATCGCTATTCCTCAAGCTCGTTTCAAGATCGTTGTTCAAAACTCAAGTCACATTTTATTCGAATCAATCCGAAATCGTACGTGCGATTCCTCTAAGTTTTCTCGATCAAGACCATTCATTTTCATTCATCATTCTGAATCATTTTCTAACACGCGTTACTCGTTCACAAGTTGTCCGAACGAGATGCTCGTTCGGGACATTCGAAGTCACGATCAACTAAGCGTGACGCGTTCTAAGGCTTTGCGCGATCGCATCGCCTCGCCGACGTACCCATTATTATTTCTAATCCTCAATCTTCGCTCGAATCATTTCCAAGAAAATCCATACACCACTCGGATTCGAGCCATCCGATCTAGCCTACAATCACGTTCGCGTCACTCGCTAAGACATCCTTCGGATTCATTCGACGAATCCCTAGCATAATCGCTCGCGTCGTATCGACGCGCTAGGTCGATCGCACTATTCCTCGAAATCTACGTCAATCCTCCGTGTACGCCTAAGCGTTAACTCGATAGCATTCCTATCGATGGACACTCTAAATGCAGCTTCGCTCCCGATCGAGCTGTACTTGATATCGTTCGCAACTCGTTTGCACCAAAAGTCGAGGTGCGCGATACGCGACGCAAAACACAACTTAGCCAAAAGGCCGTGTGCATAGCCATCCCGTGCGGATTATATTTCAAGTTTGCACGCTCAATTGCAAGGGTCGACGTTGGACTAATTAGGCATGCACGCGACTTGCTAAGGTCGACGTAGGACTATTCGGGCACACGTGCGACTTTGCTAACATTAGCACATGTTTTCTATCAAGTCAAGTTTGCAACGTTCGGCACAAAGGCCGTTGCCTATCGATGCGTTTGGTTGAACGCTTGAACGAGCTTTTGAAAATATTTAGACTTATTGTATGGACATGCTGAGGGACATTTGAGAGAGTGCACCAACGATAACAACTTGCGGAAGCAACAGAGTTTTGCGGAAACATCGAAGTTAAAGAATTCGATCGACGGTCCAAGGACGTAAAGCCGTGCTCTGATACCATTATGTCACGCCCCGCTCCCGTAGGAGCGATCGTCCTCGCTAAGGCGTGATGCCGCACGAGCTTAGATTGCTCTCGTGCAAGGCAGTTTCATAACGGCCGATTATATCGGCGGCGACGGGGTCGTCGCACAGAAGTCCCAAGCAGAAATATTGAAACATGCAGCAGAATTTAAGAACAAGTACACATGAACACAATTCTTTCAAAAGAAGCTCTTTATTGATATTGAATACAAGATTACATCTGTGGATGCAAGGCCAAATTACAAGTCTCTCGTGCTCACTTTTCTCTCGTTTACAAAATCACTCTGCTCTCTCTCATCTCTCGGTACAATACTTGAATCCAGCAGAAGCTTCAGAAGGCGATGTCCATACATTATGTCCTGTATAAGTCTTCAGATCATGCGGGCGCACGCTTCGACTCGCCATGGAACTCCGTGCCTCGACGCATCCAAGCGAGCTCCACGCCACGAGCTTCTACCTGTGCCTGCACATGAAACACTGTGTGGGTGTCAGTACTCAACTGTACTGGCGGAGTGAGCTCCTCGCCCACCCATACAAAACCAACACGTTTTATTTACTTTGTGCAACATAAACCCTTTTACGATTGTCTTTCTATTCTTGCCTTAGGATTAGTTTTAGGACCGGCGCCTTAGCGCAACTTGTGTATCAGAACCATCCCGTACTTGCAATGTCAACGTTAACTCATACTTTGTCTCTAGACCACTTCTCGTGCCCACAATGTTAACCTATCAAGTCGTGTTTGCCTTACGGCCAAAATCAGAGACGCAACTACACGAAAGACTCCATTTCCTTGCCTCTAGACCTTTCTCGTGCTTGCATTGTCGACGCACCGACTTATACTTGTCTTTTGTGCCAAACTCTGGGACGTAATGACTCGGTCTCCGAGGTAGCGCCTCCCCGCTTAGTCTCGCCTACACTTGTGTTGTGACAACGCGGCCGTGCCTCATATTTCGAGGCCGTGCCCAGCGACTCATTCTAGCTTCCCACAACTTGCCCTACGGCCCTTTTCGACTTAACTCGCAACAGCTCAAGCCTAACTCATGCAACTCTATGCCAACAATTTAACACTGGACGCTGCATCTCGTGTCGAAGCACGTCGCCTTTGCCGTAGCCAAATCTTAGGTCCAGACATTGTGTCTTCTAACTGCATACACATTCAACTCAATCCAAAGGCACACACGCGGATTGCCGCCCGTGCCGACACATTTATATGAAAGGTCACTGGCTAATGGCCATCGTGGACATAGCCTGGCAAACGGGATCCTTGTACCGTCGGTTGCGATCCTCGATGCAAGTCCCCGTACTACCAATTGCCTATTACCCGGCATTGCTTATTACCCAGCTCGGCTATAATCTGTTCTTCCTAGGCCGAGTCGGTCCCGTGGCCCCGGGTTGCCGCTCGAAGAACCATCGCCCTTGTCGACAAGTTGTCCATGACCACGCGCCTACGCTAACTTCTAGACTTAACGTAATGCATGGTCTCATCATCATCATTTTACTTCTTTTGCTTTACTCTTTCCACTTTTCATACTTCATTCGCAGAGCCCAAACCAGGGTTGCCTCGGCGACTGAACCACAGTCCCGACATATTTTCTCTCGGCGACTAACCATCGCTTAGACTTAACATTCTTTGAACTCAGGGAACGGCTACTGCATAGCCTTCCAACTTAACTTGAACATAACGTGTTTCCTTAAGTATCAACCGACCGTGGCTAACTTTCCACTGAACCAACCGTGGCTCGTGCCTCTATACCGACTCATGTTCTACGCAATGCTATCGCCCAAGTCATACTTCATATGATGGGCCTTGGGGTCGTGGGACTATTTATCTTGACAACCGCAGAATGAGCGGGACAGCACGTAGAATAACTTAGGTCGACCGGCATAACTTTGCCTAACTCACTCAAGCCTACAACATAACCCAAGGGACGAGCAAAGGCTATGCCAAGCCTTGCGGGACAGGACCGTGCATGCTTTAGCAAGCATTTGTGCGGGCGACGCCTATGACTTAGGCTAACTCTCAGCTTTTGCACCGAAGACCAACTTTCCTTCTCCCAAGCCACGGGACGAAGGACCGAGTGTCATTTTCAAAGCACGCCGTGCACCAACTCTAGGACGACCGTGGGACGTTTTTCATGTTCTAACTCATTTCGACCCGTCGGAATTATTCCCTTAGCTATGTAGATTCGTCTCTTTTATTATCAAGCCTATTGTGCAAGTTGAAAACATGCGTTTTATTATGTGAAGGCAAAGATGAGGCAAGTTCACCGAAACTACCCCACCTGAGTGATGTCTCCGAGCAAGCCATTGCAAGGCTAAGGCTGTAATGCCCTGCTCCGCATCGGTGCATTATGATGAGTCGTTGACTCGAAGAGTTGCGTTGACCCGATGAGGTATCGATATGAATCGATGCAAGTGTTACGTTGGCCAAAAGTAAGCTTTGAGTCGGTTGGAATCTATGAATCGAATCGATGCAAAGGATAAGTCCCGTCGAGCAAGTGCTAATGTTAGTTGATCTGGTGTGCAGGCTATGCCTTTATGCTGGATTACGGATCGTGGTATGGGCGCGATAGGCCAAATCAATCGAGTAGTTCAAAGGAATGGCTAAGTCCGGGAGTTAGCTATGCGATCGAGTTATGGAAGCGAGACGCTTCAATCGGCGAAACGACAAGGCGTATCGGCTTAAGGTGGGCGGGTTCTTGACTCTCTCTCCCTATTCCTTCACGTCTAATAAAATATGTTATGGTATGCGTAAAGTTGCTATTAAGTAAGCGAGCGTGGCTCGGCGAGTAAGTGTCTAAGTATGCGTTGAACACTAAGATAGAACATTGAACAATCGAAACATTGAAGCGACGTGCATCGAGTGCACAGGTCGCGGTAGGACAATGATGGTAGAACATTGAAAGATGATATTGAGATGTGCATCATGTGCACGGCTCCGAGAACATTGAACACTAGGCGTAGAACATTGAATACGGTGCTGAGCGTGCCCTCGGGCACTTATGCTACGAAATGACTAAGTAAATACGGAGGTAGGCTATGCGAATAACATTATGAACGGGATGCGTGAATATGAGTACGAGACGACTAAGCCGTTGGGCGTCGTGCATCAATATGGATGTGTTGGGGCATAACGCCGGCGGAGCTCCCCATATGAATGGTGGATTATGTTTATGGCACGAGAAACCGTTTATGGCACGGGAAACCGTTTATGTGCGACACTATGTTTATGGAATACGAGATTGGTTGGTATGCTATGGATAGTATGATATGGTGCGTATTGCATGGTCAATGGACTCGGATGGCCCGTGCACGGGTACGGCTTCCCTCGAACGGTTACGCCGGGGCGCCGGGACCGTTCGGCCTAGGAGGGAATTATGTGTGGTATTTATGGTGCACAACATTCGGACGGATTGCGACCGTCCAGTGCTGTGATAAGCTATGATATCCGTAAGTTTAGGATCCTTCGGATACTGGGCTAGCAACCCGTATCGAAGTGATTGTAGGCTTACACATATGAGATGCCAAGTCCATTACGGTGCGAAACACCGTGACCTTCATATAGATAGGGCCGGTGGACTGAGATGAGAGCTGGGTGCAGGCACAGGGCCTGCCACCCATTATGCATATGTTTATGTTTATGAATGGTCGGTTGCGTGAATCATATGTTTGCTTATGTTAAGTTCTAACCACTGCAGGCTAAGGAAATGGGACGGAGATGGGCACGAACACTATGTTTATGTTTCAGATTATGTCTAACTGTATCTGCTGCAGGAACACGGTATCGGACACATGATGATAAGTATGTATGCATGAGTATTGCCATGAAACTGATCCTAAGGCTAAATAGAAAGACCACAAAGTAAGATGCATGTTTCACTAAATGATTTAGTGTTTGGTTTGGGTGCGAGCGGGTCTTGATCAGTGCGAAGCGAGGACGAAAGCACTAAACCCCCACTAGTTTATGTGCAGATTCAGGTTATGATCGGCTCGGGGCGGGGCTTGGCTTGGACGTGCCGAGGCATGGAGTCCTTGGCGTTCAAGAGGAGCTTCCGCATATGCGTTCGGACTTGCGACATGGAGATGTTCGGCCGAAGACTACTTGGTGGCTATACAGAGGCATAATGTATGGAACAATGTAATCCTTTGTGAGCTAGAGAGATCATGAGCGTTGTAGCCAATTGGCATATATGTTGGGCTATTCAGAGCCTTTGTAATCTTCATTTCGTTATCAATAAAAGAGATTCTTGTTGTAAACTATGTTTTCCTTCCGCTGCTTATGTTATCAAATTGAGATAGTTCTGTGTGAACCTATTATCTTGCCTTGCACGAGCGCAACTCCAGGCTCGTGCGGCATTACGCCCCAGCGAGGACGATGATTCGGGTAAAATCTAGCGAGGACGAGCGATTTCCCGGGTCGGGGCGTGACAAAGGCCGAACGCCGTCGGCGTTTCGATTCCTCCGATTGACTTTGCAGGACGGGGCACTACAAAAGGGCAGGGGGGTCGGGCGAGAGGAGGGCAGGGGGGCAGGGCCGGCGGGAGTAGGGCAGGGGTGGTCGTGCGGGGCTGGGGGCTCGCCGTTGGGGGGAGGGCCGGCGGGAGGAGGGCAGGGGAGGTCGGGCGGAAGGAGGGCAGGGGGACGGGGCCGGCGGGGGGAGGACAGGAGGGGTCGGGCGGGGCTGGGGGTGTCACGCCCCGACCCGGAATCACCCGAATCATCGTCCTCGCAGGGGGGCGTGATGCCGCACGAGCCTGGAGTTGCGCTCGTGCAAGGCAAGATGACAAGTTCTCAAATGGTTATCTTTTGATTCGATATTAACAACGAATGGAAACAGAGTATACGAAACAATTCTCTTTATTGATATCTGAAATTGAGATTACAATGGCTTTCGATAGCCTAACAATATATGCCAGATTGGCTACAACACTCAGGTTCTCTCTTGCCCACAAAGGATTTCACCGTTCCATACATCATGTCTTCTATATCTCGGCCGCATCAATCCAGCTGCGTAGTCCGAGCGTCAATGCGATAGCACGCTTCAATGCGCTTCGGCATTCCAAGCCTTAACACGTTCAAGCAACGCTTCGCCGCGAGCAATCCATTCCCTGCACCCTGCATGAAGCTGGTGGGGGATCAGTACGTTCGTCCTCGCATGTACTGAAGCAAAGATCATCTTTCCAAACCGACATTTTAATATTTATGTTGAATCATGCAACTTAGCTTATGATCTTGCTATGTTCTCCTTAGGGTCAATTTCATGGCATCTTCGAAAGCGTAAAGCATGTTATCATAGCATCATGTTATCGAATTGAATAGGCAAACAAACAAGCAATCTCGTATTTGATTCGTGGCACGACTTACCAAGTCGACGCACTCGCCCTTGCACCGACGCAAGGTGAATACGCCGTAATCCTTCCCTGTCATGTTATTGTGCATCTCTAAGCAGGATCTCTATGCGGGACGCATATGCGCCTACACTTTCAATCCATTGTTCCTTAACTATATGAGGGTCGTTGGCGTATCCGCGCCGAAATAGACTAAAGGAGTTCCTTTCTTTTCTCTCCTTTTCTCACTATTTGGTTGGGCTGTCCGGCGTTTCACGGGTTGGGTCACCTCCCAAACAACCGAAACGTTCCCGCTACATGCTATCATTTGCGGCTTCTCCCATCTTGTTTAAGGATGTGCGCCTACAAAGATTATCATCCCTCCGCGGCCAAATCGGTTCCGGGGACCTCCAGCATTTAACCGTTTGGGGGGATACTCGTGCACGAGTTATTATCACATTAATCTCGAGCCCATTCCAATCGACCATGCAACGCTCTATCATTCAACAGTTAAATTGAAACAACCAAACATAGTCTTGAGTCCGACACTCAGACTTATCATCTCACGCCTCTTTCGTTAACTTTCTGTGTTCTTACGTTTCTTGCTTCGTTTCAATGTTTCAATGGCATCGTGCCTCAACTCAATGCTCGTCAACCGAACAACCCGAAGGTCTTGAACACCTTTCGAGGCACCATGTCATATCCGACAGTTCCGCCACATTTATGCCACAACTGTATTCTCTCGCAACGAAGCCATCTTTTATTATCCCGTGCACGTAGGCACGTTCCGACCATATTCCCATGTTCTATAACTTAGCATTCAATGTTCGGGGCTTGCGCGCTAGGGCGCTCGCCTATTGTCTTTCAATGTTCTAGCCGTCTAACACGTGCAGCAAAGGCACGGTATGGTTCGTGCACTAAGGCACTCGCCGATTACAGTTATCCCATGTTCTTGCGGCTTGCGCACCGAGGCGCTCGCCTTAGCGATATCCAATGTCCCATAGCGACTCGTGCATATTGATGCACGTTTCATTTCAATTGTTCTAACTTAGTGTTCGACTCACACTACGATTTCATCTCCAATCGGCCACGTCCGTGGCATCGATAGGTTAACTTTAGCATACAATGATATATTTGACTTATCGAATGAAGGAGTAAAAAGAAGTCAATCCTCCCACATTGAGTCGATATGCCTTCGTTGTTTTGCCGAGCCGATGCGGCTCGATTTCCTAACTTTGTTGCACGGCCACTCTCCTGACTTAGCCATTCGAGCACTTCGTGCTTCATTGAGTTATACGTCCGATTTGTCTTAGCGTGCCCAAGTCTCGGCCCGTCGCAAGGCGACGATTTGATTTCGCAGACCCCTTACTAAATATTGCAAAAGATCGACCTCTAATATTTTCCCGTCAAAGTATAACCTGCACACGAAACCAACTAAAATCAATACTTCAACGATTCGGACTTGCGCCTTGGTCGATTCGATTTCTTAGAATCTTCGAGCCGATTCAACGCACTCATCCTTCGGGGCAACGCGGCGCTTCGCATCGATTCAACTCGATGCATTCTTTCGGGACAAGGCAACTCTTCGCATCGACTTAGTTCGATGCCTTACTCGGGTCGACATAACTCATCGCATCGACATAGCTCGATGCGTTGCTCGGGACAACTTAACTCTCGTATCGTTTTGCACCGATACATATCCTTGGGTCAACGCGACTCGCCGAGTCAACGTTTTAGCGTAATGCGCCGTGCGGAGCGGGGCATTACAGGGGGGTCGTCGCCGCCACCGTGGGGAAGAGGGGGCAGGGGCATTTTCGGGATTAAATTTTTTAATTTTGACTGGAGGGGCCTTATTGAGCGGATTTGTAATATAAGGAGGGGCGAATTGCTAAAAATGACTAGTAGGTCTTAATTTGCAAAAGTCGGATATCTAATGAGGGGGCTCGCCGGCGGGAGGAGGGCCGGCGGGGGGAGGGCAGGGGGGTCGGGCGGGGCTGGGGGGTCGCCGTCGCCACCGGGAGGAAGAGGGGGGCAGGAGCATTTTTGGGATTAATTTTTTTTTTTTAAAATTTTGACTGGAGGGATCTTATTGAGCGGATTTGTAATCTAAGGAGGGACGGGTTGCTAAAAATGACTAATAGGTCTTAATTTGTAAAAGTCGGGTATCTAACGCGGGGTTTTTTGTCATTTATCCAACAAGAAAATGTTTTTCATTAGCAGAATTACTACCATGATACATTTCCGAGTTTCAGCTTGATAATAACAATTGCCTCTTCTTTGCATATAAACAACTGTAGTTAGAGAGCGAGAACCAAGTATCAGCAAACCTTCGGAAGCCACAACGCACTGTAGTGAGTAAATATTGTAGTTGGGCATAGACACAAGGTTACCAATTGGAAAACTAGGTCATCAAAAACCCCTCTAAACCAATACACCTTTTGCACAAGATTGTAGAACGGGTAGTAAGAAGATCTAATGGTTTTAGAAAGTGCGTCTAAAGTCTCTTGATGTTGAACCCCTATGAGTCTGCCCTAAACTTCAAACCAGTTATTATGAAAATATAAGAATATGATTTTAAATAAATAAAACTATACATTGCAGGACGTACCATAGCCTGGATTCCAGCATAGCTACATAGGTAAAACTCAAATTCAGTAGGATGACATATCTGAGTCAACCACTGTACCTGCAATATTGAACTTTTTTCAGGTTATATTGGAAACATTCTAAAGAAACTCCATAATTCAAGTGTAATCAGCAAGAAAGACCACTGTACCTGCCCTTTTACCCTCCTTTATTTAGGCTTTTTCTAAGGGCACCACACAAATTACTAGGGGTTATCCCAAAAATGTTCAAAAATATTACAAGTTTGCCATCAATTTTTTTTACTTGGGGCCAACCCAAAGAATGGTATAAATACCAACTTCATTTCATTTCCTCTCTTCCTCTTCCTCTTCCTCTTCCTCTTCCTCTACTCTTTCTCCCTCCACTCTTTTCTTCTCCTCCTCCACATTTCTAGGTCATAAAATTCTAAAGCCTAGCCCAAATTTTTTCCCTAATTTTTCTAGAATAGCACCTTGACATCAGTGGGCTGGAAGTAAATGAAGAGAAAATAGCCAATCACAATCCCAACAAAGATTTCAACTCCGAATCCAAACGAAAAAATCGGGTTGTGACACAGAGGACTGTCACCTGTCTGGCAGTCCCGATCATAGATTAGGACTGTCAGAGAGGTGGCAGTTCTTCACATATGTAGGACTGCCAGGGGCCTGACAGTCCTACATGTTTTTTTGCGATTCTAAAATTTCGACAAAAGGTGCTAAAACGGAGGTCCAAACATCATTTTTTTGCGATTCTAAAATTTCGAAAGGTCGTCTAACAATGAAGCTGTTAATCTCAGGCTCCTCGAAAATACGCTCATTTTGCAACAAACCGGACCTCGTTTCGACTCCCAGTCAAAAGTTATGGCCCTCCAAAGTTTCAACTGACCATAAAATGCAGGAGAATGACTATTCTCCGTGTAAATTAACACGGAGAATGGCATTCTCCGTGTTTCTAACACGGAGAATGGACATTCTCCGTCTTAATTTACACGGAGAATGACCATTCTCCGCCTTAATTTACACGGAGAACGGCCATTCTCCGTGTAATTTAGAACGGAGAATGGTCATTCTCCGTGTAATTTTCACGGAGAATGGCCATTCTCCGTGTTAATTTACACGGAGAATGCCATTCTCTGTGTTAATTTACACGGAGAATGGTCATTCTCCTGCGTTTTAACACTGGAATGGCCATTCTCCGTGCTAAATTACACGGAGAATGGCTATTCTTCGTGCTAAATTACACGGAGAATGGCCATTCTCCGTGCTAAATTACACGAAGAATGGCCATTTTTCGTGCTAAATTAAGAGTTTTCAGTTGAGGAGCTCCTCACAGAGTTTGATAATTAGGACTGCCACCCCCCTGGCAGTCCTACATTGGATTAGGACTGCCAGGGTGTTGGCAGTCCTAATTCAATGTAGGACTGCTAGGGGGTGGTAGTCCTGATACTGGATCAGATAGCCATTCTCCGTGCTAAATTACACGGAGAATGGCCATTCTCCGTGCTAAATTACACGGAGAATGGCCATTTTCCGTGCTAAATTGCACGAAGAATGGCCATTTTCCGTACTAAATTAAGAGTTTTCAGTTGAGGAGCTCCTCACATAGTTTGATAAGTAGGACTGCCACCCCCCTGGCAGACCTATACTGAAGTAGGACTGCCAGGATGCTGGCAGTCCTAACTCAAACTTGCTGTTACAGCAAGTTTCAGTCAGGACTGCCAGCACCCTGGCAGTCCAACTTTAATGTAGGACTGCCAAGTGGGTGACAGTCCTGATACTGATACTCTGTACATAAAAAATAACAATTTATCACAAGTACATAAACAACAATAATTCATCACAACTACATAAATATTTCACATCCAACTTAAGATTCATCACAATAATTCATCACAATAATCCAACTACAATAATTCATCCCAATAATTCATCACAACTACAATAATTCATCACAACTACTTAAGTTTCAAAGATTCCACATCCAAATTAAGTTTCAAACAAGTACATAACCATTCCACATCCAACTTAAGTTTGAAACAAGAAAAATATCCAGATCCAACTATATATCATGCCGGGCCTTTGAACGAGACTCCCTATTATTCATGAAGGGGAAGTCGACCATGTCGTCGATGCGATCAAGCTTGTTGGCGACCGCGACACTAGTGTCACTTTGGCAACCTCTCCGAGCTTCGGGCGCCGGTTCGAAAATTGTTATCGGACGCTCGAGAGGACGTCCCGCACGTTCCTTCTACTTTGACGCGGTGGGTCGTATTCTTTTGTTAGCGGCCGGTGGGCTACATGACAACATACAGTTATTAAATAATAGAAACTGTAGTGTCCCATCCCTACATCGTGCTCCGTTGTTCGTCCACGGGGTGCACGAGAAAGGAACACTGTCGCTATCGACTCGGTCGGGACCGATAGGTCGGGAACGATCGAATCGATCGAACGAGAACGGTTGAATTAAGATCCATTTCCCGTTATGGAATGGCTTCTTCGGAACCAAGTCCCATATTCAGCGGGCTGCGCCTCAAGGATTGACTCTGCGGCTGAGTGAGAGACCTCCCGTTGCTCTGCTTTTCACGCCGCTTGCGTTAGTTTTGGCTTTGTTTTCTGAATGTGTTTTCGTGAATGTTTTCGATGGTTTTCATGGCTTACGTTTCGAACTTCGCATTCATATCAAATTTCCTTGAATAACACAGTGTTCTAATCGGTTGCTTGTGCGATTTCAGGTGATCGCGTAGGCAACGTCTAGCGCGGCCAACCAGTTTCTCGCCTCAAGTAAATACTAAGGTGAGTGGCTGACCCTTTTTCCCTCGACCCTCTTCTCTAATATATTATAAATACTAGACATGTGCTATGCTAGATGTAATGCAACGACATGAATGATATTCCGATGAACGGTCACACGACGTCCCACGAACACGAACTATACAGATGCTTGTCATAAAATATTATCGTGCTTGAAATTATCAAATCATATAGAACCGTGCTAAGAAAGGATGAATCGATTAAAATGAATGTCGCAACGATACTATAAGATGTGCTTTGAAATAACAAATTAACTCAGCACGGTCATAGACAACTTGTCGACAAGGGCGATTGTTTCTTCGGACGGTATCCCGAGGCCACGGGACCGTTTCGGCCTAGGAAGAAACACGGATAGCTATGCCTGATGCATGCCACGGTAGGCAGTGGCTTCCAACGGGGATCGCTACCCGCACTGAAGGACCTCTGTCTACCAAGCTATATGTCCAGGATGGCTTGTCGTGCCAGTGACCTTCACGAACGTACTCTATTACGTTTTCTTATATTCAACATGACAGGGAAGAACATGGTAAGTTTACGCTACGACGGCGCGCTCTGCCGGGGGTAAGATCTATCGTCATTATACGGTTGTGCCTTCAAATATAAGCTTGAATTGAGTAGGATGGCTAGAAACTTCACTAAAATATTTGTATGCACGCTCACTTGAATTCTTCAACAAATGAGAGCACGGGATTTGAATTGCCACGCACCAGCACAAAGTGTAAAGTGCTGACCCTCGCTCTCAACAGGTACTCGAAACCAGGATAGCGTGCCAAGGAACTGAAGGCGACGCTCCTTTCTTTTGAAGTCTTGCTAGCGCGAAGGCTAGCTCCGCAACATTTTGAAGACTCCAACCCAACTGCATCATGAGTCACAAACTCTCGCCGATCCCAGGTCTTAGAGAGTCGTTTTGATATTTGTAAAAAGGGATGTAAATGTATGGAATGACTATCTCATCGATGTCGGTTGTAAGCCCGCGAGGCCTCTTTTGTAATCGAGTCTGTAACCAAATTTATTATCAATGAAAATGCAAGTTTCCTTTTCTAAATGAATGTGTTCAATTTCTCTGCGTACTCTTATATATGCTATTGTTTCGGAGAACCTTATGAACCGCCTTGTGCAAGCGCAACTTAGGCTTGTACGGCATCACGTCCGGGGGACGACTATCGATTCTACCGAATCGGGGCGTGACATAATGGTATCAGAGCACGGCTTTACGTCCTTGGCCTCCAGTGTCGAGTTTTTAGTCTCAAAATCGTTGGTCCCGTGTCGATGAGATATGTCGTTCCATACGAGTGAGCCCGTAATAAGTTTTGTGACTAATGTATTTTGCCTTCAAAAATCCCAGAAGGGACGTCGGTGAACGTGGCGGAGAACGAAGAAAGTGCTTCGAGCGGCTCGAGTAGCTCGAGACCCGGACCCTCAAACGATGCCATGGAGCGGATGTTGCGCATGCTGGAATTGCAACAACGACAAGCTGAGGAGAGTCAACGCCAGAATGAGCAACATCGACGGCAGACGGAGGCACGTCAAACTCAGTTCGAGGCCCGATTTGAAGCACAATTCAAGTTGCAGCAGAAGCAGCTTGATACTCTCCAGCAGATCGTTCAGACGGTGGTGGCCAACAACAACAACTCCGTGATAACCCATGCCGTAACCGAGCCTGCGGCCAGACAAAGTGAAGTCAATCCGGAGGCACCCGAGCCTACACATGCAGCACCGAGAAGTTCCAACTTCGACGTGTCGAAATTCACAAAGAGTTGCCATACTTCCTTCAACGGCACGGAAGATCCCTCCTTTGCGATCGACTGGTTGGAGGAACTGGAAGACAAGTTCGAGCTTCTGGGCGTCGAAGAGTCCAAGAAAGTCGCATGCGCTCAACTTCTACTCCGGTCGAATGCGTACGACTGGTGGGCCGTGCAAAAGCGAGCGATCAGATGCGACGACAAGACAGCGGCAATTTCTTGGGCCACCTTCCGTGAGGCGTTCGAGATCGAGTACCTCCCCGAAGCCGTTCGACAAGAGAAGGAAAATGAATTCATGCAGCTAAGGCAAGGGAATTTGACGGTGCGGCAGTATGCGGCGGAGTTCAACAAGTTAGCCGAGTTTGCTGGAGAATTCCTGCCCTCCCTGGCGAGTCGTGCTCGACGGTTCGAAGTGGGTCTACGACCATCCATCTACGCCCATGTGTCTATTTTGCAATACAAAACAATGGGAGAGTCTCTCAACCATGCCCTCCGCCTTGAACGCCAATATCCTCCAGGTGCTGTCGGCGCTGTGCATACCTACAATCACAAACGCCCTAGCCACACGGGAGAAAACAACGTGACCACGCGTCCGAACAACGGACCCCAGGGCGGACACCAGGCGTGGAACCAGGGACCTTATTGCACAAAATACAACCGGAACGGACATCTCGCCGTCGACTGTGAAGTTCAAAATGGCGAATGTTTCATTTGCGGAAAAAGGGGTCACTTTCATGGAGATTGCCCGAAGCGTAGAAGAAACAACTTAGACGCGCCTCAGCATCCACAGTACCGTCCGAGGAATCAAGTTCTGGCGCCTCGAGCACCTCAACCCGTACCACAAAATGGCCAAGACCGTCGCCCCAATGCCCAGGGCCGCGTCTACGCCATGACTCGAGATGAAGTGCTTGCGTCAGATACGGTCGTGACAGGTATACTTAGTTTCAATAATGTGCCTGCTCGTATACTATTTGATTCAGGTGCTTCGCATAGTTTTATATCGACGGACTTTGCCGCCGAGCACAAATTTTCGATAATATCATTAGATCTCGACCTTAGCGTAAGCACACCTTTGGGCACCCTAATACTCACTAATTTAGCTTGTGCCGACGGGATTATCTGTATCGACGGTCAAAAGATCGGTCTTGACGTGATAGTCCTAGACATGAAGGACTTCGATATTATTCTGGGAATGGATTGGCTCGGGCCGTGCAACGCAACCATAGACTGTACCAAAAAGACGGTCACCTTTCGCATTCCAGGAGTGCCTGAATTCTGCTTCTCGTGTGGTGAGGCGTCGTCGGCCTGCATGCTGATTTCGACAATTTCTGCTAGGAGGATGCTGCATTCTGGGTACGAAGGCTATTTGGCGTCCGTTCGAGACATGCGACATGATGGTACAAACGCGGGTCAGACCGACGTTGTGGCAGAATTCCCCGATGTGTTCCCGGACGAGCTACCCGGCATGTCCCCCGATCGAGAAATCAAGTTCAGCATCGATACATTTCCCGATACTCGACCGATTTCCAAGGCCCCGTACAGAATGGCTCCCGCCGAGCTGAAGGAACTCAAGGTCCAGTTACATGAGTTACTCGATAAAGGGTTTATTCGGCCTAGTGTTTCACCGTGGGGAGCGCCCGTATTGTTCGTGAAGAAGAAGGATGGGTCCATGCGTCTGTGCGTCGATTACCGAGAGCTGAACAAGGCCACCATCCGGAACAAGTACCCATTGCCCCGTATAGACGACTTATTCGATCAACTACAAGGCGCCTCGATATTTTCGAAGATTGATCTCCGCTCGGGTTATCATCAACTCAAGATCAAGTCAGACGACGTACAAAAGTCAGCCTTTCGTACTCGGTACGACCACTACGAGTTCCTGGTGATGCCATTCGGCCTGACGAACGTCTCTGCCGCCTTCATGGATCTGATGAATCGGGTATTTTGACCCTTCCTTGATAAATTTGTGGTAGTCTTTATTGACGATATTCTCGTCTACTCGAAAGACAGGGCGCAGCATGCAGAACATCTACGGGCCGTGCTCCAGACACTTCGAGAAAATGAGTTGTTTGCGAAGCAGAGTAAGTACAAATTTTGGCTAAGCAGCGTATCCTTTCTTGGTCACATCATTTCGTCCGAAGGCATTGCAGTCGACCCGAAGAAAGTGGAAGCTGTTGCTGATTGGAAGCGGCCTACGTCTGCTAGTGAGATTCGAAGCTTTCTTGGTTTGGCGGGATACTATCGACGCTTCGTGAAAGACTTCACGAAGATTGCATCGCCACTGACTCGCCTCACTCAAAAGGGAGTCGTGTATGAGTGGTAGGATAACTGTGAAGCTTCATTCCAGGAGCTAAAACAGCGACTAATTTTGGCACCTATACTCGCACTTCCAGATGGGCCAGAGGGTTTTCAGATATTCATCGATGCTTCAGGCCAGGGCTTGGGATGTGTGCTCATGCAACGAAACAAGGTGATATCCTTCGCCTCCAGACAGTTGAAGCCGCACGAGAAGAACTATCCTACGCACGACTTAGAGTTAGCGGCGATTGTGTTCGCATTGAAATTGTGGCACCACTATCTATATGGCGTGGCATGCGTGATCTATATCGACCACAAGAGCCTCAAGTATCTCTTCACCCAGAAGGAATTGAACTTGCGACAGAGGCGCTGGCTCGAACTGATCAAAGACTATGACTTGACGATCGACTACACTCCGGGCAAGGGAAATGTGGTGGCGGACGCTCTGAGTCAAAAATATCTTGTCTCGCTATCCATCAACCGCAGACTACTACAAGATCTAGAAGAAATGGGCATCGATCTCCGGGTTCGATTCAGGGATATACGGTTGGCGCAACTGCAGTTAGAGCCGAGTTTGCTGGAAAAGATCATGGTCGCTCAGAAGGATGATCCGTACCTGAAGAAAATGTGCGAGCGAATTTCGAAAGGTAGTGCGACCGACTTTGCGGAAGATAAGACCGGCGTGCTGAGAATGAATGGCCGACTATGTGTTTTGGATGATTCAGAACTACGAAAGGAGATAATGTCGGAGGCACATTATGCGAAATATACCTTGCATCTAGGCAGTACCAAGATGTATAAGGACCTTCGCACGACCTTCTGGTGGCACGGGATGAAGAGAGACGTGGCGCTCTTCGTGTCGTAATGCATGGCCTGTCAGCAGGTGAAAGCTGAGCATCAGCGATCGGGCGGGGAGATACAGAACCTCGCTATTCCCGAGTGGAAGTGGGATCACGTCACTATGGATTTTATTGTTGGCCTGTCGAAGACACCACGGGAGAACGACGCCATTTGGGTCATCGTCGATCGATTAACCAAGTCAGCGTACTTTATCGCCATCAAAGTTGCTTGGAGCGTTGATCGCCTGTCGCAGATTTATCTTGACGAGATAGTACGGCTGTACGGAGTTCCAGTATCCATCGTCTCTAATCGGGATTCACGGTTCATATCGCGATTCTGGAGTAGCCTTCAGTCGGCGCTGGGTACCAAGTTGCAGTTCAGCTCAGCTTACCATCCTCAGACCGACGGCCAAACGGAGCACGTTAATCAGATTCTCGAAGACATGCTACGGCTCTGTGCAATTGACTTCAAATCAAGCTGGAACGTCCAACTACCGTTGGCGGAATTTGCATACAATAATAGCTACTAATCCAGCCTCCAAATGGCGCCATATGAAGCTTTGTACGGTCGGAAGTACAGATCGCCCATTTGCTGGAATGAAGTCGGGGAACGACAGATACTCGGCCCGGAGCTGGTGGAACAGACTGTGGAAAAGGTCAAGCAAATTTGGGAAAGACTGAAGATTGCACAGAGTCGGCAAAAGAACTACGCCGACACCCATCGAAGACCGCTTGAGTTCCAGGTGGGCGATCACGTGTTCTTGAAGGTGTCACCTATGCGAGGAGTTACTCGGTTCGGCGCGAAGGGAAAGCTGATTTCGAGATTTGTTGGGCCGTTCGAAATACTCGAGCGAGTCGCCCCAGTGGCCTATAAAATTGCCCTACCGCCGGCGCTTGAAGGTGTGCACAATGTCTTCCACGTCTTCCAGCTGCGGAAGTACGTGTACGACCCTAGCCACGTAGTAGATTTTGGCCAGCTGGAGCTAAAGTTCGACTTATCCTACGTTGAAGGGCCAGTTCAAATCTTAGAACACAAGGATAAGCTGCTGCGAAATCGGACGATCCCTCTCGTTCGCGTACTCTGGAGGAACCATGCGGCAGAAGAGTCGACATGGGAACTCGAGTCAGAGATGAAGGAAAAGTTTCCTTCATTGTTTTCATAGAGGTAGGTTCTGTTCTTAAGTTTCGAGGACGAAACTTTTTCTTAGTTGGTTATGGTGTAGTGCCCCGTCCCTACATCGTGTCCCGTTGTTCGTCCACGGGGTGCGCGAGAAAGGAACACTGCCGCTATCGACTCGGTCGGGACCGATAGGTCGGGATCGATCGAATCGATCGAACGGGAACGGTTGAATTAAGATCCATTCCCCGTTATGGAATGGCTTCTTCGGAACCAAGTCCCATATTCAGCGGGCTGCGCCTCAAAGATTGACTCTGCGGCTGAGTCGGAAGAGACCTCCCGTTGCTCTGCTTTTTACGTCGCTTGTGTTGGTTTTGGCTTTGTTTTCTGAATGCGTTTTCGTGAATGTTTTCGATGGTTTTCATGGCTTACGTTTCGAACTTCGCATTCATATCGAATTTTCTTGAATAATACAGTGTTCTAATCGGTTGCTTGTGCGATTTCAGGTGATCGCGTAGGCAACGTCTAGCGCGGCCAACCAGTTTCTCGCCTCAAGTAAATACTAAGGTGAGTGGCTGACCCTTCTTCCCTCGACCCTCTTCTCTATTACATTATAAATACTAGACATGTGCTATGCTAGATGTAATGCAACGACATGAATGATATTCCGATGAACGGTCACACGACGTCCCACGAACACGAACTATACAGATGCTTGTCATAAAATATTATCGTGCTTGAAATTATCAAATCATATAGAACAGTGCTAAGAAAGGATGAATCGATTAAAATGAATGTCGCAACGATACTATAAGATGTGCTTTGAAATAACAAATTAACTCAGCACGGTCATGGACAACTTGTCGACAAGGGCGATTGTTTCTTCGGACGGTATCCCGAGGCCACGGGACCGTTCTGGCCTAGGAAGAAACACGGATAGCTATGCCGGATGCATGCCACGGTAGGCAGTGGCTTCCAACGGGGCTCGCTACCCGTGCTGAAGGACCTCTGTCTACCAAGCTATATGTCCAGGATGGCTTGTCGTGCCAGTGACCTTCACGAACGTACTCTATTACGTTTTCTTATATTCAACATGACAGGGAATAATATGGTAAGTTTACGCTACGACGGCGCGCTCTGCCGGGGGTAAGATCTATCGTCATTATACGGTTGTGCCTTCAAATATAAGCTTGAATTAAGTAGGATGGCTAGAAACTTCACTAAAATATTTGTATGCACGCTCACTTAAATTCTTCAACAAATGAGAGTACGGGATTTGAATTGCCACGCACCAGCACAAAGTATAAAGTGCTGACCCTCGCTCTCAACAGGTACTCGGAACCAGGATAGCGTGCCAAGGAACTGAAGGCGACGCTCCTTTCTTTTGAAGTCTTGCTAGCGTGAAGGCTAGCTCCGCAACATTTTGAAGACTCCAACCCAACTGCATCATGAGTCACAAACTCTCGCCGATCCCAGGTCTTAGAGAGTCATTTTGATATTTGTAAAAAGGGATGTAAATGTATGAAATGACTATCTCATCGATGTCGGTTGTAAGCCCGCGAGGCCTCTTTTGTAATCGAGTCTGTAACCAAATTTATTATCAATGAAAATACAAGTTTCTTTTTCTAAATGAATGTGTTCAATTTCTCTGCGTACTCTTACATATGCTGTTGTTTCGGATAACCTTATGAACCGCCTTGTGCAAGCGCAACTTAGGCTTGCACGACATCACGCCCGGGGGACGACTATCGATTCTACCGAATCGGGGCATGACAGAAACAGAAATAGGACATGCAGTTACCCCCCGCATATGAGCATCATGCAGTTACCCACCCCCATATGTTATTACAGTAGGACTGCCAGGCATGTGGCAGTCCTAATGTAAATCAGGACTGCCACAGTCCTGGCAGTCCTCTTTCACCAGAGGACTGCCAGGACTGTGGCAGTCCTAATTTACATTAGGACTGCCACATCCCTGACAGTCCAACTGTTATGAGACCCGAATTGCAAAAACGAGATGCTAGTTTGTCGTGTTCTAGGGTTAGGGTTTCAACATAAAATGTGGGTTTCTTGTGTTCGAAAATTAGGGAAGAGAACCATAAAGAGATTCTAAACCTATTTTATCAAAACTTTTTCAAGAATTAAAAATATTCTAGGGTTTTGAATAGAATATACAAAATTCTCGAAGAAATTAGGGAAGAACGTACCTAGATTCCGGTTGCTTTGACTTGCGTGTCATCTCTTCGAATCTACGAAGGTTGTGAAAGAAATCTTGGTGGAGGAATTGGGAGTGGAGTGGTGGAGAAGAAGAAATTAGGGTTTTAGGAGAGGGAGAGGGAGAGAGCTTTTTTTTTTTTCTTCTTAAGGAGAGAGAGTGTAGAATGACAAATGAAATGAAATGAAGGGTTTGGGAGGTTGGGCTGCCCCCTAGCAAATTTTGGGTGCCCCCTAGCAAATTCTCCACCTTCTTGGGCTGCCCCCAAGTAAGTGATGCCCCCAAGCAATTTTGGTAGTGCCCTTAGAAAAAGTATTTATTTATCACAAGGTGCACACCACACAATTTTTATAAAGTAAGATAGGGGTGAGCATTATTAGATTATGGACCAAAACCAAACCAAACCGAACCGAATAAGAGATTCGGTTCGGTTTTAAAAAAAATTGGTTTGGTTTCGATTTTCAAAATATTAAATTTTCTTATTCTATTTCGGTTTCGATTTTGGATTTCGGTTTCGGTCCAAAATCGAAAACCGAATAATTTTTTTTTTAATATATATATATATATATATATATATATATATATATATATATATATATTTTAATATATATATATATATATATATATATATATATATATATATATATATATATATATATATAGAGAGAGAGAGAGAGAGAGAGAGAGGTATATACTAAATATATATATGTATATACTCTAGGTATGTACTAAATAAATTTAGGTATATTTAGTTACTATATATTTTAAAAAAATACAACTAAACCGAAAAATCGAATAAACCAAATAAACCGGAAACCGAACCGTTGATTCGGTTATGGGTTAATTCGGTTCGGTTTCAGTATTTCTTATTCGGTTTTCGGTCCAATTCAGTTTTCGGTTATTCGGTTCGGTTTGAATCGAATTAACTGAATGCTCACCCCTTTTACCCTCCTTCTTCCATTTTTGATGAAAATCGTTTAGGACTGACGGTCAACTCCTTTGACCCAAAAAATTTGACCAAAAATTTGTCGCGAACAGCCAGCGCCCCCGCCCTACCACACTAACCTCCTTCATGTTCCGTCGTGCTGCCCCCCTCCCCCGGCCCTGACGCTACTACTGCTCGTCGTCGCTACTGCACTCGCCGTCGTTGTTGCTGCTTATGCCATCGCTCCTTGCCGTCGCTGCTGCTCGCCACCGAGCTAACTGTCACCCTCATTTTTCGTATTTCCCGTATTTCGTAGTTATACTCATATCTGGATTTTGGCATATATTTTTATTTTTCTCAACTTGTGGAATTTCGGTATTTCTCGTATTTTGGGTTTTGACATGGCTCGGTTTTAATTGGTTTGGGTTGGTTTGGTTTGGTTTAATGTGTATTGGAACACCTTAGCCTATGCTCCACCCTCAACACACCACATCCCACCCTCTTTATAAACTCTACCAACACTCTCTCTCTTCATTACTTCCTCCATTAATTTCTTCTTCTTCTTCCTCCACACAACTCTCCACACCCATAGGTAAGTGCAACTTGCTTCTACAAGAGAGCTCATTTTATTGTTCCATTAGCTTCTCCTCATGTTTCTAAGACACATTAGAACTTGTCATTTTTTATTTTGAGGCTTTAAATTTTGTAGATCTAGAAATTAGTTATTTTCGATTTTGGTGGTTTTGATCTATCAAACTTCTTTGTTTTCAAGTTTTGATGGTTCCATGTTGTAGAAAATTTTCTTCTACCCAATTTTGACCTTTGAAAAGTTGGATTTGGACTTGTTTTGACCGAGTTATGAACTTTTGAAGCTTTGGGTTCAACCATGGAGTTCTTGCTGGTTTGGAGAAGACAGTGAGCAGTGTGCAGAGCTTTTTAGCTTATGCCACTGAGCTGCACGCGCTCTTTAGCGCAGCGTACGCAGGCTTGGGTACGCTTCTTGTTGGAAGCGTGTCTCTTGCGTACGCAGACTTGGGTACGCTTCCTGTTGGAAGCGTGTCTCTTGCGTACGCAGACTTGGGTACGCTTCCTGTTGGAAGCGTGTCTCTTGCGTACGCAGACTTGGGTGTGCCCTGGCCTGAGCGTACGCAGACTTGAGCGTGCCCTGGCTTGAGCGTACGCATGTCCTGAGCGTATGCTGTCTTGAGCGTACGCATGACCCTTGCGTACGCTGTCCTGAGCGTACGCATCTCTCCTGCGTGCGTGCCTTTGCGCGTACGCATGACCCTTGCGTACGATGTCCTGAGCGTACGCATCTCCCCTGCGTGCGTGCCTTTGCGCGTACGCATCTCCCCTGCATGCGTGCCTTTGCGCGTACGCATTTCCCCTGCGTGCGTGCTCTTGCGCGTACGCTTCCCCCTGCGCGTGCGCTGTTGCGCGTACGCTGCCCCCTGACCCCCTTGCTTAACCCAATGGCTCTTGGAGTATTGGTTTTATTTCTCGACTTGGTTTCTATTTTGTGGATTTGGGTTTTTCCTGAGATCTGTTCAACACAGCACGACTATCTTGACCCGACACGGCCTAACACGATTTTCAAGTGATTGTTTATGACTAGTACGGTTCTCGGGATTTTCTGTGAATTATGATCCTGGTATTCTCTGAGCTCCGGGCTAGTGACCCAGTGGGGTGCACACCTGACTTGCAACTTGTAATTAATCCTTGTGACTTGATAATGGCCCGTCGTGGCGCACTCCTGACTAGTACACTTGACATGATAACCTGGCATGATTTTCTCGAACAGCTGTTGTGACGGCTACCTGACATGACATAGCTTGTATTAATTACCTGGACACCGTGGGCGATTGTGTTTGTACAAATGAACCCGTCTTGTCTTGCATCATGTCTAGGACAGGGACCCCTGAGTGTCACGCCCCGATTCATAGAGTCATTTATTCACATAATTTATCTCTTGGAATCGATCGTCCTCGCTTGGGCGTGATGCCGTACAAGTCTGGTATTGCACTTGTACAAGGCAAAGATGGTACATAAATGATAATCTGCAAATAGAAAAACATCGCAGCGGCAGAAGCAGACAAATTGAAGTTAATGAGGATAATCTTTCTTATTGAATAGAAGCACATCACTTCTTTATAGCAGCGGAGATAAGAGGACAACTTGAAGCCACAGAGAGACATATAGAACTTTATTCTCTTTATTGATAATTGAAGAAAAGTACAAGACTTGTATTGAAGTACAATGCCTACAACCAATCCCACTTTACATTGAAAGCCAACTGAACAGTGCTAAACAGCTTACATTTGATACTTGGATACAATGGATTACAACTCGATACACTGATTTGACTTATAATCTCACTGGTACAGCTGATTACAATGTTTCATACATTATGCCCTTTATAAACAGAAGACATCATCTTGTACAAGGAGAGCTTCTGTATGCCCAACAAATCTTCGATGCCGCGGGACCAATCAAGCCAATCTTCGTGTGTAGAATATTCCAAGCACGAGCACCTACCCACAAAACGTGGATCAGCACATCATCTATGTACTGGCGAGCAGAATCCAACCCACTCGCATAAACCAACATTAAAGTGATCATTTAAGCAAGCATTTATTAGAATAATCTTTCTACTTGGGGCCTAGCAACAGTTTACAGTTCATGGGCAATAATCAGAGTGAAGCATGTAAACATATTCTTAGTAGCATTCATGTGGACATATCATTTAAGCATTATTGAGGTTATCATGCAAGACATCATTGAGGCATACCAGGTATTATCATGAAAAGGCATCATTGAGGCATCATTAGTTCTAACATTTGAACATGTTGTGACAATTCTCATAGAAGGCATCACTTAGCATGTTAGTTATGCTTAAGCAGTTTACATAGCAACGCAACATGTTGACATACTGAATTTAGCATGTTAAGGAGGTTCTCATTTAAAGGCAACAACATATCATTGACTTGTTTAGCATAATTAAGCAGACCATTCAACCAACATATACTGCATGCATCACATTCAAGTGATTTCTTACCGATAGCCAACTCCTTCGTACCTGTATAACAACACAGGATAAAATGATATGCTTACTCTGTCTGCACAAAACATTCATTAGCATGCATCCTGACTACATGACCACTGGTGGTTGTGCACCATGTCGACGTGCCATATAGGACTTCATAGGGTATGGGATGTGCCCTTCACCAGGTTGTGAGCCCGAATGAGGATCCCAATACCATGCTACCAAAGCACCAATTTCTCCTAGGCCGACTCGATCCCACCGCCGCGGGTACCGTTCGAGGAAATCCTTGTATACAAGTACGTCTATGGTCATGCGAATGCGTGTCCGACCCGATCGTGTTCGAAGTCGCATAATATAATAATAAGATAAGAAAAGGCAACAGTTCATCATCTCATCTTTCCAACATTTTCACCTGTTTACTTGGTGATCTCAATGATCTCAAGCCTCATCATTTCTCATTGCATCAATCATTGCAACATTTTTCATATCATTCCTTTCTGGGAGGAACAAATAATATTTCATTCATATCGATAGGACCTGCATCATTTCATTCATTTCATAGGGACAATATTCTTTCTTTCATTACCGATAAGGAAACAGGCAACAGCAACAGTTATGCAGGATGTACATGATTGAGGTGTTTCTTTCAACTCTTTGTGTTAATAGCATAGCCAGTTTATTACTCATGTAGCATTCTCGTAGCATCTCATTACTCAAGTATTCATTCATTTTATCGACATTAAGCAAAAGGGACATTATCAATTCAATCTCAGGCATCAAGTTACATTAGCAGTTCGAGTGTGATTCAATCAGCAGTTCAATATTTAGGTGTTATTCATTCAATGATTCCAGCATATGCATCTCTATCGATTTAGCAACTAAGGCATCGCATCACAATTATCAATTATTCAACATTCAAGGTAAGAGACATTAGGGACATATTCATAGCATCACATTATTCTATTTATTAAGCATGCAGGAATAAGGAGGAAGGAGGACAGTTCCACTTGCCTGTATAAAAGGGTCTTCCTGCTCCAATCCTACTAAGCGTAGCTCCATAAGCGAGCCACGTTCCAATACCCATTCCGTCTAGCCAGCTAAGAGAGACTGCATCAGTCTTAACTCTCTTGATCTCCAACATAAGTCGCAGTCCAGCATTCTGATCCCATCCAACAAACCAACCAAATGCCTCGCGCGGAGCGGGACATTACATAATATACCACTCAGAAAAAGTTTCGTCCTCGAAACTTAAGAAAACAACTCATCCACTAGATTCACTTAATCACAATGAGTTACTTATTCAGCTTCAATTCAATATTCATTTCAGCCCACTTGGTCATTTCAAAATAGCTATCCAACTGTATCATTTTAATCCATCAACGATTCAATCCATCTTTCTCTTTTCTAAATACTTGTAACTTCTCATTGATTCACCAACATGTTCCTTCCATTCCTATTTTGGTCGCAACACATCACTTCATTTGGATCCATACACATATTTCAGGCGTCCCCAAAACATATGCATTTCAGCCAAAGTCGGTGCTAGTGCAATAAATTCTTCCCATAATGTTATCTCTGTCGCAACCTATCACTTCGGCTGGATCCATACACATATTTTAGGCGTCCCCAAAACATATATACTTCAGCCAACTTCCATGATAGCGCGATTCGATCAGCCACGATACAACTCTCTTTTCCAAATCCGACTTAGCATCCTTTCAATTAATTTATTCTTTCATTCACTTGCCACAATCACTATCTTTCAGGCCACAACAATTTACATCAGGGGCAACTTGGTTAAGCTCTCTATCCGGGCATAATATTCTAACATTCAATTAAGGGTCTAATCTTAGAGCCAATCATATCAAGAGTTTACAACATATAATCATACTCCTTTCCAAATCCAACAATGTTTCTCACCGAGGCAATTCATCTTTTCTTATAATACACAATCCCACGTCACCCACTATCGATTACCCAAGCCAAGGGTACAATTCTATGCAATAGTCAAGGTTAACCCAGCTACCCGACTGTAGATACCTATCCAACATTCCCGTCATGAGCCGTCAATTCCATCTCATATAATAATTCACTATTCGATACATACAACTCAAGTCTCATCCCACGATTCTAGTTTCCGCTATAGGCCGACACATAATCCTCAAGGGTCAAACATCTCTAAGGTTCATATTGAAGCATACATTTACATACAACATATCACTCTTAGGTCATACTCATCACCATCTCTCGTTCAATGCCACAAGGTCATCCTACGGTTCGCCAACGGCCATCTATTATTCGGTCAAGTCTCTATGGTTAGCTATACCGACAGCTAAACCTATTCTTTCAGGTGACTCCCCTAGAGTGGACGGCTACTAGGGTTATACTAGTTTCTTTTTCTCAGGCCAACATGCAACCAACTATTCGAGGCAACTCTACCCAAACCTATGGGTATCAACTCAGTCTGAATAGCAAATCGCCATTGTCGGCTATGCCAACAATTGGTAAGTCCTCAACTGGTCGCTAGGGTCAAATCTATCTTATCAAGGTCTCCCTCAAGGAAATAATTCCCACAGAGGCTCGTTCTAGACTTACCCAACGATTGGCTAAGATCGATCTATCAACATTACGGTCAATTTCCAATCCAACATACGATTCTCATCGTTCTAATAATCCATCAAGTAAATTCCCAATGATTTAATTTCTATTCCAAATCCTTTGTACTCACACGAACCCATAAGCCAAGGCTAACTATTCAAGGGTCATCGATTCCGATATTCTTAACATAACTATGGAATCATACTATTCGGTCTGTATGACAAGGTCACACCACTAAATCATAAGCCAGCAATCTATATCCCAACCAACAGTCACATATACCGACATATCCAATACGTTTGTAATTTATCAATCCCATTCGTTTCTCAATCATCAAACTATCTTACGGGCATTCTTAAATCTCGTTCTTTTCCCAGCCGTCAAAATCTCATACGAACATTCTTAAAATTCCCTACCTCAAGGGTCGAGTAGTTTATTCCATCCAATCCGATAATTCATGCATCGGTTAACCAATCTCTTTTCAACACAAATATTCAGGGTGGCTACTTGTTACTTTTCCTAATCCCACTAAATTCCTCAGCATACATGCACATAGGCAACAACTATCCTTTGGTGATCTAGATGGGTTAACATCTATTACACCTTAGGGTCAGGCACAGATCTTTAATATTCTTTTGGTCAACGACAACTTTTTCCAAAACTTCCAACTTAGCAATCAACTTTGTATTAGCCACATATGATTTACATCCAACCAATCGAAGTCAACATTCAGATGTTCCAAGCCACCACATTCTCTAGCCAAATCTATTTACCCATAGCATACTAACGGTCTTACTAGTCCGAGTCATCACTCGACTATATAATTTCTAACCAAGCCACCAGTTACAATTTCCGACAATCTCGCTACTCAATATAACATCTCCGTCAAGGAACACTCGAGTCAGCTAGCAACAATACATGACTCCCAGCTAAGTCTTGGCACTACCCAGTACCCACAGATAGTCTCCTTGCTATCCTATAGAAAGGGTCAACATACATCTCGTTCTGAGGTGGTAGAGGCAATATACCACTCAGAGACGAAGCCATCCTTAAACAATACCAACTCACATCTATTCCGGACATTCGTGATCTGCAATGATCACAATACTTAGCCAACATCTCAGGGTCTCAATATTATAAGACAACATTCTTAGGATCTCGAAAGCACTTAGCAACACACATGAGTCAATTCACCAGTTATGTCAAACTCATCCATCAATTACCCCATTCATAATTCTTTTCCAATATCACATGCAATTTCCAACTTGTTATAGCATACAGAGCCACATCTTTCTTTATTCCCACAATTCCAAGCAGCATTCACAATATAGCATACTATGGCATCGAGTCATTGTTGGGTTATTTGTGTCCAAACCAACAACAATCATTCATTCAGGTGCATCACAATGTATATAGACTTATTGTTTGGAACATCCAGTGAGTAGCCAAAAGGGTCAATGGACTTTCAGACAGAACAACATAAGATGATTACGGAACATCAACGGGATAATCGCGGAAGCAATCTCTGATTTAAATCTCAGAAGCAACGTTGAGTGATCGCGGAAGCAACTTTGGTTAATCGTCGACGCAACTTTGATTTGAAACAAATCAAGAAGAGACCAAGGACGTAAAGCCGTGCTCTGATACCAATTTGTCACGCCCCGATTCGTAGAGTCATTTATTCACATAATTTATCTCTTGGAATCGATCGTCCTCGCTTGGGCGTGATGCCATACAAGTCTGGTATTGCACTTGTACAAGGCAAAGATGGTACATAATTGATAATCTGCAAATAGGAAAACATCGCAGCGGCAGAAGCAGACAAATTGAAGTTAATGAGGACAATCTTTCTTATTGAATAGAAGCACATCACTTCTTTATAGCAGCGGAGATAAGAGGACAACTTGAAGCCACAGAAAGACGTATAGAACTTTATTCTCTTTATTGATAATTGAAGAAAAGTACAAGACTTGTATTAAAGTACAATGCCTACAACCAATCCCACTTTATATTGAAAGCCAACTGAACAGTGCTAAACAGCTTACATTTGATACTTGGATACAATAGATTACAACTCGAGACACTGATTTGACTTACAATCTCACTGGTACAGCTGATTACAATGTTCCATACATTATGCCTTTTATAAACAGAAGACATCATCTTGTACAAGGAGAGCTTCTGTATGCCCAACAAATCTTCGATGCCGCGGGACCAATCAAGCCAATCTTCGTGTGTAGAACATTCCAAGCACGAGCACCTGCCCACAAAACATGGGTCAGCACATCATCTATGTACTGGCGAGCAAAATCCAACCCACTCGCATAAACCAACATTAAAGTGATCATTTAAGCAAGCATTTATTAGAATGATCTTTCTACTTGGGGCCTAGCAACAGTTTACAGTTCATGGGCAATAATCAGAATGAAGCATGTAAACATATTCTTAGTAGCATTCATGTGGACATATCATTTAAGCATTATTGGGGTTATCATGCAAGACATCATTGAGGCATACCAGGTATTATCATGAAAAGGCATCATTGAGGCATCATTAGTTCTAACATTTGAACATGTTGTGACAATTCTCATAGAAGGCATCACTTAGCATGTTAGTTATGCTTAAGCAGTTTACATAGCAACGCAACATGTTGACATACTGAATTTAGCATGTTAAGGAGGTTCTCATTTAAAGGCAACAACATATCATTGACTTGTTTAGCATAATTAAGCAGACCATTCAACCAACATATACTGCATGCATCACATTCAAGTGATTTCTTACCGATAGCCAACTCCCTCGTACCTGTATAACAACACAGGATAAAATGATATGCTTACTCTGTCTGCACAAAATATTCATTAGCATGCATCCTGACTACATGACCACTGGTGGTTGTGCACCATGTCGATGTGCCATATAGGACTTCATAGGGTATGGGATGTGCCCTTCACCAGGTTGCGAGCCCGAATGAGGATCCCAATACCGTGCTACCAAAGCACCAATTCCTCCTAGGCCGACTCGATCCCACCGCCGCGGGTACCGTTTGAGGAAATCCTTGTATACAAGTACGTCTATGGTCATGCGAATGCGTGTCCGACCCGATCGTGTTCGAAGTCGCATAATATAATAATAAGATAAGAAAAGGCAACAGTTCATCATCTCATCTTTCCAACATTTTCACCTGTTTACTTGGTGATCTCAATGATCCCAAGCCTCATCATTTCTTATTGCATCAATCATTGCAACATTTCTCATATCATTCCTTTCTGGGAGAAACAAATAATATTTCATTCATATCGATAGGACCTGCATCATTTCATTCATTTCATAGGGACAATATTCTTTCTTTCATTACCGATAAGGAAACAGACAACAGTAACAGTTATGCAGGATGTACATAATTGAGGTGTTTCTTTCAACTCTTTGTGTTAATAGCATAGCCAGTTCATTACTCATGTAGCATTCTCGTAGCATCTCATTACTCAAGTATTCATTCATTTCATCGACATTAAGCAAAAGGGACATTATCAATTCAATCTCAGGCATCAAGTTACATTAGCAGTTCGAGTGTGATTCAATCAGCAGTTCAATATTTAGGTGTTATTCATTCAATGATTCCAGCATATGCATCTCTATCGATTTAGCAACTAAGGCATCACATCACAATTATTCAACATTCAAGGTAAGAGACATTAGGGACATATTCATAGCATCATATTATTCCATTTATTAAGCATGCAGGAATAAGGAGGAAGGAGGACAGTTCCACTTGCCTGTATAAAAGGGTCTTCCTGCTCCAATCCTACTAAGCGTAGCTCCATAAGCGAGCCACGTTCCAATACCCATTCCGTCTAGCCAGCTAAGAGAGACTGCATCAGTCTCAACTCTCTTGATCTCCAACATAAGTCGCAGTCCAGCATTCTGATCCCATCCAACAAACCAACCAAATGCCTCGCACGGAGCGGGGTATTACACTGAGTACCACGGTCAGGGGTACCCACTAAAATTTACTAAGGCTAATAACTAGAATAATTCAGTAGTCATGAGAGATTTCCCCAGTTACAGGCAATTTCGTTATCCCGGCCGCAATTGTTTGGACTTGTAGCATGCCGTCGAGTAGGGCACATTTCCAGCCCACCGTCGTGTGGGGCACATAATTATTGATAACTGCTTAATGAATCCAAATCGCCTGGATAACCTGGATTAGCTGCAGGACTTGTGGCTGGAGGAACATCTCATTGCATCTTGTTAGTAATTAGGCTTGTGATAACCCTAGTTAGTTAAAGTATCAAGCCGTACTTATTGCTTGGCCGTGAAATATTGGATGAAGTTCAATCAGTTTAGCCTTGTCTTGATCATGTACAAGATTATTACTTGACCTGATTTCTTATATTTATCTTGCCGATAAATGGTGAGAGAAACCAAGTTCCGTTCAGACGAAGGGTTACAACCCCGGTCCTTGTTTGGTTTACGGGTTGTAACCTGGCCATCTGAATAGTCCCATGGTTATCTCATCGTATATCATCCTGTCATGCTTTCCCAATATGTCCCGTCTTTTAGTGATTCTATACAAGATTGTCTTTTATATTTACCCATCATGCTTTTTCTTAAATTACTGTCTCTTATTATGTAATTATATCATTGTGCTAATTTGCTGGTTTTAGTTCTTAAGTGAAGCCTCCTTTGTGGCACTTGCTCTTTCTGGGGTCTGACCCAGCTGGTTTTGTATGGCCAGATACCAGAGCAGCTCCAGAGGATCTACCTGTCTTCCAGCCCGATGGTGACCACCAGGCGTAACCAGGACAACGAGTGGGTTATTTTTGGCTCTCCCACTTTATTGTAAAATTATTCTTTTGAGGCGTTTAGCCGTCGAGCAAGTGTTAGCTTGTGCACATTCTACTTACTGTCTGCCTACGGGCTGTAATCATGATTGGCAACTCGAGGTTGATCATGTATGACTTAACTCTTGCTAGTCCTTACATTTTGTACGACTAGCTTCATGATCGTCTGGATATGTAATGTTTGGGACACCTTACAATTGTATATTTGGTGATCTGATATCTTGGGATTCTTATTAGTTGGTTGAGATTGAGACAATAGGATAATTTATGACCTTAAGAGACTGATGGCTTGTAGATAAACCCTCACATATCTAGACAGCCGTGACCGTATGGTGAGATGGATTCCATTTCATTATACGTAGCTGGCTATGTCTGCCCCCGCTCTCCAGTATTCTGGTTCTGGGGCGTGACACTGACCCACCGTTCCGTCCCTATTGCACTCACCATCACCGCTCATCGTCGTTGTTGTTGCTCACCTTCACTGCTCATCGCCGTTGTTGCTGCTCACCGCTAGATGCTATTGATGTTGTTGTGCGCCCCAATCCACTACCGATGCCGGAGAAGAGGGGGTATTACCGGGGGAACAAGACGAGCACCAACGAGGAGAGGGGCAGCACGGAGGGGGAGGGGAGAAGACGATGGGGAAGTATATTTTTGTAAAAAAATTTAGGTCAAAGGAGTTGAGTGCCAGTCCTAAACGGTTTCCATCAAAAGTGGAGGGTTCTTATATTATAAACATTGTATGGGATGCACCTTGAACTATGGTAATAAAGTGGGGGGCAAGTCAAAATTTCTTTATTTCTATTGAAATTATTACATTAGACTTGAGATGTTAAAAGCTTTATAATATGAAGTTTTTTAGGGCTAATTAGCGTTTAGATCCTAGAGTTTATACCAACTTAGAGTTAAGTCCTGATATGTCCAATTGAAAAGTTTAGACCCTGAATTTTTTTTTTTCTTTTTTTAATCATTTTTTTCATTTTGTCATCAATGTTAGTACAAGTGTAACAACCAATCCATGTTGAAAAAAGAGGTATAATGGGAAAGATGTAACCAATAATAAAAATTCAGGGTCCAAACTTATCAATTAAATATGTTAGGACTTAAACTCTAAGCTAATATCAAATTCACGATCTAAAGACTAATTAGCCTCCTTTTTAGCCTAAAAACAGCTGAGGTGCATTTTACTCGAGTAGATCTGGTTAAGCATTCGGGTTAACAAGTTTATTGGTGGTATAATAAAGAGTTTATTGGTGGTAACAATAAAGAGTTAGCTGAATGTTTAGTCCCACATCAAAATAATAGGCTATGAAGATAAGGTTATGGTGTGAGATGGACCGGGCGGCCCAATTTTCGGTCCAGGCTCGGTCCGGTCAAACTCGGTTTGGGCCGACCCGGTTTCCAGTCTAGGTCAGGTCCGACTCGACCCGAGCACTTCGCAGGTCCGGGCTGGGTTCGGCTTTTCGAACCGGTAGTCCGGTCCTGCCCTCTTTGACCGTGGGTCTGGGCCGCTTATAAACCCGGTCCGGCCTGTTTCAGGCCCGGTTTGGACCGGTTTTTTTTTGGTGACCGTTTGGCCAAAAAAACCGAAATGTCCTCGTTTTGAGGGCTACTTTTTTTTTTTACCATTTTAAGAACATTTTGGTCATTTTGCTGAAATGACCAAAAGTACTCTTATAACAACTATATTTTGAGGGTATTATGGATAATTTTGCACCAAAAATTTATATAAATAGACCATAAATCTACAAAATTAATCACACAATTTTTTTTTTCTTTTAAAATATTTACAAGTAACCTAGTGTGAAGAGGCTTTTTAACATGGTTAAAAGTATCGGCCGATACCGATACGGTTTGGCATGTCCCGCTCCGATACCCGATACTAACCGATACCGACATTGAGGGTCTCTTTTTCGGTCAATTCGGTAAATGAAATTAAACGAAAAAGACAAATCAGTAAGGGTTTAAAGCATAATAAGATTGTAAAAGCATGTTAAAGAAGAAAATCAATCAATTGTATGTAAACCAATCGGTCAGGGTGACTAATCTTTTATTTAATTTTAAAACTACTAAGAAATAACACTGAAAATACTTTAAATTATGCCTAATTGTATAAAAAATATATATTTTTAAATGTAAATAATTATTAATAATTATTTGTTTTTTGATACCAAAAAAATCCAATACTCCGATCCGAAACCGCCGATACTACCGATATCACCGATACCAATACTCATAGGAATAGTCCGATACCGATACTGCGAACCTTGCTTTTTAATATTATGGATAATGATCAACTACCACAGCAACCACAAGATCAGCAACCGCAATCCACACCACAACCTCAACATGCACCGCAACAAGAGCTGGAATCAAATTCGAACATTTGACATCATTTCAGCGGAGTTTACAATGAGCGTGAAAGTGGCGATAGAGAAAAAGATACTCAACTAAAGTTCTTGTTGAATGTTTGCAGTGTAGAAAACGAATCAAATGGGACCATAGCTATGGTACAGAGAAGCTACGCAGACATCTGAAAATTTATATAGATATCTAGTAATCATGTATGAGTCATTAATTGTAACTTATGTACTTGTAATATTAGTATGAGTCATTAATAAAATCTCTTTATGAGCCATTAGTTACGTGTCATTAACTTTCAAATTATGCAATAAACTTGGCCTTGAATTTTGCATGTTATAATTTTGCAATTTTGCAATTTTATAACATTTGTATATTTGTTTTCTTTCTTTTTTTTTCTTTTTTTTTTTGGAAAAACCTGGCCGGCCCGAACCAAACCCTGAACTGGTCCGACCCAGGCCCGGTTCAGCCTGGCCCATCCGGGCCATGGTCCGGACTGGGTTTGAATTTTTTTTCAATCCGGACTAGCCCGACCCGGGACCCGGTCAAACCCAGTCAACACTGGACCAGCACGAGTCCAGCCCGGCCCACCTCACACCTTGAAGATAAGGCATAGATGTACGGATCCGTGTTTGACCCAACCCAGTGACCTGATCGGATCAATCTCCGGTTCGGTTTTTAAAACATTGAACGTACCATTGATTACATCAGTCTGAAAATTTTATAGCAGCTCTTCTGCAGTTGGAGGGTCGAATATATTCGAAAATATACGGTTCTAAGCATGTCTGACCAAAGCTCTACAATTGTCCGAGAAAGATCAAGCTGAACTACCATCTAGTACTATTCTTTTGCTTAAAATGAAGACTTGTACATATAATCTACTCTTCACCTGTGATTGCAAGCTACCATGTTATGTATGCGATTTTGGTGGTTGGAATGACGAGATCATGCACTTCTTTGAAGGCGTCTTCTTAATACAAAACTGACAGAGAAGTCATGTGTTCATCTGGAACTTCTGGACTGTTAGGAAATCCCTGTCAAGAAAATGTTGATATTTCACTTGTCCGGATTCTGTTGTTAGTCTCAAATAATCTCCCAGTTGGAATGGTTTATTATTTATCAGATTAATTGAAGAAAGTCAATGTAGCGAAAATTATTAGCTTCTTTAAAGAATGAAAATGTTAGGGAGTTGCTAAGAATTAAATAAAGGGCAGTCTTGAAATCTTCTTCTATATATATATATATGCCAATTGTCATTCTAGCCACTGGATTGGTAGGAATCACAATTGTCATAGTAGTACTTCACAGAGAGGTTTTAAATTCTCATAACCTCCTTCATCATCACCCCAACCCCCCCACCCCCACCCCCTAGCACAATATGGGGTATGGAGCTAAGCTAGGTAGGAGATTCAGAAGAGTAGAACCCCAGAAGCTCGGTTATTCCTTTCTCGCAGGATGTCTTTTCCTCACATTGGCCCTCGTTACATTTTCGGAACCATTCGCGATCCCTATGCCCACTTGTAAGTGCTTTGGTTGCACGGAATTTGCACACTTGGTTGCATGATATCTATTACATCTATCTTTGTGACCCCTAACTCGTCTTTGCAGTCGATTTGCGATCGACAAGCTGGTTTCCGATGTTCCTAGTGGCTCAAGATCATGCTGGTGGATCTCAAACATTAGGTAAGGCAATCAACTGATATTACCTTGTTAATGTAGGAATTCATGTTTTGGGAAGACGGATATATATATCTTGAAAACAACTAATTAATGTAAGATACTTGAAACTTGAACCAATATTGGCAAACAAAAAGACACATATCCAAAAAAAAAATGTAATTATTATTATGACCAGTAGTACTCGACATATAGACTATATGTTGATAATTTGAACACAACCAAAGCAAGTTTACTGGGTAACAGAGAGACACGATGTTTCTCCGTGTGATGGTCTAGATATGCAAATTTTGAACCGATGTCTTATTTGTGCTTGTAACATCATTAATCGTTTTTTCTCACTACTGCAGGGAGCGAAGAGAAGGTTGTTTCGAGAATTGAGGAACTTTCTTTGCTTTCGCTAAATGGTTCAGCTGACGATGGCTCAGCTCAAAGCGACGATCTGGATCCCAAGCTACCAGGTACTTTTGGTGGAACTCTTGAAGTAAATATTGCAACTATATATATAAATATAGCATGACTCTTTTACAAGCCTCGACTTATAAGCAAATATTGCAAGTTAAACTTAGCTTCTTCTTCTGATCACTACTGCAGGGAGCGAAAAGGAGGTTGTTTCGAGAATTGAGGAAGTTTCTTTGATTTCGGTTAATGGTTCAGCTGACAATACTTCAGCTCACGACGACGATCTGGATTCCAAGCTACCAGGTACATTTGATCGGAACTCTTGAAGCTAAATAATGCAAGTAGCACGATTCTTTTACAAACCTTGACTTATATAAGGTTTTTTTTTTTTTGAAATATGGATTAACAAACTTTATTTACTGAAATTAGATCTGGATTCCTTATTTTCTTTGGTATTTTCAGATGTCAAGAATAAAATATCGACGCCGGAGGAAAAACTGGTATGCGATTTTTCGGATAAACGGTTCGACATATGTGAGATGGAAGGGGACATAAGGATTGATGGCAACTCTTCTTCAGTCCTATTTATCCCATCGAAACGAGCAACTACTTCAGAAACAGAGGAATCGTGGCTAATTAGACCTCATCCTCGCAAGTTCGACAACGATTCGTTGGTTAATGTAAGGCCATTGTCGGTGAAATCTGTAGTACTTGATCAGAAAGAAGTTCCTCCTCGTTGCACAGTCAACCACAGTGTCCCTGCAGTCGTCTTCTCCACCGGTGGATACATGGGAAACATCTTCCATGATTTCACAGACGTGCTCATCCCTGTCTTCCTCACTTCGCGCCGGTACGGCGGAGAAGTTCAGTTCCTGGTCAGCGACAAGGTTTCCTGGTGGTTTATGAAGTACGAAACGTACTTCAAGCAGCTGTCTCGGTACGAACTAATCGACCTTGACAAGGAAGGAGGAGTCCACTGCTACCCGCATGTAACTGTAGGCCTCAGGAGTCACAAGGAGATGAGCATCGACTCCTGGAGAGCCCCCGATGGGTGTTCCATGGTCGACTTTGCCGCGCTAATGAGGACGACCTATTCGCTGGGGAGGGAGAGCGCAATCAAGCTCGGAGCCGGCGGTGAATCTAGGAAGCCCAGGCTTCTGGTCATCGCCAGGAAGGGGACGAGGTCGTTCAGGAACGTCGACGAGATCGTCCGGATGGCACAGGGGCTGGGCTACGAGGTCGTGGTTGCGGAGACGGACGCGGTCCGGAGCCTCGCCGAGTACGCGGAGGTGGTGAACTCCTGCGACGTGATGATGGGCGTCCACGGCGCGGGGCTGACGAACCTCGTGTTCCTTCCGAACGACGCCACGGTCATCCAGCTGGTTCCTTTCGGAGGGCTGGGGAAGTACTCTTGGGACGACTTCGGAGAACCATCCTTGGATAGGAGGCTGAGGTACCTGCAGTATGAGGTGAGTGAGGAGGAGAGCACGCTGACGGAAATATATCCCCGAGACCATCCTGTGTTCAGGGATCCCGGCTCGATCCACAGGCAAGGGTGGTCGGCTATTAGCCATGTGTACATGAATCAGAGCGTGAGGCTTGATGTGGAAAAATTCAGTGCCTATTTGGTGAAAGCCTTGGGATTTCTCCATCAGTAGGAGCAAGCAAGCAACGATGGCATTCTTGCCATTAAGTTACTGGACTTTTGCCAAGAAATCTCATGTTTATATCATTATATACTTATAGTACTATAAAAGAGAAGATTCTTACAGTTTATAACCATTTTTCAGTACCAATACCTTTCTTTAGGACATGTTGAATGTAATCATCAGATAGATATTGGTCATTTTACGACTGGATAAAAAGTTATTTGTGAGGTAAATGCTACTATTAGTATGATTAATGTAGATATCTTTTACAAGTGAGAGACCTAGCCGGTCCGGGGATTGGGTTGTCCTAGCCGGAATAAATTTTGGTTGTCCTTGACCCGGCCTCTCGTGAGGCACTTCTTTATGTTGTTCTGATAGGTCAGTCACCTGCGACCCCGACCTCTTGCAGATCATGCTGGACCTGGGGGTTGCCCTAAGCAGAGAGGAATTGTCCAAATCTGAAGTCTTGTCGGACTTACTCCTGGGTCGACGTCCCTGTTGGGGGTGCAGTGATCTTCACTGGAAGTACTTTACACTGATAGTCCAGCCGAGTTCAAGGCCCGTTTTGTTGGGAGATCTTCACAGGATGTGAGGCTCAATGTGAGGAGGTTCAAGGCCGTTTTGTTTGTTGCTGGCACTGAAGCTACTCCACAAATAGTAGAGCAAGTTGATCAATGATGCATGGGGACTACTAATAGAAGAAGAAACAAGACATTTGCTCATGTCAATTAGAGCAAGTTGATCAAGTGCATGGGGAATACTAACCAAGGTTGACAGTATCGGTATCGGATCCTTCCTATAAGTATCAGGATCGACAGTATCGACGTTTCAGACGAAGTATTAGATTTTTTTTTCTTTGGTATCGGAAAACAAATAATTATGAAAAATTTAGAAAAAATAATAATTTATACATTTAGGCATAATTTTGAGTACTGTTCGTGTTGTTTCTTAGTAATTTTGGAATTGAATAAATCATATAACCATTGCAATTGGTTTACATGCGATAGATAAATTTTTCTTAATTTATATGCTTTTACAACCTTACTATGTTTTTACACCCTTGTTGATTGGTCTATTTTGTTTAATTTTGTTTGCCTAATTGACTGAAAAAGAGATCCATTGTATTTGTCAATAGCGGTATCGACCGTTACCAAATCATGACATGCCAAACTCTATCAGTAGCGGCCGTATCGGATCAGTATCGACTGATATTGCAAAATATGCTACTAATAGAAGAAGAAATAATTACATTCTCTCGTGTCAATTTTGCACTTCTCAGTCTTTAAATTAAGCATCTAGATGTTGATTTTCACGGCAAATACATAGTTATACTTACGTAAATGCTTAAGCTGTTAGATAGTGGGCACTTTTATTGTACTAAAGATAAATTGTTAACAGTTAGCAAGTTGTGTTATATGTTAAGCCATTCTCAATAATCATATTTTTTTGATGTCCTGAACGTGGAGCAGTGACTTTGTTGTAAGTAAATTAAAATAAACAGTCATGACCTTAACTAGCACGCATGGAACATGTTCATTTGCTTCTCCTACCCAAACCGTGCTTGCATTTTTCATTGCACACGGCTTTCCCTATGTATACATATATATAAAAAAAAAAAAAAAAACTTACATACGGAGAATAAAGTCTAAGAATTTTGAAAACTTCAGTAAATTCAACCACTATGGCACAAGCATTTCAGAACGAAAATGAATGCATTTTTTCCTTCCCACTTGATCATTTCTAGAGTCTATTCTAGTTAGAAGGTCTCATGATAAATCATTCATGATTTACTAGGTCGTTAATACGAATAATATCCAAATACCAAATATGCTCTTTCTTTGATCCATAGAAAGTAAAAGGACATAATAGAAGTAAGTGAATCGATCAAGTGTCTGGATTCTAAAGAAAAATCATTATTGATGGTCCAAGACCATAGATATTGATAGATAAAACTTCCATTTATTTGCTGAATAGCCAAATTGGCCGAAAACACCATAGCTATACTTAACATCAAAACACTCGGAAAAGCCCACATACGACGAATATTTTTTGTTGCTGTGGGAATAATAAGCAGAAGTCCAAATCCCATTGACATAGTAACTGGAAGAGCAAGTTGTTAAAGTAAATTGAGCTTTCTTATTGTAAGCTAGTCTGCAGTGTTTCTTTCAAGAGTTTACAAATAAAGTGTTATGAAATAGAAATACTAGCATGGTATTATCTTATAATTACTATGATAGGGAAACATGCAAGTGAACTCATAATTGTCCTTCTGATTTCCCAAAAGAAAGAAAGAAAAAAATCAAATCATAATTGTCCTTCAGGTTTACATTATTTTAATTAACAAAATCTACATTAGCAACTTGAACTTCACAAACAAAGAATTTGATGATCGCTCTTTTTTGCCAAAACCCAAACCGAAACCTTGAGCAGAAATGAACTTATTATTGCTAAGGAACTCCCAATTGAAAATTCTCGCATCGTGTCATTGTCTTCTCCAGTTGTACTCAAGTACTTATATATAAAACATGCCAAACTTTTATTCTAGCACTCGTTTTTGTCCAGGTGTTATAATAATATATCACGATTCTTAATGAGAACTTTAAAATTCTAAATCAAATAATGGGTACTATGCAATAATGTATATATGATTCCAACTTGAAACATAGCTTATTAACAAGTTGTGTTGTTATCTATTGTCATTATTTCCTCCATATTTTATAAAATATAATAGTTTGTTTTATTGTATACATGGCTATATCATCAGCAGCACAGTACCAGAAATATATACGGAAAACTATTGGAGAGAAAATTTGAGGTATTGAAATATGTATTAAGTAAAAGGAAGATTATGTTCAGGCTAATTTGCCTCATTTTTTTTCTTCTCATTAGCACCTCATTTGTACATGAGTCTCTCTGTCATAAGTTTTTTTTTCTAGAAAATATATTTAACTAGTACATGAAACCCCCATTTTCCATTACAATATGACCATATTTGTTTATCAAATTATCTTCTCTTCAATATTTTTTTGGTAGTTACAATCTATTCATAGCCTTCTTCCTCACTCTCCATCTAGATTCCAACTCTTTACTCTCATCCTTTAATTTCCACCGTGACAGAGAGCAATGCCATCAACCTATCTATAAAAGCGATCGCATAGGATCCAAAAATCGAAAATAGGAAGGTTCCAAATTGATCCCAAAAATAGGAAATTAGAAGGTTCCAAATTTATTTTAATCTTTATATATATTACTAATGTGAAATCTCCATATTTGTTTAAATGGTTAAAAAGGACTATTTTTTAGTATTTGCACAAGATCTTTAGAATATAAAAAACGTCTTTTAGAATATCAGAAACGTCTTTGGTTGCACACATGTAGTAGGTGGGGTATTTATTTGAAGGGGAAAAAAACGTCCAAAAATTGTCACACGATCGATTTCAAAGGTCTAACATAAGAGAAATTATTAGGTGCTCCCGGCTCACCACTGGATGTGCTGAGTGGTGAGCCCGGTCCAATGAACAATGGACACTTGACAATAACCTTTTTACTAAACACTTTCCACCTCATAAATTAGTTTAATATTAATATTAATATTAATATAAATGTTAATCTTAATATTACTGTTAATATTAATACTAATTTTAATTTTAATATTAATATTAATGTTAATATTAATACTAATTTTCATATAATATTAATATTATTGTTAACATTAATTATACTGGCAATATTAATGTTAATTTTAATTTTAATGTTAATATTAATATTAATATTATTGATTTTATTAGCTTTTTTCGTTATGTTTTTCTATCATGTTCTGACGTGGAAAGTATTGAGTAAAATTAATGTTAATATTACTGTTAATATTAATACTAATTTTAATATTAATATTATATTAAAATTAATGCTAACATTAATATTAACTTTAAGATTAACATTAATATTAAGACAACACTAATATTAATATTAACAGTAATATTAAGATTAACATTAATATTAATATTAACATTAAATATTAACATAAATATTAATATTAATATTAATATTAATATTAATATTAATATTAACAGTAAAATTAATATTAACAATAATATTCATATTATATTAAATTAATATTAATATTAGTATTAATATTAACAGTAATATTAAGATTAAGATTAATATTAATATTAATATTAAAACTAAACTAATTTATGAGATGGAAAGTGTTGAGTAAAATGGTTATTGCCAAATGTCCATAGTTCATTGGACCGGGCTCACCACTCAGCACATCCATTGGTGAGCCGGGAGCACCTAATAATTTCTCCTAACATAAGGTATTAAGTTGCAAGTTCACAACTATTTGTGGTAACTATCAATCCACTAACAAAAGTAGTTTAGGTATCGATTCACAAATCGGAAACAGTTGACGATAATTAAATACAAATTAGTCTTTAGTTATTAAGGTTTTCATTAGATTTTGTTTTGAAAAAAAAAAGAAGAAGAAAAGAAATCTATATATGTACTGCACGGTGAGTATCATATGCTTGGTTGAAATTTCAGCTCTATGGAATTATTTACAGATTTGATTACTTGAAAGACAGAAAATGTCAAGTGTTCTTCGCGACTTGTAAATAATAATAATAATTAAATACTATTGACTTGTAAATATTGTTATGATTTTTCTTTTATTTTGTATATAAAAATAAATATTATTGACTTGTAAATAGATCCATAAAATCGTGAGCATTGTATTTTTTATTTATTTGATAAAGTAATTAATTCTAGAATAAATGTCTATTTTATTTCCATTTATTTAGATTTTGTAATTTCCTGTGTCGCTCATTTCATTGCAAGAGAGTGACCCATTGAAAGGTTGTTGAGATGCAAATGTAGAGTGTTGAGTAAGGGAACATGACTTCTACTTAGGAAGTAGGTCCAAGTGTCATTTTTTGTGTATGCAAGTTCTTAACGAAACTATTTTTTTCTTCTTGGGAATGTAGTATAGGAAAGACTATATTTTCTTCCTCCGTGAAATTGTACATGTTCTGAAATACCTAGAATTTTCTTTGTAAATACCTAGGACTAGAAGTTTTTTGTAGAAATTTACTTGTAAGATCCTTGAGGTCCTATAAATAAATGAACGGCTCATTTGTTACTCACCACTGAATCTTGTAAGCTTTTTTTCTATATAGTAAAGTCTTTCAAGTTTTTTCTCTTGTTCCATGACTCTCATTTTATTAGCAAATATTGTAGCTAAGTTCGTTCTGGAAAGACGCCACATGGATCAAAATTTAGGAAAAAAAAAATACTAAGTCCGTGACAGAGAGCTATGATCAGCCGACACATTAGATTGATGGTCGTCTGACTCTTGCTTAGAGCTTGCTTCTTCTTTTTCATTGTTCTCTTTTAATACTTCGTGGCCTTTCTTGTAGTTAATTATATTTTCTTTCAAATAATACTTTCTGAAATTCGTGTTCAAGTTTATTAGTTTTGAGTTGCAAATGTAAATGTTATAAATTTAACTCTGAAAGTAAACACAACATGACAACATTTTGGTTAATAGATTGCGTACTGATGGAAATATCATACAATAATTGACTAAATGCAATTGTCACTATAAACCGTAACACAAATCTTCAATTTATTGCTACTTACTGCCAAAGTGAAGAAAAAAAGGAAGTTGCAAAATGATTGTCATACAAAATTAAGTATACTTAAAAATCTGCATGTATGCAACAGTTGCTTGTCAAGTACAATATTTGATGTTAGCTAACAAGTGACAAAGTACACTATGAAAGGAAACTAAACATTTTTGGTCCGGCAATCCCCACAAGCAACATGTTTCTCAATGATTCTTCTCCGAATGAATATTTTCAGAGCAGCCAAAACTGTTTATATCTATGAAATTATATTTGTCACTATCCTGAAGAATCTTGGGCTTCCTTGTTGAGTAGTTGCGTTGTCTTTGTTAAGTATGTCACCATAGCAAAACCAATGGAATATTTCAATAAATATACTAAGAGCCATGAGCAGACTTTTGCATTCTATATATACCGTTCTTCAAGCTCTCCATATGGAACTTGTCAAGAGAAGGACTTGGAAGTTGGCATAGTGCGGACTTTGTGCTGTTGATATGCTAACAACCTTCATATTTAACAATTAATTAAAGAGAAGAATAATAGCTGGCTAGCCATAATCATGGTTCACTGACGTTAGAACAAGTTATGGAAGATGTATCATGAGTTGAATCAACAGTCTGAAGAGAAATTAAAGGCGAATTCGAGTGACCATTGTGGCAAACGGAAGAAACATGAGATCCTGGCTGGATGACATTAGTGGATCGAGCCACGGGACACGGTAGGAAGTGAAGACAGTGGGCCCAAAAGGCTGCTTTGTCCATTATCTCCGAAAGAAAATTTAAAAAAAAAATGGAGGCACAAAATAAAAGTTTCGGCACATTCATTCCACGAGATATTCTGCTAGACGGTCAACAGAATTTGTGCATGCACAAATTTCGTCAGATGATCCGACGAAATTCTTGCAAAAAAAAATACAGAATTAAAATTTAGACCCAACATGAATCAAACACAACCTCCTAAACCAAAATCAAACATGTTACCATTACACTACAAACTTATTAATTATTTAGAGAATATATGCAAGAATTCCGTTAGAAGATCTGTACAAATTCTGTCAGACAGTCTGGCAAAATATTTTGTGGATGTAATTTTCTGGAAACTTCTTCCGCACGTTCCTATTTCTCTAAACTTTCTTTCGCCATATAAAATTTTCCGTAATTTCAATGAATAACAAGGTGCTCAATATGGCTCAAAGTGATGCATATGACAGGGGGATAATTAACAAATTCATATTGGTCTTAAATTGTATATTGGTAATCAAAACAAAAATTCCAAGTGGTTTATATGAGCAAAGACTAGCAAAATCTCATTTCAGTTGGTCAATTGTTACAAAAGTAAAACATGATGAATGTTCAGTTTATAGTGATGTTTCAACTTACATTGTGAACAATTCAAAACGAAATGAATCAATTTTAATATTCATCTACATAAACTTATTATGAATCAATCAATATGTTGTTAATTTTAAACTATAAATATATGGGAGTTCTTTCTACTACTTGTGATATTTGAAAGGGATCCCTCTTTAAAATGACCATACTTTAGACCAAATTGGTGGGAAAAATTATCCCATATTTGCAATTGATAATAAACAAAAGGAAAACCAAGAACGAGAAGGTAAAGAGGATTAAAAAAAAAACCCTACAAATCTACAAAAATGCATACATATGTGTTTCTTTCTAAACTCTCTTCGTCCTACACTAAAGATCTCAACCACTGTGTTGGCCATTCTTTGATATCACTGTCAAAAAAAGTTTAGACTAAACAGTAGGAATAGGGTTATCCCATGTTCCCTCATAATTAATGAAACAAAAATCCAATTACAAGTTTCATGCATCAACAAAGTTAAAATAAATAAAATAATAAAAACATACGTACACAAGATCAAAGTTTAAAAATCGAAGGACCCGGTCAAACTGGTCCAATGAGTGGGTTAATCCGAATTAAACCAGTTATATAGACTTATAATCTTAATATATTACATAGTACACAACTACATATATATTATATTTACAAGTTCTGCATGTTTATCCTAGTAGAATTAGTCAAAAAGCAAACATATTAACTTTGATCGATTGCATATAAAGTCCAAAATAAAAGTCAAAGAGTCGGGGTCAAATCGGTTCAAGATCCAACTATGCAGGCGATTGGTCGGTTCGGTAGTCTGACCAGACGGGTCGACCGGGTTTTTGGAAGAAGAAAAAAAACAGTGAGTCGATATTAAACCAATCCAAAAAAAGCTACCGGTTCACGAGTCGACTGATTCAACCGGCCGCTCCGGTTCGGTTTTTAAAACACTGCCCAATATACAAACTCAAACTAAGGTAAAAAAAAAAAAAAAAAAAAAAAAAAACACTTAAATCGTTAGGTTTCGTTGAAGAGTACAACTGGTTACATGTATTGTTTAATCGAACCCTAAGCCTGTGATATTGAATTCTTAATCAGCTTGATGATTATATATAATATCAAGGGTTGTTGAAGGCTTCAAATCATAGCAACAACAATGTAGGTGTAGATTGATACTCTTCAGAGCTCTAAACTTCTCTAGAGATGGAAGGAAGTACAAAGAATAAGTTGCCAACCTAGCATTGTTAACTACAGAGAGCTCCTATGACCACTTCCCGTTGAAAACTACTTCACACCCGCACTCGCGCGCGCCCCTTCCGGACGCGAATAAAAGAGGGCTTCCGTGTACTTCCCCCACTCAATCCTCCTCTCCTTCTCTTCTATCACTCCATACCGATCAAAGATGGCTCCCAAGACGCTTGCTAAGAACGCCAGCGGCCGCTACGAATACCGCAAGATTGGGTTAGGGCTGCTCGCCGGCGTCGTCATCTCGCTGATGTACCTGTCGCCGTCGATCTACTACTCGTTTCCGTTCTCTAATGGTATGTATCCATCTGTCAATTATGGTCCTTATATATATATATATGTTCATATAACTAACCCATTTAGTTTCTTTGGTATATATGTGCAGTAGCCACAACTAATGGAGCTCCTGTTACTAGCCCAACAATAGATGATCCTATGGTGAGGTTAAAGCCAGGTATGTAGAAACTCGCAACCTTACATAATTATTTGTATTGGTTTCTTGAAATATTGAAGCTAATGCCAACATATATATATATTTGAACCCATCCAAATAATTAAGAACCAAGGATTAATGAACACGAGAATGTAACCCACGGGAGCAACCCAGAATGTGACAGTTCCAGCTCGAGTGAAGAAGTTTGTGAGAAGAGTATGAACACAGATTTGTCTGCAGCGCCCAAAGCTTCAGAAGAGCATTCCTCCCAAGGAAGCGTTGCAGCTGTTGCTAACAACACCCAGTCACCTACAGGTATATAATCCAAATAAATATTTTAAGTTTTTTTATTATAAATTGCTTTCGATCATCACTATAATTGCCATTATGGTCTTGTATGATTTCTGATTGTGCTTACTATGTTATGTAACTAGTTTCTTCTTGTTGCAGCAGTAGACAACACAGAGGGAAATCTAGAATTGGATGAGTCAACGGAGGATCGGTCAGAAAGCAATGGTGATGAGCTGGTTTCAACAAATAGTACGAGTACTCCAACCACAGACTCGACCCAGATGAAAGCTGCAGGCGTCTCGGATCAGTCAGGTATATATATATATGGAATAGTAGCACTAATATCCTACTTTATGAGGGTCAGAAAAAGTATTTAAAATGGTTTTGATCGGCTCAAAAAAATTTCATATTAACATCTCAATATATAGATTTTGAGAGTTTTATTATTTTATTATATTTATTTATATTCTCACCAAAAATATATATATAATTATAAGTACTAATATCCTACAATATTTTCTCTTTCTCATCCTTGTTTCTCTTCTACTCCCTCCAAAGTCCAAACTACAACTACTTTCTCTTCATGGTTCTACTCTCTCTAAAGTTCAAACTACAATTACTTTCTCTTCATGCAGCCTCCGCATATTCTATTTGACTATTGTCGAAGTCGAACACTGTATGATACACACCCATAAAAGCATCTTCAAAAAATCGTGCATCAAGCACAAGCAGATTTCGACATCAGAAATAAATTTTTGAAAAACTTTTGTTTATATATGGATATATAGTTAATTTTATTCTTGTAAAATTTTTTTTAGAACCACCCGTTATTAATGAATTACCTACCAAACATGGATTGGACTAGTTAAAAGCCGCTACTTAAAACATTTCAAAATCGGATCTCTCGTAATTAATCGCTCATAACTAGTACTCTAAAAATACCTCATATCCACTACCCCTACAATTGTTAAGCAGATCCCTTAAACTAATTCATGAAATTGAGGTTCCCAGGAATCACAATTCTATTCAGGCAAACAGGACCTAAACTAGGAGATTTGTTTATGTCAAAGTGGTTATTAGCATGGCGTCGCCCAATCATAACTTATTTGTACTTTGTTGCAGAAAACAATACCGAATCAGAGGGCGAAAAGTCGGTATCAAGCGAAACAAAATCAGGAGTCCCGCAAAATGATGACAAAATAACGGTTCCAGAGGAGGAGGACTCTACTGCAACCACGACTACTGATTCAACTCTTGAAGAAGTTGCGAGCACGACTACTGACTCAACTCTTAAAGAAGTTGCGAGTAATCCAGAACAATCAGGTATATATTATATATACATACGAGGAAAACTATATTTGAATTTTTCATTATTGTTGTTATTATATATATTTTTGAACTATTATACGCAGATGACACTGGAGAAGACGGTCAGCTCAAGGAGACCAAAATTACGTGCGACACTGCCCCGTACAAAAGATCGGATCGATGCGAAATGGACGGAGACATCAGAGTTCACGGAAAGACCAGTTCAGTAGTCTTCATGAGCTCGTCGATCAAAGAAACGTGGAAGATCAAGCCCTACGCTCGCAAGGCGGACCTCGCCGCGATGGCGAACGTCAGAGAGCTGTCGGTGGCGCCGTCGAACGGCAGCGACGGCCCCCCTCGCTGCACCGTCAGCCACAGCGTCCCCGCCGTCGTCTTCTCGAGCGGGGGCTACTGCGGGAACTTCTTCCACGACATGAGCGACGTGCTGATCCCCCTCTTCCAGACCTCCTCCCGGTTCAACGGGGAGGTCCAGTTCCTCGTGGCCGACTCCCACTGGTGGTGGAACGAGAAGTACGTCCCCGTACTCAGGCAGCTCTCGCGCTACGAGCCCGTCGACCTCGACAACGACGAGAGGGTCCACTGCTTCCCGCGCGTCCTGGTCGGCCTCGACAGCCACGACGACCTGAAGATCGACGCCGCGAGGTGTGCCGACGGGTGCTCGATGGTGGGCTTCGGCAGGATGCTGAGGGCCGCCTACTCGCTCCCGAGAGCAAGTCCGGTCACGCTTTCGCACACGTCGACGAAGACGAAGAAGCCCAGGCTGTTCGTGCTCGCGAGGGGCCACACGCGCAAGTTCATGAACGTGGAGGAGATCGTGAGGGCGGCGGAGGAGGTGGGGTTCGAGGCGGTGGTGGGGGAGGCCGAGCACAACGTGACCCGCTTCGCGGGGCTGGTGAACTCGTGCGACGTGATGGTGGGGGTGCACGGGGCGGGGCTGACAAACTTCGTGTTCCTGCCGACGGATGCGATATCGATACAGGTGGTGCCGTGGGGGAACCTGGACTGGATAGCGGCCAACTACTACGACAAGCCGGCGAGGGCCATGGGGCTGAGGTACCTGGAGTACCGGATCAAGCAGGAGGAGAGCACGCTCTCGGAGATGTACCCGCTGGACGACCCCGTCTTCACGGACCCGACCTCGCTGCACCGGCAGGGCTGGGAGAAGCTCAGGGAGATCTACCTCGTGCAGCAGAACGTCAGGCTCGACGTGCAGAGGTTCAGACCGGTTCTGGTGGAGGCCTTGAGGCTTCTCCATGCCAAGAATTAAGCACCGATGTCATGCAAACACTTATATCTTATTGAGAATTTTTAACGCACAAATAAGCTTTCAATGTTCGTATCTACTCATACAACCACATTCTTCCGTGTTAAAAGCAACACTGAATCGTATGTTCTATGCATGATTTTGAGGAGAAAAAACTAGCATGAATGCATATTTTATAGGGATGGCAACGGAACGGGTCGGGGCCGGAGACCATACCCCACATCCCCGCCTTCAAGTAATGTTTGAATTTCCGTCCCCATCTGTAGAAATGAATAATTGATTATTTTTATTGATGGGCTACTGCCACTACTTATAGAGGGTCCAACCCCTCTTCATAATACATCTTAATTCCGATGTGGGACTAAAGTCCCTTATTGGTTCTCAACACTCCCCCTCAAGATGGGCAATAGATATTAATCATCCCCATCTTGTTACATAGCTTTGACAGACTCAATGAACTAAGACCTTTAGTCAGACAGTCTGCAACTTGTTCTTCTGAGCGAACATGGTCAATATTCAGTATCCCTTGTTCCAGCTTCTCCTTGATGAAGAATCGATCGATCTCGATGTGCTTCGTTCTGTCGTGCTGAACTGGATTGTTAGCTATACTTATTGCAGCTTGACTATCGCTCAGAAGATGTAACGGTGCTCCCTTATCCAGCTTCAACTCTGTCAGCAGTGCTCTCACCCACAACAACTCTGACACTCCCAGAGCCATTGCTCTGTATTCTGCTTCAGCTGATGACCGTGCTACTACTGACTGTTTTTTGCTTCTCCATGAGACCAGGTTTTCTCCTACAAAAATACAATACCCCGTAGTAGACCTTCTGTCGTCTATGCAGCTCGTCCAGTCTACATCACAGTATCCCTCAACTTATATGCGTCCATTCTTCTTGAACCATAGCCATTTTTTCGGCGTCCCTTTCAGATATCTCAAGATCTGAAACACTGCTTCCATATGACTCGTTCTTGGATCATGCATGTAGCGACTCACTACACTCACCGCAAATAAGATATCAGGGCGAGTGTGTCCCAGATAAATCAATCTCCCTACAAGTCTTTGATACCTTTCACGATCAACAGGCTCTCCTGCTTCTTCTCCTAACTTGCACTTCTGGTCAATTGGAGTAACTGCTGCTTTGCATCCCAACATCCCTGTCTCTTTTAGCAGATCTAGTACGTATTTTCTTTGTGAGAGAACAATTCCTTGTTCGCCGTCACACACCTCGATACCCAGAAAGTACCTCATCTCTCCTAAATCCTTCACCTCAAACTTCTTCGCGAGTGTTGTCATGCCCCGCTCCCATAGGAGCGATCGTCCTCGCTAAGGCGTGATGCCGCACGAGCCTAGATTGCGCTCGTGCAAGGCGGGTTTCATAACGGTCGATTTCAGCGGCTGCGACGGGGTCGTCGCACAGAAGTCCCATGCAGAGACATTGAATCATAGCAGCGGAAATTTAGAACAAACACAAGTCATGCAAAAGAAATTCTTTATTGATATTGAAGAAAAGATTACATTAGGACGCAAGGCCAAGATTACAATCACTCAAGCTCACTCATCTCACATTACAAGTCACTCAGCTCTCTCTCATCTCTCAATTACAAGTCTTGAGCCGGCAGAAGCTTCGAAAGGCGATGTCCATACATTATGTCCCATATAAGTCTTTAATCCATGCGGCCGCGCGCTTCGAATCGCCAAGGAAATCCGTGCCTCGACGCATCCAAGCGAGCTCCGTGCCACGAGCTTCTACCTGTGCCTGCACATGGAAACTATGTGTGTGTCAGTACTCAACTGTACTGGTGGAATGAGCTCCTCGTCCACCCATACAAACCCAACACGTTTGATTTACTTTTGTGCAACTTAGTCCCCTTTATGATTGTCTTTCTACTCTTGCCTTAGGATCAGTTTTAGGACCGACGCCTTGGCCTATTCCGTGTCTCTAGACCATCTCGTGCTTGCAACGACAACGTTAGCTCATACCTTGCCTCAAGACCCTTCTCGTGCCAACAACGTTAACCTATCGAGTCGTGTTTGCCTTACGGCTTAAAATCAGAGACGCAACTACGCGATGAAGCTCCATTTTTCCGTGTGACCGTGCTACAAACCCTTGCTGAGGCCGTGCCTCGCAATTCAGTGAGACTTAACCATATCGTCGCCTCGCGGCTCTTGCCGCCTAGCGGCCCTTGCTACTTTGACCACCAACTGACCCAATCAAGACTTGTGAATGTTAGTGTCACTCAACCAACTTTGCCTTGCGGCGGTTTCTCGACTTAAACTCAAACAACTCAACCAACTTAAGCAACTTATATGCCGACAACTCAAGACTTGACGCCACATCTCGTGCCGAAGCACGACGCCTATATTGAAATCCAATCTTAGGCCCAAACTTTGTGTTCTAACTGTACACACCTTCAACTCAACTCAATCCAAAGACATACATGCGGATAGCCGCTATTTGCCGACATCTATATGAACTTGGCCACTAGCATCACAAGCTATACCTTGACGTATAGTTTTGTTAATCGGGATCCTTTCGACGCAAGTAGCTAGCCCCGTCGCAAGTCCCCGCTTAACCTGTGCCAAAATCTTACGCACGACTATACCATGTTCCCTCCTAGGCCGAGTCGGCCCCATGGCCCAGGGTTACCGCTCGAGGGTTCATCGTCCTTGTCGACAAGTTATCAAATGACCATGCAAGACTCGACACAAACTGACGTCTCACACAGTCATTCCTCTACCAAAACTAAGACTTCTATCCTTGAGACCCCTCGACGATCCACGGTCGCGAGCATTCCTTCCTTGAGACCCCTCGACGACCCACGGTCGCGAGTATTCTTTCCTTGTTACCCTATCATTTGTGTAATGACCTGCTCCGCCCTAGCTGAACGCCGATTCAAACGGCAAGTGCAACGACTCAAACGAGCCGTCGACCCGAAGAGTTGGCATCGACCAGATGAAGAATCGATGCAAGGCTTACATTGGCCCGTCAAAGATGAATCCAGACTTAGACTTTCAAAAGCGCACTCGGAGTGTCGCTCGGCCGATGCGAACATCGCTAAAGGTGGGTGGCTCCGATGAACCCGTCTTTGCTTAGCCTAGACACATAACAATACGGACACTAATGCTAGAGTCGCTAGACGTCAACACCGTGCATGCTAATAAATGAATGACTCAACGCACCTAGCTAAGGGAATAATCCCATCATGTATGCTTGTTTAGAACATGGAAAGGAACTCGGCAAATATAGAAACTCTCGCACCGTGCTCTACGTTCGTGCTAAGGCACAAGCTTACGTTTATGTTCCTTATGCGTTCAACAATGAAACAATGAATGGTTTACAACAATGAAATGAAAAGACTATCAACATAGTCGTTCCGAATAGAGTATAGCAACATTGAAAGATTAAGGGACCGATGGGTTGCCAGGGCGACTCCCGCATGGGGAGTTGTATAAGGTGTGAATGAATGAACCAACGAATGAAAGATTGAATACGTGAATGAATCAATGAACGAACGGACAAGTGAAAGAAAGAAAAGAAAGAATAAAAAGAAAGATAAGAAGGAAAGAATGGTTAGTGACAGGTGTCACGCCCCGATTCGGGGAATCGCTCGCTTTGCTTCGATTTACGCCGAATCGATCGTCCTCGCTAAGGCGTGATGCCGTACAAGTCTGGAGTTGCACTTGTACAAGGCTAGAACATGCACATTTATATCACTTTGAAATATTTTAAAATAAGCCACAGTTGCGGAAATATTGAGACACAATATAGGAAGAAGAAATACTCATTTTATTCATAATTGTAGTCAGAATACAACTGTTCTCGATAATATTTGAAATGCCATTTCGGCTACATTGATTCATGAAAGAAGTACAACTGATAGGCTGCCATGAAATAATTCCCCGTTCCATACATCATGCCCCTTTAGTACTTTGAAATATAAGCAGCTATCTTTGAAATCCCCGTAATACTTTATGCGTCTTTAGGGAAAAACAACTTGAAAGGAAACAGCAGTCCAGAAAGCTTTAGTTGCGAGGTGCGCCCGAGCCTTCTGCAGTACCTGTGGAGGAGGGGTCAGCACATTATAACAATGCACTAGTGAGCCCTGTTGGCCCACTCAGCTAAACCAACATTTTATTAATGACAAGCATTTTAAAGATATGAACTTGTTAGGGACAGGCAACATTTAGAGTAAATCACATTTCAAATGACATGGTAGTTCAATAAACCATGTTTACTTTACCATTGGCCGAATCCAGCTTTTCTGCATAAGATACAAGATAATAATAATATACTTACCGCCCCTGCATAAGACATTGATTAGCATACATTCCCACGATGTGACCACTGGTGTTGTTAAACCATATGGACTCTTTTCATTCATTCATTTGCATTTGGGACTTCAAGATAATGAGATGACAACACAGTAGGGAGCCAGCCTCTATGATGCCTCGCATTACTCATGTTTCCCCAAAGCACTTCATTATTTCCTCCTAGGCCGAATCGGTACCGGTGTCCCTGTACCGTTCGAGGAAATTATTGCTCAATCCTTGTATACAAGTTGTCCATGGTCAAGCGAATGTGTGTCCGACTCGATATACACAGTGTACATAGAATATTTGAAGTAATAGGCAACATGATCATTCTTAGCATTTCATAACCATCATTCTAGGCATCAATTCAATCATTTCAATGTTCAGTTCATTGCAGTGTAATCAATTCATTTCAATGTTCGATCTCTAGCATCTTAGTGGTATTGACTTGTGGCATTAGCATCTTGATATCGATCAACGGATGTTGCAAGACAATTATTTATGTTGGCATGAAGGAATAGCGAGAGGGACAATACCACCACAGAGATCCACACTCACCAAGATTAGAGAATCGTCGAGAGAGAGGAACACTTGCACGCTTAGCCTTCCGTCACGCGTCAGTCTGCATTGGCACCGAAAGTTTGGTTAATAATCCGTCTTGTTGTGTTCTCTTCTCTCAGAATTCTCAAGAATGAATGCTATGCATAATCGATAAAAACGGACAAGAATCAAATCATCGAAAATCGTTCAGAAAAGCATCCATCAAAACCAAGCAACAACCAGAAGCAAAACATCCAGAGAAAACTCTTGGACGCATTTCAAGAGAAACCAATCCATTAGTTGGAAAGGTTCTTATGCACTTGTCCGTGATCGATTTGATGCCGACGGTAAGTTTCCCCAATACTCGGTTCCCACCGAGTTAGCCAAGCCACAAGCCTTACATAGTGAACCGCTAGGAGCGGGACACTACATAATATACCTCTAAGAAAAAGTTTCGTCCTCGAAACTTAAAGCAAAAGTCCTACCTCAAAATTTTTAAACAGCGAGGGGTATTTCACCCGCATATCTTCCTCTAATTCCCATGTCGACTCCTCGACAGCATGGTTCCGCCACAGCACGTTGACTAAAGACACTGTCCGATTCCGCAAAACTTTCTCTTTCTTGTCCAAAATCTGGACAGGCTCTTCAGTGTAGGATAGGTCAGCGCTCAGCTGCAGTTGATCGAAGTTCACTACATGGCTTAGATCATGCACGTACTTCTGCAGTTGGGATACATGGAAGACATCGTGCACATCAGCCAAGGCCAGAGGTAGTGCAAGTCGATAAGCCACTGAGGCTACTTTCTCCAAAATCTCGAATGGTCCGACGAATCTCGGGCTCAGCTTTCCTTTCATCCCAAATCGCATCACACCTCGCATGGGTGTGACCTTCAAGAAGACATGATCTCCTGCTGTGAATTCCAAAGGTCGTCGATGTACGTCCGCATAACTCTTCTGTCGACTTTGAGCAACTCTAAGTCTTTCTCGAATTAAGCAAACTTTCTCGACGGCCTGCTCCACAAGTTCCGGTCCAAGCACTTGCCGTTCACCTACTTCATCCCAGCATATCGGTGATCGACATTTCCGTCCATACAAGGCTTCGTACGGGGCCATTTGGATACTTGCCTGATAACTGTTATTATAGGCAAATTCTGCTAATGCGAGATGTGCGTCCCAATTTGTCTTCGAATCGAGCACGCACAATCTCAACATATCTTCAAGAATCTGATTTACTCTCTCTCTGTCTGACCATCTGTCTGCGGATGGTAAGCCGTACCGAAGTTCAACTTTGTGCCCATTACTGAGTGCAGACTTATCCAAAATTGCGACAAAAATCTTCCGTCTCTATCCGACAATATCGAAGCTGGCACCCCATGTAATCGGACAATTTCATTTATGTAGATCTGAGCCAACCGTTCTACTCTCCATGTAACTTTTATTGGAATGAAATGTGCCGACTTGGTTAATCTATCCACGATAACCCAAATCGCATCATTTCCCTTCTGAGTTCTTGGCAAGCCAACTATAAAATCCATACAGATATTATCCTACTTCCACAGTGGAATAGCCAAATTTTGCAGTTCTCCGCCTGGCCGTTGGTGTTCGGCCTTCACACGCTGACAAGCCATGCATTGTGACACGAAAAGAGCAACATCTTTCTTCATACCATGCCACCAAAATGTTGAGCGTAGATCCTTATATATTTTCGTACTTCCCGGATGCAAGAAATACTTCTCAAAATGGGCCTCGGTCAGTATTTCCTTCCTGAGCTCGTCATCCTTAGGAATGCACAATCTTTCCTTGACACGAATAGTGTCATCTTCAACAGTAAAGTCCGACGCCTTTCCTGCTAGAATCAACTTACGTATCTTCTGCAGAAACGGGTCATCCTTCTGAGCAATCTTAATCCTTCCCTGGAGACTCGGCTCAAGCTACAATTGAGCCAACTGTACATTCTGCGGACGGATCCTAAATTCGATGCCCATCTCTTCAAGATCCCGTAGTACCTCTTTGGCTATTGCTAGTGATCCAACAAATTTCTGACTCAAGGCATCAGCTACCACGTTTCCTTTATCCGACGTGTAAGAGATTGTCAAGTCATAATCTTTGATCAATTCTAACCAACGCCGCTGCCTCAAATTCAATTCCTTTTGCGTGAATATGTATTTCAGGCTCTTGTGATCCGTGAAGATCTCGCAGGACACACCATAGAGATAGTGTCGCCACAATTTCAACGCGAACACAATCGCCGCCAGTTCCAAATCATGTGTTGGGTAATTCTTCTCATGCTGCTTAAGTTGTCTCGATGCATAAGATATTGTCTTCCCATGTTGCATAAGAACACATCCCAAACCAAGTCCCGACGCGTCACTGTAGATCTAAAATCCCTCTGAGCCCTCTGGGAGTGCTAAAATTGGAGCTGTGACGAGCCGCTGCTTGAGTTCTTGGAAACTACTCTCACAGTCGTCGGTCCACTTAAATACGACTCCCTTTTGGGTTAGGCGAGTCAAAGGCGATGCGATTCTCGAGAAATCTTTCACAAATCTACGGTAGTATCCGGCTAAACCAAGAAAACTCCGTATCTCACTAGCTGATGCAGGCTGCTTCCAGTCCACAACTGCCTCAATCTTCTTTGGGTCAACGGCAACACCTTCTGCCGAAACAATATGTCCTAGGAACGACACGTTGTTCATCCAAAACTCGCACTTGCTTAGCTTTGCATAGAGCTGGTTGTCCCGCAGCGTCTGAAGTACTTCTCTCAAGTGCTCGACATGAGTCTCCCTATCTTTTGAGTAGATCAAGATGTCATCGATGAACACAACAACAAACTTGTCTAAGAACGATCGAAATACTCTATTCATTAAATCCATAAAGGCTGCTGGAGCATTAGTCAAGCCGAATGGCATGACCAAAAACTCATAGTGTCCGTATCTCGTACGGAATGCTGACTTAGGAACATCTTCAGGTCTGATCTTCAACTGATGGTATCCTGAACGAAGATCGATTTTAGAAAACACGGTCGCCCCTTGTAGCTGATCGAACAGATCATCTATTCTGGGCAAGGGATACTTGTTACGGATGGTTGCCTTGTTTAGTTCTCTATAATCGATGCACAGCCGCATCGTTCCATCATTCTTCTTTACAAATAGTACTGGAGCTCCCCATGGAGATACACTTGGACGAATGTATCCCCGGTCTAGCAATTCTTGTAGCTGCACCTTTAGTTCCTTCAATTCTGCCGGAGCCATCCTGTACGGCGCTTTTGATATCGGACGAGTATCCGGAAATGTATCAATTGTGAATTCAATTTCTCTATCCGGCGGCATCCCAGGTATCTCGTCCGGAAACACATCGGGGAACTCTGCCACAATTTTGGTCTGATTCGAATCTACACCCTTCATTTGAGTGTCAAAAACAGAAGCAAGGAACCCTTCACACCCTGAGTACAACATGTGCCTTGCTGTAACTGCCGATATTACCATGGGTCATTGGAACGCCGAGCCGCACGAGTAAGAGAACTCTGTTTCTCCGGTTAGGCGAAACACAACTCTCTTATCCGCACAGTCAATTGTTGCATGACAAGCGCTGAGCCAGTCCATTCCCAAGATGACATCGTACTCTTTGATGTCGAGTATAATTGCATCCAGAGATAAAGTCTTGCCTCCAATTTTAATGTAACCGTCCCTGCAAATCAAAGTTGCAGGCATATCTACTCTCGAAGGAGTGCTAACACACAAAGCTGCCTTTAGTTGAGTCATACAAAATTTATTTTCCGTTGCAAAATCAGAAGAGATAAAGCAATGAGTAGCGCCAGAATCAAAAAGTACTCTTGCAGGTGTGCCTTTATATAGCAACGTACCTGTTATAACATTCTCCGCGGTCTAGGCCTCTGCCTGAGTCAAGGCATAAACCCTTGCTTGCCCACCTTGTTGATTCGGTGCATTCCCAGCTGGAGCCGGTAAGGCTGGTGGCGCTTCGCCACGATGTTGGTTGTTATATGGGCCTCGGTTGTGATTGTTGTTATGCCCACGATACTGATTATTGTTATGCCCATGAGGAGGATGCTGATTCCCTCCTCTATTTTTGCAGTCAGCTTCCTTGTGGCCCTGTTCGCCACATTTGAAATACTTAACCCGACAATCTTCAGATCGATGTCCCCAACGGTTGCATGATTTACAACGTTCTGTATGTTGAGACCCCCTATTGTCTCCAGTATTGTGACGCTTAGGTGCATCGTTCCTGCTAGCAGACCAAGGTCGTTTCTGATTATTGAGTCCTTGGTTGCTCTTCGTTGTCTCACGACTAGCCGGCTTATGAAATCTCTCCATCTCGAGAGCTGTCTCATACGCCTCCCGGTAAGACGTACATTTTCGACTCAACACATCTCGTTCCAGGCCTTCATTCAAGCCTTGCACAAATCTTCCTCGCTTTGCGTCGTCATTCGGTACCATGTATCCAGCGAATGCGACTCTCTTTAAAAACTCTGTCTCGTAGTCATGCACTGACATACTGCCTTGTCGAAGTGCAATGAACTCATTCTCTTTTTGTTGACGGACATCAGGTGGAATGAATTGGGTAATGAAAGCCTGCTTCAGGCCTCCCAAGACATCTTCATATCCTGACTATTTCTGCAAAGTGCCTGTCTCTGCGAAATCTACCATTCCTGGGCCTTGAGACGAAGTTGTACAGCGGTACACTCCACTCTCTTACTGCCCTGAATCTTTAACATTCGAAAATAGCCCTCCAGTGTGTTCAAGAAGCCCATCACCTCATCTGGCTCCTCTTTTCCATTAAATTCAGGCGGGTCGCAACTCTTAAATTCAGAGAACTTGAATCTCGTTCTCTTCCGTGTCGGCGTCTCAGATTTCTCTGCCGGCACTTCCACGGTCTCGGTTGCTGCGGCCTTTACAGAAACATTGGAATCGGCCGTCAGCTTGGTGACAATCTGAGTCAGACTATCCACTTGTTTTTGTTGAGCATCCAGCTGCTCCTGAAACTGATACTGAAGCTGCTCTTGAAGCGCGCGATGTTGAGCTTCGCTTTGCTTCCTCTGAGCCTCCATTTGCTTAATCAGTTTCTCAATTGGGTCAGACGATGAATTCGTCTTTGCGCTATCACCCTTGGTCATTCTACAACAAAGAAATAATTCCATTAGCACTCATAAAATATTTATGGGCTTATTGTATGGAACATTATTTCATGCCAGCGCTATCGACACCATCAATCAAGAAAATTTGCATCAAGACTTCCTTTTTGAAAATATTTTTGAAATTCGAGGATTTGAAACCGTGCTCTGATACTAACTTGTTACGCCCCGAATCGGAGAATCGCTCGCTTTGCTTCGATTCACGCCGAATCGATCGTCCTCGCTAAGGCGTGATGCCGTACAATGTTGCACTTGTACAAGGCTAGAACATGCACATTTATATCACTTTGAAATATTTTAAAATAAGCCACAATTGCGGAAACATTGAGACACAATATAGGAAGAAGAAATACTCATTTTATTCATAATTTTAGTCAGAATACAACTTTTTTCGATAATATTTGAAATGCCATTTCGATTACACTGATTCATGAAAGAAGTACAACTGATAGGCTGCCATGAAATAATTCTCCGTTCCATACATCATGCCCCTTTAGTACTTTGAAATATAAGCAGCTATCTTTGAAATCCCCGTAATACTTTGTGCGTCTTTAGGGAAAAACAACTTGAAAAGAAACAGCAATTCAGAAAGCTTTAGTTGCGAGGTGCACCCGAGCCTTCTCCAGTACCTGTGGAGGAGGGGTCAGCACATTATAACAATGCACTGGTGAGCCCCGTTGGCCCACTCAGCTAAACCAACATTTTATTAATGACAAGCATTTTAAAGATATGAACTTGTTAGGGACAGGCAACATTTAGAGTAAATCACATTTCAAATGACATGGTAGTTCAATAAACCATGTTTACTTTACCATTGGCCGAATCCAGCTTTCCTGCATAAGATACAGGATAATAATAATATACTTACCGTCCCTGCATAAGACATTGATTAGCATACATTCCCACGATGTGACCACTGGTGTTGTTAAACCATATGGACTCTTTTCATTCATTCATTTGCATTTGGGACTTCAAGATAATGAGATGACAACACAGTAGGGAGCTAGCCTCTATGATGCCTCATATTACTCATGTTTCCCCAAAGCACTTCATTATTTCCTCCTAGGCCGAATCGGTATCGGTGCCCCTGTACCGTTCGAGGAAATTATTGCTCAATCCTTGTATACAAGTTGTCCATGGTCAGGCGAATGTGTGTCCGACTCGATATACACAGTGTGCATAGAATATTTGAAGTAATAGGCAACATGATCATTCTTAGCATTTTATAACCATCATTCTAGGCATCAACTCAATCATTTCAATGTTCAGTTCATTGCAGTGTAATCAATTCATTTCAATGTTCGATCTCTAGCATCTTAGTGGTATTGACTTGTGGCATTAGCATCTTGATATCGATCAACGGATGTTGCAAGACAATTATTTATGTTGGCATGAAGGAATAGCGAGAGGGACAATACCACCACAGAGATCCACACTCACCAAGATTAGAGAATCGTCGAGAGAGAGAGGAACACTTGCACGCTTAGCCTTCCATCACGCGTCAGTCTGTATTGGCACCAAAAGTTTGGTTAATAATCTGTCTTGTTGTGTTCTCTTCTCTCAGAATTCTCAAGAATGAATGCTATGCATAATCGATAAAAACGTGCAAGAATCAAATCATCGAAAATCGTTCAGAAAAGCATCCATCAAAACCAAGCAACAAAACCAGCAGCAAAACATCCAGAGAAAACTCTTGGACGCATTTCAAGAGAAACCAATCCATTAGTTGGAAAGGTTCTTATGCACTTGTCCGTGATCGATTCGATGCCGACGGTAAGTTTCCCCAATACTCGGTTCTGACCGAGTTAGCCAAGCCACAAGCCTTACATAGTGAACCGCTAGGAGCGGGACACTATAACAGGTGTAACGGGCATGTGCAACGGGGCTCGCTACCTGCGCTGCACGGACGCCAACCTGGTCGATAACGCATTAAGGCTAAGGGTTAGCCTACGGCGCAGAGACAGCCGTTAAGTTAAAATAACAAATAAAATGAAATGGTCGTGGACACCTCCATCGTATACGGGGGAGAGGGGAAATAAGGGTATTTCCAGCGGCACAGTCAAAATGTGAAGGACGTGCCGGTCCGGACGGAAATCAAAATTTGGCTTACGTACAGGCCTGAGTACGAGCTTGGCCACCAGGGGACGTAAGGCCGGGTATTTCAAAAGACTATCAGGGTGTACCAAGCCGCACGCCATGATAGGTGAGAAATTACCAAGGGAAAGACATGTCCAAATTGGCTTGTGATGCCAGCGACCGATACATATAGATTAAGTAGGCTTTGCTGGTGGCAATCCATGTGCAAGTCCTTGCATTAAAATCAAAGTAGTCTAAGTTAACTAAATGAAGTGCCTTCTGAACAGGCTCGAACATAACACACCAGATAATCGAGAGTACTTCGGCAAAGGAGTTAGAAAATACGCCTACGACGTGCTAGGACCCGAGACAGGGACACGCCCTTGACATTGAAAGTTCACATGAATCACGTTAAGTTATTTCCTATGAATTGTATACTAACTTGGTTTACTTTGGACAGGGAAGGCCGGACGGTAAGTATGGGTAAGTCGTGCATGTATTTCCATGCGACACTTGAATTTGGCAACACGAGATAGGCTATGAAATATGCCATGAAACTGATCCTAAGGCAAGATTAGAAAGACAATGAATGATAGACGGTGCACAAAAGTAAATAGAACGTGTATGATAATGATAGCATTGTGGGCGAGCTAGCCTCCCCACCAGTGCATAACAATGTACTGATAACCCCACAGTCTGCTTGCAGGATGCAGGAGACGTCATCGGGTGCGGAGCTTCCCTCGAACGTGCTAAGGCGCGGAGCTATCTCTGGAGCCTTGGAGCGTTGCAAGGAGCTGATGCTCCATATACAGGATATAATGTATCGGAACATCGCCATGAATCATTCCATGTTGTAAGCCACTTGGCACACCTTTTATGTTTCAGAGAGAGAGAGAGAGCTTGAGCGATTTGTAATATCGGCCTAGCACCGCTTGTAAACTTCTTGAATATCAATAAAGAGTTGAATTTGCTTCAATTTGTGTTCATTTTACTTTTCGCTGCAAATAGGGACACTCTGTGCGACTCTGTGGCCTAGCTCGAATCGGCCGTTTCTGGACATAGCCTTGCACGGGCGCAACCTAGGCCCGTGCGACATCACGCTTTAGCGAGGACGATCGCTCCTACGGGAGTGGGAAGTGACAGATTGGTATCAGAGCACGGCTTTACGTCCTTGGACTTCATTTCGATTTTCTCAGTTTTGAAAGCTCGATTTCGAAACAAAAGAAGTGTACGCTCTCTCTCGTTGTGCCTTGGGATGTTCCATACAATAAGTCTAATATTTTCAAAAGCTCGTACAAGTACTCGGTTGAACAGGATCGATAGGCAAAGGCCTTTGTGCCAAACCGCGACGGATTCGAACGAAAAGAACGCATGCTAAAAAGTTAGCAAACGCTTAGGCATGCACGGAAGTTTGAATTAGATTTTGAGGAATAGGTGTCACGCCCCGCTCCCGTAGGAGCGATCGTCCTCGCTAAGGCGTGATGCCGCACGAGCCTAGATTGCGCTCGAGCAAGGCGGGTTCCATAACGACCGATTTCAGCGGCTGCGACGGGGTCGTCGCACAGAAGTCCCGAGCAGAGACATTGAATAATAGCAGCAGAATTTAGAACAAAACACAAGTCATTCAAAGAAGCTCTTTATTGATATTGAAACAACGATTACATTGGAGGCGCAAGGCCAAGATTACAATCACTCAGGCTCACTCTTCTCATATTTTACAAGTTCACTCAGCTCTCTCTCCCATCTCTCAATTACAAGTCTTGATCCAGCGGAAGCTTCGGAAGGCGATGTCCATACATTATGTCCTGTATAAGTCTTTACTTCATGCGGTTGCACGCTTCGAGTCGCCAAGGAACTCCATGCCTCGACGCATCCAAGCGAGCACTGCGCCACGAGCTTCTACCTGTGCCTGCACATGAACACTGTGTGGGTGTCAGTACTCAACTGTACTGGTGGAGTGAGCTTCTCGCCCACCCATACAAAACCTACACGTTCATTTACTTTGTGCAGCTTAAAACCCTTTCGATTGTCTTTCTAGTCTTGCCTTAGGTTCAGTTTTAGGACCCGCGCCTTGGCGCAACATGTGTGTCAAAACCATCCCGTGCTTGTAAGGTCAACGTTAACTCATACTTTGCCTCTAGACCCCTTCTTGTGCCAACAACGTAACCTAGCAGGTCGTGCTTGCCTTTCGGCCAAAATCAGAGACGCAACTATGCGGTAGTACCCAATTTCCTTACGACCGTGCTATAATTCCTTTGTGCCGTACCTCGCATTTCGAGGCCGTGCCCAATAACTCACGTAACTTCAAGAAAACTGCCATACGGCCCTTCTTGACTTAACTCGCAACAGTTCAAGTCTAACTCAAGCACTCTATCCAACGACTTATCACTCGACGCCACATCCCGTGCCGAAGCACGCCGCCTTCGCTATTGCCAAATCTTAGGCCCAGACATTGTGTCTTTCTTACTGCATACTGCATACATATTCAACTCAACTCAATCCAAAGGCATACACGCGGTTAGTCGCTATCTGCCGACATCTATATGAACTTGGTCACTGGCTCCCAGAGCCATAGTGGACTCCTTTTTCTTTTATTAGACGGGCGTCCCTTTCAGCGCAAGGTAGCTAGCCCCGCTGCAAGTCCCCGCCTAACCCGTGCAAAGCACAGTTTATCTTTTGTTTCCCAATGCCCGCAACGGTCCCGTGGCCTCGGGCTTTCCGTGCGGGGAAACTTTCACCCTGTCGACAAGTTGCATGTTTCCCAATGCCCGCAGCGGTTCCGAGGCCTCGGGTTGCCGTACGGGGAAACTCACTTTGTCGACAAGTTGTCCAATGACCATGCAAGACGCGATCGACACTTTCCAAATCTGAGTCCGCCACGACGACCTATAGTCGCGGACATTCTTCTTTCTTCTGAGACCGCCTCGACGACCTATAGTCGCGAGCATTCTTCTTTCTACTGAAACCGCCTCGACGACCTATAGTCGCAAGCATAATTCTCTCTCTAGCCCCTTTCTCCAAACTCAATAAATCAACCGTGGCCCGTGCCTTAAAACACTAGGACCGTGCCATCGTACCTCAATTCGACTTCTGTTCTACGTGACGTTATTGCCCAAGTCATACTTTGTATGACGGGCCTTGGGATCGTGGGACTATTTAACCTGTCAACCGCAGAATGAGCGGGACAGCACTTAGAATGACTTAGGTCGACCGGCATAACTTTGCCTAACTTACTCAGCCTACAACTTAACGAGCAAAGGCTGCGTCGAGCCTTGCTTTATGGAAACGTGCATGCTTTATGAAGCATTTATACGGGCGAAGCCTATGACTTAGGCTATTTCATAACTTGTGTCGAAGACTAACTTTCCTTCTCCCAAGCCACGGGACGAAGGACCGAGTGTTATTTTCAAAGCACGCCGTGCACCAACTCTAAGCCGACCGTGGGACGTTTTCCATGTTCTAACTCATTTCGACCCGTTGGGATTATTCCCTTAGCTATGTGGATTTATCTCTTTTATTATTAAGCCTACTTGTGCAAGTTGCAAACACGATTTATTATGTGAAGGCAAAGATGAGGCAAGTTCACCGAAACTACCACACCTGAGTGAGCGGTCGCCTTGACCGAGATGTCTTAGAGTCGCCGTTGTAAGGCTAAGTCCGAACGCCGTCGGCATTTTGATTCCTTCGATTGACTGAGCGGGACGGGGCACTACAACATACACCACTCAGAACAAGTCTCGTCCTCGAGACTTACTGAGTACTTACTTATTGACTTACCACTTTACTTGCCTTTCTAGAACTCTTGCATACACTACGCCTATGCGTTTCCTCAATCCGAGCCACGCTCGCACTACCCTCAATCTTTTCTTCGAATCTCTATTTCAAAATCCTCAACACTTTTCCATTCCTCAAGTCTTACTTGATTCAACATATCACTTGGTTGGATCGTGCACATATTCTAGGCGTCCCCAAAATACATGCATTTCAGCTAAGCCTTGTGATAGAGAATCCGCCATCGCCACTCGAGTCGGATTCGTGCACGTATTCAAGCGTCCCTGATATACATGCATCTCAACCGAGCTCGCGAGTGGTGCCACCATAACTTCTATCGCTTTGCGTCGGGACGTCCGCCTATTCGCTAGGCTATGACTTTTGGCTAAAGTCATTCGTCAGTATTGGAATCATAGTTCCCAAACAACAATATCAACACTGACCCCATCCTAAGGTCAAACCAAGTTGATAGTACGGGTTTTTCTACCCAAGCTCGCATCACTCCGATTTCTAAACATCGAGCATCGATTTTCTACGCACATCCCAACATTCGTCGTACGGGGTCCGAGTCATTCGGTAAAGCCATCCTACAACAACTCGCGTTCAACCAAATTCTCCGACGCATCAATATCGCTCGTTCAACAAACCATTTCGCATAGTCTATCTCTTCGAACACGTTCGACATAATCTGCCTATCAAATCCTTCCAAGTTAAGCACGTTACGACGTAATTCACCGCTAAACCATAATCCATATTTTACATTTCCGAAGTCGTCTATTCTAATTCACGAAACCGATCACAAGGTCGTCTAGCTTAACAACATGTTGCGCCCCGATCTCACGCGAGTCAGATTAACCGCGGTGGGCATGAATCACCATGCACGCTCCCGCGAGATAGTCATTCTCATCGGGACGTAACTCTTGTTTTGTGTCTAGACTAATTCATTCTCGATGCGCGGATTGGACCTACTCAATCCTCAAGTTCATTTCATTCATCGATCACAAGTCAAAACATCCTCGAATCTTCCTTCGCATCAAACCGACAAGTCGAGACAATCAAAGTTGCCGCGTCCTGATCTTCCGAGTCCGATTGTTCCCGTGACATGAATCACCATGTCAGCGCTCACGCGGAACGATCGCCTCAAATCCGACGCAACGCATGTGCGAGGCTAAAGTTGTGCTCGCGCAAGACAAGAATGTCGACGTTGTGGTTATTTGCGTAACCATCAAGACACCTTCATTTGCATCTAACATTCATCTCAACCAAAGTCCTAAGTATTGTATCCAACCGAACCATAACACTTGCACGATCGTCCTTCGCCGAGTCAGAGTACCCCCAAGTTATCGCACATCGATCTTTGATACGCCTCAATACCATCGACGATATACGTAACCTGACGATCTTCCTTTGCAACCAATTTCGAGTCGTGCGAATGATGTTATCGTCCAACTGGATAGTCTCCTCGACATTCATAACACCAATTCCGATCATTTTCCCTCGAATCATTTACGATATCAATTTGCTCCAACCAATTTCACGTATTCTTCATCCGTCCATCTTAAGTCATCGACCAACTTATTTTCCTCAATTCGTATCGTTCGACATCCCTGAGCCTATCGCATACACCACTCAGGAATGAAGTCATTCAACCAATCCTCAACTTATTATTTGATTTAAAATCAACTTCTTCGAATCCCGTTCGAACCATTCCTCAAAACCCAAACACGCTTATCTATATCGCACCGATGATATCGTCGCTCGATAGCACCCCTATCGATACTCATCTTACTTTACTCAATCGAGTTCAACTCATTCTAGCTCGACGCTATTCAATTCCCGTACTCGACTTTTCTAAGGTCGACGCAACTTTGGTGTATATGCCCAGCCCGACTTAGCCAACCGTGCTTACGTAAACCATCTTTTTATTTTCTTATCAAAAACTGTTCACCTATGTTTTGCAAAATAGATAGACTTATTGTATGGACATCCCATGGGTCATTTGAGAGAGAGCGCACCAACGATATCAACTTTGCGGAAGCAACAGAGTTTGCGGAAACAACGAGTTAAAGAATTCAATCGATAGTCCAAGGATGTAAAGCCGTGCTCTGATACCACTATGTCACGCCCCGCTCCCGTAGGAGCGATCGTCCTCGCTAAGGCGTGATGTCGCACGAGCCTAGATTGCGTTCGAGCAAGGCGGGTTCCATAACGGCCGATTTCAGCGGCTGCGACGGGGTCGTCGCACAGAAGTCCCGAGCAGAGACATTGAATAATAGCAGCAGAATTTAGAACAAAACACAAGTCATTCAAAGAAGCTCTTTATTGATATTGAAACAACGATTACATTGGAGGCACAAGGCCAAGATTACAATCACTCAGGCTCACTCTTCTCACATTTTACAAGTTCACTCAGCTCTCTCTCTCATCTCTCAATTACAAGTCTTGATCCAGCGGAAGCTTCGGAAGGCGATGTCCATACATTATGTCCTGTATAAGTCTTTACTTCATGCGGTTGCACGCTTCGAGTCGCCAAGGAACTCCATGCCTCGACGCATCCAAGCGAGCACTACGCCACGAGCTTCTACCTGTGCCTGCACATGAACACTGTGTGGGTGTCAGTACTCAACTGTACTGGTGGAGTGAGCTTCTCGCCCACCCATACAAAACCTACACGTTCATTTACTTTGTGCAGCTTAAAACCCTTTCGATTGTCTTTCTAGTCTTGCCTTAGGTTCAGTTTTAGGACCCGCGCCTTGGCGCAACTTGTGTGTCAAAACCATCCCGTGCTTGTAAGGTCAACGTTAACTCATACTTTGCCTCTAGACCCCTTCTTGTGCCAACAACGTAACCTAGCAGGTCGTGCTTGCCTTTCGGCCAAAATCAGAGACGCAACTATGCGGTAGTACCCAATTTCCTTACGACCGTGCTATAATTCCTTTGTGCTGTACCTCGCATTTCGAGGCCGTGCCCAATAACTCATGTAACTTCAAGAAAACTGCCCTACGGCCCTTCTTGACTTAACTCGCAACAGTTCAAGTCTAACTCAAGCACTCTATCCAACGACTTATCACTCGATGCCACATCCCGTGCCGAAGCACGCCGCCTTCGCTATTTCCAAATCTTAGGCCCAGACATTGTATCTTTCTTACTGCATACTGCATACATATTCAACTCAACTCAATCCAAAGGCATACACGCGGTTAGCCGCTATCTGCCGACATCTATATGAACTTGGTCACTGGCTCCCAGAGCCATAGTGGACTCCTTTTCCTTTTATTAGACGGGCGTCCCTTTCAGCGCAAGGTAGCTAGCCCCGCTGCAAGTCCCCGCCTAACCCGTGCAAAGCACAGTTTATCTTTTGTTTCCCAATGCCCGCAACGGTCCCGTGGCCTCGGGCTTTCCGTGCGGGGAAACTTTCACCCTGTCGACAAGTTGCATGTTTCCCAATGCCCGCAGCGGTTCCGAGGCCTCGGGTTGCCGTGCGGGGAAACTCACTTTGTCGACAAGTTGTCCAATGACCATGCAAGACGCGATCGACACTTTCCAAATCTGAGTCCGCCACGACGACCTATAGTCGCGGACATTCTTCTTTCTTCTGAGACCGCCTCGACGACCTATAGTTGCGAGCATTCTTCTTTCTACTGAAACCGCCTCGACGACCTATAGTCGCAAGCATAATTCTCTCTCTAGCCCCTTTCTCCAAACTCAATAAATCAACCGTGGCCCGTGCCTTAAAACACTAGGACCGTGCCATCGTACCTCAATTCGACTTCTGTTCTACGTGACGTTATTGCCCAAGTCATACTTTGTATGACGGGCCTTGGAATCGTGGGACTATTTAACCTGTCAACCGCAGAATGAGCGGGACAGCACTTAGAATGACTTAGGTCGACCGGCATAACTTTGCCTAACTTACTCAGCCTACAACTTAACGAGCAAAGGCTGCGTCGAGCCTTGCTTTATGGAAACGTGCATGCTTTATGAAGCATTTATACGGGCGAAGCCTATGACTTAGGCTATTTCATAACTTGTGTCGAAGACTAACTTTCCTTCTCCCAAGCCACGGGACGAAGGACCGAGTGTTATTTTCAAAGCACGCCGTGCACCAACTCTAAGCCGACCGTGGGACGTTTTCCATGTTCTAACTCATTTCGACCCGTCGGGATTATTCCCTTAGCTATGTGGATTTATCTCTTTTATTATTAAGCCTACTTGTGCAAGTTGCAAACACGATTTATTATGTGAAGGCAAAGATGAGGCAAGTTCACCGAAACTACCCCACCTGAGCGAGCGGTCGCCTTGACCGAGATGTCTTAGAGTCGCCGTTGTAAGGCTAAGTCCGAACGCCGTCGGCGTTTTGATTCCTCCGATTGACTGAGCGGGACGGGGCACTACAACATACACCACTCAGAACAAGTCTCGTCCTCGAGACTTACTGAGTACTTACTTATTGACTTACCACTTTACTTGCCTTTCTAGAACTCTCGCATACACTACGCCTATGTGTTTCCTCAATCCGAGCCACGCTCGCACTACCCTCAATCTTTTCTTCGAATCTCTATTTCAAAATCCTCAACACTTTTCCATTCCTCAAGTCTTACTTGATTCAACATATCACTTGGTTGGATCGTGCACATATTCTAGGCGTCCCCAAAATACATGCATTTCAGCTAAGCCTTGTGATAGAGAATCCGCCATCGCCACTCGAGTCGGATTCGTGCACGTATTCAAGCATCCCTGATATACATGCATCTCAACCGAGCTCGCGAGTGGTGCCACCATAACTTCTATCGCTTTGCGTCGGGACGTCCGCCTATTCGCTAGGCTATGACTTTTGGCTAAAGTCATTCGTCAGTATTGGAATCATAGTTCCCAAACAACAATATCAACACTGACTCCATCCTAAGGTCAAACCAAGTTGATAGTACGGGTTTTTCTACCCAAGCTCGCATCACTCCGATTTCTAAACATCGAGCATCGATTTCCTACGCACATCCCAACATTCGTCGTACGGGGTCCGAGTCATTCGGTAAAGCCATCCTACAACAACTCGCGTTCAACCAAATTCTCCGACGCATCAATATCGCTCGTTCAACAAACCATTTCACATAGTCTATCTCTTCGAACACGTTCGACATAATCTGCCTATCAAATCCTTCCAAGTCAAGTACGTTACGACGTAATTCACCGCTAAACCATAATCCATATTTTACATTTCCGAAGTCGTCTATTCCAATTCACGAAACCGATCACAAGGTCGTCTAGCTTAACAACATGTTGCGCCCCGATCTCACGCGAGTCAGATTAACCGCGGTGGCATGAATCACCATGCACGCTCCCGCGAGATAGTCATTCTCATCGGGACGTAACTCTTGTTTTGTGTCTAGACTAATTCATTCTCGATGCGCGGATTGGACCTACTCAATCCTCAAGTTCATTTCATTCATCGATCACAAGTCAAAACATCCTCGAATCTTCTTTCGCATCAAACCGACAAGTCGAGACAATCAAAGTTGCCGCGTCCTGATCTTCCGAGTCCGATTGTTCCCGTGACATGAATCACTATGTCAGCGCTCACGCGGAACGATCGCCTCAAATCCGACGCAACGCATGTGCGAGGCTAAAGTTGTGCTCGCGCAAGACAAGAATGTCGACGTTGTGGTTATTTGCGTAACCATCAAGACACCTTCATTTGCATCTAACATTCATCTCAACCAAAGTCCTAAGTATTGTATCCAACCGAACCATAACACTTGCACGATCGTCCTTTGCCGAGTCAGAGTACCCCCGAGTTATCGCACATCGATCTTTGATACGCCTCAATACCATCGACGATATACGTAACCTGACGATCTTCCTTTGCAACCAATTTCGAGTCGTGCGAATGATGTTATCGTCCAACTGGATAGTCTCCTCGACATTCATAACACCAATTCCGATCATTTTCCCTCGAATCATTTACGATATCAATTTCCTCCAACCAATTTCACGTATTCTTCATCCGTCCATCTTAAGTCATCGACCAACTTATTTTCCTCAATTCGTATCGTTCGACATCCCTGAGCCTATCGCATACACCACTCAGGAATGAAGTCATTCAACCAATCCTCAACTTATTATTTGATTTAAAATCGACTTCTTCGAATCCCGTTCGAACCATTCCTCAAAACCCAAACACGCTTATCTATATCGTACCAACGATATCGTCGCTCGATAGCACCCCTATCGATACTCATCTTACTTTACTCAATCGAGTTTAACTCATTCTAGCTCGACGCTATTCAATTCCCGCACTCGACTTTTCTAAGGTCGACGCAACTTTGGTGTATATGCCCAGCCCGACTTAGCCAACCGTGCTTACGTAAACCATCTTTTTATTTTCTTATCAAAAACTGTTCACCTATGTTTTGCAAAATAGATAGACTTATTGTATGGACATCCCATGGGTCATTTGAGAGAGAGCGCACCAACGATATCAACTTTACGGAAGCAACAGAGTTTGCGGAAACAACGAGTTAAAGAATTCAATCGATAGTCCAAGGATGTAAAGCCGTGCTCTGATACCACTATGTCATGCCCCGCTCCCGTAGGAGCGATCGTCCTCGCTAAGGCGTGATACCGCACGAGCCTAGATTGTGTTCGAGCAAGGCGGGTTCCATAACGGCCGATTTCAGCGGCTGCGACGGGGTCGTCGCACAGAAGTCCCGAGCAGAGACATTGAATAATAGCAGCGGAATTTAGAACAAAACACAAGTCATTCAAAGAAGCTCTTTATTGATATTGAAACAACGATTACATTGGAGGCGCAAGGCCAAGATTACAATCACTCAGGCTCACTCTTCTCACATTTTACAAGTTCACTCAGCTCTCTCTCTCATCTCTCAATTACAAGTCTTGATCCAGCGGAAGCTTCGGAAGACGATGTCCATACATTATGTCCTGTATAAGTCTTTACTTCATGCGGTTGCACGCTTCGAGTCGCCAAGGAACTCCATGCCTCGACGCATCCAAGCGAGCACTACGCCACGAGCTTCTACCTGTGCCTGCACATGAACACTGTGTGGGTGTCAGTACTCAACTGTACTGGTGGAGTGAGCTTCTCGCCCACCCATACAAAACCTACACGTTCATTTACTTTGTGCAGCTTAAAACCCTTTCGATTGTCTTTCTAGTCTTGCCTTAGGTTCAGTTTTAGGACCCGCGCCTTGGCGCAACTTGTGTGTCAAAACCATCCCGTGCTTGTAAGGTCAACGTTAACTCATACTTTGCCTCTAGACCCCTTCTTGTGCCAACAACGTAACCTAGCAGGTCGTGCTTGCCTTTCGGCCAAAATCAGAGACGCAACTATGCGGTAGTACCCAATTTCCTTACGACCGTGCTATAATTCCTTTGTGCCGTACCTCGCATTTCGAGGCCGTGCCCAATAACTCACGTAACTTCAAGAAAACTGCCCTACGGCCCTTCTTGACTTAACTCGCAACAGTTCAAGTCTAACTCAAGCACTCTATCCAACGACTTATCACTCGACGCCACATCCCGTGCCGAAGCACGCCGCCTTCGCTATTGCCAAATCTTAGGCCCAGACATTGTATCTTTCTTACTGCATACTGCATACATATTCAACTCAACTCAATCCAAAGGCATACACGCGGTTAGCCGCTATCTGCCGACATCTATATGAACTTGGTCACTGGCTCCCAGAGCCATAGTGGACTCCTTTTCCTTTTATTAGACGGGCGTCCCTTTCAGCGCAAGGTAGCTAGCCCGCTGCAAGTCCCCGCCTAACCCGTGCAAAGCACAGTTTATCTTTTGTTTCCCAATGCCCGCAACGGTCCCGTGGCCTCGGGCTTTCCGTGCGGGGAAACTTTCACCCTGTCGACAAGTTGCATGTTTCCCAATGCCCGCAGCGGTTCCGAGGCCTCGGGTTGCCGTGCGGGGAAACTCACTTTGTCGACAAGTTGTCCAATGACCATGCAAGACGCGATCGACACTTTCCAAATCTGAGTCCGCCACGACGACCTATAGTCGCGGACATTCTTCTTTCTTCTGAGACCGCCTCGACGACCTATAGTCGCGAGCATTCTTCTTTCTACTGAAACCGCCTCGACGACCTATAGTCGCAAGCATAATTCTCTCTCTAGCCCCTTTCTCCAAACTCAATAAATCAACCGTGGCCCGTGCCTTAAAACACTAGGACCGTGCCATCGTACCTCAATCCGACTTCTGTTCTACGTGACGTTATTGCCCAAGTCATACTTTGTATGACGGGCCTTGGGATCGTGGGACTATTTAACCTGTCAACCGCAGAATGAGCGGGACAGCACTTAGAATGACTTAGGTCGACCGGCATAACTTTGCCTAACTTACTCAGCCTACAACTTAACGAGCAAAGGCTGCGTCGAGCCTTGCTTTATGGAAACGTGCATGCTTTATGAAGCATTTATACGGACGAAGCCTATGACTTAGGCTATTTCATAACTTGTGTCGAAGACTAACTTTCCTTCTCCCAAGCCACGGGACGAAGGACCGAGTGTCATTTTCAAAGCACGCCGTGCACCAACTCTAAGCCGACCGTGGGACGTTTTCCATGTTCTAACTCATTTCGACCCGTCAGGATTATTCCCTTAGCTATGTGGATTTATCTCTTTTATTATTAAGCCTACTTGTGCAAGTTGCAAACACGATTTATTATGTGAAGGCAAAGATGAGGCAAGTTCACCGAAACTACCCCACTTGAGCGAGCGGTCGCCTTGACCGAGATGTCTTAGAGTCGCCGTTGTAAGGCTAAGTCCGAACGCCGTCGGCATTTTGATTCCTCCGATTGACTGAGCGGGACGGGGCACTACAACAGGTGAACGCGCGATTGAACATATCGAAAGGGAATCGAATGATCATTTGAGGATTTGTAGAATGACTTGACCCCGAGTGGTGTATGTGATAGGTTCGAAGAAGAATAAGAGTGAGTGTCAACGACCAATCGAGTGGCTCGAACCCTGAGTGGTGTATGGACGTTATAGAAAATTGTTCGAGCAAAACTAAAAGATTTATGGGTAGAACGAGTATGTCGGCAAGCAATGATATCGCGCAAAGCCTTAAAATGAGTAACGCTTAGTTGGTTTCGACTTCGAGAGTCTCAAACGAGATATCGTTCGGACGAGTTAAGAATGCGTAGTGCGAATCATGAAACGAATGGAGGTCTTGGTCGAGGAAACATAGAAGATCGTGCATGCGATTTTGAATTTAGTTGAATGGATTGAAACTTGAGTTAAGGTGAATTACTCATAGACGAGATTGGGAATAGCACGGTCGGAAGATAGCGTGCATAAGAAACGTTGATTTGAAGATACGAGAATGACTAAGGAATTAAAATTGATGTTGCTCGATGAAGAGTTAGCACGCGACAATGTGAATAGAGGAAATTAAGTTGCACGACTTGGAATTCGTTGCAAAAGGAAGATCGTCAGGTTATGTACATCATCGATGGTATTGAGGTGTATCAAAGATCGATGTACGATAACTTGGGGGTACTCTGATTCGATGAATGATGATCGTGTTAGAAGTTATTGTTTTGAAGGATGCTATGTTGGAAATGAATGTTTAGAATGAGGAAGTGACTTGATTGTTCGATGATAACCACAACGACAACGATCTTGACTTGCGCGAGCGCAACTCCAGCCTCGCACATGCGTCACGTCGGATTTGGTACGATCGTTCCGCGTGAGCGTTGGCATGGTGATTCATGTCCAGCGGGAATGGTCGAACTCAAAATATCATGACATGGCAATTTTGATTGCTTCGACTTGTGGTTTGAAGCGAAGGTAAATTCGAGGATTGTTAGGACTTGCGATTGAAGAATGAGAAAACTTGAGGATTGAGTAGACCCAATCTGCGTATCGAAAATGAGCAAGTCTAGACGCAACGCAAGAGTTACGTCCCGATGAGGACGATTATTCTGCGAGAATGTTGACATGGTGATTCATGTCCGCCGTGGATAATCAGACTTGCGTGAGATCGGGGCACGACATATTGCAAGGCTAGACGACCTTGAGATCGACTACGCGAATTGGATAGGATGGATAGGTGAATTGTGTCAAACGTACTTGAAGAGATAGACTATGAAAATTTCTAGTGTGGACATACGATAATAACTTGTCGAGGATTCGGTTGAGGATAACCTATCATAGGATGATTCCTAAAACGAGCTCGGACTTGGAGTAGAGAATATCTCGATGCGAATAGGGTGAACGCTGCTTGATGTTTAGAAATTTGAGTGAAACAAACTTGGGTAGAAACTCCCATACAAGCGAACAAATGGTTTGACCATAGGAATTGGGGCGAGCGTCGTGCAACGGCCTTGCACGATGAGCAACGGACTTCCTGTGTAACTATGACCTTGTAAGCTGACCTAGCGGATAGGCAGACGACCTTATGCCGAGTGATTGAACATGTGCGATGGCATTTACAGTATCGTCTGGACGGACGATAGACTTGGGGCAACAAGACTTAGAGTAGGACGAGGAACTGGGAGTGTGCATGAACGACGGCGAGATTGGCCCCAAACGAAGGAAAAGATAGGAATTGATGATGCGCAAGTAAAATTGGGATAACGAATTGAATCATTGATTGGAAGACGTACTCGATGATAGTATGATACTTAGTCTCAAATCGGACGAAAATTACTTAGACTTGGTCGACCCCGCTAAGAAGAAATCATACTGATTTCGTGGACAAGAACGCTTTGTAATACCCCGCTCCGCACGGTGCATTATGTAGAGTCGTTGACTCGAAGAGTTGCGTTGACCCGATGAGGTATCGATGTGAATCGATACAAAGGATAAGTCCCGTTGGGCAAGTGCTGATTTTAGTTGATCTGGTGTGCAGGCTATGCTTTTACGCTGGATGATAAGAGGTCAGCATTTTGCCTTATGCAGTGAAGTGTCCGCAAAACCAAATTATGGCCTTGCAACGGATTATGGCATGGGCGCGATAGGCTAAATCAACCGAGTAATTCAAAGGAATGGCTAAGTCCGAGAGTTAGCTATGCGACCAAGTTATGGAAGCGAGCCGCTTCAACTCAGCGAATCGACAAGGCGTATCGGCTTAAGGTGGGCGGGTTCTTGACTCTCTCTCCCTATTCCTTCATGTCTAATAAAATATGTTATGGTATGCGTAAGATGTTATCGAGTTAGCGAGCGTGGCTCGGCGACGAAAGGTCTAAGTATGCGTTGAACTCTAAGGTAGAACATTGAACAATCGAACAATTGAAGCGACGTGCATCAAGTGTACGAGTCGCGGTAGGGCAATGATGGTAGAACATTGAAAGACGATATTGAGATGTGCATCATGTGCACGGCTCCGAGAACATTGAACACTAGGCGTAGTGTAACACCCCAGTCCCATAATACATAGGACCAAGTACGTGAACATGCCAGCTGCACATATACGAAGAATACTCCAATATATGGAATCCTCATATATGTACATAAGCTGTAAATAAAATAATTACAGGCCAGAATAACATAATCTAATCTCATCACAGCTCAACACAGAAGAATATAGAGTCCAAATAATAAATAAGAGTATCAAAAGATAGCCGGGTGAACATGCTCACTCCAAACAGCTATAAAAATAGTCTCACAAGATCGGAGTCCAACCTCCGCAAAAATAGAAAGAAAAGAGATGTAAAAATGATGTCCACTAATGTCTCAAATAAGAATAGACTAGAAATCAGTAGGAACTGACTCGGTATCAATGTAAGCTGGATCTAGAGCTGCTCCGTACTCCTGTGGGAAGTCGTCTAACCCTGGAGAGATAACCAGGTCCTCAGAGGGACGTAACAAGATACAAGAAAACACCATGCCATAATAACTGTGATAAATAATATAAAGAAAGAAATATGTATGCAATCAGGTGCCTAACCAGTCTACAGTGATAATGCAATAATAACAAACCTTTGACGCATGGGTAGGATCGGGAATACCAGGAATCATGACCGTATCTCCCACTGGAGATAACCGGCAATCATGACCGTACCTCCCACTGGAGATAACCGGCTAGCAGGACCGTACCTCCCACTGGAGATAACCGGCAATCAGGACAGTGCATATATGACCCATACGTTAAGGAATTGTTCTTTCTACCCAATGCCTATTAGAGTCACATCTATGACTCATATGTACCTCTAGTAACCGCCAAGTCTTCTAGCATGCAATTCTATTGGCAGTTACCCCTATCCGTCGTACGCTCCATACGTATCGGTGGCCAGCCGACTACGCGGATACGTATCCTATATGTGACTCAAATCACGTGATACAACAAGTGTCAAGGCCGTATGAGATATACCAATACCTCAACATCAATGGATGGTCACTAGACTAAGTCAATGTAAGAGAAATAAATAAGACAAGATAAACGACCGATAGAGTCGCTTGCACCCAAGTGTGACTTGGACGTACAGTGTAAATATCAAGAAACAAAATGCTGAAAATAACAACTGAAAATAAGAAGTATAATAATCACAGAGTAAGGCGGCAAGGTATCTTGCCTGGTGGTGCAAGTGGCAAGTCCAATAGTAGCAAGTGTCAGCACCAAAACTCATAATTCATAGATGACTCCAAACGCTGAAACAAATATCAAAAATGATCTCGGTGAAGAAGATATACCTAGGAAACGCCTGTCCAAAAGTTAAATTCTGAAACAGGAGCAAAATCGTAATTTCGGGTCAAAACGATGTCCGCCGTTGGACCCGCTTTACACCGAAATGCGTGCCAAAGTCTATGGTCTCTAAAGTCATCAAACTACATGTCTACGATTTCAGTTTGAGGAGAAGAACTCAACGGTATGTCCAGTTTTGGATTCCGAGGAGCCGTGTACAAAATCGCCCGTTTGAGTGGGTCGCGGGCCCGCCAAAATTGGGTTCCGATTCGACCTTCTCAGAATCGAACCAAACTTGGCATACAGGACCAGAATTTCGATCCGGACCTGTAGGCGCAAGTTTTGTCTCGATCCGACGACTGTACACGAAGTTATGGGCAAGTTTGCAAAACGTCAATATAGGGGTATCTCGACGGATACACGTTGATTTCGTCGCACACACGTGACAAAACTGAGTTCCGTCAGTTTCCACACATCCGCAACGTCCATATGCGCCTTTCGATGTGTATAACGCGCGACCACGTCGCCCGGTTTGTCGGGGCGTACGTCGTATCGGAGAAAATTCTAAAATTTTATATAAATTAACACAGGTTTTTCTCCAACTTCAACATCAGTTTATTTCCTACACATTAATCAAAACAACGATCCAGAAGATGCATTGTGATCTCGGTTATGTTGTCTTCACATGTGTTCAATTAGTTTTTACGAAAGTTCAATGGACAGCGAGAAAAGTGGCCGACAAGTTGGCGTTTCAAATCAGTTTTTAATATTCAGAAAAGTGGGTTTTCTCCAACTTTGTCTCGATTTTTCGAGCAAGTTGGATGGCCATGTCAAAATCCACCTAGGGGATCTTGAGGAGGGTCATGAGGGCTTTCTACACGAATTTACGGATCTAAAAACGGACTAGAATCGAGAGAGAAATCAAACGGGAAAGTTTGGTACCTTGAGTGGGAAAACTGCTCCGTGGGTGACGCGGGGCTGACTTCCGATGCTCCGTTCATCGCGCACAAAGCTCCGTCGCTGGTGAAACAAAGTCGTGGGCGAAGAGGGTTTGATCAGCAGCAACTTTCGTTTTGGAAGATTAGGGTTTCGATGTTTGTAGAAAAAGTTATATATATAACAACTTCTCACAAAATCCAATACTAATTGGTTTAGCATTTAGTAAACCCACGGGTCGTGGGTCGATGGTCCACATTGGTGAGTTTGCTGCTTCAGCAGCAAACTATTAGGAGGTGGGGCCCGTCCACTAAGGTGGGTGGGTTGGTTGAATGTTTTTTTTTCCTTTTCTTTTTCTTTCCTTTCCTTTTGTTTTTCTTTTTCCATTTATTTCTCTTAGGCTGTGGTCGGTCTAGGACCGACCACCCCAGCCTTTTTTTTCTTTTTATTATTATTAATATATATATATATATATATATATATATATATATATATATATATATTTTAAGCAAGCAATAAATTCTCCAAAAATTTACCAATAAATTCCTACAAATCCTAGAATTTATTATATACCTTATTTAAAAGAAATATTAACATGCACACATATGATATTGTATATATACACACATACATTAATTATACTAATAACTTAATAGTAAATAAATCTATAATTAATAAAATACGTAATAAAATTAATTTACTTTATAAAAAAAAATCAATTATAGATTATGGGGGTTTACATCCTACCCAACTTAAAAAAAATTTCGTCCTCGAAATTAAACTAGGGTAGGGGGGTTGAGGGATAACTAGAGTAGTTTAAGGTGAGGATACAACCGCACGATTTAAAGTGGTACCTTGGGTTCATTCACCGTGCATCATCTTTCTAAAAATAAGCGAAAGACGAGGTCCATAAAGAATTCATAGACGATGCTATTGAGCACGAGTACGAGGTGCAAGGCGGTCGCCCCAGTCCCATAATACATAGGACCAAGTACGTGAACATGCCAACTACACATATACGAAGAATACTCCAATATATGGAATCCTCATATATGTACATAAGCTGTAAATAAAATAATCACAGGCCAGAATAACATAATCTAATCTCATCACAGCTCAACACAGAAGAATATAGAGTCCAAATAATAAACAAGAGTATCAAAAGATAGCCGGGTGAACATGCTCACTCCAAACAGCTATAAAAATAGTCTCACAAAATCGGAGTCCAACCTCCGCAAAAATAAAAAGAAAAGAGATGTAAAAATGATGTCCACTAATGTCTCAAATAAGAATAGATTAGAAATCAGTAGAAACTGACTCGGTATCAATGTAAGCTGGATCCAGAGCTGTTCCGTACTCCTGTGGGAAGTCGTCTAACCCTGGAGAGATAACCAGGTCCTCAGAGGGACGTAACAAGATACAAGAAAACACCATGCCATAATAACTGTGATATATAATATAAAGAAAGAAATATGTATGCAATCAGGTGTCTAACCAGTCTACAGTGATAATGCAATAAGAACAAACCTTTGACGCATGGGCAGGATCGGGAATACCAGAAATCAGGACCGTATCTCCCACTGGAGATAACCGGCAATCAGGACCGTACCTTCCACTGGAGATAACCGGCTAGCAGGACCGTACCTCCCACTGGAGATAACCGGCAATCAGGACAGTGCATATATGACCCATACGTTAAGGAACTGTTCTTCCCACCCAATGCCTATTAGAGTCACATCCATGACTCATATGTACCTCTAGTAACCGCCAAGTCTTCTAGCATGCAATTCTATTGGCAGTTACCCCTATCCGTCGCACGCTCCATATGTATCGGTGGCCAACCGCCTACGCGGATACGTGTCCTACATGTGACTCACATCACGTGATACAACAAGTGTCAAGGCCGTATGAGATATACCAATACCTCAACATCAATGGGTGGTCACTAGACTAAGTCAATGTAAGAGAAATAAATAAGACGAGATAAACGACCGATAGAGTCGCTTGCACCCAAGTGTGACTTGGACGCACAGTGTAAATATCAAGAAACAAAATGCTGAAAATAACAACTGAAAATAAGAAGTATAATAATCACAGAGTAAGGCGGCAATGTATCTTGCCTGGTTGTGCAAGTGGCAAGTCCAATAGTAGCAAGTATCAGCACCAAAACTCACAATTCACAGATGACTCCAAACGCTGAAACAAACATCAAAAATAATCTCGGTGAAGAAGATATACCTAGGAAATGCCTGTCCAAAAGTTAAATTCTGAAATAGGGGCAAAATCATAATTTCGGATCAAAACGATGTCCGCCGTTGGACCCGCTTTGCACCAAAACGCGTGCCAAATTCTATGGTCTCTAAAGTTGTCAAACTATATGTCTACAATTTTAGTTAGAGGAGAGGAACTCAACGGTATGTCCAGTTTTGGATTCCGAGGAGCCGTGTACAAAATTGCCCGTTTGAGTCGGTCGCGGGCCCGCCAAAATTTGGTTCTGATTCGACCTTCTCAGAATCGAATCAAACTTGGCATTGTAGTGCCCCGTCCCGCAAAGTCAATCGGAGGAATCGAAACGCCGACGGCGTTTGGACTTAGCCTTGCAACGGCTTGCTCGGAGACATCGCTCAGGTGGGGTAGTTTCGGTGAACTCTCCTCATCTTTGCCTTCACATAATAAATCGTGTTTTCAACTTGCACAAGTTAGGCTTGATAATAAAAGCAACGCATCCACATAGCTAAGGGAATAATCCCGACGGGTTGAATCGAGTTAGAACATGGAAAACGTCCCACGGTCGGCTTAGAGTTGGTGCACGGCGTGCTTTGAAAATGACACTCGGTCCTTCGTCCCGTGGCTTGGGAGAAGGAAAGTTGGTCGTCGGTGCAAAAGTTGAGAGTTAGCCTAAGTCATAGGCGTCGCCCGCACGAATGCTTGCTAAAGCATGCACGGTCCTGTCTCGCAAGGCTTGGCATAGCCTTTGCACGTCCCTTGGGTTAAGTTGTAGGCTTGAGTGAGTTAGGCAAAAGTTATGCCGGTCGACCTAAGTTATTCTACGTGCTGTCCCGCTCATTCTGCGGTTGTCAAGATAAATAGTCCCACGACCCCAAGGCCCGTCATAGGAAGTATGACTTGGGCGATAGCGTTGCGTAGAACACGAGTCGGTTTAGAGGCACGAGCCACGGTTGGTTCAGTGGAAAGTTAGCCACGGTCGGTCGATACTTAAGGAAACACGTTATGTTCAAGTTAAGTTGGAAGGCTATGCAGTAGCCGTTCCCTGAGTTCAAAGAATGTTAAGTCTAAGCGATGGTTAGTCGCCGAGAGAAAATATGTCGGGACTGTGGTTCAGTCGCCGAGGCAACCCGGGTTTGGGCTCTGCGGATGAAGTGTGAAAAGTGGAAAGAGTAAAGCAAAGGAACTGTGATAATAATGAGACCATGCATTACGTTAAGTCTAGAAGTTAGCGTAGGCGCGTGGTCATGGACAACTTGTCGACAAGGGCGATGGTTCTTCGGATCGGAAACCTTGGGCCAGGGACCGATCCGGCCTAGGAAGAATAAAATTATAGCCGAGCTGGGTATGAAGCAACCGGTATGTCGGGGACTTGCATCGAGGATCGCAACCGGCGGTGCAAGGGTCCCGAGTACCAGGCTATGTCCACTATGGCTAGTCAATGCCAGTGACCTTTCATATAGATGTGTCGACACGGGCGGCAATCCGCGTGCGTGCCTTTGGATTGAGTTGAGTTAAAAGTGTGTGAAATTAGTGAAAACAATGTCTGGGCCTAAGATTTGGCTACAGCGAGAAGGCGGCGTGCTTCGGCACTAGATGTGGCGTCGAGTGTTAAGTTGATGGCATAGAGTTGCATGAGTTAGGCTTGAGCTAATGCGAGTTAAGTCAAAAAGGGCCGTAGGGCAAGTTGTGTGAAGTTACCTGAGTTATTGGGCACGGCCTCGAAATATGAGGCACGGCCGCATTGTCACAAAACAAGTGTAGGCGAGACTAAGTAAGGGGGGCACTGCCTCGGAGATATTGAAGCACGAATCGAGTTATGGCACGACCGAGTCGTTACGTCCCAGAGTTTGGCACGAAAGATAAGTATAAGTCGGTGCGTCGACAATGCAAGCACGAGAAAGGTCTAGAAGCAAGGAAATGGAGTCCTTCGTGTAGTTGCGTCTCTGATTATGGCCGTAAGGCAAACACGACTTGATAGGTTAACGTTGTGGGCACGAGGAGTGGTCTAGATACAAAGTATGAGTTAACGTTGACATTGCAAGCACGGGATGGTTCTGACACACAAGTTGCGCTAAGACGCCGGTCCTAAAACTGATCCTAAGGCAAGACTAGAAAGACAATCGAAAGGGTTTAAGCTGCACAAAGTAAAAGAACGTGTTGGTTTTGTATGGGTGGGCGAGAAGCTCACTCCACCAGTACAGTGGTACTGACACCCACACAGTGTTTCATGTGCAGGCACAGGTAGAAGCTCGTGGCGCGGAGTTCGCTTGGATGCGTCGAGGCACGGAGTTCCTTGGCGAGTCGAAGCGTGCGGTCGCGTGATCTGAAGACTTATACAGGACATAATGTATGGACATCGCCTTCCGAAGCTTTCGCTGGAATCAAGTATTGTATCGAGAGATGAGAGAGAGCAGAGTGACTTGTAAAATGAGAGAAAAGTGAGACTTGAGAGACTTGTAATTGGCCTTGCGCCCACAATGTAATCCTTGAATTCAATATCAATAAAAGAGCTTTCTTTGAAATACTTGTGTTCATGTGTTCTTTAAATTTCGCTGCAATATATTCAATGTCTCTGCACGGGACTTCTGTGCGACGACCCCGTCGTAGCCGCTGGAATCGGCCGTTATGGAACCCGCCTTGCACGAGCGCAATCTAGGCTCGTGCGGCATCACGCCTTAGCGAGGACGATCGCTCCTACGGGAGCGGGGCGTGACATAGTGGTATCAGAGCACGGCTTTACGTCCTTGGACCGTCGATTGAATTCTTTAACTTTGATGTTTCCACAAAACTCTGTTGCTTCCGCAAGTTGTTATCATTGGTGCGCTCTCTCTCAAATGTTCCTCGGCATGTCCATATCTCAAATGTTCCTCGGCATGTCCATACAATAAGTCTAAATATTTTCGAAAGCTCGTACAAGCGTTCAATCTAACGCATCGGTAGGCTGTTGCCAAATACGTCGATAGGGCCTTTGTGCCGAACGTTGCAAACTTGACTCGATAGAAAATATGTGCTAATGTTAGCAAAGTCGCACGTGTGCCTAATTAGTCCAACGTCGACCCTAGAAATTGAGTGTGCAAACTCGGAATATAGTCCGCACAAGATGGCTATGCACACGGCCTTTTGGTTAAGTTGTGTTTCGCGTCGCGCACCTCGACCCTTGGTGCAAATGAGTCGCGAGCGATATCAAGTATCGCTTGGTCAGGAAAGAAGATATACTTAGAGTGTCTATCGATAGGAACGCTATCAGATTAATACTTAGACGTACACGGAAGATTGATTTGGATTTCGAGGATATAGTGCGAACAACTTAGTGCGTCGGTATGACGCGAGCGACTACGCTAGCGATTCGCCGGACTAATCTGAAGGATGTCTTAGCGAGTGACGCGAACGTGATTGAGGACTAAATAGGATGGCTTGAACCCGAGTGGTGTATGTGATAGGTTCGGAGAAGAATAAGAATGAGTGTCGACGATTAGTCGAGTGGCTCGAGTCCGAGTGGTGTATGGTTTGTCTTGGAAATTGTTCGAGTGAATATTGAGGATTACGAGTATGTCGGCAAGGCGATGCGATCGCGCAAAGCCTTAGAACGCGTCACGCTTAGTTGGTCGTGACTTCGAATGGCCCGAACGAGCATCTCGTTCGGACAACTTGTGAATGAGCAACACGAGATAGAAAACGTTTTGGAACGATGAATGAAATTGAATGGTCTTGATCGAAGAAACTTAGAGGATCGTGAGTGCGATGTCAGATTGATGCAACTGAATTGTAACTTGAGTTTTGAATAATGATCTTGAAACGAGCTTGAGGAAAAGCGACTGAACTTGATCTTGAGTATCGAGAAAATTGAGGATTTTCCCACTCGGACAATGGCATCAGTCATACGACTCGAAATTGGTTGCAAAAGAAGATCGTCAGGTTACGCATATCGTCGATGGTATTGAGGCGTATCAAAGATCGATATGCGATAACTCGGGGGTACTCTGACTCGGCAAATGACGATCGTGCAAATGTCATTATTTCGATGGATGCTATAATCGGGATATTAAAATGTGTCGAGGAAATGATAGGCTTGGCTCGAGGATTTTCTAAGTTGAACGAATGACGATCGAACTATCGAACTTGGCTTGGGTGAAAACTGGAATGTTCGGATTTGCTTTGTCGATAACCACAACGTTGATGTTCTTGTCTTATGCGAGCGCTACTCCGGCCTCGCATATGCGTCACGCCGATTAGGGCGATCACTCTGCGTGAGCGCTGGTATGGTGATTCATACAGCGGGAGTGGTCGAACTTGCACGGTGCGACAATTTGTGCCTCGATTTATGGTTTGACGCGAAGGTGACTCGTGAATTGAATTGGTGTGCTTGTCGATTGAACTTGAGGATTGAGTAGGTCCAATCCGCGTATCGAAAATGAGTTAGTCTAAACTCAAACAAGAGTTACGCCTCGATGAGAATGATTATTCTGCGGGTGCGTTGCGTGGTGATTCACGAACCGCCGTAGATAGTCGGACTCGCGTGAGATTGGGGTGCAACGTATTGACGAGCGAGACGACCTCGTGATCGAATACATGAATTGGTTAGAATTGGTGAATTGAAGGAATTTGAATATACACAATGCGTGCCATAATACGAATTAGGTGATCGTGCTTGATGTTTAGAAATTTGAGTGACGCGAGCTTGGGTAGAAGACCCCATATGATCGACTCTGGTTTGACCCTAGGATAGGGGTCAGTGTTGGCATTATTGTTGGGGAACTATGATTCCAATCCTGACATTGACTTAGCCTCGAAAAGAAATGGCCTAGCGGTTAGGCGAGACGCCATGTTTCAAGAGTTATCAGTCGAAGGATTGATCTTGAGGATTGGCATGGATGGATAGCGTGAATCACGAATGTAGAAAACCCTGCTCACGAGATTCGGCTGACATGCATATATTTCAGGAACGCCTGGGTATGTGCACGATGCGACTCGAGTGAGAATGACAAATTTTCTATCATGCGGCTTGGCTGAATGCATGTATTTTAGGGACGCTTGGAATACGTGCACGATCCAGCCAAGTGATGCGGCGAGTTCAAGCAAGGCTTGAAATGTAGGAGTGTGTCGAGATCTTGCAATCGTGTTGAAGTAAAGATTGATAATAGTGCGAGCGTGGCTCGGAATCGAAGGAACGCGTAGGCGAAATGTGTACGATTAAGTCTTGGCCATAGAAATGGTAGGATGACTTGCCCTCAGGAAAGTCTCGAGGACGAGACTTGTTCTGAGTGGTGTATGTTGTAGTGCCCCGTCCCGCAAAGTCAATCGGAGGAATCGAAACGCCGACGGCGTTCGGACTTAGCCTTGCAACGGCTTGCTCGGAGACATCGCTCAGGTGGGGTAGTTTCGGTGAACTCTCCTCATCTTTGCCTTCACATAATAAATCGTGTTTTCAACTTGCACAAGTTAGGCTTGATAATAAAAGCAACGCATCCACATAGCTAAGGGAATAATCCCGACGGGTTGAATCGAGTTAGAATATGGAAAACGTCCCACGGTCGGCTTAGAGTTGGTGCACGGCGTGCTTTGAAAATGACACTCGGTCCTTCGTCCCGTGGCTTGGGAGAAGGAAAGTTGGTCGTCGGTGCAAAAGTTGAGAGTTAGCCTAAGTCATAGGCGTCGCCCGCACGAATGCTTGCTAAAGCATGCACGGTCTTGTCTCGCAAGGCTTGGCATAGCCTTTGCACGTCCCTTGGGTTAAGTTGTAGGCTTGAGTGAGTTAGGCAAAAGTTATGCCGGTCGACCTAAGTTATTCTACGTGCTGTCCCGCTCATTCTGCGGTTGTCAAGATAAATAGTCCCACGACCCCAAGGCCCGTCATAGGAAGTATGACTTGGGCGATAGCGTTGCGTAGAACACGAGTCGGTTTAGAGGCACGAGCCACGGTTGGTTCAGTGGAAAGTTAGCCACGGTCGGTCGATACTTAAGGAACACGTTATGTTTAAGTTAAGTTGGAAGGCTATGCAGTAGCCGTTCCCTGAGTTCAAAGAATGTTAAGTCTAAGCGATGGTTAGTCGCCGAGAGAAAATATGTCGGGACTGTGGTTCAGTCGCCGAGGCAACCCGGGTTTGGGCTCTGCGGATGAAGTGTGAAAAGTGGAAAGAGTAAAGCAAAGGAACTGTGATAATAATGAGACCATGCATTACGTTAAGTCTAGAAGTTAGCGTAGGCGCGTGGTCATGGACAACTTGTCGACAAGGGCGATGGTTCTTCGGATCGGAAACCTTGGGCCAGGGACCGATCCGGCCTAGGAAGAACAAAATTATAGCCGAGCTGGGTATGAAGCAACCGGTATGTCGGGGACTTGCATCGAGGATCGCAACCGGCGGTGCAAGGGTCCCGAGTACCAGGCTATGTCCACTATGGCTAGTCAATGCCAGTGACCTTTCATATAGATGTGTCGGCACGGGTGGCAATCCGCGTGCGTGCCTTTGGATTGAGTTGAGTTAAAAGTGTGTGAAATTAGTGAAAACAATGTCTGGGCCTAAGATTTGGCTACAGCGAGAAGGCGGCGTGCTTCGGCACTAGATGTGGCGTCGAGTGTTAAGTTGATGGCATAGAGTTGCATGAGTTAGGCTTGAGCTAATGCGAGTTAAGTCAAAAAGGGCCGTAGGGCAAGTTGTGTGAAGTTACTTGAGTTATTGGGCACGGCCTCGAAATATGAGGCACGGCCGCATTGTCACAAAACAAGTGTAGGCGAGACTAAGTAAGGGGGGCACTGCCTCGGAGATATTGAAGCACGAATCGAGTTATGGCACGACCGAGTCGTTACGTCCCTGGCACGAAAGATAAGTATAAGTCGGTGCGTCGACAATGCAAGCACGAGAAAGGTCTAGAAGCAAGGAAATGGAGTCCTTCGTGTAGTTGCGTCTCTGATTATGGCCGTAAGGCAAACACGACTTGATAGGTTAACGTTGTGGGCACGAGGAGTGGTCTAGATACAAAGTATGAGTTAACGTTGACATTGCAAGCACGGGATGGTTCTGACACACAAGTTGCGCTAAGGCGCCGGTCCTAAAACTGATCCTAAGGCAAGACTAGAAAGACAATCGAAAGGGTTTAAGCTGCACAAAGTAAAAGAACGTGTTGGTTTTGTATGGGTGGGCGAGAAGCTCACTCCACCAGTACAGTGGTACTGACACCCATACAGTGTTTCATGTGCAGGCACAGGTAGAAGCTCGTGGCGCGGAGTTCGCTTGGATGCGTCGAGGCACGGAGTTCCTTGGCGAGTCGAAGCGTGCGGTCGCGTGATCTGAAGACTTATACAGGACGTAATGTATGGACATCGCCTTCCGAAGCTTTCGCTGGAATCAAGTATTGTATCGAGAGATGAGAGAGAGCAGAGTGACTTGTAAAATGAGAGAAAAGTGAGACTTGAGAGACTTGTAATTGGCCTTGCGCCCACAATGTAATCCTTGAATTCAATATCAATAAAAGAGCTTTCTTTGAAATACTTGTGTTCATGTGTTCTTTAAATTCCGCTGCAATATATTCAATGTCTCTGCACGGGACTTCTGTGCGACGACCCCGTCGTAGCCGCTGGAATCGGTCGTTATGGAACCCGCCTTGCACGAGCGCAATCTAGGCTCGTGCGGCATCACGCCTTAGCGAGGACGATCGCTCCTACGGGAGCGGGGCGTGACAGGCATGCAGGACCAGAATTTTGATCCGGACCTGTTGGCGCAAGTTTTGTCTCGATCCGACGACTGTACACGAAGTTATGGACAAGTTTGCAAAACATCGATACAGGGGTATCTCGACGGATACACGTTGATTTCGTCGCACACACGCGACGAAACTGAGTTCCGTCAGTTCCCACACGTCCGCAACGTCCATACGCGCCTTTTGATGCATATAACGCGCAACCACGTCGCCCGGTTTGTCGGGGCGTACGTCGTATTGGAGAAAATTCTAAAATTTTATATAAATTAACACAGGTTTTTCTCCAACTTCAACATCAGTTTATTTCCTACACATTAATCGAAACAACGATCCAGAAGATGCGTTGTGATCTCGGTTATGTTGTCTTCATATGTGTTCAATTAGTTTTTACAAAAGTTTAATGGACAGCGAGAAAAGTGGCCGACAAGTTGGCGTTTCAAATTAGTTTTTAATATTCAGAAAAGTAGATTTTTCTCCAACTTCGTCTCGTTTTTTCGAGCAAGTTGGATGGCCATGTCAAAATCCACCTAGGGGATCTTGAAGAGGGTCATGAGGGCTTTCTACATGAATTTACGGATCTAAAAACGGACTAGAATCGAGAGAGAAATCAAACGGGAAAGTTTTTTACCTTGAGTGGGAAAACTGCTCCGTGGGTGACGCGGGGCTGACTTCCGATGCTCCGTTCATCGTGCACAAAGCTCCTCGCTGGTGAAACGAAGTCGTGGGCGAAGAGGGTATGATCAGCAGCAACTTTCGTTTTGGAAGATTAGGGTTTCGATGTTTGTAGAAAAAGTTATATATATAACAACTTCTCATAAAATCCAATACTAATAGGTTTAGCATTTAGTAAACCCATGGGTCGTGGGTCGATGGTCCACATTGGTGAGTTTGCTGCTTCAGCAGCAAACTATTAGGAGGTGGGGCCCGCCCACTAAGGTGGGTGGGTTGGTTGAATGTTTTTTTTTCTTTTCTTTTTCTTTCCTTTTCTTTTGTTTTTCTTTTTCCATTTATTTCTGTTAGGCTGTGGTCGGTCTGGGACCGACCACTCCAGCCTTTTTTTTTTCTTTTTTCTTTTTTTTATTATTAATATATATATATATATATATATATATATATATATATATATATATATATATATATATATATATATATATATTAAGCAAGCAATAAATTCCCCAAAAATTTACCAATAAATTCCTAAAAATCCTAGAATTTATTATATACCTTATTTAATAGAAATATTAACATGCACACATATGATATTGTATATATACACACATACATTAATTATACTAATAACTTAATAGTAAATAAATCTATAACTAATAAAATACGTAATAAAATTAATTTACTTTTTAAAAAAAAATCAATTATAGATTATGGGGGTTTACACGTAGAACATTGAATACGGTGCTGAGCGTGCCCTCGGGCACTTATGCTACGAAAAGACTAAGTAAATACGGAAGTGGGCTATGCGAATAACATTACGAATGGTACGCGTTGAATATGAGTATGAGATGACTAAGCCGTTGGGCGTCGTGCATCAATATAGATGTGTTGGAGCATAACGCCGACGGAGCTCCCCATATGGATGGTGGATTATGTTTATGAGACGCGAATATGTTTATGGTACGGAAAACCGTTTATGGAACGAGACTATGTTTATGGAACACGAGATGGATTGGAATTATATGACTTGTATGCTATGGTACGTATTGCATGGTCAATGGACTCGGATGGCCCGTGCACGGGTACGGCTTCCCTCGAACGGTTACGCCGGGGCGCCGGGACCGTTCGGCCTAGGAGGGAATTATGTGTGGTATTTATGGTGCACATCATTCGGACGGATTACGACCGTCCAGTGCTGTGATAAGTTATGATATCCGTAAGTTTGGAATCCTTCGGATACTGGGCTAGCAACCTGTCACGCCCCGCTCTCGTAGGAGCGATCGTCCTCGCTAAGGCGTGATGCCGCACGAGCCTAGATTTCGCTCGTGCAAGGCGGGTTCCATAACGGCCGATTACAGCGGCTGCGACGGGGTCGTCGCACAGAAGTCCCGTGCAGAGACATTGATTTATAGCAGCAGAATTAAAGAAGAACACATGAACACAAGTCATTCAAAAGAATCTCTTTTATTGATATTGAATACAAAATTACATCTGTGGGCGCAAGGCCAATTACAAGTCTCTCAAGTCTCACTTTTCTCTCGTTTTACAAGTCACTCTGCTCTCTCTCATCTCTCGATACAATACTTGATTCCAGCGGAAGCTTCGGAAGGCGATGTCCATACATTACGTCCTGTATAAGTCTTCAATCATCGCGGCCGCAAGCTTCGAATCGCCAAGGAACTCCGTGCCTCGACGCATCCAAGCGAGCTCCGCGCCACGAGCTTCTACCTGTGCCTGCACATGAAATACTGTGTGGGTGTCAGTACCACTGTACTGGTGGAGTGAGCTTCTCGCCCACCCATACAAAACCAACACGTTCATTTACTTTGTGCAACATAGACCCTTTTTCGATTGTCTTTCTATTCTTGCCTTAGGATCAGTTTTAGGACCGGCGCCTTAGCGCAACTTGTGTATCGAAACCATCCCGTGCTAGCAATGTCAACGTTAATTCATACCTTGTGCCCAGACCACTCCTTGTGCCAACAACGTTAACCTATCAAGTCGTGTTTGCCTTACGGCCATAATCAGAGACGCAACTACACGAAGGACTCCATTTCCTTGCCTCTAGACCTTTCTCGTGCTTGCATTGTCGACGCACCGACTTATACTTATCTTTCGTGCCAAACTCTGGGACGTAACGACTTGGTCGTGCCATACTCGATTCGTGCTTCAATATCACCACTCAGTATCTCCTCGCTTAGTCTCGCATACACTTGTGTTGTGACAACGCGACCGTGCCTCATAACTCAACGTAACTCCACACAACATGCCCTACGGCCCTTTTTGACTTAACTCGCAACATACTCAAGCCTAACACATGCAACTCTATGCCAACGACTTATCACTCGACGCCACATTCCGTGCCGAAGCACGCCGCCTTCTTGCTGCAGCCAAATCTTGGCCCCAGACATTGTGTTCACTAATTTCATACACTTTTAACTTAACTCAATCCAAAGGCACGCACGCGGATTGCCGCCCGTGCCGACACATCTATATGAAAGGTCACTGGCATTAACTAGCCATCTTGGACATAGCCTGGCATTCGGGACCCTTGTACCGCAGGTGGCGATCCCCGATGCAAGTCCCCGACATACCAATTGCCTATTACCCAGCTCAGCTATAACTTGTTTCTTCCTAGGCCGAAACGGTCCCATGGCCCAGGGTGTCCGCTCGAAGAAACCATCCCTTGTCGACAAGTTGTCCAAGACCACGCGCCTACGCTAACTTCTAGACTTAACGTAATGCATGGTCTCATCATCATCATTTAGCTACTTTGCTTTACCTTTTTACATACTTCCTTTGCAGAGCCCAAACCAGGGTTGCCTCGGCGACTGAACCGCAGTCCCGATATAATTTCTTCTCGGCGACTAACCATCGCTTAGACTTAACATTCTTTTTGGACTCGGGGATCGGCTATCGCATAGCCTACCCGCTTTACTTGAACATATCGTGTTCCTTTATGGATCGACCGACCGTGGATAAGTTTCCACTGAACCAACCGTGGCTCGTGCCTTAGACCAACACATGTTCTACGCAACGCTATCGCCCAAGTCATACTTCATATGACGGGCCTTGGAATCGTGGGACTATTTAACTTGACAACCGCAGAATGAGCGGGACAGCACGTAGAATAACTTAGGTCGACCGGCATAACTTTGCCAAACTCACTCAAGCCTACGACTTAACCCAAGGGACGAGCAAAGGCTACGCCAAGCCTTGCGGGACAGGACCGAGCATGCTTTAGCAAGCATTTGTGCGGGCGACGCCTATGACTTAGGCTAACTCTCAGCTTTTGTACCGCAGACCAACTTTCCTTCTCCCAAGCTACGGGACAAAGGACCGAGTGTCATTTTCAAAGCACGCCGTGCACCAACTCTAAGCCGACCGTGGGACGTTTTCCATGTTCTAACTCGAATCAAACCATCGGGATTATTCCCTTAGCTATGTGGATGCGTAGCTTTTATTATCAAGCCTAACTTGTGCAAGTTGAAAACACGATTTATTATGTGAAGGCAAAGATGAGGAGAGTTCACCGAAACTACCCCACCTGAGCGATGTCTCCGAGCAAGCCGTTGCAAGGCTAAGACCGAACGCCGTCGGCGTTTCGATTCCTCCGATTGACTTTACGGGACGGGGCACTACAACATACACCACTCAGAACAAGTCTCGTCCTCGAGACTTTCCTGAGGGCAAGTCATCCTACCATTTCTATGGCCAAGACTTAATCGTACACATTTTGCCTACGCGTTCCTTCGATTCCGAGCCACGCTCGCACTATTATCAATTTTACTTCAACACGATTTCAAGATCTCGACACACTCCCACATTTCAAGCCTTGCTTGAACTCGCCGCATCACTTGGCTGGATCGTGCACGCATTCCAAGCGTCCCTAAAATACATGCATTCAGCCAAGCCGCATGATAGAAAATTTGTCATTCTCACTCGAGTCGCATCGTGCACATACCCAAGCGTCCCTGAATATATGCATGTCAGCCGAGTCTCGTGAGCAGGGTTTCCTATATTCGTGATTCGCACCATCCATCCATTCCAATCCTCAAGATCAATCCTTCAGTTTTTAACTCATGAAACAGGGCGTCTCGCCTAACCGCTAGGCCATTTCTTTTCGAGGCTAAGTCAATGTCAGGATTGGAATCATAGTTCCCCAACAATAATGCCAACACTGACCCCAATCCTAGGGTCAAACCAAAGTCGATCATACGGGGCCTTCTACCCAAGCTCGCGTCACTCAAATTTCTAAACATCGAGCACGATCACCTAATTCGTATTACGGCACGCGTTGCGTATATTCGAATCCCTTTAATTCTCCAATTCTAACCAATTCATGTATTCGATCACGAGGTCGTCTCGCTCGACAATACGTTGCGCCCCAATCTCACGCGAGTCCGATTATCTACGGCGGTTCATGAATCACCACGCAACGCTCCCGCGGAATAATCATTCTCATCGGGGCGTAACTCTTGTTTAAGTTTAGACTCATTCATTCTCGATACGCGGATTGGACCTACTCAATCCTCAAGTTCAATCGACAAGCACACCAATTCAATCTCGAGTCTAACTTCGTGTCAAGCCACAAGTCAAAGCACAATCTGTCACACCGTACAAGTTCGACCACTCCCGCTGTATGAATCACCATACCAGCGCTCACGCAGAGTGATCGTCCTAATCGGTGTGACGCATGTGCGAGGCTGGAGTAGCGCTCGCATAAGACAAGAACATCAACATTGTGGTTGTCGACGAAGCAAATCCAAACATTCCAGTTTTCATCCAAGCCAAGTTCGATAGTTCGATCGTCATTCGTTCAACTTAGAAAGTCCTCGAGCCAAGTCTATCCTCTTCTCGACACATTTTTAATATTTCAAGTATAGCGTCCAACGGAACAATGACATTTGCACGACCGTCATTCGCCGAGTCGGAGTGCCCCCGAGTTATCGCATATCGATCTTTGATACGCCTCAATACCATCGACGATATGCGTAACCTGACGATCTTCCTTTGCAACCAATTTCGAGTCGTGCGTTGATGCTGTTGTCCGAGTTGGATATTCCTCAATTTTCTCAATACTCAAGATCAAGTTCAGTCGCTTTTCCTCAAGCTCGTTTCAAGATCATTATTCAAAACTCAAGTCGCATTTCAGTTATATCAATCCGATATCGCACGTACGATCCTCTAAGTTTCCTCGATCAAGACCATTCATTTTCATTCATCGTTCCGAATCGTTTTCTAACTCGCATTGCTCATTCACAAGTTGTCCGAACGAAATGCTCGTTCGGGACATTCGAAGTCACGACCAACTAAGCGTGACGCATTCTAACGCTTTGCGCGATCGCATCGCCTTGCCGACATACTCGTAATCCTCAATATTCACTCGAACAATTTCCAAGACAAACCATACACCACTCGGACTCGAGCCACTCGACTAATCGTCGACACTCATTCTTATTCTTCTCCGAACCTATCACATACACCACTCGGATTCAAGCCATAAGATCTAGTCCTCAATCACGTTCGCGTCATGCGCTAAGATATCTTTCAGATTCGTTCGACGAATCGCTAACGTAGTCGCTCGCGTCGTATCGACGCACTAAGTCGTTCGCACTATTTCCTCAAAATCTAAATCAATCTTCCGTGTACGCCTAAGCGTTAGTCCGGTAGCGTTCCTATCGATAGACACTCTAAGTGCATCTCCGTTCCTGACCGAACGATACTTGATATCGCTCGCAACTCGTTTGCACCAAGGGTCAAGGTGCGCGACGCGAAACACAACTTAGCTAAAAGGCCGTGTGCATAGCTATCCCGTGCGGACTAAATGTTGAGTTTGCAAGCCCATTTGTTAGGGTCGACGTTTGGACTAATTAGGCATGCATGCGACTTGCTAAGGTCGACGTAGTACTATTCGGGCACACGCGCGACTTGCTAACATTAGCACGTGTTTTCAATCGAGTCAAGTTTGCAACGTTCGGCACAAAGGCCTTGCCTATCGATGCGTTTGAGTGAACGCTTGTACGAGCTTTCGAAAATATTTAGACTTATTGTATGGACATGCCGAGGGACAATCGAGAGAGAGCGCACCAAAGATAACAACTTGCGGAAGCAACAGAGTTTTGCGGAAACATCGAAGTTAAAGAATTCAATCGACGGTCCAAGGACGTAAAGCCGTGCTCTGATACCACTATGTCACGCCCCGCTCTCGTAGGAGCGATCGTCCTCGCTAAGGCGTGATGCCGCACGAGCCTAGATTTCGCTCGTGCAAGGCGGGTTCCATAACGGCCGATTACAGCGGCTGCGACGGGGTCGTCGCACAGAAGTCCCGTGCAGAGACATTGATTTATAGCAGCAGAATTAAAGAAGAACACATGAACACAAGTCATTCAAAAGAATCTCTTTTATTGATATTGAATACAAAATTACATCTGTGGGCGCAAGGCCAATTACAAGTCTCTCAAGTCTCACTTTTCTCTCGTTTTACAAGTCACTCTGCTCTCTCTCATCTCTCGATACAATACTTGATTCCAGCGGAAGCTTCGGAAGGCGATGTCCATACATTACGTCCTGTATAAGTCTTCAATCACCGCGGCCGCAAGCTTCGAATCGCCAAGGAACTCCGTGCCTCGACGCATCCAAGCGAGCTCCGCGCCACGAGCTTCTACCTGTGTCTGCACATGAAATACTGTGTGGGTGTCAGTACCACTGTACTGGTGGAGTGAGCTTCTCGCCCACCCATACAAAACCAACACGTTCATTTACTTTGTGCAACATAGACCCTTTTTCGATTGTCTTTCTATTCTTGCCTTAGGATCAGTTTTAGGACCGGCGCCTTAGCGCAACTTGTGTATCGAAACCATCCCGTGCTAGCAATGTCAACGTTAATTCATACCTTGTGCCCAGACCACTCCTTGTGCCAACAACGTTAACCTATCAAGTCGTGTTTGCCTTACGGCCATAATCAGAGACGCAACTACACGAAGGACTCCATTTCCTTGCCTCTAGACCTTTCTCGTGCTTGCATTGTCGACGCACCGACTTATACTTATCTTTCGTGCCAAACTCTGGGACGTAACGACTTGGTCGTGCCATACTCGATTCGTGCTTCAATATCACCACTCAGTATCTCCTCGCTTAGTCTCGCATACACTTGTGTTGTGACAACGCGACCGTGCCTCATAACTCAACGTAACTCCACACAACATGCCCTACGGCCCTTTTTGACTTAACTCGCAACATACTCAAGCCTAACACATGCAACTCTATGCCAACGACTTATCACTCGACGCCACATTCCGTGCCGAAGCAGGCCGCCTTCTTGCTGCAGCCAAATCTTGGCCCCAGACATTGTGTTCACTAATTTCATACACTTTTAACTTAACTCAATCCAAAGGCACGCACGCGGATTGCCGCCCGTGCCGACACATCTATATGAAAGGTCACTGGCATTAACTAGCCATCTTGGACATAGCCTGGCATTCGGGACCCTTGTACCGCAGGTGGCGATCCCCGATGCAAGTCCCCGACATACCAATTGCCTATTACCCAGCTCAGCTATAACTTGTTTCTTCCTAGGCCGAAACGGTCCCATGGCCCAGGGTGTCCGCTCGAAGAAACCATCCCTTGTCGACAAGTTGTCCAAGACCACGCGCCTACGCTAACTTCTAGACTTAACGTAATGCATGGTCTCATCATCATCATTTAGCTACTTTGCTTTACCTTTTTACATACTTCCTTTGCAGAGCCCAAACCAGGGTTGCCTCGGCGACTGAACCGCAGTCCCGATATAATTTCTTCTCGGCGACTAACCATCGCTTAGACTTAACATTCTTTTTGGACTCGGGGATCGGCTATCGCATAGCCTACCCGCTTTACTTGAACATATCGTGTTCCTTTATGGATCGACCGACCGTGGATAAGTTTCCACTGAACCAACCGTGGCTCGTGCCTTAGACCAACACATGTTCTACGCAACGCTATCGCCCAAGTCATACTTCATATGACGGGCCTTGGAATCGTGGGACTATTTAACTTGACAACCGCAGAATGAGCGGGACAGCACGTAGAATAACTTAGGTCGACCGGCATAACTTTGCCAAACTCACTCAAGCCTACGACTTAACCCAAGGGACGAGCAAAGGCTACGCCAAGCCTTGCGGGACAGGACCGAGCATGCTTTAGCAAGCATTTGTGCGGGCGACGCCTATGACTTAGGCTAACTCTCAGCTTTTGTACCGCAGACCAACTTTCCTTCTCCCAAGCTACGGGACAAAGGACCGAGTGTCATTTTCAAAGCACGCCGTGCACCAACTCTAAGCCGACCGTGGGACGTTTTCCATGTTCTAACTCGAATCAAACCATCGGGATTATTCCCTTAGCTATGTGGATGCGTAGCTTTTATTATCAAGCCTAACTTGTGCAAGTTGAAAACACGATTTATTATGTGAAGGCAAAGATGAGGAGAGTTCACCGAAACTACCCCACCTGAGCGATGTCTCCGAGCAAGCCGTTGCAAGGCTAAGACCGAACGCCGTCGGCGTTTCGATTCCTCCGATTGACTTTGCGGGACGGGGCACTACACAACCCGTATCGAAGTGATTGTAGGCTTACACATAAGAGATGCCAAGTCCATTACGGTGCGAAACACCGTGACCTTCATATAGATAGGGCCGGTGGGCTGAGATGAGAGTTGGGTGCAGGCGCAGGGCCTGCGACCCTTATGCATTATCTAAGTTTATGATTGGAAATGTTGCGTGAGTGGTATGATTCCCATGTTAAGTTCTAACCAGTACAGGCTAGGCAAAATAGGACGACAATGGGCACAATCACTATGTTTACATTCAGATTATGCCTAACTGTATCTGCTGCAGGAACACAGTATTGGACACAAGCATGATAAGTTGATATGCGTAAACCTTGCCATGAAATTGACCCTAAGGCTAATTAGCAAGATCACCAAATAATGTTGCATGTTCTACTAAATATACAAAGTGTTTGGTTTGGGTGCGAGCGGGTCTTGATCAGTGCGAAGCGAGAACGAAAGCACTAATCCCCTACTAGTTTATGTGCAGGTTCAGGTATGTTTGGCTCGGGGCGGAGCTTGGCTTGGACGTGCCGAGGCATGGAGTCCTTGGCGTTCAAGAGGAGCTACCGTAGAGGCGTTCGGACTTGCGACATGGAGATGTTCGGCCGAAGACTACTTGTTGGCTATACAGAGGCATAATGTATGGAACAATGTAATCCTTTATGAGCTTGAGAGATCATGAGCGTTGTAGCCAATTGGCATGTATGTTGGGCTATTCAGAGCCTTGTAACCCTCACTTCGTTATCAATAAAAGAGATTCTTATGTTATACTCTGTTTTCCTTCTGCTGCTTATGTTATCAATTTGAGATAAAACTATGCGAACCTGTTATCTTGCCTTGCACGAGCGCAACTCCAGGCTCGTACGGCATCACGCCCCAGTGAGGACGATGATTCGGGTAAAATCTAGCGAGGACGAGCGATTTTCCGGTTCGGGGCGTGACAAGTTGGCATCAGAGCGGTACCATCCTTTGGACCGTACATGAATCTTTTTGACCCTCAGTTGCTTCGATATCGAAATTCAGTTGACTCTAAGTTGTTTCCGCAACCGCATGGCTCATGGATCTGCTCGACGCTACATTGGTTGTTCCATACAATAAGTCTATATTAAGTGCGTACGTCTGCCACAAGTATGTCGTGACTATCACGCTATCTCCGAGTGCCATCGGAGAGTGTTGGTTGCACGAAGTGCAACGAGTTATGGGATGCTGGTCGCACGAAGTGCAACGAATATGGTGATGTTGGTTGCAGGAAGTGCAACGATATGTGTGGTCGGTCGCACGAAGTACGAGGAGCTATGTGTTGTTGGTTGCACAAAGTGCAACGGGTCGATATGTGAAGCGATACGTATTACGTGGCTATGCGAATGATTATGTGTTGTTGGTTGCACGGAGTGCAGCAAGTCGTGAATCGTTCGTTGTATCGGTGCAATGAGTCGATATGGTATGATGCGTGTTGTATGGCTATACGGATGGATAGCGATATGTTAAGCGAGATCGAGTAATGATCTTAAGTATCGAGAGTAAATTGTTGCAGGGGTTGCAATGAACGAGATTGGAAAATCATGGATGCGATAATAACGAGTCGAGTTGAGTAGGCGAACGTTTATGTTGGCCGTATGTCGCGTTGAGCTTTGAATAAGCGAATGTTGCGGATGTGATCGATATGATCGCCAGGATACGGTTAGAGTGAATGTGTGTCCAACTTGAGCGAACGCTAGAGCTGGGATCGGAAGGATCGTCATACGGGATAGTTGATTGAGGAATAGATGTCGGACCTATGCGAAATGTAATGTCGAGTAATGACTCGATTTCGAGTGGTATATGCAATACCAATTATGAGATAAGTGTAGCGAAGTATTGTATCAATAACGTTAAGCTCGATCCTGAGTGGTATATGGAATACCACTTAGCGATAGCTATGTTAAGCCGGTTGGTGACTTGTGATAGGTTACGTCGAGAAAATTATGTTGTTACGATATGTTTGCCCTCAACGGACGGAGTAGTACCGAGATTCGAGTGGGAATGACTTGATTGAAGTCGATGCAAGTATGCTTCGGTGAATTAAGTTGAATGAGTATGTGCGAAGTCGTACCCAAGGATGATACGTCGGGCGAGGATTCGTTAAGCGTAAGTCGAACGATAGGCTGAGCATAACGAATGAATGTTGCGTTGAGGAAATAGTTGGGCCGGTCGAAATTACGTTGAGTAGGTACGGAGAAATCGTGCGAACGAATTTGGGTTAGCGCGATGAGTCGGTAGCACGATCAGGAAGTGCGAGCTAGGGATATGAGAATGGATATGTGAATGGGAAATTGTGTTGCGATTATGGTAGTTAATTATAACGGAATGATCTTGATGTGTGCAAGACTTGATTCGTATTCGAGTTCGGATGATAACAGTGATTGTAACGAATTGGAGCTTATGAGAAAGGAAGATGTTCAAGTTATGCATATCGACGATGGTATTGAGGCGTATCAAAGACGATGTGCAATAACTCGGGGATACTCTGATCGAATGAACAAAAATTATGTTGAGCATTGTTGTTGGATGAATAAGATACAAGTTAAGTTGATGGCAGTTTGGATGATAACGGTAGGAATGCTTCGGAGAATTTGAGAGTGAATGGATGTTGCTCGGATGAAATCGAAAGTGTCTGGATTGATTCGTGGATAACCACTATGTTGACATTCTTGTCTTATGCGAGTGCAACTCCAGTATCGCACATGCGTCACGCCAAATTGGGGCGATCATTCCGCGTGAGCGCTGGTATGGTGATTCATACAGTGGGGATGAATCAAACTTGCAAGGCGTGGCAAAATCGGATTTGACTTGTGGTTTGATGCAAAAATTGTTCGAGGATGGTTTGATGAGTACGAAATGTGTCGAGCTGTGATCACGGATAGGTAAACTCGGGCTTGAGGCGAGTAGATATCATACGACTGGCAAGGATAGTCAACGGTAATGCATGAGTGATTCGAGTAGTTATCGGCGCATCAGTTGCGCGGGGGTAGATAAATCACGGATTGGTAAATTATGTCGGATTGGATAAAGTCTCGTAGTAATCGTCGGGAATTGGTTTGGCTCCGCAATAGGATATAGCATGGTTCGTTGTAACTGTCCCTCGTTGATGATCTTCAATTATCGAGCGTAGTTTCGGGGCAGAAGACCCTAGAAGACTTGACCGCCAAATCAAGTGAATGTTGAAGTCCCATAGGATGACCCTAAAGAAGTCGAAAAAGGAATTTTGTTGAGGATAAGTCTAAGCGAGTGAGTATCATGTTTCGAAAGTTAGCGAGTAGCCTTCGACTAGATCGAGACGGATAGAAAAGTTATGATCGATCGAATGAGCGCATAAGTAGACTTGGTTGGTCGATGATCGAATAAGATGTCGAGGAACGTGCTTAGCGTAGTGACGCGGTAAGGCGATTGCCAGGATTCTGCAATGTGCGAGAGCGACGGATAGTAGAACGACCCTAAGAGTGTGTCGTAGATCAGTTGAGTAACGGTTAGGCTATGTGTATTTAGCGTGCCATCTATGTTGCGAACGAACTAGTCGGGATTGATTGAGAATTGAGTAAAGGATTCTTACTCGGTCGAGAATAGGAGATGGGCATATCGTAAGAGACCTTGGGTTGGAAAGATTGTTGCCTTTGAGCATCGTAGACTCAAGTAGACCTCTTGTGTCGGGAGAGATTAAGCATGATATCTGGATAAGTTACCTAGTGGAGGTAGCCCCAGACTCGATGCACGGGCAGTTCGAAAAGGTGGATCGTGTTGGAATAGTTGTGTGCGAGACTTAGTATGGATTGTAAGCAAAAGAAAATGGAGACATGTGGACTTAGTCCATGTCGTTAAGGCTAAATGTTATAAAGATTGGATGAAAAACTTGAGTTATACGAGAGATAGGAAACGGTTGTGCGAATAGGCATTGCGGGAGCTTATTGCGATCGGATGCGCAATGACTTGTGCAATGCGAGTGTTAGGTGGCCGACGAGAAACTGATGAGATCGAAGTTATGGTTTAAATTAAGCTAGGTACAAGATGTTGGAAGATGATCGCATGTTATGGAATACGCATACGAGAAGTGTTTTGAGAATAGGTGCTAAGGTCTGACTGAGACAAGTACGGAATGATTGGTGTTTGAGGATTTAAGTCGAGCATGTTATGTTTGTTCCGATATCCTACAACTGAGCTTGGCTGAAATACATATATTGGTAGGACGCCTAAAATATGTGTATGATCCAGACTAAGTTGTATGATTCAACGATAGTAGCACGAGATCGTGAAGCGATCTATGCGAGGCACTTGGATTAAGTGTTGGTTTCGGTTCGAGGAAGAACCTGATTTTGAGTGGTATATTATGTAATGCCCCGCTCCGCACGGTACATTATGTAGAGTCGTTGACTCGAAGAGTTGCGTTGACCCGATGAGGTATCGATGTGAATCGATGCAAAGGATAAGTCCCGTTGGGCAAGTGCTGATTTTAGTTGATCTGGTGTGCAGGCTATACTTTTACGCTGGACGATAAGAGGTCGGCATTTTGCCTTATGCAGTGAAGTGTCCGCGAAACCAAATTATGGCCTTACAACGAATTGTGGCATGGGCGCGATAGGCTAAACCAACCGAGTAATTCAAAGGAATGGCTAAGTCCGAGAGTTAGCTATGCGACCAAGTTATGGAAGCGAGCCGCTTCAACTCAGCGAATCGACAAGGCGTATCGGCTTAAGGTAGGCGGGTTCTTGACTCTCTCTCTCTATTCCTTCACGTCTAATAAAATATGTTATGGTATGTGTAAGATGTTATCGAGTTAGCGAGCGTGGCTCGACGACGAAAGGTCTAAGTATGCGTTGAACTCTAAGGTAGAACATTAAACAATCGAACAATTGAAGCGACGTGCATCAAGTGTACGAGTCGCGGTAGGGCAATGATGGTAGAACATTGAAAGACGATATTGAGATGTGCATCATGTGCACGGCTCCGAGAACATTAAACACTAGGCATAGAACATTGAATACGGTGCTGAGCGTGCCCTCGGGCACTTATGCTACGAAAAGACTAAGTAAATACAGAAGTGGGCTATGCGAATAACATTACGAATGGTACGCGTTGAATATGAGTATGAGATGACTAAGCCGTTGGGCGTCGTGCATCAATATGGATGTGTTGGGACATAACGCTGACGGAGCTCCCCATATGGATGGTGGATTATGTTTATGAGACGCGAATATGTTTATGGTACGGGAAACTGTTTATGGAACGAGACTATGTTTATGGAACACGAGATGGATTGGAATGATATGACTTGTATACTATGGTACGTATTGTATGGTCAATGGACTCGGATGGCCCGTGCACGGGTACGGCTTCCCTCGAATGGTTACGCCGGGGCGCCGGGACCGTTCGGCCTAGGAGAAAATTATGTGTGGTATTTATGGTGCACATCATTCGGACGAATTGCGACCGTCCAGTGCTGTGATAAGCTATGATATCCGTAAGTTTGGGATCCTTCGGATACAGGGCTAGCAACCCGTATCGAAGTGATTGTAGGCTTACACATAAGAGATGCCAAGTCCATTACGGTGCAAAACACCGTGACCTTCATATAAATAGGGCCGGTGGGCTGAGATGAGAGTTGGGTGCAGGCGCAGGGCCTGCGACCCTTATACATTGTCTAAGTTTATGATTGGAAATGTTGCGTGAGTGGTATGATTCCCATGTTAAGTTCTAACCAGTACAGGCTAGGCAAAATGGGACGGCAATGGGCACGATCACTATGTTTACATTCAGATTATGCCTAACTGTATCTGCTGCAGGAACACAGTATTGGACACAAGTATGATAAGTTGATATGCGTAAACCTTGCCATAAAATTGACCCTAAGGCTAATTAGCAAGATCACCAAATAATGTTGCATGTTCTACTAAATATACAAAGTGTTTGGTTTGGGTGCGAGCGGGTCTTGATCAGTGCGAAGCGAGGACGAAAGCACTAATCCCCCACTAGTTTATGTGCAGGTTCAGGTATGTTTGGCTCGGGGCGGAGCTTGGCTTGGACGTGCCGAGGCATGGAGTCCTTGGCGTTCAAGAGGAGCTACCGCAGAGGCGTTCGGACTTGCGACATGGAGATGTTCGGCCGAAGACTACTTGTTGGCTATACAGAGGCATAATGTATAGAACAATGTAATCCTTTGTGAGCTTGAGAGATCATGAGCGTTGTAGCCAATTGGCATGTATGTTGGGCTATTCAGAGCCTTGTAACCCTCACTTCGTTATCAATAAAAGAGATTCTTATGTTATACTCTGTTTTCCTTCCGCTGCTTATGTTATCAATTTGAAATAAAACTATGCGAACCTGTTATCTTGCCTTGCACGAGCGCAACTCCAGGCTCGTGCGACATCATGCCCCAGCGAGGACGATGATTCGGGTAAAATCTAGCGAGGACGAGCGATTTCCCGGATCGGGGCGTGACACGCTTGAGTAGCCAATCGGGTCATCTCGATGACCGAGATAAACGATAGTGAGATGCACACGAGTTCGGTTTTAAATCAAAGTTAGCAAAACGATCGGCAAATCAAAACTATCAAGAGTAGCTTGTCCGACTTCGTTAATCGCTAAGCCTGGTTGAAATGTACGTATTCGGGGGACGCCTTGAATATGTGCACAGTCCCCACGCAGTGATATGATGAAGTCGAATGCAACTACAAGTGGGTGTTGAGATGCGCATGAACGACAATTGAATAAGTACCATCAAGTCTAAAATGAATGGACAGTCATTCTATAAAATTCACCAAGCGCATGCAACATAAAACTTGAAAGGATAACCGGGCATAATTCGATGCCATCGAACGATAGAGCCGTTCGATAGAAATTGTCTAAGAAACACGACGACACAAGCTAAAGAAATGGTAGGATGACCTGCACTCAGGAAGTCTCGAGGACGAGACTTGTTTTGAGTGGTGTATTATGTAAAGACCCGCTCCGCCCTAGCGGAACGCCGATTCAAACGACAAGTGCAACGACTCAAACGAGCCGTCGACCCGAAGAGTTGGCATCGACCAGATGAAGAATCGATGCAAGGCTTACATTGGCCCGTCAAAGATGAATCCAGACTTAGACTTTCAAAGGCGCACTCGGAGTGTCGCTCGGCCGATGCGAACATCGCTAAAGGTGGGTGGCTCCGATGAACCCGTCTTTGCTTAGCCTAGACACATAACAATACGGACACTAATGCTAGAGTCGCTAGGCGTCAACACCGTGCATGCTAATAAATGAATGACTCAACGCACCTAGCTAAGGGAATAATCCCATCATGTATGCTTGTTTAGAACATGGAAAGGAACTCAGCAAATATAGAAACTCTCGTACCGCGCTCTACGCTCGTGCTAAGGCACAAGCTTACGTTTATGTTCCTTATGCGTTCAACAATGAAACAATGAATGGTTTACAATAATGAAACGAAAAGACTATCAACATAGTCATTCCGAATAGAGTATAGCAACATTGAAAGATTATGGGACCGATGGGTCACCAGGGCGACTCCTGCACGGGGAGTTGCATAAGGTGTGAATGAATGAACCAACGAATGAAAGATTGAATACGTGAATGAATCAATGAACGAACGGACAAGTGAAAGAAAAAAAAGAAAGAATAAAAAGAAAGATAAGAAGGAAAGAATGGTTAGCGACAGGTGTGACGGGAACGTGCAACGGGGCTCGCTACCCGCGCTGCACGGACGCCAACCTGGTCGATAACGCATTAAGGCTAAGGGTTAGCCTACGGTGCAGAGACAACCGTTAAGTTAAAATGACAAATAAAACGAAATGGTCGTGGACACCTCCATCGTATACGGGGGAGAGGGGAAATAAGGATATTTCCAGCGGCACAGTCAAAGTGTGAAGGACGTGCCGGTCCGGACGAAAATCAAAATTTGGCTTACGTACAGGCCTGAGTGCGGGCTTGGCCACCAGGGGACGCAAGGTCGGGTATTTCAAAAGACTATCAGGGTGTACCAAGCCACACGCCATGATAGGTGAGAAATTACCAAGGGGAAGACATGTCCAAATTGGCTTGTGATGCCAGCGACCGATGCATATAGATTAAGTGGGCTTTGCTGGTGGCAATCCATGTGCAAGTCCTTGCATTAAAATCAAAGTAGTCTAAGTTAACTAAATGAAGTGCCTTCTGAACAGGCTCGAACATAACACACCAGATAATCGATAGTACTTCGGCAAAGGAGTTAGAAAATACGCCTACGACGTGCTAGGACCCGAGGCAGGGACATGTCCTTGACATTGAAAGTTCACATGAATCATGTTAAGTTATTTTCTATGAATTGTTGACTAATTTGGTTTACTTTGGACAGGGAAGGCCGGACGGTAAGTATGGGTAAGTCATGCATGTATTTCCATGCGACACTTGAATTTGGCAACACGAGATAGGCTATAAAATATGCCATGAAACTGATCCTAAGGCAAGATTAGAAAGACAATGAATGATAGACGGTGCACAAAAGTAAATGGAACGTGTATGGTAATGATAGCATTGTGGACGAGCTAGCCTCCCCACCAGTGCATAACAATGTACTGATAACCCCACAGTCTGCTTGCAGGATGCAGGAGACGTCATCGGGTGCGGAGCTTCCCTCGAACGTGTTAAGGCGCGGAGCTATCTCTGGAGCCTTGGAGCGTTGCAAGGAGCTGATGCGCCATATACAGGACATAATGTATCGGAACATCGCCATGAATCATTCCATGTTGTAAGCCATTTGGCACGCCTTTTATGTTTCTCAGAGAGAGAGAGTTTGAGCGATTTATAATATCGGCCTAGCGCCGCTTGTAAACTTCTTGAATATCAATAAAGAGTTGAATTTGCTTCAATTTTTGTTTATTTTACTTTCCGCTGCAAATGGGGACACTCTGTGCGACTCTGTGGCCTAGCTCGAATCGGCCGTTTCTGGACATAGCCTTGCACGGGCGCAACCTAGGCCCGTGCGGCATCACGCCTTAGCGAGGACGATCGCTCCTACGGGAGCGGGGCGTGACAATTTGGTTCAACTCATGAACGCCTATTTGATAGTCCTTTCTCAAACTCACTTTGAATCATTTATAGTCCTTGCCTTAAACACTAAGCCCGTGCATCGTGCCTTAAGCCAATCGTGCTCTATGTGACACTCCTGTCCAAGTCGACGGGCCTTGAGATCGTGGGACTACTTAACTTGAACGAACCGCGAAAGAGCGGGATGGTACTTGTAATGTCTTAGATCGACCGGCATAACTTTGCCTAACTTAACTTCGCAACAAGTTAACGAGCAAAGGCTACGTCAAGATTTGTCTTAACGGATCGTGCCGTACACGCATCCAACTTGAACGACCAAGTCAATCGGGTGCCTAGACTTAGGTCACAAGCCGCTCAACGCAACTTAACTCATGGGCAAGCCAAGGCTATGCCAAGCCTTGGACGACGGGACCGTGCATGCTTTATGAAGCATTCATGCGGGCGACGCCTATGACTTAGGCTACGTTCATACTTCGCCTACTCAACCAACTTTTCTTCTCCCAAGCCACGGGACGAAGGATAGAGAGTCATTTTCAAAGCACGCCGTGCACCAACTCTAAGCCGACCGTTGGACATTTCCATATTCTAACTCAATTCGACCCGTCGGGATTACTCCCTTTAGCTATGTGGATTCATCTCTTTTATTATTAAGCCTACTTGTGCAAGTTGAAAACATGCGATTTATTATGTGAAGGCTAAGATGAGGCAAGTTCACCGAAACTACCCTACCTGAGCGAGCGGTCGCCTTGACCGAGCGATGTCTTCATGCAGCCGTTGCAAGGCTAAGTCCGAACGCCGTCGGCGTTTCGATTCCTCCGATTGACTGAGCGGGACGGGGCACTACAAGTTTTGACTTTAACTTAGTGATCTCGACTTCATCATCACCTGTGATTACTATATCATCCTCATATACAGCAAGTATAGTGATGTGGCCTCTTGCATGCTAAAGAAAGATCGTATGATCTGCATTTGTTTGATGGTATCCCATGCCTATAACAGCCTTTTCTGAATCTGTCAAACCAGGCTCGAGGAGATTGCTTGAGCCCGTATAGCGACTTCTTTAGTTTACACACTTTACCATGTGACGTCCCTCCGTCTGATTCTATCGCGTAGCACCCTGGTGGGGGTTCCATGTAGACTTCTTCTTTCAGGTCCCCATGGAGAAAGGCATTCTTCACATCTAACTGGTATAGCTTCCACCCATAGTTTGCTGCAATGAAGACCAGAGTTCTTACCGTGCTAATTTTCGTTACTGGGACAAACGTCTCATCATAGTCGATACCATATGATTGTGTGTATCATTTTGCAACCAACTCGCCTTGTACCGCTCTATTTTTTCTTCTGGCGTCTCCTTCACTGTGTACACCCATTTGCATCCCACAACTTTCTTCCCTTTGGATAATGGGACCAGTTCCCATGTTTTATTTTTCTCTAGTATCCCAAGTTCTTCCATCATTTCAGCTTTCCACCTTGGAACTTTCTTTGCTTCCTGCCAACACTTAGGCAAAGAAGTAGAGTCTAACGATGCAATGAAGGCTCGATAATTCGGAAAAATGTTAGAATAATACAAGAAATTTTTTTAATCCCCGGCCTTGAACACGACCAGAAATTTTTTTTAATTCCCATTTCCATCTCCATCCCCGTTTCTAAATCCCGCCCCCGTCGACATAGCAATGATTTTTTCATGGGACATAAAAGTGGGTTTCAAAACATCAAGATTCCATATATCACTCCCATAATTATCTACTAGCTCGCTAACAGGCTCCGGTCTCAATCCTTGAACGAAATTAGGGATAAGTTGAATAATTTCAATCTTTGATAAACTTCATTAACCGTGCAGAAATGTTCGCTCCTGGACTCCAAAGTACAATAAGACTAGTATATTTCGTTAGCTTGTGAGGAACCTAATTTGCTGGACCAGTAGAATTTTTTTCAAAGATATGCTGAATATTTCATCTGTAACTAAGTAGTCCTAATATCATAAGCTTATACGCTTATAAAAGGAGCATTAGGACACAACTTACAACGGCATAAATTTTGCCATGTAGCGGCTGTGGACGTAGCTTCTCAATTTGAGAAGTGAACTACGTTGAATTCTGTGTTCTTGTGCGTTTTTTTATTTTATATTGTTTTTCTTTCTATGTAAATCGCAGAGGGGTTAGAAAACCCAGCAAGTGGACAGACTTGACCTGAATGCTAGTAGCTTTCATTTTAGTTGTGAAGAGGATGTTATTTGTGGTTTTACTTGCGGACATTGGAACATGTCTTTCAAACTCCCAATGTCTCCACATACTTGCGGATGCATCACCATCACGCACAGTGCACGTCATCGATGACCCACAGCTCATCCTAAACAGTGTGAATGGTGATGCATCCGCCTCTAATTGAGTTTACTGTAAACCTTGATCTCATTCATGGCTTCGAACTGTTGAAATCGATGTCGCTCCGTGAAGCTTTGACAAATCACCTGTCGCTAAAACTGGATCCGTAGAGCAACCCCCACCTGGAGACCGACTAACTGTCATAGGACCAATAGACTGACCCTCAATATTTGACTCATCACCATCCGTTGCTTTGTCTCGACGAACCGAATTCTTCGTTTATTTCATCATTCACAAAGTAGTAGTACTCTCTTATGATGCATTTCAGTAGAATCACATTAGGTATATAACTTTTCTTATGCTTTACCAAATCATATAAGTCCGATGGGATAGCAAGTTTGATAAATTTGAAGACATCAGGAAAAGCCTCTTCTGAGAAGCCAGTCCATGTAGCATTTGCATTCATGCGAGAAGTTGGCATAGGCGCGATGTGAAGAAGGGATGTCATTGCAGAACTCATCATCCTCACTGGTGCCACTATGTCATTGTTTTGTGCTTGAAGAAATCTGATACGGAACTGAAGAATGCCAGAACCAAAAAAGAGCTGGAATCATGCAACAGCTGATATTTGTTCATAAGAATTTGGCCAGTGTAGACCCATGAGAAGGAGATAGCTATGCTCGCAAGGGTGCAGGGCCGGCCCAGGAGTAAGTGTGACAAGAATTTAGACTTGGGCAACCACCCCCCCCCCCCCCCCCCCCCCCCCCCCCCCCCCATGCTTAGGGTAACCTCGCAGGTCCAGCGTGACCTGCAAGAGGTTGGGGTCGCAGGTACCCCAGGACCAGCCCACAACAAGGATCAAGGGGCAACCAAAAACGGCTCGAACAATCCAATCCTCCGGGCTGGCCCTGCAAGGGTGAAACCGGTACCGGCCTTTATTTGCATGTAGAAGCCTAACATAGGATGTCGCTTTGCTCCAAATGCTTGGCCGCACAAGGTGTCGAGTGCACTTCCTAAACCCATCTATTTTATTGAAGAAAACCATGATAAGAAATTATCGGCATATTATTGAATCATAAGGACTAGAGAATAGTGTGATCAGATGGTGACTGTCAAAAAAATTGGAGTTGAACCAATATGGAAGTTACCATTTTCACTAGTTTTAGAAGACTCTTTTTGCATGTTCACCAGTTTTGGACATGGTTTTCTTAGCTAAGCATACATCCTTGTCGATCAATACATAATTGACAACCAATGGGTGGTCATGTCATTGTTGAGTGTAGAACAGTAGACTCCCATCTGCGGCGTCGCAATCCTGGAGAAGTAAACATGAAACAATTTGAACATACGAATCGACTAAGAGCATACATAAATAAATGGTATGGGAGCAGGTTGAAAGGCATGGATAAATGGAAGGTAACCAACATTGTTTCAAACTAAGTTCGTACAATGTATTCTAGTTGCTACACGTTGAGAATGAAATGAAATTGTGACAATACATTACGCCGCAGCATCTATGGGAATGGTTGATCTGTAGACTTGGTCCCTTATCTTCTGCACCTGTTGAACACTAGTATAAGCATACTAGACATGGATACAAATGCAGAAAAAAAAAAAAAAAAATCCCGAGAGAACATTATATTCACCTCTTTTTCCCAGTCGGCACGCAGTGTGATGAATACAAGGAACAAATCTTGAATAAAAAGTGCGCAGATGATTCCAACCCAAAGACCCTGTTCGCCAAAGTTGGGAGAATTATCAATTTGCAAAGAAGTAGAATATAAGGAAGAAACATTGAAGTAGTTAAAGGAAAGAATGTAACAGAGTATGAAAGCCACCTTTGCTCCTATATGAAGAACAAAAGCCAAGATAACAGAAGTTGGAATGCCCACAATGTAGTAAGATGCAAGATTGACACAAGCACAAACTTTTTGCCAGCCACATCCTCTTGCAATGCCTACATATGATAAAAGTGTTCATTGACTGCCACTATCTGGAATCAATTCCTAAATTAACAGTTATTACAAAATAAATATCAAATTGGTTCAAATATGACTAAAAGGTCCTCTTGTTTAGATCCAGAAGATAAAAACATGGTGTTAGATGTAGTCATTCTGGATAGACTTCCAGTTCCAAGAATTATAGGAAGAGCGTACTTTAGGTTCTTCAAGAATATAAAGGACGTTCAAGTTGTTGGGGATGGAGATGACCTTCACACACATAGTGCGGAAGCAATGTCATTGTAGGGATGGAGATGATCTTCCTACACACACTGCAGAAGCTAAGAATTGTCAACAAAACACAAAAGAATTAACGAGGTTCGGTAATGTGCCTACGTCCCCGGACAACTATAGTTATTTTCTTTCTCCACTAAGAATAGTGGGATTACAAGTTACAATATCTCTCTTGGATTCACTCAAGAGGCTCACAAACTTTCATCTAAAAGTATGGACACACTTTGGTGAAGAAGCACCCAAGGAAGAAGCACCGTCCGAAAGAACACCACGAGCAAGAAGTATGGAGCACCAAATCACATCCCCAATCATCTCCTTATATAGCCTCATGACGATGGTAGCTTCTCCTCTAAGATCGTTTCATCCAAGGTTCATAACCTTGGAAACTCCAAAAGACAAAGATTTTTCTCCAAGATGAATGAACCTTGGGAACAACACACTTCTCTCCAAGGTAAATGAACATTGGGAAGGTCTGACAAGGTCGAGATATACACAATCTTATCCTCGTATATATGGAAAAGGTATTTCCATGACAAACCCAAGGTGAAGGCAAAAGGGTTTAAAAGAGTTCAAAAGGGTTTTGGGTTATATACCGTTTTAGGTACTTTAAGGATACGTAGGGTTTAAAAGATGTTTTGGGTAGTACTAGGCATCTGTGATTCATTAAGGTGAAGGCAAAAGGGTTCAAGGCTCTATGTCACCCAGGCCTAACATCGCTTGAACAGACTTATCTGGACCTTATCTCGTTCGAGTTAAAGGACTGCCAAATGGCCACCTTCCTGCTGGAATTTGTGGAACTTTACTTAGAGACAAGGTTCCCGGTGACTGCCATAGTACGATACAATAACTACAGGAGTTTAGGTCTTTACTTCTAAATCCAGATATGAACAAGATTTAATATAGCTTTCTCATAATTTTCTTATTTGTTTCATCTTTATAGGTCTATCTAGTTCCTAAATGCATATTATTAAAAAACCGATATTTTCTTATCACCTTATATATATAGGATCGGATCAACATAGCTCAAGCAATGAATAGAAATAGGACCACAAGCTCTTGTGACAAAATGGTAGTATATCATATCATAAGACATGTATCTTGTATCATACGATACTACTAATATAGCTCAAGCAATGAATAGAAATATGACCACAAGCTCTTATGACTTATTAGTTAGCTTAGGGCTAGCATGGACATGAATACGACACAACACGGTAAATGCAGAAAACACGAGCACGCCAACATAATTTTGGTGTGCCCTTGTGTATTTTGGAATGGCAATGCTCCCTAGGTTAACTGTCAAGTTAGCAGGTCTGGTGAAAGAATGTCAGCCTTGTTGCAGTTCAGCACAATAAATTTACCAAGATGCAGGCCGATAGTCTATACCTGAAAGCACACACTGGATTCCATCTATGAGATGAGATAATGCAAGTAATGGCATCGTGGCTGCGACATGTCGAACCACCTCCCTCTCGTTGCTATATGCGCGCCCCCAGATACCGCGGACACACACCATTATCGATCCCACTGTCAGGCCTTCTAGAATAGCCATGCTTACAGCAATGTAGATAGACAAACGAGCTGCTTGCGGACTTCCAGCACCCAACTCATTCGACACACGAGTGCTTCAAGATCATAGAATTAGGTTACAGGCAAGAGTCTAAATGATTATACAAGGATATGTAGAATAAAACTAATTGATCAGCTGACTGACCTTATAGAAGCCCCTAGCCCCAAAGGAATTGTGAATACTACTGCAGCAGTGTTAAGGCTGAAGAAATATAGAGCAGCATCAACGTATGAATTAGGGATCTACTGTAATTTAGAAAATTGTTATCAATAGCTATAATGTTATATTTGGTTAATTTCTTGATCATATGTTCTCATCTACTTTCTTTTAATCCTTCCATTAGTGTAGTACAATAAAACTACTTGGAGTAAATGGAAGATTAGCTTGCTAAGTAATATCTATATCAACCAGGTCTGCAGTATATATACTTTGTGGACTTTATTCATTGGAGTTGTGTTTTTGTCAGTGTTTTACTATTGCTGCATATAGACCTAAATATAAATAGAAAGATCAATAGGATATGTGACTCATAGTAATTCCTTTCATATGATGGTAAGCTTCTAAAGCTTAATTGCAGAAACGAAAACAAAAATATATATATGATTACCAGATTGACATAACCGCTGTTTGTAGCTTTGGATTGGGAAGAAGGCCACAGAGAATCACAAGAACCTCAAACGACCAGAATTCCATGCTGTCACCAGTTACAGAAGCAAGTGAGTTGCGATTGCTAGTGTTAATAGAATAGATCACAAATTACAACTTCTACTAATTTAGAGGACACGAAAAAGAAACTGAATGAACAGAATAGGTGTATGCACAAGAGAAAAGGGCATTCATCTTTTCTTCTTCTAAATAATGTAGCTTAAAGCGATGAACCATCTGTACCGTTAGCAACAAGAACAGCAACAAAAGCCTTCTATCCAAAGTATTTGGGTCGACTACACGAATCATGTTTCCTTCATTTGGCTCTATAGAATATCATCTACACATTCCTCAGTTAAACTATCACAATATCACCTATCATGAACCCCTAACCTTCATACAAACTAGTTAATTTTGTTGAGTACCCCAAACTATAATCATAAGTTTTTAAAGATATACATGACTCTTTAGTTATTGTCTACACAATCTCATCTTACTAGTCATTGTACAATAATGGTGAGCATCACCAATCACAATTACATCTTTAGTTTTAAACTATAACTTCAAAATTAGCTTTCAGTAGCTTTTCTCCAGTTGTGCATTTAGGTACGGTTTTTATGGTAGATATACGAAGTATACGTCTAAAGAACGACACTAACTGCATAACATTGTTCAAGATGGAGGATTGTACTTACCAAACCATGGAGGCTGAAGGAATGGCGATGCTAACAAAGTTTACAATGTCATGCAAAGCTTCTCTTGAAAATCCAGTCCAAGTGGCCTTGCAAGCAGAACATAACCTGATAAAAGCTGCTAAAAGGAGTGTGTTGATCGAGTAAGAGACAGAAATGGCCACAGCAGCGCCTCTGCTTCCTAGGCCAGACTTGAACACCATAACCCAACATACGAGGATGTGAAGCAAAGTCGTAATTCCAGAGCTTAGCATCAATGGAAGCACTATCTTTTGGCTCCGTAGGAACCTGATATGACACTGAAGCATGCCATAGGCAAAAAGAGCAGGGATCAACCATCGTATATATGATCCTGCTTCTGTCGATATCTGATGGTCCTGGTGGAATAATGTCACCAGAATTTTGCCAGTGAAGAGCCATAAGATGCCAAGGGGGATGCATGTAAGTGCAAATGTGATCATAGCCCTTTGCATATGGATGCCTAGCATATGGTACTGCTTTGCTCCAAAGGCCTGGCCACAGAGTGTATCCAACGCGCCTCCCATTCCCATCTACATTGAGAAATATATACGAACGCTGATAAGAACTTCAATTCTCAATTTCCCGAAAGGATTTGTATCAGTTTATAATATACACACAGAGATTACAAGCACACACCCAGACAGGAACAAACATGCATAGGTATGATTCATTCTTAACATATCCTTGTCCAATTTTCAGAGGATACATCAAGCTCCTCGGTTGTGCAAGAGTAAACTGCAAAAGTGTATATATGTACCCGCGAACTGGCCTTCTAGGTTTTATGGCAAGACCTTCTCTTGTTGGCTAGAACTTCGACATCGTTTCATAGGGTTCATGTGAGGCTCACAACCAATAACAAAACTTTGTGAGTTCTTCTGTTGAGCTTTCTTATGAACCATCAGGATTCCATCATGACAACAAGACGAGACTTGGAATGACTGTAGATTGTGTTTTACTTATAACATCCAACTCTCTAGCTGATCAGTTAGGCTTTTTCCAATTTGCATCTTGTCATGGGTTGAAGTGATGACTAGGGCAGTGGTGTAAGAAAACGGTACACCCCAAATTACGTTAGGACACACCAAAATAGATGTCGAGTGTCACCATGTCCTTACACTGTCATATCCGTGTCCATGTAGCATAGATCATAAGCTAAAGTCTAAAGCTAAATTTGTATGCTAGACTCGAACCAGAATGGAATATACACAGAGGAATATTAATCATGCAACAAGAGAAGAGTATAACTGGCCGAGGAGAGAGGGGCAAGCAAGCATATATACCAACAAACTAAAGCCAGTGACATTGGCAAAGGATGTGGCCATGGAAGCACCAGAGAGGGAGAGCTCTCCCACATGACCCACGAACATGAGTGACATGACTTGCATGAGATATTGCAGCATGTTTGCCAATATCATAGGCCATGCCAACCTCACCTGCTTCTTCACCTCATCAAGTACCATCCCCTTCTCCATTCTTGATCTCCTCTGCTCTGCTCTCTCTTACGTATAATTCTCTCATAAAATTTTAGTTGGCTGAGAGTGAATGGGTTATCTTTTTTTTTTTTTGGCTAATTAGTGTTTAGACCCTGGATTTTATACTAACTTAGAGTTTAAGTCCTAACATGTCCAATTGAAAAGTTTGTATCCTGAATATTTCTTTTTTTTTTTTTTCCATTATACCCTTCCTCCCAATGCATGAGAATAATTTTTTTAGGGGAAAAATTTAAGAAATGTCCAAAAAACGAAAAACTTTTATGAAAAATCCACCGCACAATAACATTTCATCACGTGCCCAGAATTAGCAAAAGATAGTTCCGAATGACCTTTTTGCCCTTCCTTCTAATTTATTGAAAATACCCACGAATGTATTATTAAAAAAACGTTTCAATACTTCCTCTTCTTCCATACACTGTTCACTTTCGAATCTACGTTTTCTCCTCAAAAATCTTCAAACCTTATTTCAAAAACTCGTCGAAATTTTTTGAAAAGGTCGACAAACGATAAAACTGTTAAAACGGATGTCCAAACATCATTTTTTCGCGATTCTAAAATTTCGGAAGGCTAACTAACAAAAAAACTGTTTAATCTTCGGCTCCTCGAAAATACGCTCCTTTTGCGACAAATCGGACCTTTTTTCGACCTCCCAGTCAAAAGTTATGGCCCTTCAAAGTTTCAACTGGCCATAAAATGCAGGAGAATAATCATTCTCCGTGTGGTCATTCTTCGTGCTAAAACCACGGAGAATGGTCATTCTCCTTGTTAAATTGACAAAGAATAGCCATTCTCCGTGTTAGAATTGTAGTGCCCCGTCCCGCAAAGTCAATCGGTGGAATCGAAACGCTGACGACATTCGGACTTAGCCTTGCAACGGCTACTCGGAGACATCGCTCGGTCAAGGCGACCGCTCGCTCAGGTGGGGTAGTTTCGGTGAACTTGCCTCATCTTTGCCTTCACATAATAAAATGCATGTTTTCAACTTGCACAATAGCCTTGATAATAAAAGAGACGAATCCACATAGCTAAGGGAATAATCCCGACGGGTCGAAATAAGTTAGAACATGGAAAACGTCCCACGGTCAGCCTAGAGTTGGTGCACGGCGTGCTTGAAAAATGACACTCGATCCTTCGTCCCGTGGCTTGGGAGAAGGAAAGTTGGTCTTCGACACAAAAGCTAAGAATTAGCCTAAGTCATAGGCGTCGCCCGCGTAAATGCTCGATAAAGCATGCATGCTTCCGTAATGCAAGGCTTGGCATAGCCTTTGCTCGTCCCTCGGGTTAAGTTGTAGGCTTGAGTAAGTTAGGCAAAGTTATGCCGGTCGACATAAGTCATTCCAAGTGTTGTCCCGCTCATTCTGCGGTTGTCAAGTTAAATAGTCCCACGACCCCAAGGCCCGTCATATAAATTATGACTTGGACGATAGCGTCGCATAGAACGTAAGTCGGTTTGAGGCACGATGTTCGGACTTAGCGTTAAGGCATGAACCACGGTCGATGTAATGAGTTTTGGAGAAAGGACTATCGAATAGGCATTCCTAAGTTGAATGAAATAAAAACGGTAACGTGGAAAGAATGCTCGCGACCGCGGGTCATCGAGGGGTCTCAAATGATAAAGTCTGGAATGTGAAACTCAAAAGATAGTAAAACAATGAAAGTAAAGAATGAAACGGTCCTAAAATGAAGAAGTTGGTCGAGTCTGCATGGTCATTGGACAACTTGTGTACCGGTGCACAAGGATTTGAGATTTGTTCCTCAGACGGTTGCCGCGGCCACGGGACCGATCTGGCCTAGGAGGAACCACGGGCCTACGGGACCCTTGGATGGTGTGCGACCTGACCCAAGGGGTGTGCCGTAGGACGGCTATTAGGGGAAATTCGGCGAGATCGTGCCTCGTTTGACGAACGTACCCTAATATCCAATGGAGGTCCAAGATAGCTTGTCGTGCTAGTGACCAAGTTCATATAGATGTCGGCATGATGGCGGCAATCCGCGAGTGTGCCTTTGGATTTAGTCGAGTATTGAGTGCGCTATCAAGGAGTCGAGTTGAAGGTGTGTACAAGTTAAAAACACAATGTTGGGCCTAAGATTTGGTTTCAACGTAGGCGTCATGCTTCGGCACGAGTCGTGGCGTCGAGTCTTAAGATGTTGGCATAGAGTTGCACAAGTTTGATTGAGTCATCGCGGGTTTAAGTCAGGAATCGTCGTAAGGCAAGTTGGTTGAGCGACACTAAGTTCACAAGTCTTGATTGGGTCAGTTGGTGATCAAAGTAGCAAGGGCCGCGAGGCGGCGAAATGGTTAAGTCTTACTGAGTTGCGAGGCACGGCCTCAACAAGGGTTTATGGCACGGTCACACGGAAATGAAGCCCCATCGCGTAGTTGCGTCTCTGATTTTGGCCAAAAGGCAAGCACGACTTGATAGGTTAACGTTGTTGGCACGAAAAGGGGGTCTAGAGGTAAAGTATGAGTTAATGTTGTGGTACAAGCACGGGATGGTCCTCATACACAAATATGCCAAGGCGTCCGTAGTCTTAAAACTGATCCTAAGGCAAGACTAAAAAGACAATAAAAAGTGAATTAAGCTGCACAAAGTAAATGAACGTGTAGGTTTTGTATGGGTGGGCGAGGAGCTCACTCCACCAGTACAGTTGAGTACTGACACCCACACAGTGTTCAGGTGCGAGCACAGGTAGAAGCTCGTGGCGCGGAGCTCGCTTGGTTGCGTCGAGGCACGGAGTTCCTTGGCGATTTGAAGCGTGCGATCGCGTGGAACCGAAGACTTATACAAGACATAATGTATGGACATCACCTTTCGAAGCTTCCGCTGGTTCAAGCATTTGTATCGAGAGAAGAGAGAGAGCAGAGTGACTTGTAAAATGAGAGAAAAGTGAGCATGAGAGAATTTGTAATTTGGCCTTGCGCCCACAAATGAAATCTTGTATTCAATATCAATAAAGAGCTTCTTTTGAATGACTTGTGTTCATGTGTTCTTGTTTCTAATTTCCGCTACATGTTTCAATGTATCTGCTTGGGACTTCTGTGCGACGACCCCGTCGCCGTCGATGTAATCGGCCGTTATGAAACTGCCTTGTATGAGCGCAATCTAGGCTTGTGCGGCATCACATCTTAGCGAGGACGATCGCTCCTACGGGAGCGGGGCGTGATAAGAATAATGGAGAATGGACATTCTCCGTGCTAAAACCACGGAGAATGACCATTCTCCTTGTTAAATTGACCAAGAATAGCCATTCTCTGTGTTAAAATGACGGAGAATGGCCATCCTCTGTCAATTTAATAATGGTCATTCTTCGTCATTTTAAGAAGAATGGCCATTATTCGTGTTTAAATGACGGAGAATGGTCATTCTCAGTCATTTTATCGGCAGAGAATGGCTATTCTTTGTCAATTTAACAAGAAGAATGGTCATTTTTCGTGCTAAAACCACGGAGAATGACCCCACGGAGAATGGTCATTCTCCGTGCTAAAACCACGAAGAATGGCCATTCTTCTTATTAAATTGACCAAGAATAGCCATTCTCTGTATTAAAATGACGAAGAATGACCATTCTCCGTCAATTTAACAAGGAGAATGGTCATTCTCAGTCATTTTATCACGGAGCCATTCTCTGTCATTTTAACATGAAGAATGACCATTCTCCGTCATTTTGACACGGAGAATGGCCATTCTCCGTGGTTTTAGCACGAAGAATGGTTATTCTCCGTAATTTTAACACGAAAAATGATGGAGAACAGTCGACAGAAACCTAAAACCTATTTTTTTATTTTTTTTGTGGAAAAAAATTTGTCAGGAACAAAAATTCAAGAGTTTTCGTTCTTCTTTCAAAACGATGCTAACTCTTATGGAAAAGAAGAAGAAGATCTTCTCTCCACAATTGACCTAATCGCCGGAAAACTTCAAATCTCTCCACGATGATGATGATGATGAGCGATGATCGGAGTTCGACTGAAGAAAAGCACAGTGAACTACGAACGATCTTTGCGATCTATGCTGAAGATGAGAGCAATGGAATTCAAATCTCTCGTGAAGAAGAAGAAGACGAAAATCGCAATCCAAAATCTGAGTTTGTGCGAAGGGTAGTTATGGTATTATAAATATGGCAATTTTGTAAATACAGAGTATCTAAAGGAAATCTTGGAATATTTAACGTAGAAATATATAATTCTTGGTATTTCATAAAACACATCATGCGGGTGGATTTTTCATACAAACCAACCCCGAAATTGGATTTCTCAGCAATTTCCAGATTTTTTTTTAATATAAAATGGAGGGTATAATGGGAAAGATTGAAAAAATAAATAAAATACAGGGCCTAAACTTTCTAATTGGACATGTTAGGGCCTAAACTCTAAGCTGGTATAAAATCCAGGGTCTAAACTCTAATTAGCCCTATTTTTTTCTTCTTGTTATTTTTTTAGCAGTGCTACGTTGTCCGCGGGTTTGGCCCGTGGGCCACGTGCCCCTCCCCCCCCATTGGAGGGGGCGGAATTCGCGGGCGTGGGCTCGACAAGGGGGCCAATGGTGGATGACACGTCGGCGTGCGGTCACGCGCGGTCACCACCCAGCATGCAAAATAGGATTTTCGTTTTTTTTTTTCCACTTTTACTTTGTGTTTAAAGCTTGAAATGGGTTATTAGATAAGAGCATCATTATTAAGGCCATCCCAGAATCTAGATTTTAGATTCAGAATTTAGAAGCTCATTTAGTTGAATAGTAAGACGCATTCCAAGTTTCAATTTTTAGATTCTCAGGTCCAATCCACTTGCATGAGCTATAGGTTGGGCCTGAGAATTTCTAGATTCAGACTGTAGGAAATTATTTTGTAGAATAGTAAGTTCCAATTTGGAACCTCACTTTCTATATTCTAGATTTTACATTATTATTTTACCACATTAATTTTTGGCCACACGTCTTATGGGACCAAAGGCTATTTTATCATTTTCTACTATTTTCATTCAACCCAGTCCATTCTAGATTTAATTTTTGTTATAATTTGGACCTCAAGATGCATTTTGGAGCTAATGATGTTCTAAGAAAAGGTTATTAGATATGCCGGCATCTTCTTTGAGCTCGCGGGACAACTTTTATTATTTATATTTATATAAAATAAAATTATCTTAAACTAATAAACATCTTTGATTTGATACAAATTAACTATTAAGTTTATATACGCTCTCAATTTCTTATTAAGCTCACCAAAGCTACACCTGTTGGGTTGGAACTAAGCTCATGAACTCATAAAGAAACTCAATTTTGACATAAGCTTATCTACAATTCAAGCTCATCTAATTTAAAATGACTCACTAGCACGCTAGAGCTTGTGAATATTATACAGAGCCAAGTTTAAACTCAAATTTAAGGCGTGCACAGCAGGAGAAGAGAAAGTGATTCTCAAAGCTTGGTTAGTTGAGAGACAAATAGTAAATAAATATTCTCAAAATGTACAAAATATATATTGGAAATGTACGCTATATATAGTATAAATATCTTCTCTAATCCAATGAATCATATAATATACTCTGATATAAACAAAAATAAACTTGGCTGTGAGTTGTGACATCCACATGTCGTTTATGATGGTGTAGGAATGGACAAAATAAAAAGTGCATAGTTGGAGCTCCATAATTCATCATGTACCTTTAACAGAAACCACATCCTGTTGCAACAAAAAGGAGGGGTTGCACACTTGCACTCACAAGGGGAGAAAGAGTGGCCAGTAGGACTCAACTGAAATCTATACTTGCTGAATTAACTAAGTGTATATGCATGTAGGGGTGTCAACGGATGCTTATCGGTACGGACAGAGTAATATCCGTATTCGTATTCGATTTTTTTTTTTTGTAATATCCGAATTCGATCCGATATCCGAACGGATGTCTCTTTTGATATTCCGAATTCGTATCCGTTTAGTTTAACGGATATCGGATAATATCCGATCCGATTAGCTAAAAAATTCGAATGCTAGTATTCGAATATCCGAAATCCGAAATATTAAAAATTTAGTTATTATCCGAATATCCGAAATCCGAATATTAAAAATTTAGTTATTATCCGAGTATCCGAAAACCAAATTCAATTTCTCTACATATTTGAGTCATTTTTTCTTCTGTTGTAAATTGTAATTAATATATATATTACTATTATATATAAATTATATTATAATTAATTTATGCAAAAGTCAGTTGAGAATAAAATACTTTAATCTTCTCTATTAATTAATATATATTACAAATACATTATACTATAATATATATAAAATTTTGGATATCCGAATTCGATATCCGAAATTTGTAATTTAAAGTCGGATCGGATATTAACGGATTCGAATACCTTAATATCCGAATTCGTATCCGAAAAACGATACTATCCGAAAATTAATTTTTTTCTTCACTTGTTTGAATGACCAAAAAGTAGAGGAAGAAAAATTTTAAAAATAATATTTTATTTGTTTATGTAGATAGATATAATTATCATTCAATCCTTGATTTGTTTTCAAATCATAAATGAAACTAACTTTTTTGAAGGGTAGTCGGATAATTTATCCCACAATCCTCTCAACTCTTTCCATTTTTCTCTCACTTTTGGGAGAAAAAATTTTGAGTGGGGCCGGCATAAATTTTTCTCCCAAAATCTTCTCTCCCCTCAACATTTTTCTTCTCCCATTTTTTCCTCTTCCCAAACAATACCTAATGTACTGTTTGGGAACGGGGGAAATGAGAGGAAGGAAAAAGTTGAGGAAAAGTGAGAGAAAAAATTAAAAGTGATGGTGTTTGGAAAGGAGAAGGAAAATGTGGGAGAAAAATTTGAGGAAAAAAAGTAGTTGGGTCTCACTAAAAAATATTCCTCCCAAAAGTGGGAGAAAAATGGAGAGAGATAGAGTAATTAGAGTGAATTTACTCCATCACCCCTCATAAAGGTAATAATAAATTATCATTTGAGAATACCAATGACTAAATAGTAATTGTATCTCTATTCCTAAACAAATAAAAAATTATTTTTAAACTTTTCTTTCCCCTACTTTTTGTCCATCCAAACTCAGGGTGTTCATTGGGCCGGTCTAGCCCGGGCCCGCCCGTGGACCGGACCGGCCCGCCCCCCTAAAAGCCCGGACCGGCCCACTGCTGGACCGAACCGGCCCGGCCCCCCACTCCCAACCGGTTCGGGTCGGGCCTCCCCCCCCAGCCCGAGCCCGGCCCGGCCCGGATCGGTGGTTTTTTTTTTTTGAAAAAGTAGGACCGGCCCGCTATAGGCCCGGTTGGACCGGTCCGGCCCGGCCCGCTGGGACCGGTCCAAACGACCGTTGGCAGATTTGAATTTTTTTTTTCTTTCAGATTTGACCGTTGGGGGGGGGTTGTTTCTTTTACCAAAATACCCCTCCTATATAGCCGTTATTAAAACGTTGGGAGGGATATTTTGGTCATTTTTGGCCTAAAATTACCAAAATAATCCCAAAAAATTCCTATAAATAGGCCAAAAATCCTATTTTTCAAACACAAGTCATTCCTCACAAATTCTCTACATTTCTCTACGGTGCTCTGGTGCTCTACTGCTTTCCCTCCCCGGTGCTCTGGTGCTCTACTGCTTTCCCTCCCCGGTGCTCTACGGCTTCCCGATCTCCCTCCCAACTCCATTCCGGCTCTACGGCTTCCCGATCTTCCTCTCTCCCTTACTTTCTTCTAACGTAGTTTACTTTATTTTATTTTATATATGGCTGGTGAAGGTTCAAATCAACCTGATCTTGCTGGACAGACTTTCCAATATTTTAATAATTTTTTTGACGGTACTGAAATTCCACCTGAGCAAGTAGCCACTAATCCGATTCCGGAGGGGTGCTAACCATCTCCTCCGGAAGTAGCTAGTACAACCCAACGTCCTGAAAAGAAAAAAAGGTCTAAGTATTGGGATTATTTTACTTTGATTTTTGAAACTAATCCTGATGGTTCGTTTGTTTTAGATGCCAAGGGTGAACCGAAACCGTACAAGGCACAATGCAAGAAACGTTGCAACCAGTACGCATGGAAGAAGGGCGGTGGCACTGGGACCATATCTGTAGTACCCCGTCCCTACATCGTGCCCCGTTGTCCGTCCACGGGGTGCGCAAGAAAGGAACACTGTCGCTATCGACTCGGTCGGGACCGATAGGTCGGGATCGATCGAATCGATCGAACGGGAACGGTTGAATTAAGATCCATTCCACGTTATGGAATGCCTTCTTCGGAACCAAGTCCCATATTCAGCGGGTAGCGCCTCGAGGATTGACTCTGCGGCTGAGTCGGGAGAGACCTCCCGTTGCTCTGCTTTTCACGCCGCTTGCGTTAGTTTTGGCTTTGGTTTTCTGAATGCGTTTTCGTGAATGTTTTCGATGGTTTTTATGGTTTACATTTCGAACTCGCATCTCCTATCGAACTCTTGCATAATACAGTGTTCTAATCGGTTGCTTGTGCGATTTCAGGTGATCGCATAGGCGACGTCTAGCGCAGCCAACAAGTCCCTCGCCTCAAGCAAAAACTCAAGGTGAGTGGCTGACCTCCTTCATCTCGACCCTCTATTTCAAAAATGAGAACTTGGGTAATGGTAATGAAATGGAATGATTCGCTTGGAAAACACAAGTCCTATGTTTGAGTAGAGAAAAAGATGAATTGTGTAGAAAAGAGATAGAATTATTTTAGGCCTGCAAAACGAACAAGTAAATGAATTGTATGTTAACCTATCATGGTCTTGGACAACTTGTCGACAAGGGCGATGGATTCTTCGAGCGGCAACCCGGGGCCACGGGACCGACTCGGCCTAGGAAGAAATAGGTTATAGCCGAGCTGGGTAATAGGCAATCGGTAAGACGGGGACTTGCATCGAGACTCGCTACTTGCGTTGCAAGGGTCCCGTATTGCCAGGCTATGTCCAAATGGCTAGTTAATGCCAAGTGACCTCCATATCAAATACTTGATATAAATTGTTATCAACTAACAAAGAAAGTGATGGTAAGTTTTATGTCGCACGGTGCATCCTGCCGGAGGAAATCTTGGTGTAACTTAATGCTTCTTATAAAAATATCTAGGATGGCTAGAAAGACCACTAAAACCAAGTTGTATGATTTTATCTAAATTCTTGAACCAAATGAGAGCCTGGAAATTAATTAGCCACTCGCCAGTACATGTTGATTGTACTGATCCTCGCTCTCTCTACAGGTGCGATAGATCGGGAGGAGCATGCTACGTGAAGGGAGGCAACGCTTGTGTGTTTTGAAGCTTCGTCCGTGCATCGAAGCTTGGATCAAACCTTTTTAAAGACTCCGCTGTTGAAGATCGAAGACAGATGGAGCGCCTTTCCACCATCCCAGGTGGTTTTGTAATTTTGGTTGTATAATCAAGGGATGAATGTATGTAATGGCTATCTCATCGACGTTCACTTTGTAATGGAGTCAGTTTGTAAAAAGCCCGCGTGGCGCCCTTGTATCGAGTCTGTAAAATGATGTTCATTATTAATAAAGCTTATGTTTCCTTCTCTATAATGTGTGTTCAATTTACTTTGCGCATTCTCTTATTGTTGTGTTTCGGATAACCTTATGACTATGCCTTGTGCGAGCGCAACTTAGGCGAGCACGACATCACGTCCGGGGGACGACTATCGATTCTACGGAATCGGGGCGTGACATAATGGTATCAGAGCACGGCTTTACGTCATTGGCCTCTAGTGTCGAGTTGCAGTCTCAAATCGTTGGTCTCGTGTCGATGAGATATGTCGTTCCATACAAGGGAGTCCGTAATAAGTTTGGTTACTAATGTATTTTTACCTTCAAAATCCCAGAAGGTGCGACGGTGAATGTGGCGAACGAAGAAAGTGCCTCGAGCAGCTCGAGTAGCTCGAGGCCCGGACCCTCTAACGATGCCATGGAACGGATGTTGCGCATGCTAGAAGCGCAACAACAACAAGCTCAGGAGAATCAACGCCTGAGTGAGCAACATCGACGGGAGATTGAGGCACATCGACGGGAGGTAGAGGCACGCCAGACCCAGTTCGAGGCCCGATTCGATGCACAATTCAAGTTGCAGCAGAAGCAGCTTGATACTCTTCATCAAATTGTACAGACTGTGGTGGCCAACAACAACAACTCAGCGACGACTCCTGCCGTGACCGAGCCTGCGGCCAGACAAAGTGAAATCGAACCGGAGGTACCCGAGCTTATGCCTGCGGTACCGAGAAGTTCCAACTTTGACGTGTCAAAATTCACAAAGAGCTTCCGTACTTTCTTCTGCGGTACTGAAGACCCTTCGTTGGCGATCGATTGGCTGGAGGAGTTGGAAGACCGGTTCGAGCTCCTGGGTGTTGATGAGTCCAAGAAAGTCGCATGCGCTCAACTTCTACTTCGATTGAACGTGCACGACTGGTGGGCCGTGCAAAAGCGGGCAATCAGACGTGACAACGAGACAGCGACAATATCTTGGGCCACCTTCCGAGAGGCGTTCGAGATCGAGCACCTTCCCAAAGCTATTCGACAAGAGAAGGAGAATGAATCCTTACAGCTAAAGCAAGGGAACATGACGGTGCGGCAGTACGCAGCAGAGTTCAACAAGTTAGCCAAGTTTGCTGGAGAATTCCTGCCCTCCCTGGCAAGTCGTGCACGACGGTTCGAAGTGGGCCTACGACCATCTATCTCCGCCCATGTATCTGTTCCTAAATACCAAACGATGGGGGAGTCTCTCAACCACGCCCTCCGCCTTGAAAGCCAATACCCTCCAGGTGCTGCCGGCGCTGTGCATACCTACAATCACAAACGCCCTAGCCACACGGGAGGAAACAACGTGACCAAGCGTCCGAACAACGGGCCCCAAGGCGGATATCAAGGGCGCAATCCACGGTACTACAACCGATGTCACCGTGTCGGTCACACGATCGACGACTGCCGGATACCAGAGGATGGGTGCTGGAACTGTGGCAAGAGGGGCCACCAACGTGCTGAGTGTCCAACCAGAAGGCCGAACTCAACGGCGCCCCAACAACACCGTCAAATGGCGCCCTAGCAGCATCGTCCAGAAAATCAAGTCCCAGCGCCTCGAGCCCATCAACTTGTACCGCAAAATGGCCAAGACCGTCGCCCCAATGCCCAGGGCCGCGTCTACGCCATGACTCGAGATAAAGTACTTGCGTCAGATACGGTCGTGACAGGTATACTTAGTTTCAATAATGTGCATGCTCGTGTACTATTTGATTCAGGTGCTTCGTATAGTTTTATATCGGCGGACCTCGCCGCCGAGCACAAATTTCCGATAATATCATTAGATCTCGACCTTAGCGTAAGCACACCTTCGGGCACACCAATACTCACAAATTTAGCTTGCGCCGACGGGATTATCTGTATCGACGGTCAAAAGATCGGTCTTGACGTGTTAGTCCTAGACATGAAGGACTTTGATATTATTCTGGGAATGGATTGGCTCGGGCCGTGCAACGCAACCATAGACTGCGTCGGAAAGACGGTCACCTTCCGCATCCCCGGAGTGCCTGAATTCTACTTTTCGTGTGGTGAGGCGTCGTCGACCTGCATGTTGATCTCGGCAATTTCTGCTCGGAGGATGCTGTATTCTGGGTGCGAAGGCTATTTGGCGTCCGTCCGAGACATGCGACAGGATAGTGCAAACGTGGGTCAGACCGACGTTGTGGTAGAATTCCTCGATGTGTTCCCGGACGAGCTACCCGGCATGTCCCCCGATCGAGAAATCGAGTTCAGCATCGATACATTTCCCGATACTCGACCGATTTCCAAGGCCCCGTACAGAATGGCTCCCGCCGAGCTGAAGGAACTCAAGGTCCAGTTACAAGAGTTACTCGATAAAGGGTTTATTCGGCCTAGTATTTCACCGTGGGGAGCGCCCGTATTGTTCGTGAAGAAGAATGATGGGTCCATGCGTCTGTGCGTCGATTACCGAGAACTGAACAAAGCCACCATTCGGAACAAGTACCCATTGCCCCGCATAGACGACTTATTCGATCAACTGCAAGGCGCCTCGGTATTTTTGAAGATTGATCTCCGCTCGGGCTATCATCAACTCAAGATCAAGTCAGACGACGTGCAGAAGTCTGCCTTTCGCACTCGGTACGGCCACTATGAGTTCTTGGTGATGCCATTTGGCCTGACGAACGCTCCTGCCGCCTTCATGGATCTGATGAATCGGATATTTCGACCCTTCCTTGATAAATTTGTGGTAGTCTTTATTGATGATATTCTCGTCTACTCGAAGGACAGGGCGCAGCATGCAGAGCATCTACGGGCCGTGCTCCAGACACTTCGAGAACATGAGTTGTACGCGAAACAGAGTAAGTACAAATTTTGGCTCAGCAGCGTATCCTTTCTTGGTCACATTATTTCGTCCGAAGGCATTGCAGTCGACCCGAAGAAAGTGGAAGCTGTTGCTGATTGGAAGTGGCCTGCGTCAGCTAGTGAGATTCGAAGCTTTCTTGGTTTGGCGGGATACTATCGACGCTTTGTAAAAGACTTCGCGAAGATTGCATCGCCACTGACTCGCCTCACTCAAAAGGGAGTCACGTATGAGTGGTCGGATGACTGTGAAGCTTCATTCCAGGAGCTAAAACAGCGACTGATTTTGGCACCTATACTCGCACTTCCGGATGGGCCAAAGGGTTTTCAGATATTCAGCGATGCTTCAGGCCAGGGCTTGGGATGTGTGCTCATGCAGCGAAACAAGGTGATATCCTTCGCCTCCAGACAGTTAAAGCCGCACGAGAAGAACTATCATACGCATGACTTGGAGTTAGCGGCGATTGTGTTCGCGTTGAAATTGTGGCGTCACTATATATATGGCGTGGCGTACGCAATCTATACCGACCACAAGAGCCTCAAGTATCTCTTCACCCAAAAGGAATTAAACTTGCGACAGAGATGCTGGCTTGAACTAATCAAAGACTATGACTTGACGATCGACTACACTCCGGGCAAGGGAAATGTGGTAGCAGACGCTCTGAGTCAAAAATATCTTGCCTCGCTATCGAGTTTGCTGGAAAAGATCATGGCCGCTCAGAAGGATGATCCGTACCTGAAGAAAGTGCGCGAGCGAATTTCGACAGGTAGTACGACCGACTTTACGGAAGACAAAACCAGCGTGCTGAGATTGAATGGCCGACTATGTGTTCCGGATGATTCAGAACTACGAAAGAAGATAATGTCGGAGGCACATCATGCGAAATATACCTTGCATCCAGGCAGTACCAAGATGTATAAGGACCTCCGTACGACCTTCTGGTGGCACGGAATGAAGAGAGATGTGGCGCTCTTCGTGTCGCAATGCATGGCCTGTCAGCAGATGAAAGCTGAGCATCAGCGACCGGGCGGGGAGATGCAGAACCTCGCTATTCCCGAGTGGAAATGGGATCATGTCACTATGGATTTTATTGTTGGCCTGCCGAAGACGCCACGAGGGAACGACGTCATCTGGATCATCGTCGATCGATTAACCAAGTCAGTGCACTTTATCGCTATCAAAGTTACTTGGAGAGTTGATCGCCTGGCACAGATTTATCTTGACGAGATAGTACAGCTGCACGGAGTTCCAGTATCCATCGTCTCTGATCGGGATTCACGGTTCATGTCGCAATTCTGGAGTAGCCTTCAGTCGGCGCTGGGTACCAAGTTGCAGTTCAGCTCAGCTTACCATCCTCAGACCGACGGCCAAACAGAGCGTATTAATCAGATTCTCGAAGACATGCTACGGCTCTGCACAATTGACTTCAAATCAAGCTGGGACGTCCACCTACCGCTGGCGGAATTTGCATACAACAATAGCTACCAATCCAGCATCCAAATGGCGCCGTGAAGCTTTGTACGGCCAGAAGTGCAGATCGCCCATTTGCTGGGATGAAGTCGGGGAACGGCAGATACTCGGCCCGGAGCTGGTGGAACAGACTGTGAAAAAGGTCAAGCTAATTCGGGAAAGACTGAAGATTGCACAGAGTCAACAAAAGAGCTACGCCGACACCCATCGAAGACCGCTTGAGTTCCAGGTGGGCGATCATGTGTTCCTGAAGGTGTCGCCTATGCGAGGAGTTACTCGGTTCGGCGCAAAGGGAAAGCTGAGTCCGAGATTCGTTGGACCGTTCGAAATACTCGAGCGGGTCGCCCCAGTGGCCAATAAAATTGCCCTACCGCCGGCGCTTGAAGGTGTGCACAGTATCTTCCATATTTCCCAGCTGCGGAAGTACGTGCACGACCCTAGCCACGTGGTGGATTTTGGCCAGCTGGAGCTAAAGTTCGACTTATCCTACGTTGAAGAGCCAGTTCAAATCTTAGAACGCAAGGATAAGCTTCTGCGAAGTCGAGTGATCCCTCTTGTTCGCGTGCTCTGGAGGAACCATGCGACGGAAGAGTCGACATGGGAACTCGAGTCAGAGATGAAAGAAAAGTTTCCTTCATTATTTTCATAGAGGTAGGTTCTGTTCTTAAGTTTCGAGGACGAAACTTATTTTTAGTTGGTTATGGTGTAGTGCCCCGTCCCTACATCGTGCCCCGTTGTCCGTCCACGGGGTGCGCAAGAAAGGAACACTGTCGCTATCGACTCGGTCGGGACCGATAGGTCGGGATCGATCGAATCGATCGAACGGGAACGGTTGAATTAAGATCCATTCCACGTTATGGAATGCCTTCTTCGGAACCAAGTCCCATATTCAGCGGGTAGCGCCTCGAGGATTGACTCTGCGGTTGAGTCGGAAGAGACCTCCCGTTGCTCTGCTTTTCACGCCGCTTGCGTTGGTTTTGGCTTTGGTTTTCTGAATGCGTTTTCGTGAATGTTTTCGATGGTTTTCATGGTTTACATTTCGAACTCGCATCTCCTATCGAACTCTTGCATAATACAGTATTCTAATCGGTTGCTTGTGCGATTTCAGGTGATCGCGTAGGCGACGTCTAGCGCAGCCAACAAGTCCCTCGCCTCAAGCAAAAACTCAAGGTGAGTGGCTGACCTCCTTCATCTCGACCCTCTATTTCAAAAATGAGAACTTGGGTAATGGTAATGAAATGGAATGATTCGCTTGGAAAACACAAGTCCTATGTTTGAGTAGAGAAAAAGATGAATTGTGTAGAAAAGAGATAGAATTATTTTAGGCCTGCAAAATGAACAAGTAAATGAATTGTATGTTAACCTATCATGGTCTTGGACAACTTGTCGACAAGGGCGATGATTTCTTCGAGCGGCAACCCGGGGCCACGGGACCGACTCGGCCTAGGAAGAAACAGGTTATAGCCGAGCTGGGTAATAGGCAATCGGTAAGACGGGAACTTGCATCGGGGCTCGCTACTTGCGTTGCAAGGGTCCCGTATTGCCAGGCTATGTCCAAATGTCTAGTTAATGCCAAGTGACCTCCATATCAAACACTTGATATAAATTGTTATCAACTAACAAAGAAAGTGATGGTAAGTTTTATGTCGCACGGTGCGTCCTGCCGGAGGAAATCTTGGTGTAACTTAATGCTTCTTATGAAAATATCTAGGATGGCTAGAAAGACCACTAAAACCAAGTTGTATGATTTCATCTAAATTTTTGAACCAAATGAGAGCCTGGAAATTAATTAGCCACTCGCCAGTACATGTTGATTGTACTGATCCTCGCTCTCTCTACAGGTGCGATAGATCGGGAGGAGCGTGCTACGTGAAGGGAGGCAACGCTCGTGTGTTTTGAAGCTTCGTCCGTGCATCGAAGCTTGGATCAAACCTTTTTGAAGACTCCGCTGTTGAAGATCGAAGACAGATGGAGCGCCTTCCCACCATCCCAGGTGGTTTTGTAATTTTGGTTGTATAATCAAGGGATGAATGTATGTAATGGCTATCTCATCGACGTTCACTTTGTAATGGAGTCAGTTTGTAAAAAGCCAGCGCGGCGCCCTTGTATCGAGTCTGTAAAATGATATTCATTATTAATAAAGCTTATGTTTCCTTCTCTATAATGTGTGTTCAATTTACTCTGCGCATTCTCTTGTTGTTGTGTTTCGGATAACCTTATGACTATGCCTTGTGCGAGCGCAACTTAGGCGAGCACGGCATCACGCCCGGGGGACGACTATCGATTCTACGGAATCGGGGCGTGACAATATCCAGACACTACGACACTTGCTACGGGAAGGACACACTTCAAGCGTCCCAAACCCAAATAAGCTTCGGCGCCACCGGTTCTTCAATTGGTAACTTTACTTACTCAGCTGCTCGGCATAAAACCGAATTAACTAAACATATTATTCGTGACGAACTTTCTTTCACGACGGGTGAAAGCAAATCTTTACGAGATTATGTATCACTTTCTCTAAACCCCTCCTTTACTAAAGTGAGTAGGCAACAAGCTCGAAAGGAGGCCATTCGTCTCTTTAACGAGCAGAAAGCCGCTTTGAAAGCGGATTTTGAAAATATTAGTAAGTTAGCTATTACTTCTGATATTTGGACTACTAAATGGAGTTATGCTTATATTTGTATTATTGCACACTATATAGATGCACAATGGATGTTGCAAAAATGCATCATCTGTCTTAAACTTATAGAATGTCCACACACGGGCGCTGTAATTTCAAGTGAGATTTCAAGACACGTGCGTGAATATGATATTCACGCTAAAAAAATTTCTATCTCTTTGGACAATGCATCAAACAACAATGCTGCTATGTCTTCTTTGTCAGTAATTTTTAAGCCTATTTTAGAAGGTAGACTTATGCATGTTAGGTGTGCTTGCCATATAATTAACTTAGTTGTTAAAGAATGTTTAAAATTTTTTGAACCCCATTTAGACACTCTGCGACAATGCTTGCTCCACCTAAACTCGTCTCCAAGTAGACAACAAAGTTTTGCATGCACTTGCGCACATTTTGGTATGACTTTTAGAAGATTTGTGAAGGATATACCAACTAGGTTGAACTCCACCTACTTGATGTTGAAATCTGCAATTCCTTTTAAGAGTGCTATTACACATTATTGTACTTCGGATGTCACCTTTGACTATCAGGTTACTGATGATGATTGGGTAACAGCTGAAAGTGTTTGTGAATTTTTAGAATTTTTTTACAATGCTACATTAACTCTTTCTGGTGTTTATTATCCCACATCTTGCTTAGCTTTACGTGAACTTTGTAACATGTCTTATTTATTTTCTAAATATAGAGATTATCCAAATTTTGAAATTGCGGTGAGAAATATGGAAGCCAAATTCAGGAAATATTGGGGTGAAATACCTCTTTTATATTGTTTGGCTTCCATATTTGATCCTACAATCAAATTGGATGGCGTTGAGGTTTTATTAGATGGATATGGAGAATATATGGGTATAGACGTTACTGACATGAAGGCAGAAGTTAAAGTGGCTTTGGACAGGTTAGTTATACTGTACGAAGAAGGAGCAACGTCGACCCGACCAACTCAGGGGGGGCTAGTAGTAGCTCCGGCTTGGCGTCTAAGCTATCAGCAGCCGGTCGCATACTACAAAGGAAGAAACAAAAGCAATCTTTCCAACCTACTCAAGAGTTGTCTGCTTACCTTAACTCTTATCAAGACGAAGATGAGACTCCAGATCACTTCGCCGTTTTAGAATGGTGGAAGAGACACGACAAGAGATTTCATGTGCTTTCTAACATAGCACGTGATCTGCTGATGGTTCCGGTGTCGACGGTAGCATCGGAGTCCTGTTTTAGTGCAAGTTCGAGGATATTGAGCGATAGGAGGAGCCGCTTGAAGCCCGATATTTTGGAAGCAATCGTGTGCGTACAAGATTGGATGAATGCCGATAAAAGAACACAAAACCAGAAAGATGAAGAAGATCATGACATCCACGAGCTGGATTTGGAATCGCTTTCATTGCATGAAGGCGAACAACAATGAGGCTACGGTGCAAGGTATTAGGTACGTACATTTAAACTTATACATTTCAATTTTAAATTTTAACTTATACTTTTTTACTTATACTATTCAAATTTTATACTTTTTAAAAACTATTTTTACTTAGACTTTTATACTTTTTTACTTATACTATTTTTACTTATACTTTTATTCAATTTTAAATTTTTACTTATACTTTTATACTTTTTTACTTATACTATTCAAAAACTATTTTTTTTTTTACTTATACTATTCAAATTTTTAATTTTAACTTATACTATTCAAAATCTTTAACTTATACTTTCAAAAACTATTTTTTACTTTAAAAAAAAACATTTTTTAACTCCGCCTATGCCAAACAAGCATTTGCCGGTCCCAAGCCTGGATAAAGGAAGAGGGAGAAATATTTTTTTTAAATTTTTATAAATTTTTATAAACATTTGTAATATTTCTATAAACATTTTTGTATAAACATTTGTATATATTTGTATAAACATTTGTATTACAAACTATTACTAAATTATAAACATTTTTGTATTACTAAATTATAAACATTTATATACATATTTTGTATAAACATTTTATAAACATTTGTATTAAAAAGAAAACATTTTATAAACATTTTATAAACATATTTTGTATAAACATTTTATAAACATTTTATAAACATTTGTATAAACATAAAATTATAAACATTTTATAAATATTTTGTATAAACATTTTATAAACATTTAAGTTACAAATTTTTAAAATTAAAATACAAAAGAAAATGATTAAAAAACCAAATTAAAAAAAAACTGTAAAAAAAAAAAAAATCAAAAAACCGGGCCGGTCCGGTTAACCCGGCCTGAACCGGCCCGAACCGCCCAAGGCCCGGACCGGCCCGTGGTCCGGTTCAGCCCGGATCGACGGCCACTGGGCCGGGCTGGGTCCAGAGCAGCAAAACCAGGCCGGGCTTAGCCCGGACCGCAATTAACACTGGGCCGGTCCTGGACCGGCCCGAACCCGGTCAGGCCCGCAGCCTTTGGACCGTGGGCCGGCCCGGACCGGCCCGAAAAAACCATGAATCCAAACAAAGGAAGGAAAAATTAACTTTACCTTCATTTTACTCTCCTCCATTTTCTTTTCTCTTAAATTTTTTTTCCCTCCCCACAAAAGTTTCCAAACACAGTGTAAGAGAGAGCCATGTGGCCAACTGTTGGAATCGGTCTCTCCTTTTCCAGATGAGACTTTGATTATATTTTGTTTTCCATTATGTGAGCTTTATAATTTAAAATTATTTCTTTATATACATTGTTGTTGATTATGGTTGACTAATTTATTGAAAATATGTTATTGTCATTCAATTGTATAGTTATTTCTATTAAGATTGGAATTAACTAATATAAGAAATGAGAAATAAATTTTTTTAATATTTGTTGTTGGTTTTTTTTTTTTTTTTTTTGAAATCCATTTGTTGTTGGTTGTTTATTAGTCTTTAATTATTACTGTTTGTTGGGAAATTGCGATAACGTCAATTGTATCATGGTCGATGGAAAAAATATATGTATAAAAATATTAAACTTTGAGGTAGCACTCCATGGTGTCATCGTCTTCATAATGGCAAGCTAAAGACCTGAAGCATATAATGCGTCCATTACGATTGAATATGGAAAAAAAAAAATATGTATAAAAATATTAAATTTTGAGGTAGCACAGTTATCATCGATATCTTAGAAATTCTAGGTTTTGAATTGTGTCGAGCTCGATGGCTAACATTGATGGCGTTGTAGTCTGGATCGAGCTCGATGGCTAATATTAATGGCGTTGTTGTCTGGATTGAAGAGGCCTACGAATTCGGTTGGAAATTAATAGCAGTAGTATATATATATATATATATATATATATATAAAAGTACTTTATGTGTATTTTAATTAGAATATAGGTCAGATGTCGTCTTTTCGTCTTTTCAAGTGACTATTCATGTGTGTATGTAATTTTTTACAATGCTAAGAGATTCTAAGTACGAATTTTATTTTTTTAAATTTTATATTGAGAATAATAATCTTTAAAAAATAGTAATGACAGAAAAATTTATTATCATTAGAATACGAAAAGTGGATATTTTTGAAAAGAATATTTTTACGGAGAAGTCTATTTTTCACTTATATAGTAGAATCGTATAGTAGATTAGATTAGATAATCCAGCTGATTACGTTATGTACAAGAGTTTCTTGTTCCGGAGATCACACACTAATCCAATATTCAAAGATGGTAAGCCAACCACCACAATAGGCACCTTAGAGTTTGGCGGTTGAAAACTTTTGGAAAGTAAACAAAACTAAGCGATCCATATGATATTCGCAACAGTCAGAGAGACGTTGGCATGGGGACTTCCCCCAGTAAAGTGGAGAAGGATAGAGACCTCTCTTTACTGCTTCACCTAAGAAAGAGAGTTCGGATCTAGAACAAACAAAGGGGTAGCCACTTGACAGAGAAGACATGGCAGAACTAAACCAAGTGAGCAATGAGAGGACGGGTTAGCTACGACTCACTAAAGAGAAAGTTGGGTCATTTCGGTCGACTAAGCTAAAGACTACGAAATCGACCAACGACCGTCATCGTTCAGTCCGACTAGTTCTCGGATGGTACACTGATCCAGATCAGGGTCCTGCGAGCCCCGTTTAGGTGTGCTCGATTAGCAAACTTCATAGGTGTGCGCAGAGGTTGTTCCCACGTGTCCACAAATAGCGAAATGAGGTACACAAGATGTACGTACCTACGTAGTGGCATCCACCATTTAAAGGATGTTAAATTTTACCTCAGTATTATTAGCTTCGTCCGCAGTAAAGCATCAGGTTCTCACCAACAATTCCAATCCTGAGGCCTCATCTTCAGCTCTGTTCGCATGGCTTAATCTGCAACAAATCAAGTATAGTTACGTCCTATTGGAACAATTCTCCTCAGAGGAAGAAGTTTTATCGAGGCTACCCAGACAATAGAGGATGCAATCATGCAAGGATCAAGACCCAGACTCTATGGATAGATCAGGTATGGCTCACTATCTGAACAACTCGGCCCAAATCTATGGATAGATCTGTTGCAAGTTCAAATCCAAAAAACTGATAACAGATTATGCTAATATTGTTTAAATTGCAGCAAAAATTTACCCACATCGTGCTCCCTCAAACTACAAGATAGATTTGAAATCTATAATATAAAGAACAGTGGGTTTTTGGTCCGACCCATGTGTAATGACCCGCTCCGTCCTAGCAGAACGCCGATTCAAACGGCAAGTTCAACGACTCAAACGAGCCGTCGACCCGAAGAGTTGGCATCGTCCAGATAAAGAATCGATGCAAGGCTTACATTGGTCCGTCAAGATAAAGCCAGACTTAGACTTTCAAAGGCGCGCTCGGAGTGTCGCTCGGCCGATGCGAACATCGCTAAGGTGGGTGGCTCCGATGAACCCGTCTTTGCTTAGCCTAGACACATAATAATACGGACACTATCACTGAAATCGCTAGGCGATAACATCGCGCATTCTAATAAATGACCCAACGCACCTAGCTAAGGGAATAATCTCATCTTGTATGCTTGTATAGAATATGGAAAGGAACATGGAAAAAATGTAAGAACTCTCGTACCGCGCTCCACATTCGTGCTAAGGCACAGACTTATATTCGAGTTCCCTATGCGTTCAATAATGAAACAACGAATGGATTACAACAATGAAACGGGAAGACTATCAACATAGTCGTTCCAAGTAGAGTATAGCAACATTGAAAGATTATGGGACCGATGGATCGCCAAGACGACTCCCGCACGGGGAGTTGCATAATGTGTGAATGAAAGAATGAATGGATAAGTGAATGAATGAACCAACGAATGAAAGCATGAATACGTGAATGAATCAATGAACGAACAAACAAGTGAAAGAAAGAAAGGATAAATAAAAGATAAGATGGAAAGGAATGGTTAACGACAGGTATGACGGGCACGTGCAACGGGGCTCGCTACCCGTGCTGTACGGACGCCAACCTGGTCGATAACGCATTATAGCTAAGGGTTAGCCTACGACTCGGAGACAGCCGTTAAGTTAAATGACAAATAATACGAAATGGTCGTGGACAATCCCCTCGTATACGGGAGGTGGGACATATAAGCGATTTCCAGCGGCCCGGTCAAAGGGAGGACGTGGCCGGTCCGGACGGAAATCAAAATGGCTTACGGGCTGCCTGGGTGTGGACTTGGCCATCCAGGGGACGTAAGTGCAGCAGTATTTTCAAGAGACTAACGGGGTGTGTGCCAGCCTGCACCCTACGTTAGTTGAAAAATACAACGGCTTGGATGTCCAAAATGGCTTGTGATGCCAGCGACCGGTGCATATAGATTTAAGTGGGCTTTGTTGGTGGCAATCCACGTGCAAGTCCTTGCATTAAAATCAAAGTGGTCTAAGTTAATCTGAACAAAACGTCCTCTGAACAGACATTGAAATGTATCACACCAAATGATAATGAATACGTCGTACAATGAGTTAGAGAATACGCCTACGACGCTCTAGAAACTGAGGCAGGGACACGTCCATGATATTGAATGTTTCCAAGAATCACGTTATGATATTACACATGAATTGTTTGACTAACTTGGTTTACTTTGGACAGGGAAGGCCGGACGGTAAGTATGGGTAAGTCGTGCATGTATTTCCATGCGACACTTGAATTTTAGAAACACGGGATAGGTTATGACATATGCCATGAAATTGATCCTAAGGCAAGATTAGAAAGACAATGAATGATAGAGATGCACAAAAGTAAAGGGAACGTGTTTGGTAATGATAGCATTGTGGACGAGCTAGCCTCCCCACCAATGCATAACAATGTACTGATAACCCCACAGTCTGCTTGCAGGAAGTAGAAAACGTCGGCGGGTGCGGAGCTTTCCTCGAACGTGCTAAGGCGCGGAGCTACCTCTCGAGCCTTGGAGCGTTACAAGGAGCTGGAGCACCATATACAGGACATAATGTATTGGAACATCGCCATGAATCATTTCATCTTGTAAACTACTTGGCACGCCTTTTATGTTTCAGAGAGAGAGAGAGCGCTTGAGCGACTTATAATATCGGCCTAGCGCCGCTTGTAAACTTCTTGAATATCAATAAAGAGTTGAATTCGCTTCAATTTGTGTTCATTTACTTTCCGCTGCAAATGGGGACATTCTGTGCGACTCTGTGGCCTAGCTCAAATCGGCCGTTTCTGGACTTAGCCTTGCACGGACGCAACCTAGGCCCGTACGGCATCACGCCTTAGCGAGGACGATCGTTTCTGCGGGAGCGAGACGTGACATAGTGGTATCAGAGCACGGCTTTACGTCCTTGGACTTCATTTCGATTCTCTCAGTTTTGAAAGCTCGGTTTTGAAATAAAAGAAGTGTACTCTCTCTCGTTGTGCCTTGGGATGTTCCATACAATAAGTCTAATATTTTCAAAAGCTCGTACAAGTACTCGGTTGGAGGGATCGATAGGCGAAGGCCTTTGTGCTGAACCACGACGTACTTGAGTTGGAAGGAACCGATGCTAAGAGTTAGCAAAATGCAAGACATGCTTGAATAACCTTACGCTGACAATAGTGAACGAGTACACGAGACCGAAGTATAGTTCGAACGGAATGGTTATGCAGGCAGCCTTTTGGCTAAGTTGTGCCGAGTATCGCGCACCTAGACTTTATGGTGCAAACGAGTTGCGAGCGAGATTAACTATCGCTTGGACGAGAATAAGGAAGACTTAGAACGTATGTTGATAGAGACGCTACTTGATCGGCGCTAAAGCGAACACAGGGAAATAGTTCTTAGATTTTGAAGAATGAGCGAACGCGCAATTGGACATGTCGATCGGGAGTCGAATAACCTTTTGAGGATTTGTAGAATGACTTGACTCCGAGTGGTGTATGTGATAGCTTCGAAGAAGGAAAAGAGCGAGTGTCAACGACTAGTCGAATGGCTCGAACCCTGAGTGGTGTATGGACGTTATAGAAATTGTTCGAGCGAAACTAAAAGATTTACGGATAGAACGAGTATGTCGACAAGCGACAATATCGCACAATGTCTTAGAACGAGTAACACTTAGTTGGTTTTGACTTTGATTGTCTCAAACGAGATATCGTTCGGATGAATTAAAAATGCGTAGTGTGAATTACGAAATGATATAATAGAGAGTCGGAACGATGAAACATATAATGGTCTTGATCGAAGAAACTTAGATGATCGCGCATACGATTTTGGATTGATTCAAATAAATTGTGACTTGAGTTTGAACAACGATCTTGAAACTAGCTTGAAGAATAGCAGTTGAACTTGATCTTGAATATTAAATAAAATTATGGAATATCCAACTCGGACAACAGCATCAACGTACGACTCGAAATCGATTGCAAAGGAAGATCGTCAGGTTACGCATATCATCGATGGTATTGAGGCGTATCAAAGATCGATATGCGATAACTCGGGGGTACTCTGACTCGGCGAATGACGATCGTGCAAATGTCATTGTTCCGTTGGATGATATACTTGAGATGTTAAAAAAAATGTGTCGAGGAAAAGATAGACTTGGCTCGAGAATTTTCTAGTTGAACGCATGACAGTCAGACTGTCAAATTGATTTGGCTTTGATGAAAATGAGAATGCTTGGATTTGCTTCGTTAACAACCACAATTTTGACGTTCTTGTCTTATGCGAGTGCAACTCCAGCCTCGCACATGCGTCGCGCCGGATTAGGACGATCACTCTGCGTGAGCGCTGATATGGTGATTCATACAGCGGGAGTGATTAAACTTGGATGGCGTGGCAATTTGATTGCTTCGACTTGTGGTTTCACGTGAAGGTAAACTTGGGAATGACTTGGTGTGCTTGATGATTAAACTTGAGGATTGAGTAGGTCCAATCCGCGTATCGAGAATGGGTTAGTCTAAAACTCAAACAAGTGTTACGCCCCGATGAGAATGATTATTCCGTGGAAGCGTTGCATGGTGATTCATGAACCGTCGTGGATAATCGGACTCGCATGAGATTGGGACGCAATGTATTGTCGAGCTGGATGACCTCGTGATCGAATACACGAATTGGGTAGAACTGGTGATTGAACAAAATTGAATAAGTGCAACGTAAGTCTTGATGCCAATTACGTGATCATGCTCGATGTTTAAAAATTTGAGTGAAACGAACTTGGGTAGAAACTCCCTACAAGCAAACAAATAGTCTGAACATAGGATTTGGGGCGAGTGTCGTGCAACGACCTTGCGCGACGAGCCACGGACCTGACGTGTAACTATGACCTTGTGAGCTGACCTAGCGGATAGGCGGATGACCCTATATCGAGTGATTGAACCTGTGCGATCGATATTAGAGTATCGTCTGGACGGACGATAGACTTGGGGCAACAAGACTTAGAGTAGGACGGGGACTTAGGAGTGTGCGTGAATGACAACGAGAATGGCCCCAAATGAAGGGAATGATAGGAATGGATGATGCGCAAGTAAAGTTGGAATATCGAATTGAATCAATGATCGGAAGACGTACTCGATGATAGTGCAAAACTTGGTCTCGAATCGGACGAAAATTACTTAGACTTGGTCGACTTCGCTAAGAAGAAATCGTATTGATTTCGTTGGCAAGAGCGCTTGAGAAGCAAATCGAATCATCTCGAGGACCGAGATAAACGATATGTGATACACACATGAGTTCGGTTTTAAATCGAAGTTAGCAAAACGATCGGCAAATCGAAACTATCACGAGTAGCTTGTCCGACTTCGCTAATCGCTAAGCGTGGTTGAAATGTACGTATTCGGGGGACGCCTTGGATACGTGCACGATCCAAACTCAGCGATATGATGAACTCAAATACAGCTGCAAGTGGGTATTGAAATGCGCATGAACAAATGAGTGAGTTTGCCTCAGCCTATGACTCTCGTGTTTGAGAATTTTAACGCTCCTCGTACGACCATTTCAGTCCCATGATACGTTAAAATAGCAACAAAGTCGAAGAAACGCGACAATTGAATAAGAACCATCAACTCTGAAATGAATGAAAAGCCATTAAATAAAATCGACCAAACGTATGCGACACGGAACTTGGAAAGGTACCGAGCATGGTTCGATGCCATCAAACGATAAAACCGTTCGATAGAATTGTTTATGAAACACGATAACACGAGTTAAGGAATGGTAGGATGACCTGCACTCAGGAAGTCTCGAGGACGAGACTTGTTTTGAGTGGTGTATTATGTAATGACCCGCTCCACCCTAGCAGAACGTCGATTCAAACGGCAAGTTCAACGACTCAAACGAGCCGTCGACCCGAAGAGTTGGCATCGTCCAGATAAAGAATCGATGCAAGGCTTACATTGGCCAGTCAAGATAAAGCCAGACTTAGACTTTCAAAGGCGCACTCGGAGTATAGCTCGGCCGATGCGAACATCACTAAGGTGGGTGGCTCCGATGAACCCGTCTTTGCTTAGCCTAGACACATAATAATACGGACACTATCACTGAAATCGCTAGGCGATAACATCGCGCATGCTAATAAATGACCCAACACACCTAGCTAAGGGAATAATCCCATCTTGTATGCTTGTATAGAATATGGAAAGGAACATGGAAAAATATAAGAACTCTCGTACCGCGCTCCACGCTCGTGCTAAGGCACAGGCTTATATTCGAGTTCCCTATACGTTCAATAATGAAACAATGAATGGATTACAACAATGAAACGGGAAGACTATCAACATAGTCGTTCCAAGTAGAGTATAGCAACATTGAAAGATTATGGGGCCGATGGATCGCCAAGGCGACTCCCGCACAGGGAGTTGCATAATGTGTGAATGAAAGAATGAATGGATAAGTGAATGAATGAACCAATGAATGAAAGAATGAATACTTGAATGAATCAATGAACGAACAAACAAGTGAAAGAAAGAAAGGATGAATAAAAGATAAGAAGAAAAATAATGGTTAGCGACAGGTATGACGGGCACGTGCAACGTGGCTCGCTACCCACGCTGTACGGACGCCAACCTGGTCGATAACGCATTATGGCTAAGGGTTAGCCTACGGCTCGAAGACAGCCGTTAAGTTAAATGACAAATAATACGAAATGGTCGTGGATAATCCCCTCGTATACGGAAGGTGGGAGATATAAGGGATTTCCAGCGGCACGGTCAAAGGGAGGACGTGGCCGGTCCGGACGGTAATCAAAATGGCTTACGGGCTGCCTGGGTGTGGACTTGGCCATCCAGGGGACGTAAGTGCAGCAGTATTTTCAAGAGACTAACGGGGTGTGTGCCAGCCCGCACCCTACATTAGTTGAGAAATACAACGGCTTGGATGTCCAAAATGGCTTGTGATGCCAGCGACCGGTGCATATAGATTTAAGTGGGCTTTGCTGGTGGCAATCCACGTGCAAGTCCTTACATTAAAATCAAAGTGGTCTAAGTTAATCTGAACAAAACGTCCTCTGAACAGACATTGAAATGTATCACACCAAATGATAATGAATACGTCGTACAATGAGTTAGAGAATACGCCTACGATGCGCTAGAAACTTAGGCAGGGACACGCCCATGATATTGAATGTTTCCAAGAATCACATTATGCTATTACACATGAATTGTTTGACTAACTTGGTTTACTTTGGACAGGGAAGGCCGGACGCTAAGTATGGGTAAGTCGTGCATGTATTTCCATACGACACTTGAATTTTGGCAACACGAGATAGGTTATGACATATGTCATAAAATTGATCCTAAGGCAAGATTAGAAAGACAATGAATGATAGAGATGCACAAAAGTAAAGAGAACGTGTTTGATAATGATAGCATTGTGGGCGAGCTAGCCTCCCCACCAGTGCATAACAATGTACTGATAACCCCACAGTCTGCTTGCAGGAAGCAGAAAACGTCGGCGGGTGCGGAGCTTCCCTCGAACGTGCTAAGGCATGGAGCTACCTCTCGAGCCTTGGAGCGTTACAAGGAGCTGGAGCACCATATACAGGACATAATGTATTGGAACATCGTCATGAATCATTTCATCTTATAAACCACTTGGCACGCCTTTTTTGTTTCAGAGAGAGAGAGAGCTTGAGCGACTTGTAATATCGGCCTAGCGTCGCTTGTAAACTTCTTGAATATCAATAAAGAGTTGAATTCGCTTCAATTTGTGTTCATTTACTTTCCGCTGCAAATGGGGACATTCTGTGCGACTCTGTGGCCTAGCTCAAATCGGCTGTTTCTGGACTTAGCCTTGTACGGGCGCAACCTAGGCCCGTGCGGCATCAAGCCTTAGCGAGGACGATCGCTCCTACGGGAGCGGGGCGTGACACCATGTGCTTTGGTTCAACGATGATGAAAGGACTAAATTGTCCCTCTCTATAAGAGAGAAAGAGGTCCCATGTTGGGTGCGGAGCAACCGGTTGTTCCAACGGCACCCCCGTCTCCAGCTCCTCTTACACCGTCCCTCCCTCTGCCGTCTTCGCTCCATACTCGCCCACGTCGTCGTTGTCGGCCTCTTCCGCAAGCCCTTCGTCGCAAGTAGCCTCCTCCGTCGCGCCGTCGACGCCGACCATTCCTTTGCTTCCTCCCTCTTCTCCGCCATGACCAACCCCAACCCCTTCTCCTTCAACACCGCCATCGCCATCTCTGCCGACCTACTCTCCATCTACTCCCAAATGTTCCGCTGCCGCGTCCCTCCCGACTCCCACACCTTCTCTTTCTTCCTCAATACCACCACCGCCGCCGCCGCCATCAGGTCGCTCCACGCACACGCCCTCCTTCTCAGATTTTGGTCTGACCACTTCGTGTAAACTGTCCTGACCATCGTCTACTCCCGATGCGGCTCCGTCGACCACGCCCTGCGGGTGTTCGACGGAATGCCGCACAGGGGCGTCGTCTCTTGGACCGTCGTCGTCTCGGGCCTCGCCGCCCTCGGACGTCCCACGACGGCCCTGTGCGTCTTCGCCTCCATGAGGCCCCAAGCCGCCCCGAACGCCGCCACCGTGGTCTTTGCTGTGTCCGCCTCCGCTAAGCTAGGGTCCCTGGCGCTGGCCCGGTGCCTGCACGCCTACGTCGAGAAGGCCGGGTTCGGAGGCCGCATCTCCGTCCGAAACTTCCCGGCGCTAGCCCGGTGCCTGCACACCTTCGTCGAGAAGGTCGGGCTCGTGTCCGTGCCATTATGGCACGGGTTATCCACTAGTCTATAATATAAATCACAGTAGGTTTTTGGTCCGACCCATGTGCTTTGGTTCAATAATGATGAAATGACTAAATTGCCCCTCTCTCTATAAGAGAGGAGGAGGTCCCATGTTGGGTGCAGAGCAACCAATTATTCCAACGGCACCCCCGTCTCTAGCTCCTCTTGCATCGTACCTCCCTTCGCCGCCTCCGCTCCATCCTCGCCTACGCCGTCATCGCCGAACTCTTCCATAACCCCTTCGTCGCAAGCAGCCTCCTCCACCGCACCGCCGACGCCGACCCTTCCTACGCTGCCTCCCTCTTGTTACGCCCCGATTCCGTAGAATTGATAGTCGTCCCCCGGGAGTGATGCCGTGCGAACCAAAGTTGCGATCGTACAAGGCATAGTCATAAGGTTATCCGAAACACAACATCAAGTTAGAGTACGCAGAGAAATTGAATGACACATTTGGAATAGAAATAGACTTTTTCATTGATGATAATAAAACTTTACATATACTCCCTTACAATCATTGTCGCGCGGGCTACAACATGACTCGACTTATAAAATGAACGCCGATGAGATAGTCGTTCCATACATTACATCCCCTTTTTACAAGCAAAATATAATATCTTTCCACCTGCTATCGAGGCGAGTCGAGCCGCCATCTTCTTTTGGACTGAGTACGGGTCTTCTTCAAAAGGATTCCAGAAAACAAGCCTTTACACGCGGACGAGGCTTCAAAAGGGTTCACTTCGCCTTGAGCTTTCAATTGGCACGCCCTTCGTAGTTCGGGGTACCTGCGTGGAGAGCGAGGATCAGTACATTACACTTTGTACTGGTGCGTGGCTATTTAAGTTCCAAGCTCTCATTTGGTTGAAGAGTGTAATTGACTTAAAGTATGAATATTTCTAACCATCCTAATGAATTACAAACAAGCATATGACAAGCATAGTAAAATTTACGTTGAAACTTACCGACGGCGGCCGTGCCGCGCCTTATGAAACTTACCATGTTCTTCCCTGTCAATTGTTATCATTTTCATACCAAGTGCAATATTTCGTGTGTTGGTCACTGACTCCCAGAGCCATCGTGGACGCCTCTAGCTTTTGTTAGATGGGGTCCTTTCAGCGTGAGTAGCGAGCCCCGCTGCAAGTCCTCGCCTAACCCGTGCCCAGCACAGCTAATTATTTGTTTCCCTTTGCCCGCATCGGTCCCGTGGCCTCGGGTTGCCGTGCGGGGAAACGCTCACCTTGTCGACAAGTTGTCCATGACCGTGCAAAGACATGTTTTTTAGTTGTTAAGACATAGCCTACTCTTTCTTTTTGAGAACTTGCTCATTCATTCGTGTTCGTGCACTTGTATTTATCTTTTCATCCGCATCAACATTATCGACTTTGCCTAAGAAGGGGGTCGAGAAGAGAAGGGTCAGCCACTCACCTTGAGTTTACTTCGATGAGAGAACTTGTTGGTCGCGCTAGACGTCGCCTACGCGATTACCTGAAATCATACAAGCAACCGATTAGAACACTGCATTATTCAAGGAGTTCGATAGGAAATGCGAGTTCGAAATGCAAGCCATGAAAACCATTGAAAATATTCATGAAAGCGCATTCAGAAAACAAAGCCAAAACCAACGCAAGCGGCGTAAAAAGCAGAGCAACGGGAGGTCTCTCCCGACTCAGCCGCAGAGTCAATCCTCGAGGCGCAGCCCGCTGAATATGGGACTTGGTTCCGAAGAAGACAGTCCATAACGAGGAATGGGTCTTAATTCAACCGTTCCCATTCGATCGACTCGGCCGATCCCGACCTATCGGTCCCGACCGAATCGATAGCGACAGTGTTCCTTTCTCGCGTACCCCGTGGACAGAGTACGGGGCACGATGTAGGAACGGGGCACTACACCATAACCGACTAATAAAAAGTTTCGTCCTCGAAACTTAAGAATAGAACCTACCTCTACGAGAACAATGAAGGGAACTTCTCCTTCATTTCAGACTCAAGCTCCCACATCGACTCCTCGACCGAATGGTTTCTCCAGAGGACACGGACTAGAGGAATAGCACGGTTGCGGAGGAGTTTATCCTTGCACTCCAAGATTTGTATCGGCTCTTCGACATATGATAAGTCCGCCTTCAGGTCCAGCTTACCCAACTCTACCACATGCCCCGGATCGTGTACGTACTTCCGCAATTACGAGACATGGAAGACGTCATGTACCTCTGACAATGTCGGCGGCAAGGCGAGTTAGTAAGCTACCGGGGCGACTCGCTTCAATATTTCGAATGGGCCAACAAATCTTGGGCTCAACTTTCCTTTCGTACCGAACCGGAAAACTCCACGCATAGGCATCACCTTCAGGAATACATGGTCGCCTTCCGAGAACTCGAGGGGGCGTCGGTGCGTGTCGGCATAGCTTTTCTGTCGACTTTGTGCTATCTTCAATCTTTCTCGTATCAACTTGACCTTCTGCACAGTCTGCTCCACCAGCTCCGGACCAAGTATCTGCCGTTTCCCGACTTCATCCCAGCAAATGGGCGATCTACACTTCCGGCCGTACAAAGCTTCATACGGCGCCATTTGGATGCTGGACTGATAGCTGTTGTTGTATACAAACTCGGCCAGTGGTAGATGGACGTCCCAACTTGACTTCAAGTCGATCGCATAGAGTCGCAACATGTCTTCGAGAATTTGGTTCACCCGCTCTGTTTGGCCGTCAGTCTGAGGATGATAAGCTGAGCTGAACTTCAACTTGGTCCCCAGTGCTGAATGTAGACTACTCTAGAAGCGCGCTACGAACCGTCCATCCCGATCCGAGACGATAGAAACTGGGACCCCGTGCAGCCGAACTATTTTATCAAGATATATCTGAGCAAGGCGGTCGACGCTCCAAGTAACTTTGATGGCGATAAAGTGCGCTGACTTGGTTAGTCGATCGACGATGACCCAGACGGCGTCGTTTCCCCGCGGCGTCCTCGGTAAGCCAACAACAAAGTCCATAGTGATGTGATCCCATTTCCACTCTGGAATGGCAAGGTTCTGCATCTCCCCGCCCGGTCGCTGATGCTCGGCTTTGACTTGCTGACAGGCCATACATTTTGACACAAAGAGCGCTACGTCCCTCTTCATGCCGTGCCACCAAAAGACAACGTGGAGGTCCTTATACATTTTGGTGCTGCCAGGATACAAGGAATATTTTGCATAGTGCGCCTCCGTCATTATCTCCTTTCTAAGTTCTATGTCGTCCGGTACGCATAGCCGTCCCTTCACGCGCAACACTCCCGACTCGTCCTCTGCAAAGTCGGACGCTTTCCCTGTCGATATCAGTTTCCGCATCTTCTCCAGGTAGGGGTCGTCCTTCTGTGCAGACTTGATCCTCTCCAGTAGGCTCGGTTCCACCCGCAGTTGTGCCAGTTTCACGTCTCTGAAACGAACTCGAAGCTCGATGCCCATTCCTTCTAAGTCACGCAGCAGTCGATCGTTGATGCATAATGAAGCTAAGTACTTTCGGCTCAGCGCATCCGCTACCACATTTCCCTTGCCCGGCGTGTAGTCGATCGATAAGTCATAGTCTTTGATTAGTTCGAGCCATCGCCTCTGCCACAAATTCAGTTCTTTCTGGGTGAAGAGATACTTGAGGCTTTTGTGGTCCGTATAAATCCTGCACGCCACGCCATCGAGATAGTGATGCCACAGCTTCAACGCAAACACAATCGCCGCCAATTCTAGGTCATACGTGGGGTAGTTCTTCTCGTGCGGCTTCAACTGCCGGGAAGCAAAAGATATCACCTTATCCCACTGCATGAGCACACACCCCAAGCCCTGGCCAGAAGCATCGCTGAAGATTTGAAATCCCTCCGTCCCTTCAGGAAGAGCAAGTATCGGGGCCGAAATGAGCTGTTGTTTGAGCTCCTGGAAGGAAACTTCACAGTCGTCTGACCACTGGAATGCGACTCCTTTCTGGGTGAGGCGAGTCAACGGCGATGCAATCTTCGCGAAGTCCTTCACGAAGCGTCGGTAGTATCCCGCCAAGCCTAGGAAGCTTCGAATTTTGCTAACTGATGCGGGCCGTTTCCAATCAGCAACTGCCTCGACTTTCTTCGGATCGACTGCGATGCCCGCAGCGGAGATGACGTGCCCAAGGAATGAGACGCTGTCCAGCCAGAACTCGCACTTGCTCATCTTCGCATACAACTGATTCTTTCGAAGGGTTTGGAGTACCGTCTGCAGATGCTCTGCATGTTGCGCTCGATCCTTCGAGTAGACGAGGATGTCGTCGATGAAGACTACTACGAACTTGTCAACGAACGGATGGAACACCCGATTCATTAGATCCATGAAAACGGCAGGGGCATTTGTCAGACCGAACGACATTACCAAGAACTCGTAGTGGCCATAACGAGTACGGAAGGCAGACTTCGGCACATCATCTGGCTTGACTTTTAGTTGGTGATAACCCGATCGCAGATCAATCTTCGAAAACACGGTTGCACCTTAGAGCTGGTCGAACAAGTCGTCGATGCGGGGCAGGGGGTATTTGCTTCGGACGGTAGCTTTATTCAATTCTCGATAGTCAATGCAGAGTCGCATCGATCCATCCTTTTTCTTTACGAATAGCACGGGCGCACCCCACGACGAGACACTCGGACGGATAAACCCTATGTTGAGCAATTCCTGAAGTTGTGCCTTCAATTCTTTCAATTCTGCAGGAGCTATTCTGTACGGAGCCTTCGATATCGGATGGGTGTCGGGAAATGTGTCGATGGTGAACTCTATTTCTCGATCGGGAGGCATGCTGGGTAGCTCGTCCGGGAACACGTCTGGGAATTCTACCACAACGTCGGTCTGACCCGCATTTGTACCATCCTGTCGCATATCTCGAACGGAAGCTAGATAGCCTTCGCACCCGGAATGCAGTATCCGTCGAGCCGATATTGCGGAGATCACCATGCAAGTCGGCGACGCCTCACCACACGAGTAGCAGAATTCAGGTACTCCAGGCATGCAGAATGTGACCCTCTTTTCAGCGCAGTCTATGGTTGCGTTGCACGGCCCGAGCCAATCCATTCCCAAAATGATGTCAAAGTCCTTCATATCTAGAACTATCACATCCAGACCGATCTTTTGACTGCCGATACAGATAATCCCACCGGCGCAAGCTAAGTTTGTGAGAATTGGTGTACCCGAAGGTGTGCTTACGCTAAGGTCGAGATCTAATAATATTACAGGAAATTTGTGCTCGACGGCGAAGTCCGCCGATATAAAACTATGCGAAGCGCCTGAATCAAATAACACACGAGCAGGTATATTATTGAATTTTAGTATATCTGACACTACCGTATCTGATGCCATCGCTTCATCTCGAGTCATGGCGTAGACGCGGCCCTGAGTGTTGGGGCGACGATCTCGGCCATTTTGCGGTACGGGTTGAGTGGGCGGAGGAGGTCGAGGCGCCTGTCCTCGATTCTCTTGTCGGTGTTGTTGGGGCGAGGCGTTATGAGTCTGACAAAAGCTTGGATAATTTGGAGCCGTGTGACCCCTCTGTCCGCAAGCGAAACATTCAACATTGCGGAAAAAGCAGTGGCTTTCACGGTGTCCAAGTCGCCCGCAATTAGAGCACTTAGGTATTGTCTTCTCACCCTTGTAGCTGCCGTTATTTGGACGCTTTGACGCGTCGTTGTTGCCTCCCTTATGGCTAGGACGTTTGTGATTGGAGTTGCGCACAACGTCGTCAGCACTGGAAGGATGCAGGTTCTCAAGGCGGAGCGCGTGATTCAGAGCCTCACCCACGATCTTGTACTCCGGGACCCCGACATGTGCACCGATAGAGTGTCGCAGACCCACTTCGAACCGTCGCACACGACACTCTTCAGTTGGCAGAAACTGGCCAGCAAACTTAGACAACTTGTTGAATTCCGCGGCGTACTGTTCCACCGTCCTGCTCCTTTGCTTCAACTGTATGAATTCATTCTCCTTCGCTTGAAGAACGGCTGACGAAAGGTACTGGAGTTCGAAAGCTTTGCGGAACGTGGCCCAAGAAATCGGTGCGGTGGTGTTGTCCGGTCGGATCGCTCGCTTACGCACAGCCTACCAGTCGTGTGCGTTCAACCGTAGCCGAAGTTGTGCGCAGGCGACTTGCTTCAATTCTTCAATGCCAAGAAGCTCAAAGTGATCTTCCAGCTCTTCCAACCAGTCGATCGCCATGGAAGGACCCTCGATGCCGCTGAAGGAAGTACGGCACGCCTTCTTGAATTCTGACACTTCAAAGTTGTACTTTTTCGGTGCCGCTGGTTGACGTTCGGGATCCTCCGTGTCGACATCAATGGGTTGAACCGCCGGCACGGTGACGGTAGGCATAGTCGCAGAATTCCCGTTGGCCGCCATTGTCTGGACGATCTGCTGTAAGGTATCTAGCTGCTTTTGCTGAAGCTTGGCATGTGCATCAAAGCGAGCTTCGAAGCGAGCTTCGAACTGGGCCTGTCGTTTCTCTACCTGCTGAAGCCGGTTCTCGGACTGGTTTCGCTGCGCCTCCATCATGCGCAACATCCTTTCGATTGTATCGTTAGAAGGTCCGGCCTGCGGACGATGCGAACTACTAGAGCCGCTTGAGGCACTCTGTTCTTGCTCAGTCGTAGGTTTCGTCACTTCTGCGATACGAAGGCAAACGCATCAGTCACAAATTATTACGGACTCATTGTATGGAACAACTTATCTCATCGATGCGAGGTCAAAGGTTTAGAACTCTAGACGCGAGGCCAAAGGATGTAAAGCCGTGCTCCGATACCATTATGTCACGCCCCGATTCCGTAGAATCGATAGTCGTCCCCCGGGCGTGATGCCGTGCGAACCTAAGTTGCGATCGCACAAGGCATAGTCATAAGGTTATCCGAAACACAACATCAAGTTAGAGTACGCAGAGAAATTGAATGACACATTTGGAATAGAAATAGACTTTTTTATTGATGATAATAAAATTTTACATAGACTCCCTTACAATCATTGCCGTGCAGGCTACAACATGACTCGACTTACAAAATGAACGCCGATGAGATAGTCATTCCATACATTACATCCCCTTTTTACAAGCAAAATATAACATCTTTCCACCTGCTATCGAGACGAGTCGAGCCGCCATCTTCTTTTGGACTGAGTACGGGTCTTCTTTAAAAAGATTCCAGAAAATAAGCCTTTACACGCGAACGAGGCTTCAAAAGGGTTCACTTCGCCTTGAGCTTTCAAGTGGCACGCCCTTCGTAGTTCGGGGTACCTGCATGGAGAGCGAGGATCAGTACATTACACTTTGTACTGGTGCATGGCTATTTAAGTTCCAAGCTCCCATTTGGTTGAAGAGTGTAATTGACTTAAAGTATGAATGTTTCTAACCATCCTAATGAATTGCAAACAAGCATATGACAAGCATAGTAAAATTTACGTTGAAACTTATCGACGGCGGCCGCGCCGCGCCTTATGAAACTTACCATGTTCTTCCCTGTCAATTGTTATCATTTCCATACCAAGTGCAATATTTCGTGTGTTGGTCACTGACTCCCAGAGCCATCGTGGACGCCTCTAGCTTTTGTTAGACGGGGTCCTTTCAGTGTGAGTAGCGAGCCCCGCTGTAAGTCCTCGCCTAACTCGTGCCCAGCACAGCTAATTATTTGTTTTCCTTTGCCGGCATCGGTCCCGTGGCCTCGGGTTGCCGTACAGGGAAACGCTCACCTTGTCGACAAGTTGTCCATGACCGTGCAAAGACATGTTTTTTAGTTGTTAAGACATAGCCTACTCTTTTTTTTTGAGAACTTGCTCATTCATTCGTGTTCGTGCACTTGCATTTATCTTTTCATCCGCATCAACATTATCGACTTTACCTAAGAAGGGAGTCGAGAAGAGAAGGGTCAGCCACTCACCTTGAGTTTACTTCGGCAAGAGAACTTGTTGGTCGCGCTAGACGTCACCTACGCGATTACCTGAAATCGCACAAGCAATCGATTAGAATACTGCATTATTCAAGGAGTTCGATAGGAAATGCGAGTTCGAAATGCAAGCCATGAAAACCATCGAAAACATTCATGAAAGTGCATTCAGAAAACAAAGCCAAAACCAACGCAAGCGGCGTAAAAAGCAGAGCAACGGGAGGTCTCTCCCGACTCAGCCGCTGAGTCAATCCTCGAGGCGCAGCCCGCTGAATATGGGACTTGGTTCCGAAGAAGACATTCCATAACGAGGAATGGGTCTTAATTCAACCGTTCCCGTTCGATCGACTCGGCCGATCCCGACCTATCGGTCCCGACCGAATCGATAGCGATAGTGTTCCTTTCTCGCGCACCCCGTGGACAGAGTACGGGGCACGATGTAGGGACGGGGCACTACACCATAACCAACTAATAAAAAGTTTTGTCCTCGAAACTTAAGAATATAACCTACCTCTACGAGAACAATGAAGGGAACTTCTCCTTCATTTCAGACTCAAGCTCCCACGTCGACTCCTCGACCGAATGGTTTCTCCAGAGGACACGGACTAGAGGAATAGCACGATTGCTGAGGAGTTTATCCTTGCGCTCCAAGATTTGTACCGGCTCTTCGACATATGATAAGTCCGCCTTCAGGTCCAGCTTACCCAACTCTACCACATGCCCCGGATCGTGTACGTACTTCCGCAATTGCGAGACATGGAAGACATCATGTACCTCTGACAATGCCGGCGGCAAGGCGAGTTGGTAAGCTACCGGGACGACTCGCTTCAATATTTCGAATGGGCCAACAAATCTTGGGCTCAACTTTTCTTTCGTACCGAACCGGGAAACTCCATGCATAGGCATCACCTTCAGGAATACATGGTCGCCTTCCGAGAACTCGAGGGGGCGTCGGTGCGTGTCGGCATAGCTTTTCTATCGACTTTGTGCTATCTTCAATCTTTCTCGTATCAACTTGACCTTCTGCACAGTCTGCTCCAGCAGCTCCGGACCAAGTATCTGCCGTTCCCCAACTTCATTCCAGCAAATGGACGATCTACACTTCCGGCCGTACAAAGCTTCATACGGCGCCATTTGGATGCTGGACTGATAGCTGTTGTTGTATGCAAACTCGGCCAGTGGTAGATGGACGTCCCAACTTGACTTCAAGTCGATCGCACAGAGTCGCAACATGCCTTCGAGAATTTGGTTCACACGCTCTGTTTGGCCGTCAGTCTGAGGATGATAAGCTGAGCTGAACTTTAACTTGGTCCCCAGTGCTGAATGTAGACTACTCCAGAAGCGCGCTACGAACCGTCCATCCCGATCCGAGATGATAGAAACTGGGACCCCGTGCAGCCGAACTATTTCATCAAGATATATCTGAGCAAGGCGGTCGACGCTCCAAGTAACTTTGATGGCGATAAAGTGCGCTGACTTGGTTAGTCGATCAACGATGACCCAGACAGCGTTGTTTCCCCGCGGCGTCCTCGGCAAGCCAACAACAAAGTCCATAGTGATGTGATCTCATTTCCACTCTGGAATGGCAAGGTTCTGAATCTTCCCGCCCGGTCGCTGATGCTCGGCTTTGACTTGCTGATAGGCCATACATTTTGACACAAAGAGCGCTACGTCCCTCTTTATGCCGTGCCACCAAAAGACAATGCGGAGGTCCTTATACATTTTGGTGCTGCCAGGATGCAAGGAATATTTTGTATAGTACGCCTCCGTCATTATCTCCTTTCTAAGTTCTATGTCGTCTGGTACGCATAGCCGTCCCTTCACGCACAACACTCCCGACTCGTCCTCTGCAAAGTCGGACGATTTCCCTGTCGATATCAGCTTCCGCATCTTCTCCAGGTAGGGGTCGTCCTTCTGTGCAGACTTGATCCTCTCCAGTAGGCTCGGTTCCACCCGCAGTTGTGCCAGTTTCACGTCTCTGAAACGAACTCGAAGCTCGATGCCCATTCCTTCTAAGTCACGCAGCAGTCGATCGTTGATGCATAATGAAGCTAAGTACTTTCGGCTCAGCGCATCCGCTACCACATTTCCCTTGCCCAGCGTGTAGTCGATCGATAAGTCATAGTCTTTTATTAGTTCGAGCCATCGCCTCTGCCGCAAATTTAGTTCTTTCTGGATGAAGAGATACTTGAGGCTTTTGTGGTCCGTATAAATCCTGCACGCCACGCCATAAAGATAGTGACGCCACAGCTTCAACGCAAACACAATCGCCGCCAATTCTAGGTCATGCGTGGGGTAGTTCTTCTCGTACGGCTTCAACTGTAGGGAAGCAAAAGATATCACCTTATCCCGCTGCATGAGCATACACCCCAAGCCCTGGCCAGAAGCATCGCTAAAGATTTGAAATCCCTCCGTCCCTTCAGAAAGAGCAAGTATCGGGGCCGAAACGAGCCGTTGTTTGAGCTCCTGGAAGGAAACTTCACAGTCGTCTGACCTCTAGAATGTGACTCCTTTCTGGGTGAGGCGAGTCAACGGCGATGCAATCTTCGCGAAGTCCTTCACGAAGCATCGGTAGTATCCCGCCAAGCCTAGGAAGCTTTGAATTTCGCTAACTGATGCGGGCCATTTCCAATCAGCAACTGCCTCGACTTTCTTCGGATCGACTGCGATGCCCGCGGCGGAGATGATGTGCCCAAGGAATGAGACGCTGTCCAGCCAGAACTCGCACTTGCTCATCTTCGTATACAACTGATTCTCTCGAAGGGTTTGGAGTACCGTCCGCAGATGCTCTGCATGTTACGCTCGATCCTTCGAGTAGACGAGGATGTCGTCGATGAAGACTACTATGAACTTGTCAACGAACGGACGGAACACCCGATTCATTAGATCCATGAAGACGGCAGGGGCGTTTGTCAGACCGAACGGCATTACCAAGAACTCATAGTGGCCATAACGAGTGCGGAAGGCAGACTTCGGCACGTCATCTGGCTTGACTTTGAGTTGGTGATAACCCGATCGCAGATCAATCTTCGAAAACACGGTTGCACCTTGGAGCTGGTCGAACAAGTCGTCGATGCGGGGCATGGGGTATTTGTTTCGGACGGTGGCTTTATTCAATTCTCGATAGTCAATGCAGAGTCGTATCGATCCATCCTTCTTCTTTACGAATAGCACGGGCGCACCCCACGGCGAGACACTCGGACGGATAAACCCTCTGTCGAGCAATTCCTGAAGTTGTGCCTTCAATTCTTTCAATTCTGCAGGAGCCATTCTGTACGGAGCCTTCGAGATCGGACGGGTGTCGGGGAATGTCGATGGTGAACTCTATTTCTCGATCGGGCGGCATGTCGGGTAGCTCGTTCGAGAACACGTCTGGGAATTCTGCCACAACGTCGTTCTAACCCGCATTTGCACCATCCTGTCGCATGTCTCTAACGGAAGCTAGATAGCCTTCGCACCCGAAATGCAGCATCCATCGAGCCGATATTGCAAAGATCACCATGCAGGTCGGCGACGCCGCACCACACAAGTAGCAGAATTTAGGTACTCCTGGCATGCGGAATGTGACTCTCTTTTCAGTGCAGTCTATGGTTGCGTTGCACGGCCCGAGCCAATCCATTCCCAGAATGATGTCAAAGTCCTTTATATCTAGAACTATCACATCCAGACCGATCTTTTGACCGCCGATATAGATAATCCCGCCGACGCAAGCTAAGTTTGTGAGAATTGGTGTACCCGAAGGTGTGCTTACGCTAAGGTCGAGATCTAATGATATTACAGAAAATTTGTGCTCGACGACGAAGTCCGCCGATATAAAACTATGTGAAGCGCCTGAATCAAATAACACACGAGCAGGTACATTATTGAATTTTAGTATACCTGACACTACCGTATCTGATGCCATCGCTTCGTCTCGAGTCATGGCGTAGACGCGGCCCTGAGTGTTGGGGCGACGGTCTCGGCCATTTTGCAGTGCGGGTTGAGTGGGCAGAGGAGGTCGAGGCGCCTGTCCTCGATTCTCTTGTCGGTGTTGTTGGGGCGGGGCGTTACGAGTCTGACGAAAGCTTGGACAATTTGGAGCCGTGTGACCCCTCTGTCCATAAGCGAAACATTCAACATTGCGGAAAAAGCAGTGGCTTTCACGGTGTCCAAGTCGCCCGCAATTTGAGCACTTAGGTATTGTCTTCTCACCCTTGTAGCCGCCGTTATTTGGACGCTTTGACGCGTCGTTGTTGCCTCCCATATGGCTAGGATGTTTGTGATTGGAGTTGCGCACAACGTCGTCAGCACTGGAAGGATGAAGGTTCTCAAGGCGGAGCGCGTGATTCAGAGCCTCGCCTACGGTCTTGTACTCCGGGACCCCGACATGCGCACCGATAGAGTGTCGCAGACCCACTTCGAACCGTCGCACACGACACTCTTCAGTTGGCAAAAATTGGACAGCAAACTTAGACAACTTATTGAATTCCGCGGCGTACTATTCCACCGTCCTGCTCCCTTGCTTCAACTGCATGAATTTATTCTCCTTCGCTTGAAGAACGGCTGACGGAAGGTACTGGAGTTCGAAAGCTTTGCAGAACGTGGCCCAAGAAATCGGTGCGGTGGTGTTGTCCGGTCGGATCGCTCGCTTACGCACAGCCCACCAGTCATGTGCGTTCAACCGTAGCTGAAGTTGTGCGCAGGCGACTTGCTTCGATTCTTCAATGCCAAGAAGCTCAAAGTGATCTTCCAGCTCTTCCAACCAATCGATCGCCATGGAAGGACCCTCGGTGCCGCTGAAGGAAGTGCGGCACGCCTTCTTGAATTCTGACACTTCAAAGTTGTACTTTTTCGGTGCCGCTGGTTGACGTTCGGGATCCTCCGTGTCGACATCAATGGGTTGGACCGCCGGCAAGGTGACGGTAGACGTAGTCGCAGAATTCCCGTTGGTCGCCATTGTCTGGACGATCTGCTGCAGGGTAACTAGCTGCTTTTGCTGAAGCTTGGCATGTGCATCAAAGCGAGCTTTGAAGCGAGCTTCGAACTGGGCGTGTCGTTCCTTTACCTGCTGATACCGGTTCTCGGACTGGTTTCGATGCGCCTCCATCATGTGCAGCATCCTTTCGATTGTATCGTTAGAAGGTTCGGCCTGCGGACAATACGAACTACTAGAGCTGCTTGAGGCACTTTGTTCTTGCTCGGCCGTGGGTTCCGTCACTTCTGCGATACGAAGGCAAACGCATCAGTCACAAAATATTATGGACTCATTGTATGGAACAACTTATCTCATCGATGCGAGGTCAAAGGTTTGGAACTCTAGACGCGAGGCCAAAGGATGTAAAGCCGTGCTCCGATACCATTATGTCACGCCCCGATTCCGTAGAATCGATAGTCGTCCTCCGGGCGTGATGCCGTGCGAACCTAAGTTGCGATCGCACAAGGCATAGTCATAAGGTTATTCGAAACACAACATCAAGTTAGAGTACGCAGAGAAATTGAATGACACATTTGGAATAAAAATAGACTTTTTCATTGATGATAATAAAACTTTACATAGACTCCCTTATAATCATTGCCGTGCGGGCTACAACATGACTCGACTTACAAAATGAACGCCGATGAGATAGTCGTTCCATACATTACATTCCCTTTTTACAAGCAAAATATAACATCTTTCCACCTGCTATCGAGGCGAGTCGAGCCGTCATCTTCTTTTGGACTGAGTACGGGTCTTCTTCAAAAGGATTCCAGAAAACAAGCCTTTACACGCGGACGAGGCTTCAAAAGGGTTCACTTCGCCTTGAGCTTTCAAGTGGCACGCCCTTCATAGTTTGGGGTACCTGCGTGGAGAGCGAGGATCAGTACATTACACTTTGTACTGGTGCGTGGCTATTTAAGTTCCAAGCTCTCATTTGGTTGAAGAGTATAATTGACTTAAAGTATGAATGTTTCTAACCATCCTAATGAATTGCAAACAAGCATATGACAAGCATAGTAAAATTTACGTTGAAACTTACCGACGGCGGCCGTGCCACGCCTTATAAAACTTACCATGTTCTTCCCTGTCAATTGTTATCATTTCCATACCAAGTGCAATATTTCGTGTGTTGGTCACTGACTCCCAGAGCCATCGTGGACGCCTCTAGCTTTTGTTAGACGGGGTCCTTTCAGCGTGAGTAGCGAGCCCCGCTGCAAGTCCTCGCCTAACCCGTGCCCAGCACAGCTAATTATTTGTTTTCCTTTGCCCGCATCGGTCTCGTGGCCTCGGGTTACCGTACGGGAATACGCTCACCTTGTCGACAAGTTGTCCATGACCGTGCAAAGACATGTTTTTTAGTTGTTAAGACATAGCCTACTCTTTCTTTTTGAGAACTTGCTCATTCATTCGTGTTCGTGCACTTGCATTTATCTTTTCATCCGCATCAACATTATCGACTTTGCCTAAGAAGGGGGTCGAGAAGAGAAGGGTCAGCCACTCACCTTGAGTTTACTTCGGCGAGAGAACTTGTTGGTCGCGCTAGATGTCGCCTACGCGATTACCTGAAATCGCACAAGCAACCGATTAGAACACTGCATTATTCAAGGAGTTCGATAGGAAATGCGAGTTCGAAATGCAAGCCATAAAAACCATCGAAAACATTCACGAAAGCGCATTCAGAAAACAAAGCCAAAACCAACGCAAGCGGCGTAAAAAGCAGAGCAACGGGAGGTCTCTCCCGACTCAGCCGCAGAGTCAATCCTCGAGGCGCAGCCCGCTGAATATGGGACTTGGTTCCAAAGAAGACATTCCATAACGAGGAATGGGTCTTAATTCAACCGTTTCCGTTCGATCGACTCGGCCGATCCCGACCTATCGGTTCCGACCGAATCGATAGCGACAGTGTTCCTTTCTCGCGCACCCCATGGACAGAGTACGGGGCACGATATAGGGATGGGACACTATACCTCTTCTCCGCCATGACAAACCCCAACCCCTTCTCCTTCAACACCGCCATTGCCATCTCTGCCGACCCACTCTCCATCTACTTCCAAATGCTCCGCCGTCGTGTCCCTCCCGACTCCCATACCTTCTCTTCCTTGCTCAATACCACCACCACCGCCACCAGATTGCTCCATGCATACGCCCTCCTCAGATTCCGGCTCGATCCCTTCGTGCAGACCGTCCTACTCACCGCCTACTCCTGACACGGCTTCGTTGACCACGCCCTGCGGGTGTTCGACGGAATGCCGCACAGGAACGTTGCCTCCTGGACCATCGCCATCTTGGGCCTCGCCGCCCTCGGACGTCCCGCGACGGTCCTGCGCATCTTCGCGTCCATGAGGCCCCACGCCGCCCCGAACGTCGCCACCATGGTCTTTGTCGTGTCCGCCTCCGCCGGACTTGGGTCTCTGGCGCTGGCCCGGTGCCTGCAAGCCTACATCGAGAAGGCCGGATTCGGAGGCCGCGTCTCCGTCCGGTACTCCCTGGCGCTGCCCGGTACCTGCACGTCTACGTCAAGAAGGCCGAGTTCGTGTCCGTGTCATTATGGCATTGGTTATCCACTAGTCTATAATATAAAACACAGTGGGTTTTTGGTCCGACCCATGTGCTTTGGTTCAACGATGATGAAATGACTAAATAGTCCCTCTCTGATGAAATAACTAAATTGCTCCTCTCTCTATAAGAGAGGAGGAGGTCCTATGTTGGGTGCGGAGCAACCAGTTGTTCCAACGGAATCCCCACCTCCAGCTCCTCTTGTACGGCCTCTCCCTCCGCCGCCTTCGCTCCATCCTCGCCCACGCCGTCGTTGGCGGCCTCTTCCGCAACCCCTTCGTCACAAGCAGCCTTCTCCACCGTGCCGCCAACGTCGACCCTTCCTTCGCCGCCTCCCTCTTATCTGCTATGACGAACATCAACCCCTTCTCCTTCAATACCGTCATCGCCATCTCCGCCGACCCACTCTCCATCTACTCCCAAATGCTTCGCAGCCGCGTCCCTCCTGACTCCCACACCTTCTATTCCTTACTCAATACCACAACCGCCGCCGTCGCCACCAGGTCGCTCCACGCACACGCCCTCCTCCTAGGATTCCGGCCCGACTCCTTTGTGCAGACCGTCCTGCTCACCGCCTACTCCCGACGCGGCTTCGCCGACCACGCCCTGCGGGTGTTCGAAGGAATGCCGTACAGGAACGTCGTCTCCAGGACCGCCGCCGTCTCGGGCCCCGCCGCTCTCGGACGCGAGACCGCATCTCCGTCCGAAACTCCCTGGCGTTGGCCCGGTGCCTGCACGCCTACGTCGAGAAGGCCGGGTTCGTGTCCGTGCTATTATGGCATGGGTTATCCACTAGTCTTTAACATAAAGCACAATAGATTTTTGGTACGACCTATGTGCTTTGGTTCAACGATGATGAAAGGACTAAATTTTCCCTCTCTCTATAAGAGAGGAGAAGGTCCCATGTTGGGTGCGGAGCAACCGGTTGTTCCAACGGCACCCCTTGTCACGTCCCCACCCGAAATCACCTGAATCATCGTCCTTGCAGGGGGCGTGATGTCGCACGAGCCTGGAGTTGCGCTCGTGCAAGGCAAGATGACAAGTTCTCAAATGGTTATATTTGAGTTGAACATTAACAACGAAAGGAAAATAGAGTATACGAAACAATTCTCTTTATTGATATTCGAAATGAGATTACAAAGGCTTTCGATAGCCCAACAATATATGCCAGATTGGATATAACACTCAGGTTCTCTCTTGTCCACAAAGAATTTTATCGTTCCATACATCATGCCTTCTATATCTCGACCGCATCAATCATGTTGCATGTCCGAGCGTCAATGCGATTGCACGCTTCAATATGCTTCGGCATTCCAAGCCTCAACACGTTCAAGCGAAGCTCCGCTGCGAGCAGACCAATCCCTGAACCTGCTAGCAAATTAGTGGGGGATTAGTACTTTCATCCTCGCTGTACTGATAAAAAACCCACTTAACAAATCGACATTTAATATTGTATTGATTCATGCAAACATACAATTTAGTTCTCTTTCTATGTTCTCCTTAGGATCAGTTCATGGCATATTCAAAGACTGCAAATCATGCTATCATGGCAAGCATGTTATTCAATTCGCATAAGTAAACAGGCAAGCAATCTCGTGTTTGTCTCGTGGCGCGACTTACCAACATCGACGCACTCGCCCTTGTACCGACGCAAGGTGAATACGCCTATCAGCTTTCCCTTTCATGTTATAAGTGCTCTCTATGCGGATCTATATGTGTACGATATGAGTGTACCTTGTACTTTCGACCCAAGATTCGTCCATACAGGATATATGTATACCTTGCACTTCCAACCCATCGCCCTTAACTATATGAAGGTCACTAGCTTTCCGGGCTAGAATAGACTTATATTTTATCGAATCGAATATGTAAGACGATGATCACTCCGTTGCAGTTGCTAACCAAACAATCAGAGGACCCCGAAATACTCGAGTAAGTGGCTTATCATATTCACTAGAAGGTCTCTACCTGTAATGCCCCGCTCCGTACGGTGTATTATGCTGAGTCGTTAACTCGAAGAGTAGCGTTGACCCGATTGCGTATCGATACAAGAGTTACCTTGTCCCGAGAAATGTATCGACCCGAGGAACACATCGAATAATAACGATGCAAAGTGTTAAGTTGTCTCGAGCAATGCATCGAACTAAGTCGATGCAAAGAGTTGCCTTGTCCCAAAGAATGCATCGAGTGAATCGATGCGAAGCGCCGCGTTGCCTCGAAGGATAAGTATGTTGAGACGGCTCGAAGATTCTAAGAAATCGAATCGACCAAGGCGCAAGTCCAAATCGATGCAAGTATTAATTTTTAGTTGGTTTCCTGTGCAGGCTATACATTTACGCTGAAATGTTAGAGGTCGAACTTTTGCCTTATTCAGTAAAGGGTCCGCGAAAGCAAATCGTCGTCTTGCGACGGACTAAGACGTTGGCACGGCAAGTCCAAATCAAACGTATAATTCAATAAGCATGAAGTGCTCGAATGGCTAAGTCAGGAGAGTTGCCCGTGCAATAAAATTATAAAATCGAGCCGTAACGGCTCGGCGAAACGACAAGGCGCATTGATTCAAGGTGGGGGGACATTAACTCTCTTTCCTATTCCGTCATGCTTAACTAAAATACATATCATTGATTGCTGAGTTAACCTATTAACGCCACGGGCGTGGCTCGATAGAGAGATAAACATAGTGCATGTCGAAATCGCTAAGGCGTAGGAGCGATCGTCCTCGCTAAGGCGTGATGCCGCACGAACCTAGATTGCGCTCGTACAAGGCAGTTTCATAACGGCCGATTACATCGGCGGCGACGGGGTCGTCGCACAGAAGTCCCAAGCAGAAATATTGAAACATACAGCAGAATTTAAGAACAAGTAACACATGAACACAAGTCATTCAAAAGAAGCTCTTTTATTAATATTGAATACAAGATTACATCTGTGGGCGCAAGGCCAAATTACAATGTCTCTCGTGCTCACTTTTTTCTCATTTACAAGTCACTCTGCTCTCTCTCATCTCTCGATACAATACTTGAATCCAGCGAAAGCTTCGGAAGGCGATGTCCATACATTATGTCCTGTATAAGTCTTCAGATCACGCAGCTGTACGCTTCGAAATCGCCAAGGAACTCCGTGCCTCGACGCATCCAAGCGAGCTCCGCACCACGAGCTTCTACCTGTGCCTGCACATGAAATACTGTGTGGGTGTCAGTACCACTGTACTGGTGGAGTGAGCTCCTCGCCCACCCATACAAAACCTACACGTTTTATTTACTTTGTGCAACAAAACCCCTTTTCGATTGTCTTTCTATTCTTGCCTTAGGATCAGTTTTAGGACCGGCGCCTTAGCGCAACTTGTGTATCGGGACCATCCCGTGCTTGCAATGTCAACGTTAGCTCATACTTTGTCTCTAGACCACTCCTTGTGCCAACAACGTTAATCTATCAAGTCGTGTTTGCCTTACGGCCATAATCAGAGACGCAACTACACGAAAGACTCCATTTCCTTGCCTCTAGACCTTTCTCGTGCTTGCATTGTCGACGCACCGACTTATACTTAACTTTCGTGCCAAACTCTGGGACGTAACGACTCGGGCTAGCGTTAATTCGATTCGTGCTTCAATATCTCCGAGGCAGTGCCTCCTCGCTTAGTCTCGCCTACACTTGTCTTGTGACAACGTGGCCGTACCTCATATCTCGAGGCCGTGCCCACAACTCAATGTAACTTTACACAACTTGCCCTACGGCCCTTTTCGACTTAACTCGCAACAGCTCAAGCCTAACTCATGCAACTCTATGCCAACAACTTAACACTCGACGCCATATCTCGTGCCGAAGCACGCCGCCTTCGTTATAGCCAAATCTTAGGCCCAGACATTGTGTCTTCTAACTGCATACACATTCAACTCAACTCAATCCAAAGGCACACACACGCGGATTGCCGCCCGTGCCGACACATCTATATGAATGGTCACTGGCATTCACTAGCCATCGTGGACATAGCCTGGCATTCGGGACCCTTGTACCGCCGGTTGCGATCCTCGATGCAAGTCCCCGACCTACCGGTTGCTTCATACCCAGCTCGGCTATACTCTGTTCTTCCTAGGCCGAGTCAGTGCCCATGGCCCAGGGCTGCCGCTCGAAGAACCATCGCCCTTGTCGACAAGTTGTCCATGACCACGCGCCTACGCTAACTTCTAGACTTAACGTAATGCATGGTCACATCATCATCATTTAGCTACTTTGCTTTACTCTTTTCATACTTCCTTTGCCGAGCCCAAACCAGGGTTGCCTCGACGACTGAACCACAGTCCCGACATATTTCTTCTCGGCGACTAACCATCGCTTAGACTTAACATTCTTTGAACTCAGGGAACGGCTACTGCATAGCCTTCCAACTTAACTTGAACATAACGTGTTTCCTTAAGTATCGACCGACCGTGGATAACTTTCTACGCAACGCTATCGCCCAAATCATACTTCATATGACAGGCCTTGGGGTCGTGGGACTATTTATCTTGACAACCGCAGAATGAGCGGGACAGCACATAGAATACCTTAGGTCGACCGGCATAACTTTGCCTAACTCACTCAAGCCTACAACTTAACCCAAGGGACGAGCAAAGGCTACGCCAAGCCTTGCGGGACAGGACCGTGCATGCTTTAGCAAGCATTTGTGCGGGCGACGCCTATGACTTAGGCTAACTCTCAGCTTTTGCACCGAAGACCAACTTTCCTTCTTCCAAGCCACGGGACGAAGGACCGAGTGTCATTTTCAAAGCACACCGTGCACCAACTCTAAGCCGACAGTGGGACATTTTCCATGTTCTAACTCGATTCAAACCGTCAGGATTATTCCCTTAGCTATGTGGATGCGTAGCTTTTATTATCAAGCCTAACTTGTGCAAGTTGAAAACACGATTTATTATGTGAAGGCAAAGATGAGGAGAGTTCACCGAAACTACCCCACCTGAGCGATGTCTCCGAGCAAGCCGTTGCAAGGCTAAGGCCGAACGCCGTCGGCGTTTCGATTCCTCCGATTGACTTTGCGGGACGGGGCACTACATCATACACCACTCAGAACAAGTCTCGTCCTCGAGACTTTCCTGAAGGCAAGCTATCCTACCATTTCTATGGCCAAGACTTAGTCGTACCTAGACACGGGACTATCGCAGTCGAACGAGATACGCCTATGCGCTTCCTTGAGTCTGAGCCACGCTCGTACTATTATCAATCTTTCCTTTAACACGATCTCGACACACTCCCATCTTTCAAGCCTTGCTTGAACTCGTCGTATCACTTGGCTGGATCATGCACGCATTCCAAGCGTCCCCAAAATACATGCATTCAGCCAAGCCGTATGATAGAAAATTTGTCATTCTCACTCGAGTCGCATCGTGCACATACCCAGGCGTCCCTGAAATATATGCATGTCAGCCGAGTCTCGTGAGCAGGGTTTCCTATATTCGTGATTTCCAAGCATTCCAATCCTCAAGATCAATCTTTTCGATTAGCTAACACTTGCAACAGGGCGTCTCGCCTAACCGCTAGGCTATTTCTTTTCGAGGCTAAGTCAATGTCAGGATTGGAATCATAGTTCCCCAACAATAATGCCAACACTGACCCCAATCCTAGGGTCAAACCAAAGTCGGTAGTTCGAGATTTTCTACCCAAGCTCGCGTCACTCAGATTTCTAAACATCAAGCACGATCACCTATTCGCCTCAGCGCATTCGTTGCGCGTATTCGAATCCATTAAAATCACCAATTCTAACCAATTCATGTATTCGATCACGAGGTCATCTAGCTCGATAATACGTTGTGCCCCAATCTCACGCGAGTCCGATTATCCACGGTGGTTCATGAATCACCATGCAACGCACCCACAGAATAATCATTCTCATCGGGGCGTAACTCTTGTTTGAGTTTAGACTAACTCATTTTCGATACGCGGATTGGACCTACTCAATCCTCAAGTTCGATTCTTCAAGCACACAAATCTATTCTCGAGTCACCTTCGCGTCAAACCACAAATCGAAGCACAAATTGTCGCACCGTGCAAGTTCGATCACTCTCGCTGTATGAATCACCATACCAGCGCTCACGCAGAGTGATCGCCCTAATCGGCGTGACGCATGTGCGAGGCTGGAGTAGCGCTCGCATAAGACAAGAACGTCAACGTTGTGGTTATCGACAAAGCAAATCCAAACATTTCAGTTTTCATCCAAGCCAAGTTCGATCGTCATTCATTCAACTTAGAAAATCCTCGAGCCAAGTCTATCTTTTCCTCGACACATTTTAACATCTCGATTATAACATCCATCGGAACAATTATATTTGCACGATCGTCATTTGCCGAGTCAGAGTACCCCCGAGTTATCGCATATCGATCTTTGATACGCCTCAATACCATTGACGATATGCGTAACCTGACGATCTTCCTTGCAACCAATTTCGAGTCGTGCGACTAATGCTATTGTCCGAGTTGGATATTCCACAATTTTTCTCGATATTCAAGATCAAGTTCGATCGCTATTCCTCAAGCTCGTTTCAAGATCGTTTGTTCAAAACTCAAGTCACATTTCATTTGCGTCAATCCGATATCGCACGCACGATCCTCTAAGTTTTCTCGATCAAGACCATTCTTTTTATTCATCGTTTCAAATCGTGTTCTAACTCGCGTTACACAATCACAAGTTGTCCGAACGAGATGCTCGTTCGGGACATTCGAAGTCACGTCCAACTAAGCGTGACGCGTTCTAAGGCTTTGTGCGATCGTATCGCCTCGCCGACATACTTGTAATCCTCAATATTTACTCGAACAATTTCTAAGATGAACCATACACCACTCGGATTCGAGCCACTCGACTAGTCGTCGACACTCATTCTTATTCTTCTCCGAACCTATCACATACACCACTCGGATTCAAGCCATAAGATCTAGTCCTCAATCATATTCGCGTCATCCGCTAAGACATCCTTCAGATTCGTTCGACGAATCGCTAGAGTAGTCGCTCGCGTCGTATCGACGCACTAAGTCATTCGTTCATTTCCTCAAAATCCAAATCAATCTTTCGTGTACGCCTAAGCGTTAGTCCGATAGCGTTCCTATCGATAGACACTCTAAGTATATCTCCATTTCCGACCGGGCAATACTTAATGTCGCTCGCGACTCGTTGCACCAAGGGTCGAGGTGCGCGACGCGAAACACAACTTAGCCAAAAGGCCGTGTGCATAGCCATCCCGTACGGACTATATTCGAGTTTGCATGCTCAATTGCTAGGATCGATGTTGGACTAATTAGGCATGCACACAACTTGCTAAGGTCGACGTAGGACTATTTGGGCACGCACGCAACTTGCTAAGGTCGATGTTGGACTATTCGGGCACACGTGCGACTTTGCTAACATTAGCACATATTTTCTATCGAGTCAAGTTTTGCAACGTTCGGCACAAAGGCCTCCAATGAGTCCGACAACAGCCTATCAATGCGTTCAAGCGAACGCATGTACGAGCTTTCAAAAATATTTAGACTTATTGTATGGACATGCCGAGGGACAATCGAGAGAGAGCGCGTACTTCATTATCAACGACGAGCTTTCAAAACTGATAATTCGATTTGAAGTCCAAGGACGTAAAGCCGTGCTCTGATACCATTATGTCACGCCCCGCTCCCGTAGGAGCGATCGTCCTCGCTAAGGCGTGATGTCGCACGAACCTAGATTGCGCTCGTGCAAGGCAGTTTCATAACGGCCGATTACATCGGCGGCGACGGGGTTGTCGCACAGAAGTCCCAAGCAGAAATATTAAAACATACAGCGGAATTTAAGAACAAGTAACACATGAACACAAGTCATTCAAAAGAAGCTCTTTTATTGATATTGAATACAAGATTACATCTGTGGGCGCAAGGCCAAATTACAATGTCTCTCGTGCTCACTTTTCTCTCATTTACAAGTCACTCTGCTCTCTCTCATCTCTCGATACAATACTTGAATCCAGCGGAAGCTTCGGAAGGCGATGTCCATACATTATGTCCTGTATAAGTCTTCAGATCACGCAGCTGTACGCTTCGAAATTGCCAAGGAACTCCGTACCTCGACGCATCCAAGCGAGCTCCGCACCACGAGCTTCTACCTGTGCCTGCATATAAAATACTGTGTGGGTGTCAGTACCACTGTACTGGTGGAGTGAGCTCCTCGCCCACCCATACAAAACCAACACGTTTCATTTACTTTGTGCAACAAAACCCCTTTTCGATTGTCTTTCTATTCTTGCCTTAGGATCAGTTTTAGGACCGGCGCCTTAGCGCAACTTGTGTATCGGGACCATCCCGTGCTTGCAATGTCAACGTTAGCTCATACTTTGTCTCTAGACCACTCCTTGTGCCAACAACGTTAATCTATCAAGTCGTGTTTGCCTTACGGCCATAATCAGAGACGCAACTACACGAAAGACTCCATTTCCTTGCCTCTAGACCTTTCTCGTGCTTGCATTGTCGACGCACCGACTTATACTTAACTTTCGTGCCAAACTCTGGGACGTAACGACTCGGGCTAGCGTTAATTTGATTCGTGCTTCAATATCTCCGAGGCAGTGCCTCCTCGCTTAGTCTCGTCTACACTTGTCTTGTGACAACGTGGCCGTACCTCATATCTCGAGGCCGTGCCCACAACTCAATGTAACTTCACACAACTTGCCCTACGGCCCTTTTCGACTTAACTCGCAACAGCTCAAGCCTAACTCATGCAACTCTATGCCAACAACTTAACACTCGACGCCACATCTCGTGCCGAAGCACGCCGCCTTCGTTATAGCCAAATCTTAGGCCCAGATATTGTGTCTTCTAACTGCATACACATTCAACTCAACTCAATCCAAAGGCACACACACGCGGATTGCCGCCCGTGCCGACACATCTATATGAATGGTCACTGGCATTCACTAGCCATCGTGGACATAGCCTGGCATTCGGGACCCTTGCACCGTCGGTTGCGATCCTCGATGCAAGTCTCCGACCTACCGGTTGCTTCATACCCAGCTCGGCTATACTCTGTTCTTCCTAGGCCGAGTCGGTACCCATGGCCCAGGGCTGCCGCTCGAAGAACCATCGCCCTTGTCGACAAGTTGTCCATGACCACGCGCCTACGCTAACTTCTAGACTTAACGTAATGCATGGTCACATCATCATCATTTAGCTACTTTGCTTTACTCTTTTCATACTTCCTTTGTAGAGCCCAAACCAGGGTTGCCTCGACGACTGAACCACAGTCCCGACATATTTCTTCTCGGCGACTAACCATCGCTTAGACTTAACATTCTTTGAACTCAGGGAACGGTTACTGCATACCCTTCCAACTTAACTTGAACATAACGTGTTTCCTTAAGTATCGACCGACCGTGGATAACTTTCCACTGAACCAACCGTGGCTCGTGCCTCTAAATCGACTCGTGTTCTACGCAACGCTATCGTCCAAATCATACTTCATATGACGGGCCTTGGGGTCGTGGGACTATTTATCTTGACAACCGCAGAATGAGCGGGACAGCATATAGAATACCTTAGGTCGACCGGCATAACTTTGCCTAACTCACTCAAGCCTACAACTTAACCCAAGGGACGAGCAAAGGCTACGCCAAGCCTTGCGGGACAGGACCGTGCATGCTTTAGCAAGGATTTGTGCGGGCGACGCCTATGACTTAGGCTAACTCTCAGCTTTTGCACCGAAGACCAACTTTCCTTCTCCCAAGCCACGGGACGAAGGACCGAGTGTCATTTTCAAAGCACACCGTGCACCAACTCTAAGCCGACAGTGGGACGTTTTCCATGTTCTAACTCGATTCAAACCGTCGGGATTATTCCCTTAGCTATGTGGATGCGTAGCTTTTATTATCAAGCCTAACTTGTGCAAGTTGAAAACACGATTTATTATGTGAAGGCAAAGATGAGGAGAGTTCACCGAAACTACCCCACCTGAGCGATGTCTCTGAGCAAGCCGTTGCAAGGCTAAGGCCGAACGCCGTCGGCGTTTCGATTCCTCCGATTGACTTTGCGGGACGGGGCACTACAGTGCGCAAGCCGCAAGAACATGGGATAACTGTACTCGACGAGTGCCCTTAGGGCACGAACCATACCGTGCCTTTGCACACGAGTTAGAACGACTAGAACATTGAAAGACAATAGGCGAGCGCCCTAGCGCGCAAGCCACGGACATTGAATACTAAAGCATAGAAATACGGCTTCGACGCGTGCAGCAAGTGCACGACGTGAAGGATAGATAATAAAAGGTGGCTTCGTTGCAAAAGAATATAATTTTGGCATGAATGTGGCAGAACTGTCGGATATGACATAATGCCTCGAAAGGTGTTCGGGACCTTCGGGTCGTTCGGTTGACGAGCATTGAGTTGAGGCATGATGCCATTCAAACATTGAAACGAAGTATGAAACGTAAGAACATAGAAAGTTAATGGAAGAAATACGAGATGATAATGCGGCATGGTGCCTTCGAAGTGTTCGCGGCCTTCGGGTGTTCGTTGAGAACATTCGGGCGTTATGCCAATTGAAATAGAGATAAGCGAACTTGTTTGGTTATATGAAAGATACGATTCGTTGCATGGTCAAATGGACTTAAAGATATAAAAGCCCGTGCATGGGTATTCCCTCGAACGCGGCGCGCCAGGGCGCTGGGACCGTTCAGCCTAGGAGGGATTCGTTTTCGGTATTGTTGGTGCACTTCATTTAGATGGGTAGAGACCGTCTGGTGAATGTGATAAGCTACTTGCTGCGATTATTTCGATGGCCTCTGATGTTGGTTAGCAACTGCACAGAGTTAACATCGTCTTATGTTTCGATTCGATAAATATAAGTCCATTCTAGCCCGAAAAGCTAGTGACCTTCATATAGTTAAGGGCGACGAGTTTGGAAGTGCAAGGTATGCGTATATCCTGCATGGATGGATCCTGAATAGCGAGCACTTATAACATGACAGGGAAAACAGATAGGCGTATTCACCTTGCGTCGGTGTAAGGGCGAGTGTGTCGATATTGCTAAGTTGTGCCACGAATCAAACACGAGATTGCTTGCCTGTTTACTTATGCAAAATAAATAACATGCTTGCCATGCTTTACAGTCTTCGAATATGCCATGAACTCATCCTAAGGAGAACATAGAAAGAGAACTAAATTGTATGTTTGCATAAATCAATACAATACTAAATGTCGGTTTGTTAAGTGGGTTTTTGATCAGTACAGCGAGGACGAAAGTACTAATCCCCCACTAGTTTGCTAGCAGGTTCAGGGATTGGTCTGCTCGCGGCGGAGCTTCGCTTGAACGTGTTGAGGCTTGGAATGCTGAAGCGTATTGAAGCGTGCGATCGCATTGACACTCGGACTCGCGACAGGATTGATGCGGCCGAGATATAGAAGGCATGATGTATGGAACGATAAAATCCTTTGTGGGTAAGAGAGAACCTGAGTGTTGTAGCCAATCTGGCAAATTCCGTTGGGCTATCGAAAGCCTTTGTAATCTGATTTCGAATATGAATAAAGAGAATTGTTTCGTATACTCTGTTTTGCCATTCGTTGTTAACGTTCAACTCAAAGATAACCATTTGAGAACTTGTCATCTTGCCTTGCACAAGTGCAACTCCAGGCTCGTGCGGCATCACGCCCCAGCGAGGACGATGATTCGGGTGATTCCGGGTCGGGGTGTGACACTACCCGTCTAAATGAAGTGCACCAACAATACCGATTTTATCGTAGTCCCTCCTAGGCCGAACGATCCCCGCGCCCTGGTGATCAACGTTCGAGAAAAGATAATAACCGAGCACGGGCAATACGTCTTTAAGTCCATTTGACCATGCAACGCATCTTATCTTTCATACAACCAAGCAAGTTTGTCTTATATCTATTTCAATTGGCACAACACCCTAATGTTCTCAATGAACGCCCCGAAGTGTAGCGCCCCGCTTTCGATAGGTGACGAAACTTCATAATATGCTTGTGCCGAGTCAGATCGGCCGGGAACTTAGATGGCCATCTGACTCGATCGCTAAGCTTGGTAAACGATAACGCCTTGCGGCATCGATTCAAATCAATTTGGACAAAAGTTACGAGAATCGATCCAACTAATGGAACGACTTCTGTTGGAATAAGTCCTAGATGCTGCGGGCTGCGTCTCGGCGAGTGAGCTCTCTATAAGAGTCCCTTCGACGGGACCGGACCGCTGTATGGTTTTCTTGGAGCTTTGCCCCTGGGCTTGATGAAGTGCTTTCGCGTCATTTTTATGGATGCAATTACAATTTCTATGCAAGGGGAAAACGAAGGAATTCTAACAAAACGTTGGTGCCATTGCAGAAGCTCGCATAACTAAGGATTGACGTTGCGTAGCGCTTGGACGACCGGCATGAAGCAAAGTAATCGGTGGGTGATTCGACCCTTCTTTTCTACTCGGTCCTGCAAACTTATTCCTTGTTTCGAATTCATTCAAATCGAACGATGCCAAGCTAATTGCATGCCAATCCACTAAGGTCAAGAACTCGGGAAAAATGTATCGATTTTGAGTATTCTACTCTAAAAAATACAAGTTTCTTACATAAACGGAAAAGTTCAAGGTTCTAGTAAAAAGATAGACAATTTCAAGTACTGCAAAATAATGTGAAACGTCGATCATGGGTTATGATGCCTCGGACAATTTGGTGCCCACGGGACGCTAAATCGGTGTACGACTTTGGGGAAAATGAATCGTTGCATGAGTTACGAGAAATGATAATGCCGCTCGATACTATCCACGTTATACAAAACTGTTGCATATATGAAACTGTTCGCATGTAGGCATGGTCATGGACAGCTTGTGCACAAGTTCGTTTTTCTCAAAACGGTATCCGGGGCATCGGAACCGATTCGTCCTAGGGGGAATAATTTATCGTGCTTCGGCGCGAGGCATGCGGGACCTTCAGTAAGGCTTTCAACCTAGGCTGAAAGGATAGCGTCGCATGCCAACTTCGATTAAGTTCCTAGTAGTGCGTAGCACCAATGACCGCATATAAGATAGTTGCATGCTCACCTATTGTCTTATGCAGGTGTAAATATTATCTTTGTTTTCATGCAGGGACGAGCACGGCCGTGGTGAGAAATTTGATAAACTGCGATGTTATACTGTATACTTATTACTCAAAGACGGCTATCGAATATGAAATGAATTCATTTAGTTATAATAGAAAGACAACTCTAAAGCATGCCTACCCTAACAATCAGAGTCGGTTTAGACGAGTTGGTTCGTCTCGTCCACTTAGCAAGTGTGCTAATCCCCTTCCCCAATTTCCCCAGGTGCGGCGGGCGCTCCAACCTAAAATGAAGCTGAAATGCGGAGAGGCGTTTTGAAGCTCCTCCTATGCTGAAGTATTTTGAAGCCAATTCAAGTCGACGACTTATGTATAAAGGGGCGAATGTATGGGATGACAAGCGTAGTTCAGACAACTTGTCGAATGTATTTTCTTTCTGTTTTCAATCAATGTAGCCGCAACGGCATCCAATATAATTATGACTTACACTTCGTTGTAAGCTATAAATGAAAAGCATTTCTATCTTCCTATACTGCGTCTTAAATTCTGCTGTGATTTGTGAAGTTTCAACTTGGCGTATTAATATCAAAACCAACGCAACATTCTGCCTTGTACGAGTGCAATTCCAGACTCGTACGGCATCACGCCTTAGCGAGGACGATCGAATCGGCAAAATTAACATCGGGGACGAACGTTGCCGACTCGGGGCGTGACAAATTGGTATCAGAGCACAGTTATGTTTCCTCGAATTTTCGAAAGATGTTTCATTATTGGAATGTCCGTTGCGATGGCTCGATTGAATGCTTGTCGTCATGCTGCGTGAAATACAAGTTCCATACAGGTAAGCCCATAGATATTTTTGAAAAATACTAACGGGTTTACACTGTTTGTAGGAATGACTAAGCGAGATAAGAAAATCGCCGGCCCAACAACCCAAACCGTGGATAGTACATCGAGCACAAAAAGCACTGGCCCTAGCGAGACGACTATGGAGAAGATGCTACAGTTGATGGAACTACAGCAACAACAGCTTCAGATGCAATTCAAAGCCCAATTTGATGTGCAGCAGAAGCAGATGACCGCCCTGACTCAGATAGTGAGCAGGATGGCGGGCGATACCAAGGCGACGGATGCGGTACTCGAGGGAAAGTACGATGATCCAGAAGAAGATGAGGAGGAAGAAGTCCTCCGCAAATGATAAACTCTCCTTCCATGCTCAAAGTGAAGGAGTTTCGCAAAATGAACCCGCCGAAGTTCAACGGCCGAGCGGAGCCCGACGTGATAGTAGGATGGCTCACAGAGATGGAGGACTTGTTCGATCTCCTCTGCATCGAAGGGTCCCAAAGGGTGGCCTGTGCGGCGCTGTAGTTACAATTAAGAGCACATGGCTGGTGGACGACGAAGAAACAAGAGATCTGTGAAACCGATTCCAACAAAAAGATTTCTTGGGAAATGTTCAAGACAGCCTTCCTTGAGCAGTACGTTCCTCGTGCCATCCGTCGACAGAAGGGGGATGAGTTCATGATGTTGAGGCAGGGGAATATGAGTGTTGAAGATTATGATGCAAGCTTCTCGAAACTTGTAAAATTTGTCGGCGTCTTCATGTCCAACAAAGAAGAATCGTGTGAGCGTTTTCAGCAAGGCCTCAACGACGAACTGCATAGGGACGTCATGAACCAACGATGCCAAATTTATCGTGAATCCTACGAAGCCGTACTTGATAGTGAGCAGATCTTTGGCCGTATGTCACAAAGGGCCGTGCCTGTCGTTCGCAACAACTTCAACAAGCGTCATAATGACGCTGGAGGATCGGGAGTACAAAAGCGCCCAAACACGTCTGAGAATCGTGGTCACTTTGCCGCAGTAAATTGTAATAGATGCGACAAACGTGGGCACCGAGCACCCGATTGTAGATTGAGAACATGCTTCAAGTGTGGCGAGCTAGGCCACTTCAGTCAATATTGTCAGGCGGGGAAGCCGAATCAACACAACCCACCAAAGAACACTCTGAATCCGTATAAAGCGCCTACACTACAAGGCACAAATGCGGTGCCTGTGAACCCGCAGAATCAATGCCACGGAGCTCAAGGCCGAGTTTATACCTTAACTCGGGACGAGGCGATTGTGTCCGATACGGTTGTAACAGGTATATTACTCTACAAAGATGTCACGCCCCGATTCGATAGAATCGATAGTCGTCCCCCGGGCGTGATGCCGTGCAAGCCTAAGTTGCGCTTGCACAAGGCGGTTCATAAGGTTATCCGAAATAACAGCATATGTAAGAGTACGCAGAGAAATTGAACACATTCATTTAGAAAAGCAAACTTGTATTTTTATTGATAATAAGTTAGGTTACAGACTCGATTACAAAAGAGGCCTCGCGGGCTCACAACCGACATCGATGAGATAGTCATTCCATATATTTACATCCCTTTTTACAAACATCAAAATGACTCTCTAAGACCTGGGACCAGCGAGAGTTTGTGACTCATGATGCAGTTGGGTCGGAGTCTTCAAAATATTGCAGAGCTAGCCTTCGCTCTAGCAAGGCTTCAAAAGAAAGGAGCATCGTCTTCAGTTCCTTGGCACGCTATCCTGGTCCCGAGTACCTGTTGAGAGCGAGAGTCAGTGTCACGCCCTAGAACCAGAACACTGGAGAGCGGGGGCAGACATAGCCAGCTACGTATAATGAAATGGGATCCATTCCACTATACGGTCACGGCTGTCTAGATATATGAGGGTTTATCTACAAGCCAACAGTCTCCTATGGTCAACAACAAGCCTAGTGTCTCAATCAACAAGCAAGTAATGATAGTTACAAGATATCAGACCACCAAATATACAATTGTAAGGCGTCCCAAACATTACATATCCAGATGATCATGAAGCTAGTTGTACAAAATGTGAGGACTAGCAAGAGTTAAGTCATACATAATCAACCTCGAGTTGCCAATCATGATTACAGCCCGTAGGCAGACAGAAGGTAAAGTGCATCGAGCTAACAAGTGGTCGATGGCCAAATGCCTCAAAAGAATAATATACAATTGCAGTGGGAGAACAAAAAGAAAACCCACTCGTTGCCCTGGTTACGCCTGGCGGTCACCATCGGGCTGGAAGGTCGGTAGATCCTCTGGTACTGCTCCGGTATCTGGCCATACAAAACCAGCTGGGTCAGACCCCAGAAAGAGCAAGTGCCACAAAGGAGGCTTCACTTAGGAACTAAAACCAGCAATTAGCACAAGAATATAATTACATAATAAGAGACAATAATTTAAGAAAAAGCATGACAGGATGATATACGATGAGATAACCATGGGACTATTCAGATAACCAGGTTACAACCCGTAAACCAAACAAGGACCGGGGTTGTAACCCTTCGTCTGAACGGAACTTGGCTTCTCCCACCATTTATCGGCAAGGTAAATATAAGAAATCAAGACATGTAACAATCTTGTATAGGATCAAGACAAGACTAGACTCTATCCAATCATTCACGGCCAAGCAGTAAGTACGGCTTGATACTTTAACTAACTAGGGTTATCACAGGCCTAGTTACTAGCAAAATGCAATGAGAATTCTAAGTCCGGTTACCTGTTTGTTACTACTTGAGTGATCCCAGCAAGAAAAGGAAAAGATAGCAGGATATAGCAGACACACTGTAGTAAGATATATGTGTCCTAAGTTACCACACTCGACGGCGGGCTGGAAGTGCGCTCATCTCGACGGATAGCAACAAATCCCATGTATATATATATAAGCCCAGGACCAAAGGGGCAACATGTAACTGGAAAATTCTCCCTGAACTATTTGATCAATCTAGTTATTAACCTAGCCAGATTCAGTATGAATCCCTGACCGTGGTACTCAGGGATCATGCCCTAGACATGATGCAAGACACAACCGGACTAGTAGTTTATACAAGCACAATCCATGCAAACAACCACGGTGTCCAGGCCAATGAATTAATTTGTCAAGAGTACGCCACGACGGGACACTATCATGCATTATCAGGGTACTTGTCAAGAGTGCACCACCACGGGTCACTGTCGTGTCATGTGTAGCAGGTCAAGTTATCAGGTCAAGTTATCAAGTCAAGTTATCAAGTCAGGAGTGCACCATGGCGGGCCACTATCAAGCATGTCAGTCCTTGGTCATACCATGCCAGGTACAATTATCATTTCAATCAAGTCAATCAAATTGGGATATAAAATGGGCATAAAAATATACAATAAAGGTACAAGACATGGGCAAATAATAATAAAATAATAGTACACAGGGCTATAGGAGAGTCATACGGCTCGGGCATATACGGCCAGGTATGATCTCATACGGCTGGGAAGAGAACAGCCCATGCGGCTGAATCAATGTGGTTCTATGCGGCCAAGGGTTTGGGTTCAACATGGATCAGGCGCACACCTTCATGCGGCTAGAAGAAAGCCCAAAGCGCATGTGGCTCAGGGTTGCTGAAAATCCATGCGGTCAGGAAGGACTGGGCCTCATGCGACTAGGGAAACAATCAGGTATATGCGGCCGGGGTCAAGTGGAGTTCCATGCGGCTCGATGTGGTGGGCGCATATGCGACTGCAAGGGCAAGGGGGGCACATGCGGCTGAAGAGGCAGGAGCCTTATGCGGCTCTCAGAAAGTGGGTCCATATGCGGCTAAAAGAACATAAGTCTCATGCGGCTAGCGGAGAAGGTTCCATGCGGCTGGCTGAGTTGAGTCTTATGCGGCTGGGAAGACTCGCCGCATGAAGGTTCATGCGGTCAAGTGCTACCATACGGTTAGGGGTTCATGCGGTCAGCTTAATTCATGCAGCTAGGGAAATCACTTGCCGCATGAAACATTCATACGGTCAAGTCAAGCACAGTTCATCTTCTCCAAAATTCCAAGAAGAAGAACACCATGAGAGCCAACTTCTCAAGCTTCATAACTCCATCATCCGGAGCCCAAATCCGAACTTCCATAGGTCAAAATAGGGTAGAACGAAATTCTCTACAACATGGAACCATCAAAACTCGGAAATAACAAGATTAAGTAGATCAAAACCCAAGAAATCTAAAAATAATGTAAATATAGATCTACAAGAATCTAGCCATAGAAAGTGAAAATACCAAGTTCTAAAGAGTGTTAGAATATTGCAAAGAATAGAATGGAACAATAAAATTAGAGTTCCTCCATGAAGCAAGTTGCACTTTCCTAGACCTTCCTGGTAGGTGAGGAAGTTAATGGAGGAAGAAGAAAAGTAATGAGGAAAGAGAGAAGGAAGAAAGGGTTAATAAATGGGAATGGTGGTGGTAGGTAAGGGTTCATGCTAGCCCAAACCAAGCCAAACTAATCCAAGCCCAACCCGAACCAAGCCAGGCCAAACCGAGCCAACCCAATCCTCCTCCTATCCAAATAAAACCAAGCTCCACTAATCCGAGTTAATCCATGAACGATAAATGACAATTAAACTACAATGCTAAATATGAAAATAAACCACAACTAACTAATCAAAGAAAAAGAGAAATACGGGTCAGAAATACGAACACGTAAAAAAATACGTATCACAAATTTTGGGGCACTACAGTCAGCACTTTATACTTTGTGCTGGTGCGTGACAATTTAAATCTCGTGCTCTCATTTGTTGAAGAATTCAAGTGAGCGTGCATGCAAATATTTAATGAAGTTGCTAGCCATCCTACTCAATTCAAACTTATATTTGAAGGCACAACCGAATAATGACGATAGATTTTACCCCCGGCAGAGCGCGTCGTCGTAGCGTAAACTTACCATTGTTCTTCCCTGTCATGTGGATAATAATAAAACGTAATAGAGTACGTTCGTGAAGGTCACTGGAACGACAAGCCATCCTATACATATAGCTTGGTAGACAGAAGTCCTTCAGCGCGGGTAGCGAGCCCCGTTGAAAGCCACTGCCTACCGTGGCATGCATCTGGCATAGCTATCCGCATTTTTTCCTAGGCCGGAACGGTCCCGTGGCCTCGGGATATCGTCCGAAGAAACAATCGCCCTTGTCCATAAGTTGTCCATGACCGTACTAAGTTAATTTGTTATTTCAAGGCATATCTTATAGTATCGTTGCGACATTCATTTAATCGATTCATCCTTCCTTAGCACGGTTCTATATGATTTGATAATTGCAAGCACGATAATATTTTATGACAAGCATCTGTATAGTTCGTGTTTGTGGGACGTCGTGTGACCGTTCATCAGAATATCATTCATGTCGTTGCATTACATCTAGCATAGCACATGTCTAGTATTTATAATGTATTAGAGAAGAGGGTCGAGGAGAGAAGGGTCAGCCACTCATCTTAGTATTTACTTGAGGCGAGAAACTGGTTGGCCGCGCTAGACGTTGCCTACGCGATCACCTGAAATCGCACAAGCAACCGATTAGAACACTGTGTTATTCAAGAAAATTTTGATACGAATGCGAAGTTCAAAATGTAAGCCATAAAAACCATCGAAAACATTCACAAAAATGCATTAAGAAAACAAAGCCAAAACCAACGCAAGCGGTGTGAAAAGCAGAGCAACGGGAGATCTCTCCCGACTCAGCTGCAGAGTCAATCCTTGAGGCACAGCCCGCTGAATTTGGGACTTGGTTCCGAAGAAGCCATTCCATAACGGGGAATGGATCTTAATTCAACCATTCCCATTCGATCAATTCGATCGATCCCGACCTATCAGTCCCGACCGAGTCGATAGCGACAGTGTTCCTTTCTCGCGTACCCCATGGACAAACAACGAGACACGATATAGGGACGGGGCACTACACCATAACCAATTAAGAAAAACTTTTGTCCTTGAAACTTAAGAACCGAACCTACCTCTATGAAAACAATGAAGGAAACTTTTCCTTCATCTCTGACTCGAGTTCCGATGTTGACTCTTCTGCCGCATGGTTCCTCCAGAGTACGCGAACGAGAGAGATCGCCCGATTTTGCAGCAGCTTATCCTTACGTTCTAAGATTTGAACTGGCTTTTCAACGTAGGATAAGTCAGACTTTAGCTCCAGCGGGCTAAAATCCACCACATGGCTAGGGTCGTGCACGTACTTCCGCAGCTGGAAGACGTGGAAGACATTACGCACACCTTCAAGCGCCGGCGGTTGGGCAATTTTATAGGCCACTGGGGTGACTCGCTCGAATATTTCGAACGGCCCAACAAATCTCGGACTCAGCTTTTCCTTCGCGCCGAACCGAGTAACTCCTCGCATAGGCGACACCTTCAGGAACACGTGATCGCCCACCTGGAACTCAAGCGGTCTTCGATGGGTGTCAGCATAGCTCTTTTGCCGACTCTGTGCAATCTTCAGTCTTTTCCGAATTAGCTTGACCTTTTCCATGGTCTGTTCTACCAGCTCCGGGCCGAGTATCTGTCGTTCCCCGACTTCATCCCAGCAAATGGGCGATCTTCACTTTCGGCCGTACAAAGCTTCATACGATGCCATTTGGATGCTGGACTGATGTAGTACCCCATCCCGTAAAGTCAATCGGAGGAATCGAAATGCCGACGGCGTTGGAACTTAGCCTTGCAACGGCTGCTCAAAGGCTCGCTCGTCGGAGGCGACTCCTCGCTCAGGTGGGGTAGTTTCGGTGAACTTGCCTCATCTTTGCCTTCACATAATAAATCGTGTTTTCAACTTGCACAAATAGGCTTAATAATAAAAGAGATGAATCCACATAGCTAAGGGAATAATCCCGACGGGTCGAAATGAGTTAGAACATGGAAAACGTCCCACGGTCAGCTTAGAGTTGGTGCACAACGTGCTTTGAAAATGACACTCGGTCCTTCGTCCCGTGGCTTGGGAGAAGGAAAGTTGGTCTTTGACACAAAACTATGAACTTGCCTAAGTCGTAGACGTCGCCCGCATAAATGCTTGATAAAGCATGCACGGTTCCACTATACAAGGCTTGGCATAGCTTTTGCTCGTCCCTCGGGTTAAGTTATTGTAGGTCCTGAAAAATCAAGTTGTATCAATCAACAAAGTCAAAAATTCAAGATATTCATCATTTTGATGAGTTGTGCAGACAACAGATTGCACAGACGTCACTTTGCGCAGGTTGGTTTGTGCATATTCCCAACTGTGCAGGCTGACGTGGCAGAAGTCATCATTGACTGAATCAAATCAGATCTTCCTGACAGCTAACAACACGAATAACGAGGAGACTGTTCATTTTTGGCGTCGCACAGTGCTCGAGGACGGCTGACAGTTGGCAGCACAATCCGTAGTTGCACAAACGAAGCCTGCGCAGTCTGAGTCTGCGCAAACCAGTGTATGAGCAGTTCACTTTGCGTATTCTACCAACATAACTGATAAATTACATGTGGCATTCATACCATCAATTGCTCATTATGTGGCAACTGTCTATGTACGATCATGCGTATTTCAATCAAATAATGCCATGTGTCTCAGATAGTTGGCCCACGATCCAGTAACTGCCTGTACAGTCCATATCTGCGCAAACCAGTTGCTGCACAAATCAGCTTGCGCAGTCCAAAATAACTGAAAGTTAGTTATTTTCAGAACTCTATAAATAGAGTTTCAAGTCTTCATTTCAAGGGGATCAAGATCAGAGATCAGAAATCAGAGAGTTCAGGAGTTCTTGCCAAAGTGCTACTAAATTCTTCCGAGACTTTTGTCTTCAACTTCAGAGGCTTTTGCCTTCAATTTCCAGAGTTGTTTTCAACTTCAAAGGCTTCGTCTTCAAAGTTCACATCGTCCAAGGGATAAAGCAATCGTCATCAAGATTGGATTCCTATAGTTGTAATTTTCCCAGAATTCTTGTAATCTTTATTACAGTTTGTATCAATAAAGTTTTATACTTTTGTTTTTGCAAACAAAATGGCGACTCTGCTGGGGACAACTTTCTCCTCCGACGAGGAAGTAGCAACTCAATGTGACGTAGCGTCTATCGGGAAGACGCAGAAGACGCTGGTTGTTAAGGTCAACCAGACAGCCTACGAGACGATGCTCAACTCCAAGACCACTCCCCGTACTGCAGTCACTTCTGCCAAGAGCAAAGTGTGCTCAGTTTGGGTCTCCAAGTCTGCTGCACAATCAGACAGTTTTGCCACCAAGGATGTTGTGCCAACTGTTGCACAATCTGCTAGTCAGATTGCTGCACAAACTGCTGTGTCAACTGTTGCACAGTCTGTCTCAACAACTGCTGCACAATCTGTTGCAGTCAAGACTACGCAGTCTGCTACAACTGTTGTGCAAGCTACTTCATATGCTACCTTGTCAAAACAGAAGACTCCTATGACTCTGGCGTAATTGGCAGTGGCTTTTCCTGCGCAAAATAGCACTCCAGTAACCAAAGTGCATCCCAAGCACTCTAGTACAAGAACTCCTGATGCACTTCCTACCAAAGCTTCTAATGCACAAATGACTAGTGCACCTTCCACCCATGCGCAAACCAAGTCTGCGCAATCCAAGAAAAATAGCCTTTTGGCTAAATTCCCTTCTTCTTATAACAAAAGAAGAGATTCTGCTCCTCTTCCTAAACACCCTATTGTCCCTGCGCAATCCACTGAGGGTAGTCCTTTGGCTACTCCTCTTTCTATTCAAAGCAAAGGAAAAGGTCCATTGGTCTTTTCTCAAACTTCCTTGTCTCAAGACTTGGAAGATAACAGAGGGAAACGCTCTTTAGCTAACCCTTCATCTCAAAACAAGGAAAAAGGCCCTTTGGTCTTTCCTCAGTCTTCTTCAGTCTTTACTGAAGAAGATCCATTTGAATGTGTCTCGGCACCAATCAGTTCGAGAACTCTTGCAAACAAGGATTCTTCTTTCCTTTATAACAAAAGTATTTGTACTAATCAAAGAGGTATCCTGCATACTCCGATAGCAGAATTCCAGGACCTCCCGACTCTCCAAATTTGTCGTTCCAGACAGGAAAAACTGTTAGTGTCTCAAACAGAAACTCCTGGGGGTGAATTTGCTGACCTCAGAACTTATCTTAATCGACCCACTTTGGTAAAACGCAAACAGCCAATGCCGAAGGTCAAACATCATCAAAAACAAATCTTCAAGGTCAAAAATCTCGACACTTATGCTAATGAAGTAAGCACTTCCCTGTATACTCAAGGGACTAAACATTTGAAGAATCAGAATCATATTTCGAATATTATCAAAGAACAGATCCCTCGAAACTTTCCTCGTCCTGTTGTGGACCTTCGAGAACAATTAAGACAAAAATGGGATAATGATTCAATATCTCCATCTCAACCATCTGAGCATCACTGCAATCATAAAGTCATTATCCAATGTTGTTGTCAAACGACAAAACAATCTGTCTTCGATCGTTTAATTTTTGCTAAATCTGAACCCATGTCAGATGAAGACGAAGTTTTGTATGCTTCTGTTAATATGACTTCCCGAGGCTCTGAGGGTAAAAGATGCTCTAAGCATGGTAGACTCCGTAAGCCAAGCCAACGGTATTTGGAATTACTTCAAGAATCTTCCGAAGGAGTATTTCAACATACCCGTTCTCGAAGCCGAGATACAATCGGTCAAAGGAATCTTCCTCAAAACCCTTCAGGTCATCTTCCTGTTTCTCAGTCAGGAGATGATTCGTTCTCTGATTATGATACATACAGTAAAAGTTCTGAACAAACAGTATCTTCTACTGTGCCAAGAGAAGTGACGGCTTATGTTGTCACCGATGATCCAGATGCTTCAACCTTCGCAAATCAGGAACAGCGAATTGCTGCACTCGAAGACAAATTAAAAACCATGGCTGAGATGGTTGCTAGTATGCATTCCATCATTGTAGCACAGTATGTTACACCACTAACTGCACCTATTACTAGTCCAGAGATCATAGCATCTTCAATACCTGCCAATACTGGGCTGGGGGTAGTGCCTCCCCAAATGCCTCCTGTACAAGTTCAAGTACAAACTACGCCTAGCCAGTCAGGAGCTGTGGGTAGTGCTTACAACGCTGTTCCTCCTCCTACCACTACAACTCAACCTGCTTCTTCTTCTTCATCAGAAGACGCCAATGAAGCTGTCAAACTCTTACGAACCCAGTTTGAAGCATTTAAAGAGAAAGACAATCTACAAAGGTTGGGGATTAAACAGCCTATCCGGTTGAATGGAAGGACGTCCCGTTTCCTCTAAAGTACAAAATCCCTACAATCTCTCTGTTCGATGGCAGTACTTCCCCGAGTCAATTCATCAATCATTTTGAGGTAATGACTGTTCAACTTCAGCCAAATGACGCTCTTCTTACCAGAGTGTTCGTCGGTTGTTTAGCCGGCGTAGCATACGACTGGTACAGAAGTTTGCCCGATGGTTGCATCACATCCTTTTCAGGTCTCAAACAAATCTTTCTGGAATGGTTCTATGGAGGATTTAATGATATGACTATGTCAGCTCTCAACAAAATCAAACAAAAACATAATAAAACTGCTGAGAGCTTTATTGAACGGTTCCGCCGTGAAGCTTTGAAAATGCCTCCAGGGACTCCAGCTGCTGTCACTATTGATACTTGTAAGGCAAATCTTTTACCTATTATCAGTATGTGGACGGGATCTACCCAATTCCAAGATTGGCCCTCATTCATCGTCAACGCCAAAGCTGCTGAAGTAAGTGCCGACAAGTTCAAACAATTGGGGGTACAAATGTCTAACCTTGATCGCGATGAGCATCAGAATTCAGGTGGTGGCAATCGCCAGAACAATCGCAAAGCGAAAGAGACTTTGAACATTAACTTGAACAAAAATAAAGAATCTTTGGCTGTCAATGTGGCCCCACCTACATCTACTCCTACTCCTTTTGCACCTCCACCGAGGGAACCTCGTCCAAAAGTGGAATATTCTTTTGATGAGAATGACACTGCAAGTATCTTCTAATGTTTACTCAAAAGCAATAAAATTCAACTCCCTGATCCAAAGAAACCTGATGAAGTCAATAAGACTGATCATCCCAAGTATTGTGTCTATCACCGATTCATTGGACATCCTACTCGAGCATGCTATGTGCTCAAAGGTAAGATTCAAGAGCTTGTCAATGCTGGTGTAGTCACTCTGCAACAAGATGAGAAGACTGTTACTGCAAATATGGTTTCAGTCCAGTTTGGAGATTTCCCTCCACAGATGATACAGCATGGTGTCATTCCAATTCCTAAAGCAACCTTTGAGATTGAGAATCTCCCGCTTCCATCCAATGAAGGTCTTATTCCTTTGTCTCTTGACAACGGTGAAATTATGTGGATCCATCCTGATCTTGCTCCAGAATTTGAGATATCTTCCAAGAAGAAAACTCGTTCTAAAGGCAAAACCAAGATTTGCAACATGGTATCTTTTGATCCCATTGTTGACGAAGAGATTCTGTTAGGCACCAGATCAGGGAAAGCTTATTTGAAAGATCATTCTGAAGGTCAAAAGGATCCTGCTTCTTCTTCCGAACCTGCTCTGGCACAACCTGCATCTGCTGAAGAGGTCCCTTCTACATCTTCACCAGTTGTAGTATCAATTCCTTCTAAGCCAACAACGGCTGACAAAGGCAAGCAACAAGTTCGATTTGACAAACCTCTAAAGAAGTCATCTCTTACTGGGCTTGAGAAGCCTTACAACTTTGATATATTGGCTCAATTAGCTAATACCCCGGCTAGATTGTCAATCTTTGAACTTTTGCGTCTTTCCAAGGAGATACGAGAAACTCTAAGTGAAGCTCTGATGCAGGCTGAAACTTGTTTAACTCTTCTCAAGAAGCCAGAATCAGAACCAGTCTCTTGTCATCACTGTCATAGTGTTTTGGAACTGATCCCAAATATTACCTTCACTCAAGATGATATGTTAATGGAAGATAATAGACATGATCGTCCTCTTTACTATACAGGATATGTTGATTCAATGAAGGTTGATCGTATCCTGATAGATCCAGGGTCTGCACTTAGTATTATGCCAAAGACAATGCTAGATGCATTGAAGATACCAGTGCATAGTCTTTCAACCACAATCACTACTATTCTGGGATTTAACCAAGGAAAGAGTGAATCTTTGGGCAAGATCTGCCTAAAACTCCAAATAGGCAATCTTCACACAAAGGTGACCTTTTATATCATTGACAATCATGGTTGTTCTTACAATGCTCTCCTGGGAAGGCCATTCCTCCATGAACACAATGTTGTTCCATCAACTCTTCATCAATGCTTTAAATACGTTGATGACAAAGGACAAGTTCACAAGAAAGTTGCGGACCTTTATCCTTTCAAGGGTGTTGAAGCTTATTACAACGATGCTCGTATGTACAAGGATGAGTTTATGAAGGTGGTATTGGCTATGGATACTGAAGAAGATCAAAAAGCAGTACCTCAAGACACTCTTATCATACCTGTTAAGGGGCGAGTTTCTCATCCTCAATCTTCCAAGCCACTGGTTATTCACTTACCAGTTCAAAAGAAATCAGTTGATGCTAATGAAAATCAAAGGGAGCTCACCTCTTCTGAGCTACTTGTTATCGACTTACGTCGTAACAAAGACAAAAAACAGCTTATTCCTTCTGAGCCACTTGTTGTTGATCTAAATCGCAACAAGGAAAAAAGGGAGCTCACCTCTTCTGAGCCACTTGTTATCGACCTCCGTCGTAACAAGCCTCCTCCACGTTCTTCTTCTCCCCCTCTTGTAATCAATTTGACCAAACCTGCTAAGGTTAAAGGTCCTGTTGTAAATACTGATGTACAAATCAATGAAAAAGCACCTACTTTCCAGTATATTGATGTTATTTATTATACTAAAAGTTATTTGGATATGTTAGATAGCTTCCAATCAATTACACTGGGAGTCGTACAATCTCTTCAGACAGAAGTCTCGTTTGAAGATCCAGATGATTCTTACCGTATTCACCCTTCTTTGAAGAAAGGTGAAAGTCCAGCATTTTTATATAAAAGACCGAAAACAAAGATTAACTATATGGATGATAGCAAAGTTAACGATACGGGACGTCTCCAGTTCTATCGTTATAGTCAACAATCAAAAGACATCGTCCGAAAGATGGGTTACGACTTCAAGAGCGGCCTTAACTATGGTAAAGGTAGACGAACTCCCATTCGTACAACAGTTCCAAACGGAAAATCACAAATGTATTATGGCAGGACCAAGAAAGGTCTCGGATATACTTCTCCTCCACTGTTATCCCTAGCGGCTTCTGAATCAGATAGTGAAGAACGTTCTAATTCTTCTGATTCCAGATCATGGGATTCCGATACCAGCATCGGTGAAGTCCATCGTATAATCGTATCTTCTAACATGGTCTCCGTTGAACAACCAGAAGGCTGTGATGAAGATGTTGAAGAAAGTCCGGAAACAGATCCTTGGGCTCAACATATGGATAACCAATGGGTACTTCGTTTTGAACAACGTGAACCTCCTACTAAAGATCAATTAGTTCAAATTGATGTAGGGGAAAGCGAGTCACCTCGGCCAATCTTTATTAGCAAGAATCTTCCAGAAGCAGATAAGCAAGAGTTGATTTTTCTTATTAAAGAATACATTGACGTCTTTGCTTGGAGTTACGAAGACATGCCAGGTTTAGATCCCAAGATTGCTACTCACAAACTGAACATTCTTCCTAATGCTAAACCAGTCAAACAGCAACAAAGGCGATTTAAGCCTGAAATGATAGACGCAATCGATGATGAAGTTAAGAAGCTCATCGCTTGTGGCTTTATTCGAGAAGAGCAACATCCTGATTGGGTAGCCAATGTCGTCCCAGTTCTGAAGAAAACTGGAAAAGTTTGAGTCTGCATCGACTTCCGAGATCTCAATGAAGCATGTCTAAAAGATGAATTTTCTCTTCCTATCACAGACGTCATGATTGACAATACTTGTGGGTTCGAGCGAATATCTTTTATGGATGGATTCTCCGGATATAATCAGATTAAAATGCATCCTGAAGATGAAAAGCATACATCTTTCCGCACTCCTCGAGGAGTCTATTGTTATACAGTAATGCCATTTGGTCTTAAGAACGCTGGTGCAACTTATCAGCGAGCTATGAGTACCATTTTCAGAGAACATCTTCGTAAAACAGTCGAATGCTACGTTGACGATATTGCTGTCAAAAGTCGTCTAAAAGAAGATCACATCCAAGATTTGAGAACAATATTTAATCTCATGCGTCAACATCAGCTCAAGATGAATCCCACCAAGTCATTCTTGGGTGTCTCTAGTGGCAAATTTCTCGGCTTCGTCATTACCTCTAAGGGTATACACGTGGATCCCGAGAAGATCAAAGCCATCCAAGAGATGCGTCCTCCACACAACCTAAAAGAGCTACGAGGATTCCAAGGCCGACTTGCGTACATCAGGCGATTCATTTCGAACTTGTCTGGACGCTGCAGACCATTCACTCAACTAATGAAAAAGGGTGTATCTTTTGTTTGGACTGAAGAGTGTCAACGAGCATTCGACAATATCAAACAATATCTTATGAACCCACCAGTTTTGGTGCCACCTATCTGTCACGCCCCGATCCCGCAGAGTCCTTTTCGTCCTCGCTTCGGCTCTTTGGGACCGTTCGTCCTCGCTAAGGCGTGATGCCGTGCAAGCCTAAGTTGCGCTTGCACAAGGCCAAGACCTGGAACAAGACAAGATAGACAAGGTTGACAATACGCAGTGGAACGTATCGCAGATAATTGAAGCAGCAGCGAACATATTTCAGAATACATGCATTGAACACAATGGTAACAAGAATATTTCTCTTTATTGATTTCATTTGAACAGATTACAAGCTCTCGATTCTCTCTGATACAATATTACATTCTCTCAGAACTTTACAGATTACAATGATCCCGTTCCCATACATTACATCCTTTTATATACAAAACCAAACTCTTACACAGATGTCATCTCTTGGCATCTCTTCTGATTTCTGGCTCCTGAGGATGAGGCTCGGGCTATCGCTTCAGACTATCCTTCTCGATGCATGGTGCACCTGCATGCAGACTGATGATGGGTCAGTATATCAGCATACTGGTGAATTGTGATCAAAGAAGCTTCATTTTTCTGAAATGATCACTGTTCATTTAGTGAGAAAATATTTTCTTGTGACGTGATCTTGCTACTCTTTACCTAGATTCATTTCATGAATGCATTAGTCAGTTTACATTCTTTTTGAAAACACATCTTTGAAAAGCCACAATCATTTCCATCTTAGCCGCTGTGCCTCCCACGGTTCAGCTCGTCGCTAACCGCTGTGACTCGCATGGGTTCAGCTCGTCGCTAGCCGCTGTGACGCTCTTGGGTTCAGCTCGTCGCTAACCGCTGTGACACTCATGGGTTCAGCTCGTCGCTAGCCGCTGTAACTCTCTAGGGTTCAGCTCGTCACTAAGTGGGTTCCCCAATGCGCATGCGATATCAAATGAATCATGCATAAATCGAGCAAGTCATAAACAATTCCATCTTCTTTTCAGGCAGGATACAGATCTCTTTTCTTAGCAGACAAGGGGCAGGTTCTCTTTTAAGCATACTCAAGATTTCAGTCTTGTTATTAACAAAAGCATTCAATCAAAAACTCAGATTCTTAAGGCGTAAGCGAATCATAAAATGAGTCTTTGTCCACTCACCCAGATTAATCGTCTTCTGTTGCAGAGCCAGCAATCCGATCTTTCTGTTTATCTAGTGCCTTTGCTGAGCGGGGCACTACATAATTACCCACCGAAAAGAAGTTTCGTCCTTGAAACTTAAGAAGAAACTTACGATATCCTTAGCAGCAATAGTCCTCATCCTTCACCATCATAAAATATTTACGGACTTTTTGTATGGAACGTTCATCTCATTATTGATATCGAGTAGGCAACGGAATTTCAATCAGAAGACATGTACAAATTCAATTGAATCAAAATTGGCCAGAGGATCGTGTTGCTCTGATACCATTTTGTCACGCCCCGATCCCGCAGAGTCCTTTTCGTCCTCGCTTCGGCTCTTTGGGACCGTTCGTCCTCGCTAAGGCGTGATGCCGTACAAGCCTAAGTTGCGCTTGCACAAGGCCAAGACCTGGAACAAGACAAGATAGACAAGGTTGACAATACGCAGTAGAACGTATCGCAGATAATTGAAGCAGCAGCGGACATATTTCAGAATACATGCATTGAACACAATGGTAACAAGAACATTTCTTTTTATTGATTTCATTTGAACAGATTACAAGCTCTCGATTCTCTCTGATACAATATTACATTCTCTCAGAACTTTACAGATTACAATGATCCCGTTCCCATACATTACATCCTTTTATATACAAAACCAAACTCTTACACAGATGTCATCTCTTGGCATCTCTTCTGATTTCTGGCTCCTGAGGATGAGGCTCGGGCTATCGCTTCGGACTATCCTTCTCGATGCATGGTGCACCTGCATGCAGACTGATGATGGGTCAGTATATCAGCATACTGGTGAATTGTGATCAAATGAGCTTCATTTTTCTGAAACGATCACTGTTCATTTAGTGAGAAAACATTTTCTTGTGACGTGATCTTGCTACTCTTTACCTAGATTCATTTCATGAATGCATTAGTCAGTTTACATTCTTTTTGAAAACACATCTTTGAAAAGCCACAATCATTTCCATCTTAGCCGCTGTGCCTCCCACGGGTTCAGCTCGTCGCTAACCGCTGTGACTCGCATGGGTTCAGCTCGTCGCTAGCCGCTGTGACGCTCTTGGGTTCAGCTCGTCGCTAACCGCTGTGACTCTCTTGGGTTCAGCTCGTCGCTAACCGCTGTGACTCTCTAGAGTGTCAACGAGCATTCGACAATATCAAACAATATCTTATGAACCCACCAGTTTTGGTGCCACCTATCTCTGGTATTCTATTCTTGATGTATGTCCGTGCTATGGACCATTCATTGGGTGCTTTACTTGCCCAAAAGAACAAAGAAGGCCATGAACAAGCTATCTACTATCTTAGCCGAACTATGATTGGTGCTGAACACCGTTATAGTCCGGTCGAGAAAGAATGCCTGGCTCTCATGTTTGTTGTGCAAAAGACGAGGCATTATATCATTGGTCAAACTATTCATGTTATATCTCGAGTTAACCCTCTCTGGGTACTCATGAAGAAACCTAGTACACTTAATTCTCGGTTGGCTACATGGGCAATCCTGCTAGCTCAATATGACATGGTGTATGTTCCACAAAAGTCTGTCAAAGTTCAAGCGCTGGCGGATTTCTTAGCAGCTCATCATGTGCCTGAGACATCTAAACTCTATGACGAAATTCCTGACGAGACATTAGAAGTCAACATGATCTCCGAAGAGTTTCCAACCTAGCGTCTATTCTTTGATGGTGCATCAAGAATTGGACCAAATGGTGCTATTGTGGCAGGTGTTGGAGTTGTTCTCGTTTCTCCAGACGGATTAACTATCCAAAGAGCCTACTCTTTAGATGAACCTTGCTCCAACAATGTGGCAGAGTACAATGCTTTACTTGTCGGCCTTCAGCTAGCTAAACAACTGAATGTTGAATATCTGGAAGTCTATGGTGATTCTAAACTGGTTGTGAACCAGGTTAGAGGAACCTATGAAGTCCGTCATCAAGACCTGGTGCCTTATCATGAAGCGGCAATCAATATAGCTACATCATTCAAAGCTTTCTTCATCGACTATGTTCGACGAACTTGCAATACTGAAGCCGATGCTTTGGCCAATCTTGCAGCTGTCTTAGCCATCCCTATCAAAAGACATCAGGTGGTGGTTATTTCTAACCGAGAACTGTTCTGTATTGAAAATAATCGTAATATTGAATTTAGCAATCTTGTTGAAGTCAATATTATTGATGACGATTGGAGAACTCCTTTTATCGATTTCGTAGTACATGACATACTCCCTGAAGATCCTAAGGAGGCTACAAGCGTTCGACGTCGATCTCTACGATTCTATTACAATCAAACCACCAAAACACTCTATCGGCGAACTTATGATGGTCTTCTTCTACGCTGTTTAGCTGGTGATGAAGCCAAACAAGTGTTGCGTGAAGCTCACGATGGCGTCTGTGGAGCACATCAACCCGGTCCTAAACTACAGGATCGTATTCGACGTATGGGTTACTATTGGCCCTCTATGGTATCAGATGCCATTGAATATGCAAGGAAATGTCGTGCTTGTCAAATCCATGCAGACTTTATTCATCAACCATCGGAATTCTTACACCCGACTGCTGCTTCCTGGCCTTTTGAAGCTTGGGGTATGGACATCATAGGTCATATTAATCCTCCTTCTTCTAGAGGACTTCGGTTCATATTGGCGATAACCGATTACTTCTCCAAGTGGGCTGAAGCTATACCTCTGGCTGAAGTCAAGACTAGCAGTGTCATTAACTTCGTTAAACACCATGTCATCTATAGATTCGGTGTACCTCAAAGAATCATTCATGACAATGGACCTCAATTCATTAGTCAGAAGTTCACTAGATTCTGCGATGATCATCGGATTAACAATGTTGCTTCGACGGCCTACAATCCTGCTGCTAATGGTTTAGCTGAAGCCTTTAACAAAACCATTATTAAGCTCCTTAAGAAATTTGTATCCACTAACAAACGGAATTGGAGCGAGAAACTTGGCGAGTGTCTTTGGGCCTATCGAACTACAGTCCGTAATCCCATGGGCTTTACACCTTTCTCTTTGGTGTATGGCTGTGAAGCTGTCCTTCCTTTGGAGTTACAAATTTCTTCTTTAAGGATTGCTATTGCCAATGAGCTCATCACAGAAAACAATGACCTTCTTCGACTTCAAGAGTTAGAGGCATTGGATGAAAAGCGGTTAATGGCTCAACAGCATATTGAGTTATACCAAGCCCGCATCTTAAAGACATTTAATCGTAAAGTGAAGGTCAGAGCCTTTCAGCAAGGAGAACTTGTTCTAACGGTCAGACGTCCTATGACTATGACTCATATGAGCAAAGGGAAATTCGATGCGAAATGGGAAGGTCCCTATGTTGTAAGCAAAGTCTTCTCAAACGGAGCTTATCAACTTTCAGAACTTGATGGTCGAGTTGCTATGATGCCTATCAATGGCAAATTCTTAAAGAAGTATTATGTATAAATGTAAATACTTGTAAATTATCAGACAGAATCAAGTTCATAAATAAAATTCAAATTTTATTATATGATAGTACATATTAAAGGTCACTATCATCTTTTTCTACATTGGGACGAGGGCCACTGCCGTACTTCTAAAAAATGTGGTCAGCAAAAGAGCCGAGAACCTCCTTGCTGGATCCCACAAGAAACTTGCAGGCGGCCATCCTCATGGCTTCTTCTTCTTTAGTCTTTCCTGGTTCGAGCAGGAAGTCCAAAATGTCCTGCGGTGGCTGGGGTGCAGACGAACCTTCGCCTGCTTCTGCTTCCTTTGGCTGAACTGGATCGGCAGGGTGTTCTTCAATACCCTTTTGAACCTTCGAGACAGTCTCAACCTTCTTAGATGCTTCTCCGGAAGACATTTTTATGTTGAAGAGTAGAAGTGTTCGTTCCTGTCAGATTTCTGCTATATTTATAGACAGAAGTTCCTCAATTAATGAAGTATTACATTCATCCGGCGGTTCATCCGTTCATTAATACCTGACGGTTCATCCGTTCATTTATCACATTCATCCAACGGTTCATCCGTTCATTAAATGCTTGACGGTTCATTCGTTCATTAAATGCTTGATGGTTCATCCGTTTATTTATAACACTCATCTGACGGTTCGTCCGTTCGGTAATATTTGACGGTTCATCCGTTCATCTATTTTGACGGTTAACCCGTTCATTTATTATCATTTGACGGTTAACTCATTCATTTCACCATCATTTGACGATTTACCCGTTCTTTCATCATTACTTGACGGTATTCCCGTTTATTCATTTTCATATACATTGACGATTCATCATCGTTCATCTTCTACATCAGCAACTTGTCGTTTTCGATTAAGTTGTCAATAAATATATCATATCTATCTATTATTTATATCTGAATAAGATATGCAATAAATAATGGAGCCACAACAAAATGTCCTTTATATCAAAAAAATAAGACATTACAAAAATGCAGCTACAGCAACAAAACCTAAATACAAAATCAAGAAGGAGGGACAATCAGATTGTCAATTTGCTGCTTCAATGTCTGCAGCTCTTCTTCGTGTGTTGACGCTACTATCTTTCTTGCCTCCTCCATCCCGCTTTCTTCATCAAAAATGGGCATATCTACTGTCCTGCGAGTGATCTCTTCACCATGAGTGGTCTCATACTCATTCCTTTCTTCAATCAATACATTAAATTGTTCAATCACCAGTTGGTGATTAACAGTTTCTTCTTCAAACTCTTGTTGGAGGCGAGTAATTTCAGCCTTAAGCTCAGCAAGTCGCCGTCCTTTGCTTTCAGCCACTAGAGTAATTGATTCTATTTTAGAATTATATTCAGCTGATTTTGCTGAATGAGCTTCTAACAGATTTTGAAGAGTTAACCTTTCCATATCAGCAGCTTGAGCCAGCCGCTCAAATTTAGCTTGTACTAAAGAGTCTACATCTTTCTTCTTGAGTTCTTTATACTTCTTGATGGAGACTTCTAATTCATCCAGTATATGTTCAAGGAGAGTGGCCTGAGCTTCGTCTCCTTGGTCTCTTATGGCTCTTATCAAGAAAGAAGTAGGCTTCCTAACCATAATGAAGTCAGCCCCTTCTTTCTCTATCATTTTACGGACGAGAGATCCCAGCGACTCAAAGAAACATCGGGTAAATGACTGGACCACTTGCTGATTGATGGCCAGAGTTCCAGGAGTCGTTGCTACTCCTGATGAAGACGGGGTAACAGGTTGCACGATTCTTTGAGGTTGGACAATAGGCTCTTTAAATAAGGGAGCCAGAGTAGAGCTGGTTGCTCCTCCTGCTTGATCTTCTGCAAAAGTAAAATTGTTATTTTACTAATTGATTGTTGATGAACAAAAAAAATCAAATTAAGAGCAATGTTACCTTGGTTTGGTCTAACAACGAGTTTATTCCTTACTGGAATGGAATACCGTTGAACAGAAGTAGCCTCAGCTGCAACAGCCTGGCTGCTGCCCGCCTCAGAACCACAAGATAAATGATGACTACTGCTAATAACCACCGTTGGTATAGGCACCATAATCAGGTCCGTTGGAGGTGTTGGCAAAGTCTCAAGATCTGCAAATGAAGATATTAGTTATCAGTTCATTTTAAAAAAAGAAAAGATTGTTAAATCTCGTTTTATACCTTGAGGGTCGGTGGCAGGATTTTCTTTTAGCACACCTTCGTCGGCTACTTCTTCAGGAGATATTTCTATCTCAACATCGACAGCTTTTTTTGCAGATGCCTCCACTTCAATATCCTTTTTAGGATTTGAAATATCATCGACAGTATCAAGAGAATTGTGTTCTTCATTATCCTTTTTAGGATCTTGTAAATACTCATCAACATTTTCGGATGAAGAACCTTCCTCGTCTTCTTCTTTTTCTTCTTCTTCTACTGCTGCATTTCTACTGCTAGTGGCAGCCTGATCTTCCTGCAAGCTATAACTGCAATCCTCCAGAGCTGCAATCATTTCACGGTCTTCGTCCTCACGAAGAGTCCTGGGAGTAGGAGGAGGTTGAGTAATATCTGCAATAGGAGAATAAGGTCGTACAACACTTTGTTCTTTCTCTAAGATATGTTCTCTAGGCTTTTCAATTCTTGGGGCAAAATCTCCCCTCTGTTCATTCTCCTCGAGAGTTTTGCTCCCTGATTCAGAACCAGGTGTGGGAGATGCCATTAGAAGTCCTGCAGCAGCATCTACTGAAGTCAGGAGTTGTCTAGAAGAAGACTCTTCCAAGACTCTTCTGGTGACTACTCTTTTCTTTCTGTGTAGAGGTCTAACAGGACTCTCTACATTTTCTGGCTCTGCTTGCTTTTGCACGGAAGTTGGTGTAGTGGCAACTTCTTGATGTGTCTCGGCCAATTGCCGGGATTAAGATCTGGTAGTCACCTTTTCAAAAGAAACATCAAGAATCAATTTCTTCTTCGCTACAGGAGCAGGAGGCTCCTCTCTTCTTCTTTTCTTCGCAGGAGATTTACCCACCTTCAGAGAAATATGAAGTGGTGCATTTACTTCTTGGGGGAATACAATATCCCTTGTAGTCTCCAGAGGTGCATCTGCCGGTTCCTGCGCCTCCTCATTTATAGGGATCGATGGAGCAATTCTCCCTCTTCTCAATTTTGTTGCAGTGGCGAAACTATCTGCGAGATTGAAATTCTCGACAAAAGTATTCGCTGATGTGTAAAACACGGAGTATGTAAAAAGCATTCGAGGAACCTGAGGAGTAGTCCTTGCTGGCAAGGAGAAAGTGGCTTTTGTATCACGGACATTGTAATAAGCCCAAGCCCTAGCTCCGTCTATCAGATAACCTTTGCCTTGGAGGCAGGTAATTGCGTTCCCTACATGGAACTGATCATACCCAAACTGTCGAGCAAAACGGCTTGGGAGGTATGGTTCTAAGTAGCACTCTTCTTCGAATCGGTAGACCAAATGAGATGGTCGAATTGTCTTCAACCATTCAAAAGCGACACGAGTTAGAGGCTGCAGTTTCGAATCCACCATATTCGTGGGCATCTGATCATACCCAGCAGGGAAAGGAGCACAGCAAAAGTTCCAGCCTTTGTTCAGATTCAACATAAATCTACACTCAGTTAGGGAAGTATATTTCCATTTTCCATCGGAATACCTTCGAAGAAAACTGCCGTCAACTGGTCCCATGCCAGGATCCATTAGAGTTGGATAGTGAAGAAGCAACCATCCAAACAAATATGTATATGGCAATTCTAAGCGAGGGAATTCTCTCTCTCCTTTCGCTTTCAACATCAAGTCAACATATAAACGAAGACTGGCGTTCAGCTTGCAGGTCATTGCTGATAGTAAGTCCATTTTATAACCGAAGACTAGCTTAACAGCTGCAAACAAGACGCCACGGTGAAAACGATCCACTACACTGGATCCGGGAACTACGAACCTTCGCAGCCAGTATGTTAAGAATCCCGCCAATTGTGCTATTTCTGACATGGGCCTATAGCCCATTCTCAAGTAACTTTCCAAATTGTCTCCTCTCTTCAAAGGAGGATATTCATGATCATCCTTCACTTCTTTATCAAAGTGACCACTCTGTTCCATTAATTTTCTGACCTCTGTATGGCTCAAAGGTTTGAAAAAGGTTGGGTAGCATTTATCGTTCTCCTTGGTTTTCTTCTCCTCTATATGATTAAGAAACAGATATGGTAGCCACTTTGAAGAATAACAAGTATTGGCAGTGGCACTCTTGTCAAATAAAGAGCAGATCTTGTAATGGCACAATAGTTCTTCGAACACTGTCACCATCTCTGGATTCTCTTTTCTGAGCTTGTTCAACTCATCATTTGTTGGTACATACTCCTCATATGGAGTATCTGCCATGGGCAAGTACGAGATATACTTCATCTCGTGGAGTACAAAGCCCATCTCTCCCCCTGGGGTCATGAAAGTTCCGGTCCTGTAGTTGTATCTGTCAGCTAAGGCTAAGAACATATGAGGATTGGGAGCAAATCCGTAAACAGTGGCATGCACTGCTTCATATAGGTTGATTTGTTGGAGTCTGTCTTAGAATTTTCCCAGAACCCAATTCGCGATATAACTCCATCGCTTGTAGTCTGGATTCACCAATCCAGTCATTCTTATATCTTGCTCAGGATATTTTCCTTCAACCTTCGCAAACTTATTTGCGAATATTGGTGTCCTAACAGGCATTAGCATGGAGGAGTTCTCTGGTGGAATGCAGCCAGGTCTTAAGCCTCTCAGTAGGATACTATATCTGTCGGAAGAGCTATAAAATATATCCTTATGTTGTGGCCCCTTTTTTACGAAGATTTTTCCTGCCCGAGCATCCTGAAATAGAGTGATATTCCAATCCATCTTCCTAGGGTAGCTTGCATGAGCGTACCGTGACAAAGAAAGACAGCGAGCGATGTCGGGTATAAAAAAAAGATCTATCTTGCTGGTGAACTACCCTATCTTCCATCCTTGGCCTAGGCTGAGAGGCTTTCTCAAAGGCGTCACCGAATAGGAATAAGGGTTTCTTGTGAATTACAGCATCAGCTGATTCTAAAGGCTGTCCGTTCATCAAACACATCAAAGTTTCATTGTCCTGAGAAATCAATATAGCCTGACGGGAGGCCGGCAGATCATACTGAGGGTAATGGACATGAGACAGATCCTCTTTGTATTCAGACTCTGTAAGGGTTCCCACAAAATGTTCGTAATCTGGATCTTCATTGACTTCAACTGCATCAACAAACAGATGAAAATTAGTCCAAGACAAAGATTCTGTTTTTAAACATAAAACATTAGAGTGCGCAACCTCAGATTGCGCTGACATAATTTGCGCAACCTCAGATTGCGCTGACATGACTTGTGCAACATCAGTTTGTGCATCATAAAAGGATGTGCAAAGCAATGGTTTGCGCTGATATCTGCGCAATTTAATTGTTTGCACTGACTTCCTGTCAGCACAAATCAACAATTTGCGCAAGAATGCAGCCTTCATAAAAATGAAGAACTGATAGTTGATGCAACCGAAACCCTAAAAAGGGTGGCGCAATATGAACTTATCTCTAAAAAGAGATGAGTTTCAAGGGAGTCGAATCACCCTAAGAAGGGGTTTTCGATCGGTTCAATTACCTCTCAGAGCAGGGTGTGCGAATTCGTGTCGGGAAGCTCGCCGTGCAACCCTGTCAGAAGACTCGGCCGGAGCTTTTCCTTTCGCGGCGGCGGCAGCGGCAGCATTTGATCGTCTTGGGGCCATGACAATCGTCGGAGGAGGAGAACAGTGAAGGTTGGGAGATTTTCTTCTCAAAAAAGCTCGAAATATTGCAAAGTAAAGAATTAAAAATGAAGAGAGAGGTATTTATAGTTTTGGAAAACACGAAACGGATGCCTCGGATTGTGCCTAAAATTGTGGTCCACTCGCTTTGCGCAGACAGCTCATCATGTTGCGCAAAATGATTCAACATTCAAAAATTCAAAGTATTTCGAAATTTTGAATACAATCAACTTTGGAAAACTTTGAAGGGGGTCTTGTAGGTCCTGAAAAATCAAGTTGTATCAATCAACAAAGTCAAAAATTCAAGATATTCATTATTTTGATGAGTTACGCAGACAACAGATTGCGCAGATGTCACTTTGCGCAGGTTGGTTTGCACATGTTCCCAACTGCGCAGGCTGACGTGGCAGAAGTCATCATTGACTGAATCAAATCAGATCTTCCTGACAGCTGACAACACGAATAATGAGGAGACTGTTCGTTTTTGGCGCCGCACAGTGCTCGAGGATGGCTGACAGTTGGCAGCACAATCCGTGGTTGTGCAAACGAAGCCTGCGCAGTCTGAGTCTGCGTAAACCAGTGTATGAGCAGTTCACTTTGCGTATTCTACCAACATAACTGATAAATTACATGTGCCATTCATGCCATCAATTGCTCATTACGTGGCAACTGCCTATGCACGATCATGCGCATTTCAATCAAATAATGCCATGTGTCTCAGATAGTTGGCCCACGATCTAGTAACTGCCTGCGCAGTCCATATCTGCGCAAACCAGTTGCTGCGCAAATCAGCTTGCGCAGTCCAAAATAACTGAAAGTTAGTTATTTTCAGAACTCTATAAATAGAGTTTCAAGTCTTCATTTCAAGGGGATCAAGATCAGAGATCAGAAATCAGAGAGTTCAGGAGTTCTTGCCAAAGTGCTACTAAATTCTTCCGAGACTTTTGTCTTCAACTTCAGAGGCTTTTGCCTTCAATTTCCAGAGTTGTTTTCAACTTCAAAGGCTTCGTCTTCAAAGTTCACATCGTCCAAGGGATAAAGCAATCGTCATCAAGATTGGATTCCTATAGTTATAATTTTCCCAGAATTTTTGTAATCTTTATTACAGTTTGTATCAATAAAGTTTTATACTTTTGTTTTTGCAAACAGTTGTAGGCTTGAGTAAGTTAGGCAAAGTTATGCCGGTCGACCTAAGTCATTACAAGTGCTGTCCCGCTCATTCTGCGGTTGTCAAGTTAAATAGTCCCACGATCCCAAGGCCCGTCATATAAGGTATGACTTGGGCGACAGCGCTACGTAGAACATGAGTCGGTTTAGAGACACGAGCCACGGTTGGTTCAGTGGAAAGTTAGCCACGGTCGGTCGATACTTAAGGAAATACGTTATGTTCAAGTTAAGTTGGAAGGCTATGCAGTAGCCGTTCCATGAGTTCAAAGAATGTTAAGTCTAAGCGATGGTTAGTCGCCGAGAGAAAATATGTCGGGACTGTGGTTCAGTTGCCGAGGCTACCCTGGTTTGGGCTCTGCAAAGAAAGTATGAAAAGAGTAAAGAAAAGTAGCTAAATGATGATGATGAGACCATGCATTTACGTTAAGTCTAGAAGTTAGCGTAGGTGCGTGGTCATGGACAACTTGTCGACAAGGGCGATGGTTCTTCGAGCGGCAGCCCTGGGCCATGGGCACCAACTCGGCCTTGGAAGAACAGGTTATAGTCGAGCTGGATAATAGGCAATTGGTAGGTCGGGGACTTGCATCGAGGATCGCAACCGGTGGTGCAAGGGTCCCGAATGCCAAGCTATGTCCACGATGGTTAGTTAATGCCAGTGACCTTTTATGTAGATGTGTCGGCACGGGCGGCAATCCGCGTGTGTGCCTTTAGATTGAGTTGAGTTAGATTATGTATGAAGTTAGAAGACACGATGTTTGGGCCTAAGATTTGGCTATAATGAAGGCGACGTGCTTCGGCACGAGATGTGGCGTCGAGTGTTAAGTTATTGGCATAGAGTTGAATGAGTTAGGCTTGAGCTGTTGCGAGTTAAGTCGAGAAGGGCCGTAGGGTAAGTTGTTTGAAGTTACGTTGAGTTGCTAGGCACGACCTCGAAATATGAGGCACGACCGCGTTGTTACAAAACAAGTGTAGGCGAGACTAAGCGAGGAGGTGCTACCTCGGAAATATTGAAGCACGAATCGAGTTACGGCATGACCGAGTCGTTACATCCCAGAGTTTGACACAAAAGACAAGTATAAGTCGGTGCGTCGACAATGCAAGCACGAGAAAGGTCTAGAGGCAAAGAAATGGAGTCTTTCGTGTAGTTGCGTCTCCGATTATGGCCGTAAGGCAAACACGACTTGATAGGTTAACGATATTGGCACGAGAAGGGTCTAAGGCAAAAGTATAAGTTAACGTCGTTGTGCAAGCACGGGATGGTCCTTAGACACAAGTATACAAAGGCGTCGGTCCTAAAACTGATCCTAAGGCAAGAATAGAAAGACAATCGTAAAAGGGTTTATGCTGCACAAAGTAAATGAACGTGTAGGTTTTGTATGGGTGGGCGAGGAGCTCACTCCACCAGTACAGTTGAGTACTGACACCCACACAGTGTTCATGTGCAGGCACAGGTAGAAGTTCGTGGTACGGAGCTCGCTTGGATGCGTCGAGGCACGGAGTTCCTTGGCGATTCGAAGCGTGCGGCCGCGTGGACTGAAGACTTATACAGGACATAATGTATGGACATCGCCTTCCGAAGCTTTCGCTGGTTCAAGCATTTATATCGAGAGATGAGAGAGAGCAGAGTGACTTGTAAAATGAGAGAAAAGTGAGCACGAGAGACCTGTAATTTGGCCTTGCGCCCACAAATGTAATCTTGTATTCAATATTAATAAAAGAGTTTCTTTTGAATGACTTGTGTTCATGTGTTCTTGTTCTTAAATTCCGCTGTATATTCAATGTATCTGCTTGGGACTATCTGTACGACGACCCCGTCGCTGCCGTTGTAATCGGCCGTTATGGAACTGCCTTGCACGAGAGCAATCTAGGCTCGTACGGCATCACGCCTTAACGAGGACGATCGCTCCTACGGGAGCGGGGCGTGACATAGTGGTATCAGAGCACGGCTTTACGTCCTTGGACTTCACGTCGAAATTCTCAGTTTTGAAAGCTCGTCGTTGGAAAATAAGTATGCGCGCTCTCTCGATTGTCCCTCGGCATGTCCATACAGTAAGTCTAAATATTTTCAAAAGCTCGTACATGCGTTCGCTCGAACGCATCGATAGGCCGTTGCCGGACTCATTAGTAGGCCTTTGTACCGAACGATGTTAAACATGACTCGATAGAAAACACATGCTAAGTTAACATGTCGCGTACGTGCCTAACTAGTCATGCGTTGACCCTAGCAATTGAGCGTGCAAACTCGAATATAGTCCGCACAGGATAGCCATGCGCACGGCCGTTTGGCTAAGTTGCGTCGTGTATCGCGCACCTCAACTTTTGGTGCAAATGAGTTGCGAGCGATATCAAGTACCGCTCGGTCGGGAGTGAAGCTGCACTTAGGATGTCTATCAATAGGAACGCTATCGAGTTAACGCTTAGGCGTACATGGAGGATTGACTTGGATTTCGAGGAAATAGCGCGAACAACTTAGTACGTCGATACGACGTAAGCGATTACGCTAGGGATTCGTCGAACGAATTTGAAGAATGTTTTAGCGAATGACGCGAATGTGATTGTAGACTAGATCGGATGGCTCGAATCCGAGTGGTGTATGGTTTGTCTTGGAAATCATTTGTAAGCCCCCTAATTTTCTACTAATTTTTTTTATTTAAAATATATTTTTGTATTTATTCTTGTATTTTCATATCTATACGAGTTCGCATCTTTGCGTAGCATGCGAGATTTGCATTCAAGTGCAAATATGCGTCGAGCTACATATTTTAGAAAAATATTTTATTATAAATTTTATTTATTATATAAAAGTCCATGTTCAAATAAAGGTAATAAATATTTTTATAACATAAATTGTGATTGGAAATTTTTATTTAATACTTTGTGAAATTCGAAATTTGTATAGTAACATATTTTATTTATAGAAAGCAACTTATGATTTAATATTTAAGTAATTATCTTGATTTTCGAAATTAATTAAATGCTATATTTTAACGTTTATGGAAATATAATTTAAGATTTTGTTTATTGAATATTTGAGTTATTTTTATAATTTAAATGTGGAAAAGATTTTATTTTAAACATGCATTTAATTTAAAGGGAAGTTATCTAGATTGTTTTGGATTTAAATCGATTTAAATAAATAGATGGAATTATCCATCGGGATTTAAACGAATCCTAATCTATATCCAACTGGGCATTCCTACCTCCTATAAAAGGAGAGGTACTCCTCCAGAAATTCTTCATCCACAACTCAGAGAGTATGTGCATCGTGTCCGTGCCCGTGTTTCCCTTTCCATCCACTAGAAATTTCTATATATACATAATCCTGCCCCGTCCGACAATCCCGAACGTCCCCCGTTCGTGTCAGACAAATCCCGGCACGAACTCACCCAACCCAAATCTGACCTCATCGACAAACCCCTCACAGCCCTACTCCACCACCCTCGTCGCCATCGACAAACCCCTCACAGCCCTACAGCCACCATCGTCCTTCATCATCAATATCATCTCCTCCTCCTCTCCCTGGCATCTGTTCCCCAAAATAACACTATGACCACCACCGGTTCAATACTCCATCGCCAAAACTACCACAATAGAGAATGGTAAGAGGAGGAAGGCCTTGTACCTATTTCCGCTGCCGCCGTGCGCATGCGGCGTCCGCCGAGTCCGACGCGCCGCCACCAGTACGCCGCCTGAACCCCGGCGCCTCCACTGCGAGAGCCCTCCGCCGTGGATCAAACCCGCCGACCTTCGAGCTTCCGCGCCGTCTCCTCTGAAGTCGGCACCCATCTCCGTCGATCTCTTCCCCCCGAGCACCGGTACCTCACGCCGGAGTAGAGGGCCGCTTCGTCTCACTGCTACAGCCGTCCTCTCCTTCCGGAGCGCCGACGCCAGTGAGAATCCCCTCACCCTTCCACCTTCCCCCTGCCGCGTGGCTAACCGCCGATCTTCGTCGCCACTAGTGGCCGCTCGCCCATCGCCGAGGCCTCCTTGCCCCGACCTCCTCCGGAGACGTCCACCGGGTCCGTCGCCTCCGTGGAGATCCGCGGCCGAGCGAGCTCCGCAGTGCTCCAGCGCCGTCAACGGAGCTGCGACCTCGTCGCCGCCGTCAGCCGGTGGAGCCCCTCTCGCGACCACGCGTTGCCATGACTCCACCCACCGCCACGATCCGTCGGCCGCCCGCCAGTAAGCTCCTCCCCTCTCCACCGAGATAAACGATATGTGATACACACATGAGTTCGGTTTTAAATCGAAGTTAGCAAAACGATCGGCAAATCAAAACTATCACGAGTAGCTTGTCCGACTTCGCTAGTCGCTAAGCTTGGTTGAAATGTACGTATTCGGGAGACGCCTTGAATGCGTGCACGATCCAAACTCAGCGATGTGATGAACTCGAATGCAGCTGCAAGTGGGTGTTGAGATGCGCATGAACGAATGAGTGAGTTTGCCTCAGCCTACGACTCTCGAGTTTGATAAAATACAACGCACCTCGTACGACCGTTTCAGTCCCGTGATACGTCGAAATAGCAACCAAGTCGAAGAAACACTTGAATTGAATAAGTGCCATCAACTTTAAATGAATGAAAAGTTATTCAATAAAATCGACCAAACGTATGCGACACAGAACTTGGAAAGGTACCGAGCATGGTTCGATGCCATCGAACGATAGAGCCGTTCGATAGAATTATCTATAAAACACGATGATACGAGTTAAGGAACGGTAGGATGACCTGCACTCAGGAAGTCTCGAGGACGAGACTTGTTTTGAGTGATGTATTATGTAATGACCCGCTCCGCCCTAGCGGAACGCCGATTCAAACGACAAGTGTAACGACTCAAACGTGTCGTCGACTCGAAGAGTTGCGTCGACCCGATGAAGTATCGACGCGAATCGATGCAAGACTTACAATGGCTCGTCAAAGATGAATCCAGACTTAGACTATCAAAGGCGCGCTCGGAGTATCGCTCGGCCGATGCAAACATCGCTAAGGTGGGTGGCTCCGATGAACCCGTCTTTGCTTAGCCTAGAAACATAACAATACGGACACTATCACGAGAATCGCTAGACGATAATACCGCGCATGCTAATAAAGGACTCAACGCACCTGGCTAAGGGAATAATACTATCATGTATGCTTGTATAAAATATGGAAATAAACATGGAAAATGTGAGAACTCTCGTACCGCGCTCCACGCTCGTGCTAAGTCACAAGCTTACGTGTAAGCCCCTTATGCGTTCAACAATGAAACAATGAATGGTTTACAACAATGAAATGGAAGACTATCGACATAGTCGCTCCGAGTAGAGTATAGCAACATTGAAAGGCTACGGGACCAATGGGTCGCCAAGGCGACTCCCGCACAGGGAGTTGCAAAATGTATAATTGAATGAATGAATGAGTGAATATGTGAATGAATCAATGAATGAATGAACAAGTGAAAGAAAGAAAGAAAGAAAGAAAAGAAAGAATGAAGAAAAGATAAGAAAGAAGGGAATGGTTAGCGACAGGTGTGACGGGCACGTACAACAGGGCTCGCTACCCGTGCTGCACGGACGCCAACCTGGTCGATAACGCATTATGGGGGTTAGCCTATGGCTCAAAGACAGCCGTTAAGTTAAAATGATAATAAAATAGGAAATGGTCGTGGACAGCTCGTGCACGAGCGTAAAGGGATTCCAAGGGCAACGAACGACGATTTCGTGGCCGGCCTAGGCGGAATCATGGCCTACGGGCGGACAGAATGTGCGGGCTTGGGCACATAATCAAATGTAGGGCCGATTATTCAATAGTATATCAAGGTGTACCAGCCATCACGCTTGATAGATGAGAATGCCACAGGGAAAAATGTCCAAATGGCTGACATGCCAGCGACCGGTGCATATAGATTTAAGTGGGCTTTGCTGGTGGAAATCCACGTACAAGTCCTTGCATTAAAATCAAAGTAGTCTAAGTGAGCTAAACAAAGCGCCTTCTGAATAGGCTTGAAATGTAACACACCAAATGACCAAGAGTACTTCGTACAAATGATTTAGAGAATACGCCTACGATGCGCTAGGCTTGAGGCAGGGACACGCCCGTCATTGAATGCTTAAGTAAATCACGATAAGTTATTACATATGAATTGTTGATTAACTTGGTTTACTTTGGACAGGGAAGGTCGGATGGTAAGTATGGGTAAGTTATGTATATATTTCCATACGATACTTGTATTCTGCAATACGAGATAGGCTATGAAATATGCCATGAAACTAATCCTAAGGCAAGATTAAAAAGACAATAAATGATAGAGATACGCAAAAGTAAATGGAATGTGTTTGGTAATGATAGCATTGTGGGCGAGCTAGCCTCCCCACCAGTGCATAACAATGTACTGATAACCCCACAGTCTGCTTGCAGAAAGCAGGAGAAGTCGGCGGGTGCAGAGCTTCCATCAAACGTGCTAAGGTGCGGATCTATCTCTGGAGCCTTGGAGCGTTGCAAGGAGCTGAAGCACCATATACGGGACATAATGTATCGGAACATCGCCATGAATTATTCCATCTTGTAAGCCACTTGGCACGCCTTTTATGTTTCAGAGAGAGAGAGCTTGAGTGATTTGTAACATCGGCCTAGTGCCGCTTGTAAACTTCTTGAAAATCAATAAAAGAGTTTGAATTTGCTTCAACTTGTGTTCATTTATTATCTGCTGCAAATGGGAACACTCTGTGCGATTCTGTGGCCTAGCTCAAATCGGCCGTTTCTGGACTTGGCCTTGCACGGGCGCAACCTAGGCCCGTGCGGCATCACGCCTTAGCGAGGACGATCGCTCCTGCAGGAGCGGGGCATGACAGTCGTCCCCCGGGCGTGATGCCATGCAAGCCTAAGTTGTGCTTGCACAAGGCGGTTCATAAGGTTATCCGAAACAACAGCATATGTAAGAGTACACAGAGAAATTGAACACATTCATTTAGAAAAGGAAACTTGTATTTTCATTGATAATAAGTTAGGTTACAAACTCGATTACAAAATAGGCCTCGCGGGCTCACAACCGACATCGATGAGATAGTCATTCCAGACATTTACATCCCTTTTTACAAACATCAAAATGACCCTCTAAGACCTGGAATCGACGAGAGTTTGTGACTCATGATGCAGTTGGGTCGGAGTCTTCAAAATATTGTAGAGCTAGCCTTCGCTCTAGCAAGGCTTCAAAAGAAAGGAGCGTCGCCTTCAGTTCCTTGGCACGCTATCCTGGTCCCGAGTACTTGTTGAGAGCGAGGGTCAGCACTTTACACTTTGTGCTGGTGCGTGGCAATTTAAATCCCGTGCTCTCATTTGTTGAAGAATTCAAGTGAGCGTGCATGCAAATATTTAATGAAGTTGCTAGCCATCCTACTCAATTCAAACTTATATTTGAAGGCACAACCGAATAATGACGATAGATCTTACCCCCGGCAGAGCGCATCGTCGTAGCGTAAACTTACCATTGTTCTTTCCTGTCATGTGGATAATAATAAAATGTAATAGAGTGCATTCGTGAAGGTCATTGGCACGACAAGCCATCCTGAACATATAGCTTGGTAGACAGAGGTCCATCAGCGCAGGTAGCGAGCCCCGTTGAAAGCCACTGCCTACTGTGGCATGCATCCGGCATAGCTATCCGTGTTTCTTCCTAGACCGGAACGGTCCCGTGGCCTCGGGATACCGTCCGAAGAAACAATCGTCCTTGTCGACAAGTTGTCCATGACCGTGCTAAGTTAATTTGTTATTTCAAGGCACATCTTATAGTATCGTTGTGACATTCATTTAATCGATTCATCCTTCCTTAGCATGGTTCTATATGATTTGATAATTGCAAGCACGATAATATTTTATGACAAGCATCTGTATAGTTCGTGTTCGTGGGACGTCGTGTGACTGTTCATCAGAATATCATTCATGTCGTTGCATTACATCTAGCATAGCACATGTCTAGTATTGATAATGTATTAGAGAAGAGGGTCGAGGAGAGAAGGGTCAGCCACTCACCTTAGTATTTACTTGAGGCAAGAAACTGGTTGGCCGTGCTAGACGTTGCCTACGCGATCACCTAAAATCGCACAAGCAACCGATTAGAACACTGTGTTATTCAAGGAAATTTTGATACGAATGCGAAGTTCAAAACGTAAGCCATAAAAACCATCGAAAACATTCACGAAAACGCATTCAGAAAACAAAGCCAAAATCAACACAAGCGGCGTGAAAAGCAAAGCAACGGGAGGTATCTCCTGACTCAGTCGCAGAGTCAATCCTTGAGGTACAGCCCGCTGAATATGGGACTTGGTTCCGAAGAAGCCATTCCATAACGGGGAATGGATCTTAATTCAACCGTTCCCGTTCGATCGATTCGATCGATCCCGACCTATCGGTCCCGACCGAGTCGATAGCGACAATGTTCCTTTCTCGCGCACCCCGTGGACGAACAACGGGGCACGATGTATGGACGGGGCACTACAGAAGATATACATGCTCGAGTACTATTCAATTCGGGTGCGACGCATAGCTTTATATCTGCTGATTATGCGAAAGAAAATAAAATAACCATGCAATCACTAGATATAAATATTAGCGTTAGCACTCTGTCGGGAGTCGATATGCCTGTAAACTTTATTTGTAGGGATGGCCATATTTGCATCGGAGGAAGATATCTATCCTTGGATGCCGTCGTGCTAGACATCAAGGATTATGACATAATCCTGGGCATGGATTGGTTGGGTGCTTGTCGTGCAACGATCGAGTACGCAGAGAAGAGAGTGGTATTTCTTCTTCCTGGCGAGACAGAGTTCTTATATTCGTGCGGTACAGCCTCGAAGACGGCGATGATGGTATCGGCAATCTCGGCGAGGCGTATGCTACGTTCCGGTTGCGTGGGATACTTGACATCAGTTCGAGACACGCAGACGGATAATACAAACACAATACAGACTGATATTGTGGTAGATTTTCCTGACATTTTTCCTGACGAGATGCCCGGGATGCCGCCGGATCGAGAAATTGAATTCAGCATCGACACCTTTCCGGATACACGGCCGATATCAAAGGCGTCTTACCGAATGGCTCCAGCAGAACTGAAGGAGCTGAAGGTACAATTACAAGAGTTGCTAGATCGCAGATTTATTCGCCCTAGCGTCTCTCCGTAGGGAGCTCCCGTACTGTTCGTTAAGAAGAAGGATGGGTCGTTGCGGCTATGCATCGACTATCGGGAACTCAACAAGGCGACCGTGTAAAACAAGTATCCTTTGCCGCGAATCGACGACTTGTTTGACCAACTGCAAGGCACTTCAGTATTTTCAAAAATTGATCTTCGTTCAGGCTATCATCAATTGAAGATCAAGTCCGACGACGTATCGAAGTCTGCCTTCCGTACTCGATATGGTCATTACGAATTTTTTGTCATGCCGTTCGGTTTGACGAATGCCCCAACCGTGTTCATGGATCTGATGAACCGAGTCTTTTGACCTCAAATCGATAAATTTGTAGTCGTGTTCATCGATGACATCCTTATCTACTAAAGGACCGAGAAGAGCACGCAGAACACTTGAAGACGGTACTGCAGATTCTGCGTGAAAACAAATTATACGCCAAGCAGAGTAAGTGCGAGTTCTGGATGAGTAGCGTGACATTCCTCGGGCACGTAATCTCTGCCAAAGGTGTCGTAGTGGACCCAAAGAAGATTAACGCGGTGGTGGATTAGAAACGACCTGCCTCGGCTAGCGACATTTGGAGTTTCCTGGGCTTAGCGGGCTACTACCGTAGGTTCGTGCGAAACTTTTCAAAACTAGCGTCGCCTCTGACTCACCTCACCCAGAAGGTAGTAGTATTTGAATGGAGCGACGACTGTGAATCCAGCTTTCAAGAGTTGAAGCAACGGCTCGTCTCAGCTCCAATCCTTGCACTTCCAGACGGTCCGGAAGGCTTTCAGATATCCAGTGACGCAACGGGAACTGGCTTCGGGTGGCAGAGAGACAAAGTCATCTCCTACGCTTCACGACAGTTGAAGCAGCATGAGAAAAACTACCCGACGCACGACCTAGAATTGGCGGCGATCGTCTTTGCGTTGAAGTTATGGCGACACTACCTCTATGGTATGGCATACAGAATCTACACAGATCACAAAAGCCTGAAATACTTATTTATGCAACGGGAACTCAACCTACGACAGCGACGTTGGCTCAAACTCATAAAAGATTATGAGCTAACGATCGTGTATACGCCGGACAAGGGAAACGTGGTAGCCGATGCACTTAGCAGAATATTTATGGGAATACTGGCCATAAACAAGGAGATACGGCGAGACCTTGAAGCGATGGGTATCAAACTCGGAATTGAGTATCGACACCTGCATCTAGCTCAGCTGAAGTTAGGATCGTGCTTGCTTAGCAAGATAAAGACCGTACAGGAGGACGACTCATTCCTGAAGAAAATACGCGAGCTAATTTCAACGGGAAGGGCGACTGACTTTGCGGAAGACATAGACGGGATGATGCGACTAAAGGGAAGGCTTCGCGTTTCTGAAACTGCCGAACTTAGAAAAGGAATTCTAACAGAGGCACATTATGCGAAGTACTCGTTACATCCTAGAAGCACCAAGATGTACAAGGACTTGCGCACAGGCTTTTGGGGGCACGGCATGAAGAAAGACGTAGCTACGTTCGTATCGCAATGCATGGCATGTCAGCAGGTGAAGGCGGAACACCAAAGGCCAGGCAGAGAGCTGCAGAACATCGACATTCCCGAGTGGAAGTGGGATAATATCTCGATGGATTTTATTGTGGGATTTCCGAAGACGCCACGGGAGAATAACGCGATTTGGGTCATTGTTCATAGATTAACAAAGTCGGCTCACTTCATCGCAATTAAAGTAGGATGGAGCGTCGATCGGTTAGCGCAAATCTACGTCGATGAGATTGTTCGACTGCACGGGGTATCGGCATCAATAATTTCGAACAGAGACGGACGATTCCTATCACATTTCTGGACGAGCCTGCAAGCAGCGATGGAAACCAAACTAAACTTTAGTTCGGCGTACTATCCCCAAACAGACGGTCAGACGGAGAGGGTCAATCAAATCTTAGAAGATATATTGCATCTATGTGCGATCGACCTAAAGACTAGTTGGGATACGCATTTGCCGCTTGCGGAGTTGACGTATAACAACAGTTATCAGCCGAGCATTCAGATAGCTCCATACGAAGCGCTCTACGGAAGGAAGTGCCGTTCGCCGATATGCTGGGATGAAGTCGGAGAGCGACAAGTGCTTGGACCGGAACTGGTGGAGCAGGCCGTCGAAAAGGTCCGCTTGATTCAAGATAGACTCCGCATCGTACAAAGTCGACAAAAGAGCTACACAGATCTTCGTCGACGACCGCTAGAGTTCTTGGTCGGAGACCATGTGTTTCTGAAAGTAACGCCCATGCGAGGTGTGATGCGGTTCGGCGTTAAAGGCAAGTTGAGCCCGAGATTTGTAGGCCCTTTCGAGATCATTGAGCGAGTTACGACGGTTGCTTATCGGATCGTACTACCTCTTGCCTTAGCTGATGTGCACGATGTTTTCCACATTTCACAACTTCGAAAATATGTGCACGATCCAAGTCATGTGGTTAGCTTCGATTAGTTGGAGCTACGTACTGACTTGTCTTACTCGGAGGAGCCTATTCAAATTTTAGACCGCAAGGAGAAGGTACTACGCAATCGGTCGAAGTCCTTGGTCTGTGTGCTTTGGCGGAACCATTCAGTCGAGGAGTCGACATGGGAGATGGAGGCGGAGATGAAAGAGAAGTACTCGGCGTTGTTTGTCTAAATTATGGTCAGACCCTTGTTCTTAAGTTTCGGGACGAAACTTTTTCTTAGTGGTATATTATGTAGCGCCCCGCTTTCGATAGGCGACGGAACTTCATAATATGCTTACGCCGAGTCAGATCGGCCGAGAACTTAGATGGCCATCTGACTCGATCGCTAAGCTTGGTAAACGATAACGCCTTGCGGTATCGATTCAAATCGATTTGGACGGAAGTTACGAGAATCGATCCAACTAATGGAACGACTTCTGTTGGAATAAGTCCTAGATGCAGGGGCTATGTCTCGGCGAGTGAGATCTCTATAAGAGTCCCTTCGACGGGATCGGACCGCTGTATGGTTTTCTTGGAGCTTTGCCGCTGGGCTTGATGAAGTGCTTTCGCGTCGTTTTCATGGATGCAATTACAATTTCGATGCAAGAGGAAAAAGAAAGAATTCTAACAAAGCGTTGGTGCCATTGCAGGAGCTCGCGTAACTAAGGATTGACGTTGCGTAGCGCTTAGACGACCGGCACGAAGCAAAGTAATCGGTGGGTGATTCGACCCTTCTTTTCTACTCGGTCCCGCAAACTTATTCCTTGCTTCGAATTCATTCAAATCGAACGATGCCAAGTTAATTGCATGCCAATCCACTAAGGTCAAGAACTCGGGAAAAATGTATCGATTTTGAGTATTCTACTCTGAAAAATACAAGTTTCTCACATAAATGGAAAAGTTTAAGGTTCTAGTAAAAAGATAGACTATTTCAAGTGCTACAAAATAATGTGAAACATCGATCATGGGTTATGATGCCTCGGACAATTTGGTGCCCACGGGACGCTAAATCGGTATGACTTTGGGGAAAATGAATCGTTGCATGAGTTGCGAGAAATGATAATGTCGCTCGATACTATCCGTGCTATACAAAACTGTTGTATATATGAAACTGTTCGCACGTAGACATGGTCATGGACAGCTTGTGCACAAGTTCGTTTTCCTCGAAACGGTATCCGGGGCATCGGATCCGATTCGTCCTAGGGAGAATAATTTATCTTGCTTCGTCGCGAGGCATGCGGGACCTTCAGTAAGGCTTACAACCTAGGCTGAAAGGGTAGCATCGCATGCCAACTTCGATTAAGTCCCTAGTGGTGCGTAGCACCAATGACCGCATATAAGATAGTTGCATGCTCACCTATTGTCTTATGTAGGTATAAATATTATCTCTATTTTCATGCAGGGACGAGCACGGCCGTGGTAAAAAATATGATAAACTGCGATGTTATATTGTATGCTTATTACTCAAAGACGGCTATCGAATATGAACTGAATTAATTTAGTTCTAATAGAAAGACAACTCTAAAGCATGCCTACCCAAACAATCAGAGTCGGTTTAGATGAGTTGGTTCGTCTCGTCCACTTAGCAAGTCTGCTAATCCCTTCCCTCAATTTCTCCAGGTGCGGCGGGCGCTCCAACCTAAAATGAAGCTGAAGTACGGAGAGGCGTTTTAAAGCTCTTCCTATGCTGAAGTATTTTGAAGCCAATTCAAGTCGACGGCTTATGTATAAAGGGGCGAATGTATGGGACGACAAGCGTAGTTCAGGCAACTTGTCGAATGTATTTTCTTTCTGTTTTCAATAAATGTAGCCGCAACGGCATCCAATATAATTACGACTTGTACTTCATTGCAAGCTATAAATGAAAAGCATTTCTACCTTCCTATACTACGTCTTAAATTCTGATGTGATTTGTGAAGTTTCAACTTGGCGTATTAATATCAAAACCAACGCAACGTTCTGCCTTGTATGAGTGTAATTCCAGACTCGTACGACATCACGCCTTAGCGAGGACGATCGAATCGGCAAAATTAACATCGAGGATGAACATTGCCGACTCGGGACATGACACGAAGGCCACGAACATTTTGAAGGCACCATACCGCATCGACAGTTATGTCGCATCCGTGCCACAACTGTTCTCCTCGTCGCAACGACGCCATCTTTTGTAAGTATCGTGCAGCTGTGCACATTTGCCATCTTTTCTTGTATCGTGCATTCAAGGTACGCCTCGAAGCCGTGTTTCTATATTCTACGCCTTAATATTCAACGTATTATACTTATGTTCTATCCTTCCTACCCGTGCAACTGAGGCACGCCTCGATAAGCTATTCAATGTTCTATCGCTCGTGCACTGAGGCACTTGCACCGATATAGTCTTTTAATGTTCTAGCATGCTAACTCGTGTGCGGAGGCACAGAATGACTTATGCATTGGGGCACTAGTCGATACAGTTATCCCATGTTCTTATGGCTTGCGCACAGAGGCGCTCGCCTTTGCGATATTCCATATTCTGTAGCGACTCGTACATTTGTTGTACGGTTTATTTCAATTGTTCTATCTAGTATTTGACACACACTATATGTATCTCTCTATTGAGCCACACCTGTGGCGTTGATAGGTTAACTCAGTATACAATGATATATGTTTTAATTAGGCATGAAGGAGTAGGAAAGAGAGTCAATGTCTCCCCACCTTGAGTCCATTTCCCTTGTTGTTTCGCTAAGCCGTTGCGGCTCGATTTCATAACTTTGTTGCACGGACAGCTCTCCTGACTTAGCCATTTGAGCACTTCGTGCTTCATTGAATTATACGTCCGTTTTGGCTTACCGTGCCAACGCCTCAGTCCGTTGCAAGGCGACGATTTGCTTTCGCGAACCCGTCGCAAAATAGGCGAAATATCGACCTCTAATATTTTCGCGTAAACGTATAGCCTGCACATGAAACCAAATAAAACCAATACTTGTATCGATTTGGACTTGCGCCTTGGTCGATTCGATTTCTTAGAATCTTCGAGCCGGTTCAACGTACTTATCCTTCAGGGCAACGCGGCGCTTCGTATCGATTCACTCGATACATTCTTTGGGACAAGGCAACTCTTCGCATCGACTTAGTTCAATGCATTGCTCGGGACAACGTAACTCTCATATCGATACATTTCATTCGGTCAACGCAACTCGTTGAGTCAACCTTCAGCGTAATGCGCCGTACGGAGCGGGACATTACACCCCCGCCTCCAGCTCCTCTTGTACCGCCCCTCCCTCTGCCACCTCTGCTCCATCCTTGTCCACGTTGTTGTCACCGACCTTTTTCGTAACCCCTTCGTCGTAAGTAGCCTCCTCCACCGCACCGCCGATGCCTACCCTTCCTTCGCCGCCTCCCTCTTCTCTGCCATGACCAACCCCAACCCTTTCTCCTTCAACACCGCCATCTCCGTCGACCCACTCTCCATCTACTTCCAAATGCTCCGTCGCCGTGTCCTTTCCGACTCCCACACCTCCTCTTCCTTGCTTAACACCACCACCTCCACCGGCACCACCAGGTCGCTCCACGCACACGTCCTCCTCCTCGGATTCTGGTCTGATCCCTTCGTGCAGACCATCCTGCTCATCGCCTACTCCCGACGTGGCTCCGCCGACTACGCCCTGTGGATGTGCGATGGAATGCCGCACAGGGACGTCGTCTCCTGGACCGCTGCCGTCTAGGGCCTCGCCGCCCTCGGACGCCCCACGACGGCCCTGCACGTTTTTGCCTCCATGAGGCCCCACGCCGTCCCGAACGCTGCCACCATGGTCTTTGCCGTGTCCGCCTCCGCCGGGATCGGATCCCTGGCGCTGGCCCGGTACCTGTACGCCTACATCGAGAAGGCCGAGTTCGAAGGCCGCATCTCCGTCCGAAACTCCCTGGCGCTGGCCCAGTGCATGCACGCCTACGTCGAGAAGGCCGGGTTCGTGTCTGTGCCATTATGGCATGGGTTATCCACTAGTCTATAATATAAAGCACAGTGGGTTTTTCGTTCGACCCATGTGCTTTGGTTCAACGATGATGAAAGGACTAAATTGCCCCTCTCTCTACAGGAGAGGAGGAGGTCCCATTTTGGGTGCGGAGCAACCGGTTGTTCCAATGGCACCCCCATCTCCAGCTCCTCTTGTACCGCCCCTCCCTCCGCCGCCTCCGCTCAATCCTCACGCACGCTATCGTTGCCGACTTCCTCCGTAACCCCTTAGTCGCAAGTAGCCTCCTCCATCGCGCCGCCAATGCCGACCCTTCCTTCGCTGCCTCCCTCTTCTCCGCCATTACCAACCCCAACCCCTTCTCCTTTAACACTGTCATCGTCATCTCCGCCGACCCACTCTCCATCTACTCCCAAATGCTCCGCCGCCGCATCCCTCCTGACTCTTACACCTTCTCTTCCTTGCTCAACACCACCACCGCCGCCGACGCCACTAGGTTGCTCCACGCGCATGCCCTCCTCCTCGGATTCCGGCCCGACCCCTTCGTATAGACCGTTCTTCTCACCGCCTACTTCCAACGCGGCTCCGTCGACCATGCCCTGCGGGTGTTCGACGGAATGTCGTACAGGGACGTCGTCTCCTGGACCGCTACCGTCTCGGGCCTCGCCGCCCTCGGACACCCCGCGATGGCCCTGCGCGTCTTCGCCTCCATGAGGCCCCATGCCGCCACCATGGTCTTTGCCGTGTCTGCCTCCGCCGGGCTCGGGTCCCTGGCGCTGGCCCGGTGTCTGCATGCCTACGTCGAGAAGGCCGGGTTCGGAGGCCGTGTCTCCGTCTGGAAATCCCTGGCGCTGGCCCGGTGCCTGGCCCGGTGCCTGCACGCCTACGTCGAGAAGGCCGGGTTCGGAGGCCGTGTCTCCGTCTGGAACTCCCTGGTGCTGGCCCGGTGCCTGCACGCCTACGTCGAGAAGGTCGGGTTCGTGTACGTGCCATTATGACACGGGTTATCCACTAGTTAAGAATAAGAAATGGATTTGGAAATACAAACGCAACCAGATATCCCATAATTTATATATAAATAAATCAAATGAACTGTATTTACCTAATAATATCTTGATCCAGATGTAAGACATATAAGGTCTTAATATGTTTTATGTTGGTGTTTTCACTTGCTTTAGGAACTTTTAGTCCCATATTGAAAAACCACCATAGTGTATATCACAATATAATAGCTATGCTTATGTTGGTATATGCACATGGGGTGAGGTGGCCCATGTGTGTTGATTTTTCTAGAGTTAAGTGTAAATCACAAGGAACAAACCTTTGTTTTGTCACTCACTATCGGAAACCATAAAACTAAAACCCGTAGGGGCTTAGCGACTCGGACTCAGGCGCGGACGCAAAGTGGCACTTGATGGCACACTTTGCACAATGCAGAATAAAGTCAGATTCATTTTAGCCCAAGCGTGATTTGGTCTGTTACTATGTTGGATGGAGAACTATTTGAAGGAGGATGGCAAATCCTATTTCTAAATAAAATAGCAAGGTATGGCTAAACTTTGTTATTTTGATTACTTAACTTAGTTGCTATTGTTGCACAGGTTGAGTTATCTAGCGTGGTTGCTGACTAGTGGGCAAACACTGGTGCATCTGGCCACGTGTGCTCTTGATGGAGCCGTTCACCTAGGACGAGCCTTGCTATGATGAAGGTCTCTATGGCAAACAATATCTAGTAAAAGATCTGAGGATCATGGTAGTAGTTCTAGACCACCGACAAAGACACTAAAGTGCGAGTAGCATGTTCCAGAGATTTTCTAGGACCTGATCTCAAGAAGTCTGTTGTCAGATACAGACTTGAAGATGGACGTCCGTACTAGCCAGATGGTGATTTCTTGGCAATGAATATGCTTCAAAAAGGTGTTCAGTACTGAAGGGATGTTCGAATTTCTACTGATGTCAATGAAGTTTCTCATTGAGTTGTGAAAGAATGAACTGAGAGTTGTGTTATGTAATAGCAGTCTCAAGATGTCTAGTCTAGACCTAATCCCCAGTATGTGGGGGTAAGAAGGTGGAGGGATACGAAATCTGTGCAGGGACAAAGGCTGTCATGAAGCTGCTCAAACGATTTAACCAAAGTACAGATATCCTGGAGTTGGTACACTGAGATATTTGTGACTTTTATCAATTCTCCACAGAGGCCGGGTTGGAGTGTTTCTCGAGGTACACGTTCGCATTTCTTCTTAAATCGAATGATGGAGCGTTCGAGAAGTTTAGGGACTTCAGGACTAAAGCTGAACATCGAACTGGTCGACAACTCAAGAGACTCGGAAGTGATTGAGACACAGAGTGTCATTTTTTTAGATTCGCTTTGTTCTACTATGAACATAGATTAGCTATAAAATGACTGCTCTATAGTCTCTTTATATACTCAGGATTGATCAAGACGGAGAGTGTCATTTTCTTGGATTCGCATCATTCTGCTATGAACATGGAAATGACTGCTCCGTAGTATATTTAATCCAAAGGAGTTTCAGAAAGAAAGATCGGGACATTGTCAGAGATGATGATATCTATACTGTAGATCTTCCAATATGCTTCTGGGAATAGATTGCGTATACGGCTACGTTTATTACTGAATAAAGTATCGTTCGTATATCTTACTATAATTCTCATTAACACTGGTTCAAGGCCAGACCTGACTTGAATATCATTTGTGTGTGTGACTGGTGTACGTAAAGTTTCCGAATTTCAAGATTCAGAAGCTAGGGACGAGGACCAAGAAGACCGTATTTCTGGGATAAGTTGTTGAAAGCTACGGTCAGAGATACCTTGATATTGTGTTAATCATATTATTGAGTCTCACAACACGGATTTCTTTGAAGACAAGTTTGATAGGGACAAGAATTTTATTCTTATAGATGTTCCCGAGAACATTGTTGGTGCCAGAGAAGCAAGTACTTCCAAAGAAGGAGTAGTCCAGGAGAAGGCTATCCTTACGAGACAACGCTTGAACCAGTATTTGTTTTGTTGCTAGCAAAGCGAATGAGAAGGCCGAAAGATTTTGGAGATGACTTTATCATCCATCAGGTGGAGGCTGATGAGACGATAAAGACTAGTGATGCGATCTTCTGGGAAGAGTGAGCCAATGATGAGATTGACTCCAGAACATCTAATTTAATTGGGTGTTTGCTAATCTGCCTGAAGGAGCGAAAATCATCAAATCTTCTAGAAGAAGAAGATGAAGGCCAAGGAACCGTTGATAAGTTCGAGGCTAGGCTGGTAGCCAGGGGGGAACAGGAAATTGATGAGTTTGACACGCATGCTCCAGTAACTAAGGTGTCAACTGTCAGGATGATAATGGTCAGAACTTCTAATCATAAATCTGATTCTTCATCAAATGGATGTCAAGACAATATTTCTGGATAGGAAAATGATAGGAGGGATTCTTACACAACAACTGGGTAGATTTATCATTCAAGATCTTGAAGACAAAGTCTGCAAGTTGATGGAATCTATGTATGTCCAGATGCAAGCTCCCAATCTGTGATATGACATTGAGAAGTTTGACCTAGTCAATAGGTCAAATGGAGGTATCATCGTTTGTTTCTATGTGGACGACATGCTAATCATGTTCAAAGATGTAGATGTGTCACTAGCAAGGTAGTCAAAGGTGCAAGGTGCACTCGAGGTACAAAGGGTCCATATTGTCCGAGGCGCAAGGCACACTTAAGGCACACGCCCGAGCGAAACGAGGAACAAAATAAAACTTAATAAAATATACATAAATAAATTAGTAATATAAAGCCAAATAATATATTAAAACCAACAAAAATATGTTAAAACATAACCAAGTGAACTAGCAGAGCAAGAGCAAGAATAATACTCAATATAACTAACAAGAATTTTATTCTCCCTACCACGCATTTAGTATATTTTAGTTTTTCAAGTTCAATTGTAACCAACTTTGAGAATCGTGAAAAGGGCTAGCTCCCTCCCAATTGTATAAGGTAATGGCTCTCTCTCCGTCTTAATTTTTTTGTAAAAAAACAAAAACACATAAGGCGTGCCTTTTTTTTGTGCCTTGCTGAAAGATGCACCTAAGACGCGTCTTATGTAGCACCCAGTTTCCCAAATGAGGGTAATTTTGAAATTTCGTATTTATAATTATTTTAATAATGATATTTAATTCATGATATGATTTTTGGTGATTTTAAATCATTTTAAAATTATTTAAATCAATGACTTGTGGTTTTGACGTTTGCTAGTGAAACCCTAGAGACTGTTTGACCTAGAGCCTAACCAAGTGATTATGATATTTTAATATCATTTTTGGCCTAAGGATATTTTTGCATTTGACCTCTTTGAATTATTTTGATATTATTTTATTATTTATGATATTGTTTTGGGGTTATTTGAGTCGGGTTCGAATTTCAACTCAATCCGACTTGAAACGGGGACCCGGGGGTAGTTTGACTCTAGTGGGACCCACACACTAGTTAGGCATGGCCCATATGATATTAAATTTAGTCCACATGATAGAAATATTTTAGTTAGAGGTTAGACTAATTATTATGGATAAGGTTAGTGTGATTAGAGACTTTAGAATAACTAATTTAGCCCCAACCAATTAGCCCTTTCCTAATACTCATAGAATAGATTAGTGGGGGCATTTTGGACCTTACCATAATAGGACAAATAGCCCATATGGCTAGCCACTTTGGGAGAAGATAGGCTCAAGTTCATTTCATTATTCTCATCCACACTCTCTCTCTTGTTCTTCCCCAAATTCTTAGAGAGCAATCCCTAGCAATTTCTCCACCAAATCCTTCCATTTCGCCACTAAATCTTCTTCTTTCCTTCTCCATTCTAGCCAAGGAGGAAGCTACCCAAGTTTGGGAGGATTCGGAGCTCGTTCGTGTCCTTTTGGAATCTCTACGTGTCGGTGTCGCTCCGGAAAGGCTTTTCTTCGATTCGATCTACCGGGAGGTATAAATCCCTTCTCCTTTTCATTTCCTCATGCATATAGGTCTATTTTGAACCCATAGGAATGACCCCTATGGTTGTATCTCCATTTGTGTTCATTTCGTGTCTATTTGGAGGTCATAGGAGTGTCCTTTGTGTTGTGGTTGTGTCCATGTGGGAAAATCTCAAATTTGGACACACACTGTGTTGTTGTTATGTATGAATGAATTATTACATGTTTAATCTCATATTTTTGTATTGGAGATGTGTTCTATAGTGTCTCATATATATATATATATATATATATATATATATATATATATTAGTGTAGAGAGTGAGTTCTTGATATATTATGTTATATACTTGTGTTCTTTTGTCTCAAACTACCCAAATCCGTCATGATTTTTATCCACATTTTTAATTTCAGTCCTAACTTAGAAATGTCATAACTTCTAGCTCAAAGCTCGATTTAATCTTCCATTTGTTTTAAAAGAAGCGTATTGAAGTTAGCTTTCCAAAAACATATATTTTTAGGCCTAATTCTTTATGTAACTTTCTGGAGAATTATTTGAGTGTCAGCTGTACGAAAGACAAACGCGTTCTCGGTGTTTTCGCGATTTCGGGAGTTTTCGGAAACGAAAACGCGATCCGTTTGAAGTTTCGGAAAGCTAACACATAAATCTATAACATACTTTAATCCTAGATTTTAATTCATGCTAAGATGGTACAGTATTGATTATTAGTAGGAGTTACTATTCGGCATATGTATTTTGTGCACCCTTGTGTGTAATATAATGTTCTATTTGATTTTAACCCATGTTAATGTATATACATTATGTAATTAAATAGAGAATGCAAGCATGAGTAAATGTTTAAATAAATGATGTATGAGGTGTAAGTATCCTATCTAATGTAAGCATATATAAGTATGGCTTGTAATGAATATGTAGGTTTCATAGTATGTAATGTATGGTGCATATAGTAGTACAAGAGAATAAATGAATGATGAATGAATGCAAGCATGAATGTAATGTAATAATAGATGTAATGTATACAATATACAAGTTAAAAAGATGTAATGTTCTATGTTAACACAAATCCTATATTACCTCATGTACCCCTTACACTATGTTGACACTATCACACTTGACACTTTGTTCACTTATACTTTGACACTCTTTGATATGTATACACTATGTATGCCCATTTAACCCTCACTTGCCCCTTTGTTATGTTCACATACACACACATAGCCTTTTAAATAAGTATTTATGAATATAGTTAACTTAGCTATGTATGTATATTATATATATTTTAGCATATTGTGTTGTAATATATAAGTTTATATAACCATTTGAAATGCCATGATTATAGACCTAATGTTGAATACCAATATATGCATGTGTATATATGTGTAGACATGTATAGCTTAAAGTAATAGATTACCTAGTGTATATCTAATATGAATTCTTACCTATTTGAGTATTGAATAATTGCATGCTATATAGAGTTGGGTGTATGTTGGCTTGTATAGCCTTGTATTGATGTGTGCTTGCTAGGATAGTCTTGGTTAGGCCTAGTAAGACTTGCTGGGTTAGGACATGACCTAGTTTAACCTAGTTTGACTAGTGCAGTTGACATAGTTGACCAAGGGTTGACTTTGGCCTAGTTTGACCTATATTCATATAGAATGCATTGTAGTGCTTTATATTACCCTTCTGGACATGTTGTGACTTGTGCTGTTCTGATTAGGAGCCAGACACCTCTCCTCGGATAGTATATTTACCTTGGACATTCAGATATCAGGCGAGTACATTCTCTGATCATTTTATATCTTGTTTAGGATTATATTTCCTGCTTTAGATTACTTTACATGATGCTGACACGTTAGAAACACGGATTAGTACTATATGGATCTTGTTGTGCGATGTTATCCCCTTAGCGGATACATCGGGTATTCGTGTTCGTGTACTTTATCGTGAGCATCGTGTACTCCTTGTATTCGTGACATTCGTGTACAAATCGTGTGAAATCGTGTATATTCATGTATTCACATGATCTCGTGTGCGACTATATTTTGTGTGCAATAACATATTATATCTAGATCCTTGTGTATTGATTGGGGCTGAGGGAGTAGAAGTGGTTATATAATCAATCCAGTAGATTACTCGTGTACAACCTCTGTAGATTACTCGTGTACAACATCGTGCCGTTTATATAACTATCTTGTGCTCTGAATCACTAGTCACTGATAGTTCTCTATATAGTGTAGCTATTTACTTACAGTCTCTCTCTTTTTCATCATGTTATTTCTTCAGATCCTGTATCTTACTCTCTAGCATGTTTATATTTCCTAACCTATTATGATATTATTGAGATGTACTGTACTCGCTCCTGTCCTGACTGGACCCGTTGATAAATTTTACAGATAGCTTGGAGATTGCCTGCTAGCCTAGAGGAGACACATTAGAGGTTGTTTAGTTAGCTATTTTCAATTGTCTGGAGTTGTATTTACTTTATGGATTACTGTATCTGAGTTTGAAGATTTGAGATGTATTTCTGGATTTGTGTATCTTAGACACTTAGATTTCTCTCTGTTGTACCTCTTTTGGATTTCATGTTTTATCTATCCTTATCATGCTCTACCTTAGATGTGATTGAGTCTGTATCTGCTATGTCACCCCCATTCGGGGAGTATAAACTGTTTAGCCTTATACTGTTAGATGCATGAGACCTAGGACAGCGTTCTACCGCCGACACTGCGGCGTAGGCTGGACGTACCCACTTCTCGTGCCCTAACTCTAGGGTGCGGGTCGTAACAAGTTTTTAGTGGTGGCCCATGCAGGTCCAGATTCGTATTAGTGTGATTTCGTAGTAGCGCAACGACTTAGTTGTACTACTACGAGCCTGCTATAGGATATATAAATTAAGGTGTTAGGATGAGAGGATACTCAATCACACTTAGGATTCTTTGAGAGATTTCTGGGACGACCCCTGAGAAACTCATTTTGAACTTCAATTGGAATTTCTTTTTCTCTTGTTTGGATTCACCCTCATTCCTTGCTATTGAATTTAAGCTTGATGGGTTCCTCTCGTTTGAACCGATGAGAAGGAACATATCTTCATTATTCTTTTTCGCCATTATTCTCTTGCATTCTTATTTACCTCTTATCTTAAATTCTGTCTCATTACATTGATTACCCATATCTTGTCATCCCTACCAGATGTACTTTGAAACCCTTGAATCTTCGTATCTTTTGCATGGGAAAGGCTAAGGAAGTGACGTAAATTATGTAGCTCAGAGAAGACATAACTGGTTATTTTATGATGATCTAAAGGAAATCAAATGTGGAGTGTTCCATATGGAAACTTGAGATAGAAATGTGGTAAAGGTCTCGAATAGAATAAAGAGATGTATACTGCCAATCTGGAAACAATTACATTTAGAGAAATTTTGGAGTTATGAGATAGTTTATAGGTGTATTCAAAACTAATGAGGATATCAGAGGTCAACCTAGTTTTGAGAACTTAGAAAATCTTGGTTATTAATTCTGGGAAAAACTTTTACTCTGAGGCTATGTAGAAGGTTAGTAATGGAAAAGAGAAGTTAATTGTGTTTAATAAGGATATTAAACAAGCTGTTGCGAGGAAATGACTAGGGATAGAGAGAGCACAAAGTTATGGAAGTTTAGAGATTGTTGTAAAATATTTTTAGGAGAATAATATTCAAGGGTGTATGTCGAAGAAAATACGAAAGTTGATTTTATGATTAAAGATAAGTTTTGTAAGGCCTAGAGATTTAAATTAAATAATACGAGGAGAATAATTTGAACAAGTTCAAGGAATTCGTAAACGGGATTTAGAGGTTTTGGGTCAAATTTAAGACAAGGTAAAAGAACTTAGAAATTTAAATAAATGGTTAATATTGATTCCTAAATGTGAGGGCTGTACTTCACGAGTGGTGTTTGGAAATTGGAAATTACCTACGGTAGTCATGGTAAGGGTTTAAGTAAAGGTTAAATTTTTATATGGAGACTAGTGAGGTAAAGATATGATTGGCAAGTTATGACCAGATGAACTTAAGAGTATCAGAAGCAGATGACTAACACGATCTTCATTATTTTTGTGCATTAATTACCACCTCTTGAACTCCCATTTTCTAATTGAGATCCTTTGACGTTCCTTATCGTGACTTTGATGTTCGGAATGTAATACTAGCTGTTACCCTCCAACAAATCTTATATGCAAGACCTAGACAAGCTCACCTTCGTGTAGGTATATCATGTCCCACTAAAACCCGTCTTCTTGTACTCTATTTTCTTGATATAATTTTCTGGTCAACTGGCTAAACTATAACCTCTACCATTATACTAAATTTCTTCTTTAATTAGAAATCCAGCCTTGACTCAATTCTTTCGACCCGACATGTGATGGTGTTCTGCTTGTTTCCTTAGATGCTTAACCTTGTACCTTATCTGATTACTTGACCCGTTGGTTAAGAAACTTGGACTATGTAATTCCTTTCATCATTACCACCCTTATATCTTGTGCTGCTAAATTAGCCTTAGTTTTGCAAGCTTATCTATTTTCGAGCTTGGTCATGACATATTTTATTGGGTGACCACCCACTAACATATTGTCTAATCAGAACCGGTACATGATGGTCTGATCAACCTATTGCACCTTGGTTCGCTTTTTCATGTATCAATCTACGAGAATGGAGACATAGTTAAACTTGACCCTAGAGTCTCATTCGCGACAGCCTTGACAATTCTCCTTGAAATCTTTTTATCGCCTATGAACCTCGTATTCGTACTCAGTCGAATTAAATTTAATCATGACCTGAATCTTCATCATTGGATGCTCGTGCTCATACTTTGATTTCATTGATTTCCCTTCTTGCCCAAATCTTGTTTTATCTCAAAATTGATCAACTTAGATCGTGTCAAGACAAAAATCTATTTATGATTTGTTGTGCCTAAATTTTTAATATTTGCCATTTTATGGAATAGTAACCTTTTAATAATTTCTTAGTTGCTTGTTAATGACCAATTTTTATATAGGATGGTAGACAGCCCTACAACCTTGATGATTGTTGTTTCTTTACCTTCCCAATTAGGTACCCTAGATTGTTTGTGTGTTGATACCATAGTACTGTTTTGACCTAGAATGACTAGTGCACCTAGGTGAGACTTCCAACTGCTACGGTATGCCCTGACCTTGTATACTATTCCTTCAAATTGCATGATTTAGATAAAAAAAAAATTTAGACCTTGATTGTTGGGAAATAGGGACGTCACCCCATTAGTATCAGTTGTAGATATATATAGGTTAGTCCTTGATGTGGGGATGTGTGTCTCTAAACATGTAGCTTATGAGATTTATGAGAGATTATAGTATCAGCCTTGATAGGATGTACTAGTCTTTTGGTGAGTATAAATGTGTTATGAGAGATAGGGGCCTATATGTCTTAGTAATGCATCGTTCCTATGGTAATAGAATGTATTAATAGATGGTTAATAGGAAGATAATAGTTTGAGCATACCTATAGCCTATGATCAGTTCCTTTTCATCCTTAGTTAAGACCACTTTAAAATAGGTCCAGTCCCTTGAATATAGGTTCCAGTCCATATTTTATTGAAGTTCCATTACCGTCATACAGCAGAGCAGTATTGGAGGTATTCCTAGATTGACACTTTTTAGATGTCCGTTTATTATTCCAGTGTTAGAAACTGTTACCTTAGATATTGGGTAGGTTAGAGGCTCTAGAAGGAGTACTATCGATCTTAAATTTCGAGGACAAAATTTTTCTAAGGTGGGTAGAGTTGTAGCACCCAGTTTCCCAAATGAGGGTAATTTTGAAATTTTGTGTTTATAATTATTTTAATAATGATATTTAATTCATGATATGATTTTTGGTGATTTTAAATTATTTTAAAATTATTTAAATCAATGACTTGTGGTTTTGACGTTTGCTAGTGAAACCCTAGAGACTGTTTGACCTAGAGCCTAACCATGTGATTAAGATATTTTAATGTCATTTTTGGCCTAAGGATATTTTTGCATTTGATCTCTTTGAATTATTTTGATATTATTTTATTATTTATGATATTGTTTTGGGGTTATTTGAGTCGGGTTCGAATTTCAACTCAATCCGACTTGAAACGGGGACCCGGGGGTAGTTTGACTCTAGTGGGACCCACACACTAGTTAGGCATGGCCCACATGATATTAAATTTAGTCCACATGATAGAAATATTTTAGTTAGAGGTTAGACTAATTATTATGGATAAGGTTAGTGTGATTAGAGACTTTAGAATAACTCATTTAGCCCCAACCAATTAGCCCTTTCCTAATACTCATAGAATAGGTTAGTGGGGGCATTTTGGACCTTACCATAATAGGACAAATAGCCCCATATGGCCAGCCACTTTGGGAGAGGATAGGCTCAAGTTCATTTTATTATTCTTATCCACACTCTCTCTCTCTCTTGTTCTTCCCCAAATTCCTAGAGAGCAATCCCTAGCAATTTCTCCACCAAATCCTTCCATTTCGCCACCAAATCTTCTTCTTTCCTTCTCCATTCTAGCCAAGGAGGAAGCTACCCAAGTTTGGGAGGATTCGGAGCTCGTTCGTGTCCTTTTGGAATCTCTACGTGTCGGTGTCGCTCCGGAAAGGCTTTTCTTCGATTCGATCTACCGGGAGGTATAAATCCCTTCTCCTTTTCATTTCCTCATGCATATAGGTCTATTTTGAACCCATAGGAATGACCCCCATGGTTGTATCTCCATTTGTGTTCATTTCGTGTCTATTTGGAGGTCATAGGAGTGTCCTTTGTGTTGTGGTTGTGTCCATGTGGGAAAATCCTAAATTTGGACACATACTGTGTTGTTGTTATGTATGAATGAATTATTACATGTTTAATCTCATATTTTTGTATTGGAGATGTGTTCTATAGTGTCTCATATATATATATATATATATTAGTGTAGAGAGTGAGTTCTTGATATATTATGTTATATACTTGTGTTCTTTTGTCTCAAACTACCCAAATCCGTCATGATTTTTATCCATGTTTTTAATTTCAGCCCTAACTTAGAAATGTCATAACTTCTAGCTCAAAGCTCGGTTTAATTTTTTGTTTTTTTTAAAAGAAGTGTATTGAAGTTAGCTTTCCAAAAACATGTATTAATAGGCCTAATTCTTTATGTAACTTTCTGGAGAATTATTTGAGTGTCAGCTGTACGAAAGACAAACGCGTTCTCGATGTTTTTGCGATTTCGGGAGTTTTCGGAAACGAAAACGCGATCCGTTTGAAGTTTCGGAAAGCTAACACATAGATCTATAACATACTTTAATCCTAGATTTTAATTCATGCTGAGATGGTACAGTATTGATTATTAGTAGGAGTTACTATTCGGCATATGTATTTTGTGCACCCTTGTGTGTAATATAATGTTCTATTTGATTTTAACCCATGTTAATGTATATACATTATGTAATTAAATAGAGAATGCAAGCATGAGTAAATGTTTAAATAAATGATGTATGAGGTATAAGTATCATATCTAATGTAAGCATGTATAAGTATGGCTTGTAATGAATATGTAGGTTCCATAGTATGTAATGTATGGTGCATATAGTAGTGCAAGAGAATAAATGAATGATGAATGAATGCAAGCATGAATGTAATGTAATAATAGATGTAATGTATGTAATATACAAGTTAATAAGATGTAATATTCTATGTTAACACAAATCCTATATTACCTCATGTACCCCTTACACTATGTTGACACTATCACACTTGACACTTTGTTCACTTACACTTTGACACTCTTTGATATGTATACACTATGTATGCCCATTTAACCCTCACTTGCCCCTTTGCCATGTTCACATACACACACATAGCCTTTTAAATAAGTATTTATGAATATAGTTAACTTAGCTATGTATGTATATTATATATATGTTAGCATATTGTGTTGTAATATATAAGTTTATATAACCATTTGAAATGCCATGATTATAGACCTAATGTTGAATACCAATATATGCATGTGTATATATGTGTAGACATGTATAGCTTAAAGTAATAGATTACCTAGTGTATATCTAATATGAATTCTTGTCTATTTGAGTATTGAATAATTGCATGCTATATAGAGTTGGGTGTATGTTGGCTTGTATAGCCTTGTATTGATGTGTGCTCGCTAGGATAGTCTTGGTTAGGCCTAGTAAGACTTGCTGGGTTAGGACATGACCTAGTTTAACCTAGTTTGACTAGTGCAGTTGACATAGTTGACCAAGGGTTGACTTTGGCCTAGTTTGACCTATATTCATGTAGAATGCATTGTAGTGCTTTATATTACCCTTCTGGACATGTTGTGACTTGTGCTGTTCTGATTAGGAGCCAGACACCTCTCCTCGGACAGTATATTTACCTTGGACATTCAGATATCAGGCGAGTACATTCTCTGATCATTTTATATCTTGTTTAGGATTATATTTCCTGCTTTAGATTACTTTACATGATGCTGACACGTTAGAAACACGGATTAGTACTATATGGATCTTGTTGTGCGATGTTATCCCCTTAGCGGATACATCGGGTATTCATGTTCGTATACTTTATCGTGAGCATCGTGTACTCCTTGTATTCGTGACATTCGTGTACAAATCGTATGAAATCGTGTATATTCATGTATTCACATGATCTCGTGTGTGACTATATTTCGTGTGTAATAACATATCATATCTAGATCCTTGTGTATTGATTGGGGCGGGGGGAGTAGAAGTGGTTATGTAATCAATCCAGTAGATTACTCGTGTACAACCTCTGTAGATTACTCGTGTACAACATCGTGCCGTTTACATAACCATCTTGTGCTCTGAATCATTAGTCACTGATAGTTCTCTATATAGTGTAGCTATTTACTTACAGTCTCTCTCTTTTTCATCATGTTATTTCTTCAGATCCTGTATCTTACTCTCTAGCATGTTTATATTTTCTAACCTATTATGATATTGTTGAGATGTACTGTACTCGCTCCTGTCCTGACTGGACCCGTTGATAAATTTTACAGATAGCTTGGAGATTGCCTGCTAGCCTAGAGGAGACACATTAGAGGTTGTTTAGTTAGCTATTTTCAATTGTCTGGAGTTGTATTTACTTTATGGATTACTGTATCTGAGTTTGAAGATTTGAGATGTATTTCTGGATTTGTGTATCTTAGACACTTAGATTTCTCTCTGTTGTACCTCTTTTGGATTACATGTTTTATCTATCCTTATCATGCTCTACCTTAGATGTGATTGAGTCTGTATCTGCTATGTCACCCCCATTCGGGGAGTATAAACTGTTTAGCCTTATACTGTTAGATGCATGAGACCTAGGACAGCGTTCTACCGTCGATACTGCGGCGTAGGCTGGACGTACCCACTTCTCGTGCCCTAACTCTATGGTGTGGGTCGTGACATCTTAGGTGCGCCCGGAGAAAGGTGCCTCGTCTAGGGAGGTACAAGGCGCAGATGTTGCGCTTTGCTGCGAGACGCGCCTTTGACTACCATGGTCACTAGAACAAAGATGATCCTATGGTCCAAGTTCAGTGTAAAGGACAAAGGAGATACGGATATCATCTTGGGGATTAATATAATCCGAACGTCAGCTGGACTTGTTCTGTCACAAACTCACTACGTGGAATAATGATCACATGCTACGAATATTAGGATCTTCAACAGATCGATACTTCCCAGATGTGTGATCAGAAGCTGAAGCCATATTCAGGAAGCAGGGTCTGACATTTGGTGTACGTTATCAGGAGTTTGATGTTGGCTGCAAGTACCACCATGCCTGACATAGCTATTGTTGTAGGCATGTCGAGTCTGTTCACGAGCAATCCAGGTGTTGATCTTTGAAAAACTATGAATAGAGTAACAGAATCTCTCAAGGACTCAAAATGATGCACTGCCGCAGTGGTAGGAGGCTTTAGTAATGCAAGTACTCAGAATAAGAGAGAGCGAAGAGGTTACATCTTCTGTATGAGTGGATTCTCTTATATCGTGAAAGTCAAAAAAGTAGGTCCATGAGTGGTGCTGCTATATTGATGAAGTCGAAGAAGCAGACATTTCTCTCATTATGGAATCTGAGTGCTATACACTATCGTCTGCAGCAAATGAAGAAGTATGTTCTTCGAGAATAAAGCAGAATAGCTTCGGAAACTAATGAATGATCGTCATGTGGTTGGTGCGCAAATCTAGTTGATACCGATGTATTACAACAAACAGGCATGATCATTATGTAGTTGGTACGCTGTAGTGCCCCGTCCCTATATCGTGCCCCGTCTCCGTCCACGGGGTGCGCGAGAAAGGAACATTGTCGCTATCGATTCGGTCGGGACCGATAGATCGAAATTGACCGAGTCGATCGAACGGGAACGGTTGAATTAAGATCCATTCCACGTTATGGAATGGCTTCTTCGGAACCAAGTCCCATATTCAGCGGGTTGCGCCTCGAGGATTGGCTCTGCGGCTGAGTCGGGAGAGACCTCCCGTTGCTCTGGTTTTCATGCCGTACTTGATTTGGCTTTGGCTTTCGTTTTCGTGAATGCGCTTTTCGTGAATGTTTTTGATGGATCCGTTTTCAAGCTCGCATTCATATCGAAATTCCTTGAAATACACAGTGTTCTAATCAGTTGCTTATGCGATTGCAGGTGATCGTGTAGGCGACGATAGCACAGCCAACCGGTCGCTCACTTGAAGCAAGCCTAAGGCGAGTGGCTGACCTCCTTCGCCTCGTCCCTCTACTTCAAAGCTCAATATGCGAACTAAAATGAATGCTTGTCATAATAGTGTAGAATCAAAGAAATACTTGGTCTATGCAAAACAATGAATGAATCGATTAATGTTTATCGCAACGATACGGCTAAATGTGTAAATCAACTAAGTTCAAAGGAAAACGGTCATTGGACAACTTGTCGACTAGGTGTAGTTTCCTCGAACGGTTACCTAGGCCAAGGGACCGATTCGGCTCGGAAGGAACGAGTTGTAGGCCTCAAAAAATGAAGTCACGCTGATTTAATACAGCCTATCAGAACAATGTCTAAAATACACGCTGAGTTCTATCAGACCATTTCCTCAAATATACGCAGAGTTTAAATGGTACACAGAGACAGCTCATCATTTGTCAGAGTGTCATTATGACTGACACCACGACAGTCAAAGAATGTCTCCTCGTATGCCACGTATGTACGGGACTCGAGAGATCTCAACCGACTATTGCGTGACTTTCGAAATCTTCCTCAACAAGATTCAGTCTTCATCAAGTTGGCGTACCAAAAAGACCTTATTTTCATTTAATGTGACTGACAAGGCAATCAATGTCAGAGGTTTTGTGCCAGTCGAGGCACGTCGAATCAAGACAGCTGGCCATTCTGACTCAAGTCTGCGTGTATTTTGAACTTCTATGTTCCTTCCTCAAGTTTGCGTGAATTTTGAGCTTTCTGTCTCAAGTTGGCGTGTATTCTGAAGCCTTCTGCCCCAAGTCTGCATGGATTTCATCCTCAACCAGTTGGCATGGATTTCATCTCAAATTATCAGATTGGAGTACGTGGCAGACATGCCACAAATCTCTCGTATGCGTGCTCAGTAACTTGTACACGACTCATGCATGATTGCCATGTGTCCAACAGTTATAGGCCACGTCTAGTAACTGCTCATTAACCTTGCGTACGTTTGAGTCCTGCGTGATTATCAACTATGCATAGATTATGAAGACAGTTATCTTTTCAGTTATTTTTTTGACTCTATAAATAGAGTCCTTTTCTCATTCATTGTACAAAAAATTGCTGTCGAATTCTTGAGAGCTTTTCTTCTTCGCATCGTCCAAGGGATAAAGCGATCGTCTTCTAGATCAGATTCCTAAAGTTGTATTTTCCTAGAATCAAAATAAATAAAGTAAATTTATTTATGGAAAATAAATTGGCGACTCTGCTGGGGAAATCCATCTCCTCTTCTGAGATGGCAATAACTCAATGCGACGCTTCATCGGTCGGATCGACGAAGAAGGTGATATCGATTCAGTTCAATCAACTCGCCTATGAAGAAATGCAGCGGGCTAAGGGTGGCAAGCACACTTCAGCCTCCATCACCACCACCAAATCAAAGGGACGATCTGTCTACGTCCCTAATAATCTGTTGGCAGCCAAAGATGGTGAAGTTTCTGCCACAGTGTCCATTACTAACACTGGCAAGAACTCCACTGCAGGCACGCATACTCCTGTGTGCTCGAAGACGACAGTATCCAAAAGACACGCTGACAGTGATGGCTCTTTAGCCAAATCTGTTTCAGAAGTCAGTCAGTCCAAAAGTCACGCTGACAGCACTGGCTCTTTAGCTAAACCTGTTCTAGCGTACATTTCCAAACCCAAAAATCATGCTAACAGTACTGGTTCTTTAACCAAGCCTGTCTCAGCGTGTATTCCGCACGCATCATCCACCAAGTCAGCTCTCCCTGACTCAGCATACGTACCAAAATTTGGCTTTTCAGCCAAGACTTCATATGCTGACAGCACTGGTTCCTTAGCCAAATTATCATCAGCATATTCTAAGAAGAATAGCTCTTTAGCTATTTCTTCCTCCTTGTCAAATTCTGCTAGAACTGGGGGTAGTCTTGTTATGGCTCCTCCACAAATGGCTCACAAAGTCCCTTCGAATAGGATCAACTCTTTAGTTGTTTCTTCTGCTCCTGTAGTGTTTACTTCAGGAACAGCTTTGGCTGACAATTTTGTTAGTCAAAGAAAAGAAAATAGTCTTTTGACTACTCTTCCTTCTGGACAATCTATGTCTCAAAATTTGAACAAGTCTAAAAAGAAACATTTCTTAATGTCTTCTTCTATGACTTTTTCAAATTGGGCACAGAATTTGTCTCTACAAAAAGGTTTGTTACCAACTCCTACTCAAGGGGATGGTTCAACTCTTCCTTCTCTGCAAATATCCAGAGCAATGGAAGAAAAACTTCAAGTGTCAAAAACCAATGTTTTACCTCCAACAGATCTAAGAATGAAACTTAATCAATCCCGGTTGGGAAGCACTTCTGGTGTTAAGAAACCACACCAATCGGAAATGAAAATAAGAGATCCGAATGCAGAATATGCCAAAAATTATGTTGCTCAGATTAATCACTCTTTGTATAATCAAGAGTCGTCAAAATCCAAGGACAAGAAATACGTTCCTAATAAACAAAGATTGTTCTCAAATATACCTCAATCTTCACATACAGATTTACGAGAACATCTTCAACAAAAGAGGAGGAATAATTCTCTGTCAAGTGATCATGACCATCATGATTGTGACTTCCAACCTAGGGTCATAATTCAATGCAGATGTCAAACTAAACGACAGTCTGTCTTTAATAGGATCCAGGGTGAACCTATGTCTGATGAAGATGAACCTCTTTTCGCTTCTATTAACATGACCTTTCAGGATTCTGGGGGTAGAACTGATAGTCCAGATGGGGTATACAGAGGCACCAGAGCAAGAGTCTTGGCTTCTAATCAAAGAACTTCGGTTTCTGAAGACTATTCTAAATTCCTTGGAGAATCCAACTTCCCACCTTTTTCTACTGGGGGTAGTTCTCCTACAACTGATTTTGATACACAAAACAATGATTCAGAACAAACAGTATCATCAATAATCCCGCGTATGGTCACAACTTATATGGTGGATGGAAATACTAAATTAAACAATGAACCTTCTTCTTCAATGACTCCCCAAGACCAAAGAATTACTTCTTTGGAACAAAAAATGAAATCTATGGCTGATACTATAAAATCAATGTATGAACTTGTAGTGCCCCGCTTCGCCCTAGCGAAACGTCGATTCAAACGGCAAGTTCAACGACTCAAACGAGCCGTCGACCCGAAGAGTTGGCATCGACCTGATGAAGAATCGATGCAAGACTTACATTGGCCCGTCAAAGATGAATCCAGACTTAGACTTTCAAAGGCGCGCTCGGAGTATCGCTCGACCGATACGAACATCGCTAAGGTGGGTGGCTCCGATGAACCCGTCTTTGCTTAGCCTAGACACATAATAATACGGACACTATCACTGAAATCGCTAGGCGACAACACCGCGCATGCTAATAAATGACCCAACGCACCTAGCTAAGGGATTAATCCCATCTTGTATGCTTGCATAGAATATGGAAAAGAACATGGAAATTGTGAGAACTCTCGCACCGCGCTCCACGCTCGTGCTAAAGCACAAGCTTACGTTTACGTCTCTGATGCGTTCAACAATGAAATAATGAATGGTTTACAACAATAAAACGGAAAGACTATCAACATAGTCGTTCCGAGTAGAGCTTAGCAACATTGAAAGGCTATGGGACCGATGGGTCGCCAAGGCGACTCCCGCACGGGAAGTTGCAAAATGTATAAATGAATGAATGAACGAATAAGTGAATGAATGAATCAACGAATGAAAGAATGAATACGTGAATGAATCGATGAACAAACGAACAAGTGAAAGAAAGAAAAGAAAGAATGAATAAAAGAAAGAAAGAAAGAAATGGTTAGCGACAGGTGTGACGGACACGTGCATCGGGGCTCGCTACCCGCGCTGCACGGACGCCAACCTGGTCGATAACACATTGCGGCTAAGGGTTAGCCTATGATGATAATAATACGAAATGATCGTGGACAAACGGCACGAGCGAGGGGTGGCGTATGCTGTGTCCGTAAAGAAAAAGGGATTCCGCGGCATGATCAAAGGGGGAATATACCGGCCTAGGCGGGATCAAAGTCATGGCTTACGGGCTGTCTGGGTGCGGACTCGGCCACCCGGGGGACGTAAGTGCACAGGAGTATTTCAAGAGACTATCGGGGTGTGTGCCAGTCCTCACCCTATGCTAGTTGAGAAATACCACGGCTTGGATGTCCAAAATGGCTTGTGGTGCCAGCGACCGGTGCATATAGAGTTAAGTGGGCTTGCTGGTGGCGATCCACGTGCAAGCCCTTGCATTGAAATCAAAGTAGTCTAAAGTTAATTGAATGAAGCGCCTTATGTATAGGCTTGAAATGTAATACACCAAATGATAAGGAGTACTTCGTGTAAATGAACTTGAAAACATGCCTACGACGCGTTAAAATCTAAGGCAGGAACACGCCCTCGACACTAAAATGTTTACGTGAATCATGTTAAGTTGAAATATTGAATTGTTGACTAACTTGGTTTACTTTGGACAGGAAAGGTCGGACGGTAAGTATGGGTAAGTCATGCATTCATTTCCATACACACACTTGAATTCGGCAACACGAGATAGGTCTTGAAATATGCCATGAAACTAATCCTAAGGCAAGATTAGAAAGACAATGAATGATAGATGTTGCACAAAAGTAAATGGAACATGTTTGGTAATGATAGCATTGTGGGCGAGCTAGCCTCCCCACCAGTGCATAACAATGTACTGATAACCCCACAGTTTGCTTGTAGGAAGCAGGAAACGTCGGCGGTGTGGAGCTTTCCTCGAACGTGCTAAGACGCGGAGCTATCTCTCGAGCCTTGGAGCATTGCAAGGAGCTGGAGCACCATATACATGACATAATGTATTGGAACATCGCCATGTATCATTCCATCTTGTAAGCCACTTGGCACGCCTTTTATGTTTCAGAGAGAGAGCTTGAGCGATTTGTAATATCGGCCTAGCACCGCTTGTAACCTTCGTGAATATCAATAAAGAGTTCGAATTTGCTTCTACTTGTGTTTATTTACTTTCCGCTGCAATGGGGACACTCTGTGCGACTCTCTGGCCTAGCTAAATCGACCGTTTCTGGACTTGGCCTTGCACGGACGCAACCTAGGCCCGTGCGGCATCACGCCTTAGCGAGGACGATCGCTCCTACGGGAGCGGGGCTTGACAGATTGGTATCAGAGCACGGCTTTACGTCCTTGGACTTCATTTCGATTTTCTCAGTTTTGAAAGCTCGTCGTAGAAAAAAGAAGTGTACGCTCTCTCTCGTTGTGCCTTGGGATGTTCCATACAATAAGTCTGATATTTTCAAAAGCTCGTACGAGTACTCGGTTGGACGGGATCGATAGGCGAAGGCCATTGTGCCACCACGACGGACTTGAGTTGGAAGGAACTGATGCTAAGAGTTAGCAAACGTAGTATGTGCTTGAATGAGCTTACACTGACAGTAAATGAGTACACGAGACCAAAGTATAGTTCGAGCAGGATGGTTATGCACGTAGCCTTTTGGCTAAGTTGTGTAGAGTATCGCGCACCTAGACCTTCTGGTGCAAACGAGTTACGAGTGAAATCGATTATCGCTCTAACGAGGATAAGTGAGCATGCAAACTCGAATATAGTCCATACGGGATAGCTATGCACACGGCCTTTGGGCTAAGTTGTGCCGTGTGTCGCGCACCTCGACTTCTGGTGCAATCGAGTTGCGAGCGATATCAAGTACCGCTCGGTCGAAAATGGAGATACACTTAGAGTGTATATCGATAGGAACGCTATCAAACTAACGCTTAGGCGTGCACGAAAGATTGGCTTGGATTTTGAGGATTAGTATGAACGACTTAGTACGTCGAGGCGACATGAGCAATTACGCTAGAGATTCGTCGAATGAATCTGAAGGATGTCTTAGCGCATGACGCGAACATGATTGAGGACTAGATCGTATGGCTTGAATCCGAGTGGTGTATGTGATAGGTTCGGAGAAGAATAAGAATGAGTGTTGACGACTAGTTGAGTGGCTCGAACCCTGAGTGGTGTATGGACGTCATAGAAATTGTTCGAACGAGACTACAAGATATACGGATAGAACGGGTATGTTGACGAGGCGATGCTATCGCGCAAAGCCTTAGAATGCGTCACGCTTAGTTGGTCATGACTTCGAAAGTCCCGAGCGAGATGTCGTTCGGACAGCTTGTCAGTGGGCAACGCAAGTTAGAAAATGATTCGGAACGATGAATGAAAATGAATGGTCTAAATCGAGAAAACTTAGAGGATCGCGCGTACGATTTGGGATTGATTCAAATGAAATGTGACTTGAGTTTTGAACGACGATCTTGAAACGAGCTTGAGGAATAGCGATCGAACTTGATCTTGAATATCGAGGGAATTGTGGAATATCCAACTCGGACAACAGCATCAACGCACGACTCAAAATCGGTTGCAAAGGAAGATCATCAGGTTACGCATATCGTTGATGGTATTGAGGCGTATCAAAGATCGATATGCGATAACTCGGGGGCACTCTGACTCGGTGAATGACGGTCGTGCAAATGTTATTGTTCCGTTGGACGCTATACTTGAAATGTTAAAAATGTGTCGAGGAAAAGATAGATTTGGCTCGAGGATTTTCTAGTTGAACGAAATATAAATGGACTATCGATCTTGGCTTAGATAGAAAATGAAATGCTTGGATTTGCTTCGTTGACAACCACAATGTTGATGTTCTTGTCTTATGTGAGCGCAACGCCAGCCTCGCACATGCGTCGCGCCGGATTAGGACGATCACTCTGCGTGAGCGCCGATATGGTGATTCATACGGCGGGAGTGATTGAACTTGGATGGCGTGGCAATTTGATTGCTTCGACTTGTGGTTTGACGTGAAGGTGGACTCGGGAATGAATTTGTGTGCTTGACGATTGAAATTGAGGATTATGTAGGTCCAATCCGCGTATCGAGAATAGGTTAGTCTAAAACTCAAACAAGAGTTACGCCCCGATGAGAATGATTATTTCGCGGGAGCGTTGCATGGTGATTCATGAACCACCGTGGATAATCGGACTCGCGTGAGATTGGGGCGCAATGTATTGTCGAGCTGGATGACCTCGTGATCGAATACACGAATTGGTTAGAACTGGTGATTGAACGGAATTGAATATGTATGCAATGCAAGTCTTGATGCGAATTAGATGATCATGCTCGATGTTTAGAAATCTGAGTGACGCGAGCTTGGGTAGAAACTCCCGTACAAATGAACAAATGGTTTGACCATAGGATTTGGGGCGAGCGTCGTGCAACGACCTTGCACGATGAGCCACGGACTTGACGTGTAACTATGACCTGGTGAGCTGACCTAGCGGATAGGCGGACGACCCTATACCGAGTGATTGAACCTGTGCGATGGCATTTACAATATCGTCTGGACGGACGATAGACTTGGGAAAACGAGACTTAGAGTAGGACGGGAAACTAGGAGTGTACGTGAACGACGACGAAATTGGCCCCAAACGAAGGGAATGATAGGGATGGATGATGTGCAAGTAAAGTTGGGATAACGAATTGAATCATTGGTCGGAAGACGTACTCGATGATAGTACAATGCTTGGTCTCGAATCGGACAGAAATTACTTAGACTTGGTCGACTCCGCTAAGAAGAAATCATATTGATTTTGTTGGCAAGAGCGCTTGAGAAGCGAATCGAAATCATCTCGAGGACTGAGATAAACGATATGTGATACACACATGAGTTCAGTTTTAAATCGAAGTTAGCAAAATGATCGGCAAATCAAAACTATCACGAGTAGCTTGTCCGACTTTGCTAGTCGCTAAGCTTGGTTGAAATGTACGTATTCGGGGGACGCCTTGGATGCGTGCATGATCCAAAACTCAGCGATATGATGAACTCGAATGCAGCTGCAAGTGGGTGTTGCGATGCGCATAAACGAAAGTGAGTTTGCTTCAGCCTACGACCCTCGTAATTGATGTATTACAACGTGCCTCGTTCGACCGTTTCAGTCCCATGATACGTCAAAATAGCAACCGAGTCAAAGAAACGCTTGAATTGAATAAAAACCAACAACTCTGAAATGAATGAAAAGCCATTCAATAAAAATCGACCAAACGTTTGCGACGCGAAACTTGGAAAGGTATCGAGTGTAGTTCGGTGCCATAGAACGATAGAGCCGTTCGATAGGGATTGCCTAAGAAATACGACGACGCGAGTTAAGGAATGGTAGGATGACCTGCACTCAGGAAGTCTCGAGGATGAGACTTGTTTTGAGTGGTGTATTATGTAGTGTCCCACTTCGCCCTAGCGAAACGCCGATTCAAACGGCAAGTTCAACGACTCAAACGAGCCGTCGATCCGAAGAGTTGGCATCGACCTGATGAAGAATCGATGCAAGACTTACATTGGCCTGTCAAAGATGAATCCAGACTTAGACTTTCAAAGGCGCGCTCGGAGTATCGCTCGGCCGATGCGAACATCGCTAAGGTGGGTGGCTCCGATGAACCCGTCTTTGCTTAGCCTAGACACATAATAATACGGACACTATCACTGAAATCGCTAGGCGACAACACCGCGCATGCTAATAAATGACCCAACGCACCTAGCTAAGGGATTAATCCTATCTTGTATGCTTGCATAGAATATGGAAAAGAACATGAAAATTGTGAGAACTCTCGCACCGCGCTCCACGCTCGTGCTAAAGCACAAGCTTACGTTTACGTCTCTGATGCGTTCAACAATGAAACAATGAATGGTTTACAACAATGAAACGGGAAGACTATCAACATAGTCGTTCCGAGTAGAGCTTAGCAACATTGAAAGGCTATGGGACCGATGGGTCGCCAAGGCGACTCCCGCACGGGGAGTTGCAAAATGTATAAATGAATGAATGAACGAATAAGTGAATGAATGAATCAACGAATGAAAGAATGAATACGTGAATGAATCGATGAACAAACGAACAAGTGAAAGAAAGAAAAGAAAGAATGAATAAAAGAAAGAAAGAAAGAAATGGTTAGCGACAGGTGTGACGGACACGTGCATCGGGGCTCGCTACCCGCGCTGCACGGACGCCAACCTGGTCGATAACACATTGCGGCTAAGGGTTAGCCTATGACGATAATAATACGAAATGGTCGTGGACAAATGGCACGAGCGAGGGGTGGCATATGCTGTGTCCGTAAAGAAAAAGGGATTCCGCGGCATAATCAAAGGGGGGATATGCCGGCCTAGACGGGATCAAAGTCTTGGCTTACAGGCTGCCTGGGTGCGGACTCGGCCACCCGGGGGACGTAAGTGCAGGAGTATTTCAAGAGACTATCGGGGTGTGTGCCAGTCCTCACCCTATGCTAGTTGAGAAATACCACGGCTTGGATGTCCAAAATGGCTTGTGGTGCCAGCTGTAGTGCCCCGCTCCGCAAAGGCACTAGATAAGACAGAAAGATCGGATTGCTGGCTCTGCAATAGAAGACGATTAATCTGTGTGAGTGGACAAAGACTCATTTTATGATTCGCTTGCGCCTAATAAGAATCAGAGTTTTTGATTGAATGCTTTATTAATAACAAGACAGAAATCTTGAGTATGCTTAAAAGAGAATCTGCCCTTTGTCTGCTAAGAAAAAGAAATGTTTCCTGCCTAAAAAGAAGATGGAATTGTTTTTGAATTGCTCGATTGATGCATGATTCATTTGATATCGCATGCGCATTGGGGAATCCACTTAGTGACGAGCTGAACCCTAGAGAGTCACAGCGGCTAGCGACGAGCTAAACCCATGCGAGTCACAGCGGTTAGCGACGAGCTGAACCCAAGAGAGTCACAGCGGCTAGCGACGAGCTGAACCCATGCGAGTCACAGCGGTTAGCGACGAGCTGAACCCGTGGGAGGCACAGCAGCTAAGATGGAAATGATTGTGGCTTTTCAAAAGATGTGTTTTCAAAAGATATGTAAACTGACTAATGCATTCATGAAATAAATCTAGGTAAAGAGTAGCAAGATCACATCACAAGATAATATTTTCTCACTAAATGAACAGTGATCGTTTCAGAAAAATGTAGCTTCTTTGTTCACAATTCACCAGTATGCTGATATACTGACCCACCATCAGTCTGCATACAGGTGCACTATGCATCAAAAAAGATAGTCCGAAGTGATAGCCCGAGCCTCATCCTCAGGAGCCAGAAATCAGAAAAGATGCCCAAGAGATGACATCTGTGCAAGAGTTTGGTTTTGTATATAAAAGGATGTAATGTATGGGAACGGGATCATTGTAATCTGTAAAGTTCTGAAAGAATGTAATATTGTATCAAAGAGATTGTAATCTGTTCAAATGAAATCAATAAAGAGAAATGTTCTTGTTACCATTGTGTTCAATACTTGTATTCTGAAATATGTCCGCTGCTTCAATTATCTGCGATACGTTCCGCTGCGTATTGTCAAACTTGTCTATCTTGTCTTGTTTCAGGTCTTGGCCTTGTGCAAGCGCAACTTAGGCTTGCACGGCATCACGCCTTAGCGAGGACGAACGGTCCCAAAGAGCCCGAAGCGAGGACGAAAAGGACTCTGCGGGATCGGGGCGTGACAGGATGGTATCAGAGCAACATGATCCTCTGGCCAATTTTGATTCAATTGAATTTGTACATGTCTTCTGATCAAAATTCCTTTGCCTACTCGATATCAATAATGAGATGAACGTTCCATACAATAAGTCCATAAATATTTTTATGATGCCGGCATATGTTTTATCGATTTGATTGATTGAGATTGAAATGCTTGATTGAACAAGAGTTTTGATATAACCTGAATCGTGATTTCATGGATTGATGATGGCGAAGGATGAGGACTATCGCTGCTAAGGATATCGTAAGTTTCTCCTTAAGTTTCGAGGACGAAACTTCTTTTCGGTAGGTAATTATGTAGTGCCCCGCTCCGCGAAGGCACTAGATAAGACAGAAAGATCGGATTGCTGGCTCTGCAACAGAAGACGATTAATCTGTGTGAGTGGACAAAGACTCATTTTATGATTCGCTTGCGCCTAATAAGAATCAGAGTTTTTGATTGAATGCTTTGTTAATAACAAGACAGAAATCTTGAGTATGCTTAAAAGAGAATCTGCCCTTTGTCTGCTAAGAAAAAGAAATGTTTCCTGCCTGAAAAGAAGATGGAATTGTTTATGAATTGCTCGATTGATGCATGATTCATTTGATATCGCATGCGCATTGGGGAATCCACTTAGTGACGAGCTGAACCCTAGAGATTCACAGCGGCTAGAGACGAGCTGAACCCATGCGAGTCACAGCGGTTAGCGACGAGCTGAACCCAAGAGAGTCACAGCGGCTAGCGACGAGCTGAACCCATGCGAGTCACAGCGGTTAGCGACGAGCTGAACCCGTGGGAGGCACAGCGGCTAAGATGGAAATGATTGTGGCTTTTCAAAAGATGTGTTTTCAAAAGATATGTAAACTGACTAATGCATTCATGAAATGAATCTAGGTAAAGAGTAGCAAGATCACATCACAAGATAATGTTTTTTCACTAAATAAACAGTGATCATTTCAGAAAAATATAGCTTCTTTGTTCATAATTCACCAGTATGCTGATATACTGACCCACCATCAGTCTGCATGTAGGTGCACTATGCATCAAAAAGGATAGTCCGAAGCGATAGCCCGAGCCTCATCCTCAGGAGCCAGAAATCAGAAAAGATGCCCAAGAGATGACATCTGTGCAAGAGTTTGGTTTTGTATATAAAAGGATGTAATGTATGGGAACGGGATTATTGTAATCTGTAAAGTTCTGAGAGAATGTAATATTGTATCAGAGAGATTGTAATCTGTTCAAATGAAATCAATAAAGAGAAATGTTCTTGTTACCATTGTGTTCAATACTTGTATTCTGAAATATGTCCGCTGCTTCAATTATCTGCGATACGTTCCGCTGCGTATTGTCAAACTTGTCTATCTTATCTTGTTTCAGGTCTTGGCCTTGTGCAAGCGCAACTTAGGCTTGCACGGCATCACGCCTTAGCGAGGACGAACGGTCCCAAAGAGCCCGAAGCGAGGACGAAAAGGACTCTGCGGGATCGGGGCGTGACACCAGCGACCGGTGCATATAGAGTTAAGTGGGCTTGCTGGTGGCGATCCACGTGCAAGCCCTTGCATTGAAATCAAAGTAGTCTAAAGTTAATTGAATGAAGCGCCTTATGTATAGGCTTGAAATGTAATGCACCAAATGATAAGGAGTACTTCGTGTAAATGAACTTGAAAACATGCCTACGACGCGTTAAAATCTAAGGCATGAACACGCCCTCGGTACTAAAATATTTACGTGAATCATGTTAAGTTGAAATATTGAATTGTTGACTATCTTGGTTTACTTTGGACAGGAAAGGCCGGACGGTAAGTATGGGTAAGTCGTACATTCATTTTCATGCACACACTTGAATTCGGCAACACGAGATAGGTCTTGAAATATGCCATGAAACTAATCCTATGGCAAGATTAGAAAGACAATGAATGATAGATGTTGTACAAAAGTAAATGGAACGTGTTTGGTAATGATGGCGTTGTGGGCGAGCTAGCCTCCCCACCAGTGCATAACAATGTACTGATAACCCCACAGTTTGCTTGCAGGAAGCAGAAAACGTCGACGGTGCGGATCTTTCCTCGAACGTGCTAAGGCACGGAGCTATCTCTCGAGCCTTGGAGCGTTGCAAGGAGCTGGAGCACCATATACATGACATAATGTATTGGAACATCGCCATGTATCATTCCATCTTGTAAGCCACTTGGCACACCTTTTATGTTTCAGAGAGAGAGCTTGAGCGATTTGTAATATCGGCCTAGCGCCGCTTGTAACCTTCGTGAATATCAATAAAGAGTTCGAATTTGCTTCTACTTGTGTTTATTTACTTTCCGCTGCAATGGGGACACTCTGTGCGACTCTGTGGCCTAGCTAAATCGGCCGTTTCTGGACTTAGCCTTGCACGGGCGCAACCTAGGCCCGTGCGGCATCACGCCTTAGCGAGGACGATCGCTCCTACGGGAGCGTGGCTTGACAGAACTTATGGCAACCCAGCTGCAAAATCGACAGACTGTACCTGACGCCATACCAATTGACACTGGTGTAGGTCCAGTACATGTTCCTCCAGCAGTACAATCCAATATCCCTGGGCAAGCTCAACCCATTCCTAGCCATTCGGGAGCTGGGGGTAGCGCTTACAATGTTGTCCCTCCTCCCAACTATTCTCTACAAGCTACAACTCCACAATCTTCCGGAGTCGTTACTGAAGAATTGAGGAATCTCTGAACCCAATTTGAGTTATTTAAACAGAAAGATGGTTTACAAAGGTTAGGTATCAAGCAACCTTATCCAATAGAATGGAAGCAAGAATCATATCCTCCTAAATACAAGCCTCCTACTATCTCATTCTTTGATGGAACCACTTCTCCTAGTCAGTTTATCAAACATTTTGAAGTGATGACTGACCAGCTACAACCAAGTGACGCCCTCCTTACTCGGGTGTTTGTCGAATGTCTCAAAGGAACAGCTTATGAGTGGTATAGAAGTCTCCCTGATGGGTGTATTACCTCATTTGTCGGCTTCAAACAAATGTTTCTTGAACGGTTCTATGAGGGGCTCAATGATATGACTATGTCTGCTCTTATAAGAATCAAACAAAAAATAATGAGAGCACTGAAGGCTTCATTGAAAGATTTAGAAGAGAAGCTTTAAAAATGCCTCTTGGAACTCCCGATGCCGTCACTATCGACACTTGCAAGTCAAATCTCTTACCAATCATCAGCATGTAGACAGGATCCACTCAATTCCAAGATTGGCCTTCCTTCATCGTCAGTGCCAAAGCTGCCGAAGTCAGTGCCGAGACCTTCAAAGGTCTGGGAGTACACATGAATCCCAATGAATCAGGTCAAAATACTAGCAATAGTACGCGACCTAACAATCGTAAAGGAAAAGAGACTCTCGAAGTCAATCTCCAGAGCAAAAATCAAGAAGTAATGTCTGCCCAAGCTATCCCAGCTCCAACAAATCAACAACCAAGAGTACCTCGCCCCAAAGAAGAATACTCTTTTGACGACGACGACGTCCTTGGTATCTTTGAATGTCTACTTAAAGGTAATAAAATACAATTACCTGAAATCAAGAAACCCGATGAAGCTGGCAAGACAGATCATCCTAAATACTGTCTGTACCATAGAATGTTGGGTCACACAGCTCGTACATGTTTTGTATTGAAAGGAAAAATCCAGGAAATGATCAAATCTGGAGCTGTCACTCTCACTCCGAAAGAAAAGACCGTCACCTCCAATGTTGTCTCTATACAATTCAGAGATTTTCCTCCTCAACTCCTGGAAAGCGGGATCGTTCCTATTCCCAAGGCAACTCTTGAAATCGTGAATATTCCTCCTCCACAGTCTGAAGGATTAGTACCAATCACTATTGAAACAGGAGAAATCATATGGATTTATCCCGATCTAGTGGCAGATTTTGAATTTCCTCCCCTTCAAAAGACTACTTCCCTAAAATCTAGGAAGGCTAAAAAAACTAAGTCATATCATATGACTTCTTTCGGATCTACTTTCGACACAGAGCCAAAAGATAAGGTAGAAGCGCTTACGGGTGCTACTAGAACAGGGAAACATTATCTAAAAGATTATTCCAAAAGTCCTGAAGATACTCCTGATAGTCCTGAAGATACTCCTGATATCTCTCCAGCTGACAAAGATATTCCTGATGTTCCTCGGGAGGAAGAATCATCTACTGTACCTGTTCCTTCAACTACACCGATTGTACCTATTCCTTTCAAGCCCACAGCACTTGAGAAAGGCAAACAACAAGTTCGCTTCGACAAACCAATCAGGAAGTCTCCTCCCCTTGGACTTCAGAAGCCTTATAACTTTGACATTTTAGCTCAACTCGCTAATACTCCAGCTAGAATGTCCCTCTTCGAACTTCTACGTCTTTCTAAGGAGACTCGGGAGACATTAAGTGAGGCACTTCTTCAGGCTGACTCTTGTCTCGCACAATTAAAGAAACCAGATGAAGAACCTGTTACTTGCTTACATTGCAATAGTGTATTGGAGATCATCCCGAATATCACCTTTACACAAGATGACATGTTATTGGAGGATAATCGACATGATCGGCCTCTCTACTACACCGGTTATATCGATACGATGAAGGTAGATCGTATTCTTATTGATCCAGGGTCTGCTTTAAGCATAATGCCAAGGAGTCTGCTAGATGAATTAAAAATCCCTCTTCACAAACTTTTCAAGACGGTTACTACTATATTGGGATTCAATCAAAGTCGAAGCGAGCCGTTGGAAAAGATTCATCTGAAACTTCAAATAGGTGATTTCAGATCTAAAGTTACTTTCTATGTGATCGAGATCGTGGGATCTTATAATCTTCTCTTGGGAAGACCCTTCCTTCATGAAAATAATGTGGTGCCTTCTACTCTTCATCAGTGCTTTAAATATATTGACAGCGATGGAAGAGTACGAAAAGAAGTTGCTGATATAAATCCTTTCCGTGGGGTTGAAGATTATTTCAGTGATTCCCGAATGTACAAAGAGGAGTATACAAAAATAGTACAAGCCATGGAAAAATAAGATCCGCAAAGTGAAACCTTGATAATTCATGTTAAAGGTCGAACTACTCAGCAACAGTCTCCTAAACCCTCTGGAGAAGGCCCCTTTATTATTCCAGTGAGCAGACGTATCTCTACATTACCTCAATCATCTACCCAAGACACACTGATTATTCCTGTCAGTGGGCGTACTACATTTCCGGCATCTTCATCTACAAAACAGGACACTCTGGTAATCCCTGTTGGTGGGCGAACTACTTTTCCATCCCAAGCTTCAAGGGAGCTCACCTCTTCTAAGCCATTTGTGATCGATCTTAATAGAAACAAAATTCCTTCTCATTCTTCTTCTTCCCCTTTAGTCATTGATTTGGCTAAGATTTCTAAGGTTCAACCTCCTTCTAATGTAAATACTACTACTTTTGAAATTAATGAAATGTCTCCGTCTTTGCAGTATATTGATGTTTGTAATCATGTTCATAATTATTTGCATTTGTTAGATGACTTAAAAACAATAACCATAGGAGTTGTACAGACTTTTCATACAGAAGTATCCTTAGAATCAGTACAAGGTTCATGCTTTCTAGTACCTAGCAGAAAACCAGGAGACACTCCAATATTCTTTTACAAAGGACCAAAAAACCCTATCAACCTTGAAGATGATGATAAAAATGATGATTCTGGAATATTACAGTTGCGTCGTTACAGCCAGCAATCTAAAGATATTATCAAAAATATGGGCTATGACTTCAGAACTGGCCTTAGTAATGGGAGAGGAAGAAGAATGCCTGTTCGGATTCCTCCTTTAAAATATGGAAGGACGAAATGCGGATTGGGTTATATTGCTCCTACTCCCTTTATCAATATCATCCATGAAGATCCTAAATCTGACGAAGATAAAAGATCTGATACTTCTAGTACCTCCTCTTGGGATTCTGATACAAGTATTGGTGACTTCCACCGTAACATTTTGTCTTCCAACATGGTTTCCGTTGATGGTCCTGAAGAAGATGACGAAGACGAATTTGAAATCTCATCCGAATCAGAACAATGGGCCCAAAGGCTAGATAATCAATAGGAATTTAGATTCGAGCAAAGAGAACCTCCAACTGAAGATAAACTCGTTCAAATAGATGTTGGTGAAGAGGGATCCCCCAAACCAATATTCATTAGTGAAAGTCTTTCAGAAACTGATAAGCAAGACATGATCAAACTTATTCGTGAATACATCGATGTCTTCGCTTGGAGTTATGAAGATATGCCAGGACTTGATCCACAAATCGCAACTCACAAACTCAATATCATGTCAAATGCTAAACCGGTCAAGCAACAACAGCGACGATTTCGTCCAGACATTATGGATGCAATTGAAGCCGAAGTTAATGAACTCATGGCTTCTGGGTTTATTAGAGAGGAACAACACCCTGATTGGGTGGCTAATATAGTTCCTGTCCTTAAAAAGACTGGCAAGATCAGAGTATGCATAGACTATCGTGATCTCAATACGGCATGTCCTAAAGACGAGTTCCCCCTACAAATTACTGATGTTATGATCGATAACACCTGTGGTTTTGAACGGATGTCATTCATGGACGGGTATTCTAGATACAATAAAATTAAAATGTTTCCAGATGACGAAAAACACACTTCCTTCAGAACGCCGATCGGTACATACTGTTATACAGTGATGCCATTCGGTCTCAAGAATGCAGGAGCAACCTATCAACGAGCTATGAGCACTATATTCCGTGAACATTTGCAGAAAACAGTCGAATGCTACATTGATAATATTACAGTCAAAAGTCGACAAAAAGAGGATCACATCCAAGATTTGAAAACTATATTTGATCTAATGCGTCGGCATCAATTAAGGATGAACCCTACTAAGTCCTTCTTAGGCGTCTCTAGTGGCAAATTTCTCGGCTTCGTCATTACCTCGAAAGGTATACACGTAGATCCCGAGAAGATCAAAGCCATCCAAGAGATGCGTCCTCCATGCACCTTAAAAGAGCTACGAGGATTTCAAGGAAGGATCGCTTATATCAGGAGATTCATCTCTAATCTTTCAGGACGCTACAGACCATTCAATAAACTTTTGAAGAAAGGTGTTTCTTTCATCTGGACTGACGAATGTCAGAAAGCATTTGATGACATAAAACAATATCTGATGAACCCCCCAGTATTGGTACCTCATATTTCAGGAATACCGTTCCTTCTATATACCCGAGCAACGAGTCATTCATTGGGTGCACTGCTCGCTCAAAAGAATAAAAATGGTCATGAACAAGCCATTTACTATCTCAGTCGTACCATAACCGGAGCTGAACCTCGATATTCATCGGTCGAAAAAGAATGTCTGGCCCTTATGTTCGCTGTCCAAAAGATACGACATTATATCATTGGCCAGACCATTCATGTCATTTCCAGGATCAATCCTATACGAGTCATGATGAAGAAACCAAGTGTTTTAAATTCTCGATTGGCTAATTGGGGAATTTTACTTGCTCAGTATGATATGCACTATATTCCTCAGAAATCGGTCAAAGGACAAGCTTTAGCTGATTTTCTGGCTGCTCATTCAATTCCAGAAAATTCAAAACTCTACGATGAAATCCCAGATGAAGTCCTAGATTCAAACCAAATTGCTGAAGAAGATCCTACTTGGCGTCTATTCTTTGACGGAGCTTCAAGAATAGGTCCTAATGGTGACATTGTCGCTGGGGTTGGAATCGTTCTTGTGTCGCCAGAAGGTCTTGCTATCCAAAGAGCTTATTCTCTCGATCAACCATGTTCAAACAACATAGCTGAGTATAATGCACTGCTTATTGGTCTTCAACTCGCTAAACATCTGAATATTCAATATTTGGAAGCGTATGGAGATTCTAAACACATTGTCAATCAGATAAGGGGTACTTATGAAGTTCGCCATCAAGATCTGGTTCCTTATCATAGATCGGCTATATCTATGGCTTCTTCATTTGAAGGATTCTTCATCGAGCATGTTAGGCGAGCATGTAACACAGAAGCTGATGTTCTTGCTAATCTTGCGGCGGTGTTAGCTATTCCGATTAGATGTCAACAAATAATTGTTGTTTACAATCGAGAATTATTTCATCTCGAAAACAATCTAACTCTAGGGCTTCCAGTTGATATTGAAGAATCAACATCTCATGATGTCATTACAACAAGAGGATTTGGATTAAGTCGTAAATCATTATCATCTTCATCTGATTCTAGTATGGAATTCACCTTCAGTAATTTAGCTGAGACTCAGAATACGGATAAAGATTGGAGACTTCCTTTCTTAGATTTCATATTGTATGATATTCTTCCAGATAATCCGAATGAGGCAGCATCTATCAGACGACGATCACTCAGATTCTATTACAATCATACTATAAAAACCTTATATCGTCGAGCTTATGATGGTTTACTTCTTCGATGTGTTGCCGGTAGTGAAGCCCAACAAATTATCCGCAAAGCACATGATGGAATTTGTGGAGCACATCAGCCTGGACCAAAACCTCAAGACCGTATTCGACGTATGGGTTATTATTGGCCTACTATGGTATCAGATGCCATCGAATATACAAGGAAGTATAAAGCTTGTCAAATCCATGCAGATTTTATTCATCAACCCTTAGAATTTCTACATCCAACGGCAGCATCATGGCCCTTCGAAGCTTGGGGCATGGACATTATTGGCCCAATCAATCCGTCGTCATCAAAAGGACATCGGTTTATTCTCGCAATAACCGATTATTTCTCCAAATGGGCCGAAGCTATTCCTTTATCTGAAGTTAAAACTTCTAATATTATCAACTTTATCAAGCATCATGTCATCTACATATTTGGTGTTCCTCGATGCATTATTCATGATAATGGACCACAATTCGTCAGCCAGAAATTTACTCGATTCTGTGACGATCATCGGATCAACAATGTGGCTTCTACCGCATATAATCCGGCAGCTAACGGATTAGCAGAAGCTTTCAACAAGACCATCATCAAACTCTTAAAGAAGTTTGTTTCTACTAATAAACGTAATTGGAGTGAGAAACTTGGTGAATGTTTGTGGGCTTACCGTACTACAGTTCGTAATGCTACTAGATGTACACCTTTCTCTCTGGTGTATAGATGCGAAGCTGTTCTTCCATTAGAGATTCAAATTCCTTCTTTAAGGATAGCAATCGCTAATGAACTCACCACAGAGAATAATGATCGTCTTCGACTTCAGGAATTAGAAGCTCTGGATGAAAAGCGGTTATATGCTCAACAGAATATCAAATTCTATCAAGCTAGAATCTCAAGAGCTTTTAACAAGAAAGTCAGAGTTCGAGCATATCAAAAAGGAGAACTTGTTCTTACAGTCAGACGTCCGATGACTATGACGCACATGAGTAAAGGCAAGTTCGATGCAAAATGGGAAGGTCCATTCATTGTGAATAAAGTCTTTTCTAATGGGGCATATCAGCTTACCACTATGGATGGTAAAGTCACTATGATGTCCATTAATGGCAAATTCTTGAAGAAATATTATGTGTAATATTTTCATCTGTCAAGATTGTTCTCCTATCATTCCCCAGCTAGTAAAAATACCAAAGTCATTGTTCTTTACAAGAATCGTTTCGATATCTTTTATCCCCAGTGGAAATAGATATTCTATTTTGTATCATTTTCTTAGCAAATTTGATATCTAGAAAATCACGTCCATATTACCTCTGAATTTTCTATCTCAGTATCATATTTATGAAAATGATATCTAGTCTTTTGATTCTCGAGTCCAAAGATCATAAAAAATTGAGTTCAAAGATATTTTTATGTTTGAATTCTATTTTTTTTAATCAGTATTAAACTAAGATCATCTCTGGTTTAATATCATCTGATAGAATTACAAAATTCATTTGTATATTATATTCTATTAAAATGTGTCATGTATTATTTACCTCTGAACATATTTTCTATGAATACATCATTATCAAAACAACAAAGTCAAAAATCAGATCAAAAGTTCTCATTTGTCTTCATTCAAAATCAAAATATTGATTACAAGTAAAAATGTAAAAGATCTATTTACTAGGAGTTATTAGCTCCTTAATACGATCAAGTACAGTACTCATTTTATCATCATGAGCTTTGCGAACTCTTTCTGCTGCTTCGACTGCGACAATTTGTTCATCAAAAGTGATAATAGCAGATTGGCGACGATTAACTTCTTCAATTTGCTCTGTCTGCATCTGCTCTCGCTCTTGTTGAAGAGTTTGACGGCGTTCAGCTTCAGATATACGAGCAGTGACGACCTCAGCCTGCTCCTTTTCCATGAAGGCAATTCGCTCCTGAAGACGAGCCAGCTCCTCTTTCAACTTCTTGAGCTCTTCAGCTTTTGATATTTCATCTTTCTCCAGAAGTTCTACTCTCTGACGAGTAGCTAATATTTCTTCACCCTTTTCTACTAACTTCTCAGATGAAGAAGCAAGAAATTCTTCTAAAGCAGCTTGCTGAGCTTGGGCTTCATGTTCCATTTGAGCGATCTCAGCCACAGTCAAAGATTTAACATCTTCCTTCTTGATCTCCCAGTATCTTCGGATAGTTGTCTCCAATTCATCTAGGAGATATTCAAAGAAGATATATTGAGTTTCACAGCCAGCATGTCGCAGTGCTAGGAGCGGGAAATTGACCACCGTTCGGAGCTCAGAGAAGGGCATAGTTTCGTCTTTCAAGAAACGCCTGGAGTACGTATCCAGATATGAATAGATAATATCTGAATACATCCCCAGAGTCCTTGCCAATCCCATCTCAAACCCAGGAGTTGTTGTCATTATTGAAGAAGAAGCTTGTACGTTCTCTGTCCTGGGAATTGAAGTATGTACCGCTGGAGAAGTTGGCAAATGCGAGCTTCCTTCATCAACATCAGTCTAGATAAGTGGAGCATGAGTCGAGCTCATTGCTGCAGCAGTTCCTACTAGTCAAAGGAAAAATAATCAGCATATAAAGAAAAAGAAACAGTAGAAACAGAATTTGAAATAAAATTCTACCAGGCTGAGGTTCATATTCTATATGTTGAGGAAGTTTTGCATCCTCTCGCAGTCGATCCATAATGGTGTCTGACACCTGCTTTATGTGACTACTACCAGCTCCAAAATTACTGAGTGCTGGAGCATTATCAGGAGATTGAGCAGGTTCAGAACTGAGCTCCATTCTATTTCCTCTGATTTTATCTTCATCATAATGAGTGGAAGTCTCAGGATGCCAATCCTTTTCCTCTTCAGCCTCTTCCTCTTTCTCAGAGTATTCTTCTTTAGACTCTCTTGGATCCCCAGCTTCAGGATGGGTCTCTGATCCAGAATCCATGATATTCACATCAACATCTATTTTTTGAGATGGATGAATCTCGGGAATAGCAACAATAGCAAGCTCAGGTTCTTGAGTTTCAATTTCCATGGACTTGGTATTGACTGCAGGTTCAGTCTCTTCTGGAATGTTAGTTTGAAGAATGATGACTTTACAAACATTCTTCAATAACTCATCAGCAGCTGATAGTTCAGACGTTGGCACGTCTTCATCGCCTCTGGCCGAAGAAATGTTTTCTTCAACCTGAGTTTCTTCAATTTGATTAGGTTAAAAAGATGGAACTTCTGGTTGTTCCCTAACTTCTGCCCCGGGAGCTGGTTCTTCTTCTAAATATTCAATTTGATCATCCAATGCCTGGATGACACCCTCTTTCCCGTGCTCAAAAGGGATAATCCTCATCTCTGAAGGTTCAGCAGCTACTCCACTTGTCGTCGGGACAGTCGACTCTACCTCAGTCGGTTCAGCTGAAGTTGCTGGAAGATGAACATGATCAGCTTCTGTTCTCTCCGTGGAAACCGCTTCATCGATCTCTGGCAAGATCCCCCCACTCATAATAGTTTCTAGGAGTTCATTGCCCTTCATCTTTCCGACAGTCTTCTTGACGTATCTACCTCTCGATCTCCTTTTTATCAAAAGAGCATCGTCTTCATCTGTATCTTCATCTTTGTCGGCAGCATCGTCTTCATCAACTGGGATGCCACCTAGAGATGAGGTGGCAGTTATTGAAACTCCTTTCTTCTTGGAAGTCTGAGACTTAGTACTCTTTTTAGAGACTGTCTCAGATTCATCACTTCGTTTCCTCTTAGAGATGGACACGAATATTGGAGAAAGAACTTCATCAGGAAAGTTTTGCTCCAGAGATAATTCATATAAGGGTTCAACTTCCGCAGTCTCATCTTCAGGTTCCAGAGTAAATCGTTGAATAACAATCTTCTTCTTCGACCTTTTTGATGGAGCTGGGTCGTCTTCTGCAACAAAAGTCTTCAAATGAAAACTCGGCATAAAAGTGCTCGATGAAACATAGAAGCGGGCGTATGTATAGAGCATTTTCGTCCCTGCCCTGGATAGAGGATTCGGCATAGAGAATTCAACTTTTGTATCTCTAGCCGTGAAGTATCTCCATACCCGAGCTCCATCAATTAGTCCTCCACGAGCAGAAAGGCAGGTGGTGGCATTCCCAACATGAAGTTGGTCATATCCGAATTGCCGAGCAAATCGGCTCGGTAGATATGGTTCTAAGTACGTCATTTCTTCATGACGATATACCAGGTGAGATGGCCGAATCCGCGGCAGCCATTGAAAAGCTACGTCATCTAGCCTGTGCCCTTTTTCTCCGTCAATCATGTTCAGAGGCATGCTCTCATAACCCAGTGGCGGAGGAGCACATTGAATCGACCAATGTGATGATCGGTTCAAAACATTTCTGCATTCTGGAAGAGTGTGAACCTTCCAGAAAGTTTTTCCGGCGTACTTCTCTAAAAAGAGGCTGCCGCTCCCTCCTGCTCCCGGAGGTATCAGACCGTCGTGATGGAGAAGAAGCCAACCATACAAATAAGTATAGGGCATCTCTATTCTTGGGAATTCATCGGTCATCTTCCTTTGATTAGACAGCATATTGGTTACAAAATTTCGAAGACCTGCGTTCAGCCTGCAAGTCATCGCTGATAATAAGTCTGTCTTATAGCCATACATAAGGCGCACTGCTGCAAAAACAACGCCTCTATGTATTCTATCCAGAGAGCTGGAGCCAGGAACAACAAATCTTCTTAGCCAGAGAGAGAGGAATCCGGCTAAATGACCGTTCTTTGACAAAGGTTTTCCACTCTATCTCACATATGATCTGAAGGTGGTTCCGGCTTTAAACTCATACCAGTCTTCATTGATTGTGAAATCTTTACATTCATACTTTTCTAGTAGATTGGTGATTTCACTCTCAGAGAGGGGCTTGAAGGAGTTAATTTGATACCTTCTCTTCTCATTTATCTTCTTTTCATCTTTCTCACGATTCATGAAAAGATAAGACATCCACTTCTGGATGTGGCAGCCGGCTTCCTCTTTAGTACTTTTATAATACAGAGTGCATGTGCTGAAATGGCACATCATCTCTTTAAACAGATGCACCATCTCCGGTTTCTTCTCCGACAGAAAATTTAGCTCCTCGGTTGTAGGCACATATTCTTCATATGGCAGTGTGCCTGAAGGCAGATGAGAGATGTATTCCATCTCATGAAGGGCAAAACCCATCTCCCCTTTGGGAGTCATAAATGTTCCCGTCCAGTGGTTATATCTTTCAACCAAGGCCAGGAATAGAAATGGGTTGGGTTTGAAGCCGTAGGAGGAATTGACGATCGCGTCATAGAGATTTATCTGCTTCAGCTCATTCTCAAACTTCTCCAGAACCCAATGGACCAGAGTCCTCCTGTAAAACCCCTAAATTTTCTACTAATTTTTTTATATATTAAATTTGATACCGATTTAAAATTTTTATTGTACGTCACGTAGTCGTATTTTACGTCGCGCACGAAACCTTGTTTTTGCTCGACGAGTACGAATATGTACGAGCGTACATATTTTATAAAAATATTTTCTTTTCTATTTTAATATACACTTTCAAAATTATATAAATTATTATTCTTGCTATAAAAAGCCTTTTGTTTCTAAAAAGTTATTATTAAATAAATAATATTTTGTATACTAAAAAAAGTCTAATTATGTAAAGAATATTTTTGCATACATATAATTCGTAATTGTTTATTGGTTTATCTTAAATTAAAAATATAAATTTCTAGATTTATTAATATTAATATCTTATTATTTAAAAAGGTATTTAAAAATATTTATGATTTTCGAAATTATTATTTTTGGTATTTTGGAAAATATATTTGGAAGTTATTTTGGCCATTTAGATCATGATTTGAATCTATGGATCTATTTAAAAAGTTAATATTTGAAATTTGATTTAGTCCATTGATTTTAAACCAAGATATTTAATTTGGTTTAAATAGAAAAATTTATTTGAAATTAGATTTGAAATTAGATTGGATTTGGATTTGATTGATTTAAATTAATAGATTTAATTATCTATTTTTGGGGTTTAAATTAAATCCTAATCTTTATCTAATTGGGAATTCCTATATCCTATAAATAGGCAGGTACTCCTTCAATAATTTTATCATCCACAAATTCTTCCACACAAATTATTTCCACCATCCTCAATGTGCGTGCCTCGTGTCCATGTCCAACATCTTTCTGTGTCGGCCGTGACAGCCTCGGGTCCGACCCCGGTGACCTTCTTATTCCATCTTTTTACAAATACATTTATTTTTCTGTCGACAACCCGACAATATATACCAAATTCCTAACCCTAGTCCTAATCCCAAACCATATCCCGTCTTGTCCGCTGCCTTCGCCGTACCCGTCTCCTGTCATAGCACCCCGCTTCCCCGGTCACCCGTCCTCGGCCACCCGACATCTCACCAGCCATCACCCCTGCAACCAAACCCACGACCCAACCACCAGCGACAACAATCAACCCGCCACCATACTCGTCGACCACAGCAACATCCCCACAAGAAACCCGCTGCCAACAATCACCACCACTGTCATCACCACTCGCCACCTCCGACCATCAGACCCACCGTCAGCCACCACCCGCCCAACGCCCGCTGCCAACCCATACACAACCAGCAAATCAATCGTAGCCGTCCCCCGACTCACAACCACGCCACAGCCCCGGCCTCGTCCCGAGGACGGCCAAACCAACACCGCCACCACTGTGGCCCCACACCATCACCATCATCTAAAGAAGAAGAAGAAGACAGAATAAAACCTAGATCTAAAACTCACCAGCCTCCGCCGCCTGCGCCGGAGCATGCGCCGCCGACGAGCTCCCAACCTCCGTCGTAGCCCTGCGGCCGACCCCGTCGACTTCGACTCCGCCGCCCAGATCTCCCTTCCGCCCACATCGCTCCCCCTCTCTCGTCCCTCCGTCGACACTCTCCTCGTTGTCCGCCGGAGACACGCCCCCAAAACCCGCCATAGATCGACCACCGACCGGCCGTTCCCAACCTCCTCGCCGGCTCGACGAGGCAGCGCCGACCGCCGTCAGCCCTAACCGCCTCCTCCGCCTTGGCCAAACCCACTTCCCGATCAGCTCTCTCGCCGAGTCCGCCGACCGCCGACCCTCTCCCTCGAACTTCGCTCCTCCGCCGTGCATCCGGCGACCGTCCCTAGCCCAGATCGGCCGCCCCTCTGCTCGATCATCTCCTCCGCCTACACCCCTTCGCCTCCGCAGCGCCCCTTTTCCCTCCTCCGTGACCCCGCTGGACCCCGACCCTCCGGCGAAGCTCTCCACCCCCTCCGTTCACCCCCTCAGCCTCTCTCTCTCCTTCTCTCTCTAACCTCATTCACCTTTCCCTTTTTGTTTTTTTTACAGAAGTTGATCGCTGAGTTCTCCGAGGAGAACTAATACAGCGTTTTCTTTTCTTTTATTTTTATATTATTATTATTACTATTATTTCAATTCTTATTATCATTATTATATTTGTTATTATTATAGGATTACTGTATTATTATTATTATTGTTATTATTATTATTATTATTATTATTATTATTATTCCTACTTTGATTTTTCTGTATAATGGGGGAGAACACAATATATTAGGGTTGGGTTATTTTTATTGATATATGTTATTATTATTATTCTTATTTTTTATAATGATTTTGTTGTTGTTATTGTTAAAAAGTACCTATTTACTGATATTGTTATTTTAGGAATTTTTATGAGGATATTATTCTAACTATTTTCAAAGATATTTTGCCAAAAATTATACTCTAAATTTAGTTTTAGCCCTAAGAAAACCCTTACTAGATTTTATAAAAACTATTTTTATATACACTAATTCCTAGTCTTTCAAAATATTTATTCCTAGCTAAAAAGTATAGTTTACAAATCTAGAGTTTTTGCCTAAAAATATTTATATAAAAATTATTTTTCCAGTAATAAAATATTCAAGGACTATAAATAGTTTTACAAAGATCTTATATATATGATTTATTCAATTTCCATCGATTACCCTCATGTCGATGACTAATCCTTTTTATTCCTAAACCCTCGACTGTTCGAGACTACCTTATGTCCACCCTAACCAATTTGACCGTCCCGGACCCAATGGAACTGTCCGTGCCGCCATCAGAGGTCCCCTTGTGTAGTTATTACACCAAAGTCGCAGTTCGTGCCACATTGATTATCGCAGCACACCAGGCGCTCTACCAGGCAAGACACCTTGCCATTAGCTGTTTAATTATTTTAGCTCATATTTCATGCATGTCTATTATTTTCTTTATAAACTGTGATACATGGCATAACTGTTCATTTATATTTCCTGCTGTGTATTATTTTTCTTACAAATTAAACCTAGATTTAAGGGACTACCTTGTGTGTCGCATTCATTGGCCTTGACACGTTGTAAACACGAAGTTGTGTGTCGCATGTAGAACACGAAAGTGCGTGATTGGCTGGCCACCAGTACGTACAAGCCGTGCGATAGGAATAACCGCTAATAGAGGTTGCATGCTAGTTTGACTTAGCGGTTATAGTGGTTTGTGTTGTGGATACAACACAGTAGGCATTGGGCGGGGAGGACAATTCCTTAGCGTATGGGCTTCGATGCACTTCCCTTGTGACCCGGACTCTCCGCTGAAGATACGGGGTTGATGACACATGATTATTCATGCTCTTCCTGCTGGGGCCTCTGGTGCCCAAAGGGGGACTACGCCGATCCTATTTAGCCAGGGCCCATGCGTAGGAAGGATTGTTCTTAACAACATTTCACTTAGAATGGTAGGCTACCCTATCTGTTAGGTACGAGTACTTTTGGTTTGGGTACTTGTATCTGACCGTGGCTTGGGACAATAACTTGTCGCGGATTAGTTCGTCACATCTTGTCCTTGTTTGGTTGTAGGTGTGACTTACTACTTCGATGAGAAGGTATTGATCCTTGTTGGGGTCCGGATACCATATCGGATTCTTAGCATGGAAAGATACGTCGCCGTGAATTAGTTTACCATCTCCTGTCCTTGTTTGGTTGGAGGGGTGGTACGCTCGTTCAGTAGGTGCGTATTGGACTATGTTATAAATTCGATTTACTTATTTATTAAGCAATATTTATTCAGTTTATATGGCATGCTATTATGTGTCTTGTTACGTCCCTCTGAGGACCTGGTTGTCTTGCCAGGTGTGTGCTATTGTCTTTCGCAGGTGCTTTAGCTCTAGCCGTGTTCATTGCTATTTCTCGAGGATGATTGCATTTGGATCGTCTTCGCTTCGCTCGCCACTCATTTCAGTTTTATGTACTTTTCCTTATTTTGTTGGTAGTGGATTTGTCTCCGTCCAACATATTGTATCAAGACAAAATTCATTCTCATTATATGATCTTTTATTCATTTATTCTGTGTGGATGAGATTAGTTATGGTTCTACTGTATTTTACAGCTTATGTATTTATACGAGGCTTCCATATATTGGAGTATACTTCGTATGAATACAGCTGGCATGGATATGTACCTAGTCCTACGTATTTTGGGACTGGGGCGTTACACCTCCACCTCATATTCTCCTGATTCATTAAGCCTATCATCCTCGGCGTCGAATCAGTAGGATAGAATGCCTTCTTATTTGCCATGAATTCATTTATGAAAACAGGCATCCTGAATGGCATCAATATAGACGAGTCTTCGGGTGGCACACATCCCGGCTTCAAACCTCGAAACAAGGATACGTGATTCTCCGGAGCACTGTAGAATCCGTCTTTCTTGTAAATGATTCTGCTCGCCTTTGCTTCTTGATTTTCTGTTAAATGCCATGACATTTTTCTCGGGTAACTAGCATGCATGAATCGCATTATGGATAAACCCCTAGACACTTTCGGCCAGTACATGGGTTTCTTCGTATCACCTTCAAAATAGAAACAAACTTTCTCTCTGATTCCTTTGGGTTGTGATTTGTGTGCTATGGCGTCCCCAAACAGAAAGGCCGGTTTCTTATGAAGTACCAAATCAAGACTCTGGAGTGGTTTACCATTTATCAGGCAGAGCAGAGTTGTGTGGTCTTGATTCGTCAATAAAAACAATCTAGCTTCAGGAGTGTCGAATTGAGGGAACTTTACATGAGACAAGTCATGTTTGAATGAAAAGCTCATATATCCTTCGTATTCAGCCTCTTCACTTCGGATGTCCACTACAGAAAAGAAAAGGAAAAGATCAGACATGTTTTGTCACGTAAACTTCAGAAAAATTTATGTCTACGAGCCTTATGCGTGTTTAACAGTGTTCAAAAAAAATTTCATAAGTCATGCAGACTTCAGACAAAGATCAAAAAGACACGCTGAATGATTTATTCACGCATGTGATTAATGCACGCAAAGTCTAGACAGATTAGAATGAAAAGTCACGCATCATTGCCAGAATCACATTGAAGTGAAAATGACAAAAAATACGCTGACATATCAAGACTAATCTATCCAGAGGATGACTCTCAGAAGTCTGCGTGAATAATTCAACATTGACATCTCTGCCAACATATGAAAAATTATGCAGAGTCATGAGAGCCATATTTATTTGCGTAAAACACAGAGCTTCGTAAACACGAAGATGTAAAGTATGGCCAACCCTAAAGAGGGGCATACTTTATTAATATCCTTTGCCCTAAGAAGGGGGATATATTTCGAAAGTTCATTATTGATTGTTTTAAGAATCCTAAGATTTCTATGTGGAGTTTATCTTCATCAGTTCGTCTTCATCAGTTCGCATCCCCATCTGTCACTTACGTTGCATAGGGGGATGAGTAGCTTCGCGACGAGGAAGTCTGTCGGTGGTGGCACGCGAAGACGTCGCAGGGGCCTTGCCCTTAGCCTGAGCGTCGATCTTAGGAGCCATTGCTGAGAAGGAGAAGGAAAAGTCGGGAAAGACAAAGTTTCTCTTCTGTGTGGGATTTTCTCTCTCTAAAGTAAGTAAAGAAAGAAGGAAGTGATTTATGGCCTTTTTATAGGCTCACGAAGAATTTCAAACGGCAAAGTCATCATTTGCTTCGATATAGGAGTTTTGCACGGGATTCTAAACCGCACAGAATCCTAACAGCCCAATCATTTTGGAAGAAATCTTTTCCTGAATCATCTCAGCGTGACTAAATTCATTTTATCATCTCGGTTTCAAAGTATTTCGAAATAATTTATCATTTTTTGAAAACTTTGAAGGGGGTTTTGTAGGCCTCAAAAAATGAAGTCACGCTGAGTTAATACAGCCTATCAGAACAATGTCTAAAATACACGCTGAGTTCTATCAGACCATTTCCTCAAATATACGCAGAGTTTAAATGGTACACAGAGACAGCTCATCATTTGTCAGAGTGTCATTATGACTGACAGCACGACAATCAAAGAATGTCTCCTCGTATGCCACATATATACGGGACTCGAGAGATCTCAGCCGACTATTGCGTGACTTTCGAAATCTTCCTCAACAAGATTCAGTCTTCATCAAGTTGGCGTACCAAAAAAACCTTATCATTTAATATGAATGACAAGGCAATTAATGTCAGAGATTTTGTGCCAGTCGAGGCACGTCGAATCAAGACAGCTGGCCGTTCTGACTCAAGTTTGCGTGTATTTTGAACTTCTATGTTCCTTCCTCAAGTTTGCGTGAATTTTGAGCTTTCTGTCTCAAGTTGGCGTGTATTCTGAAGCCTTCTGCCCCAAGTCTGCGTGGATTTCATCCTCAACCAGTTGGCATGGATTTCATCTCAAATTATCAGATTGGAGTACGTGGCAGACATGCCACAAATCTCTAGTATGCGTGCTCAGTAACTTGCACACGACTCATGCATGATTGCCATGTGTCCAACAGTTACAGGCCACGTCTAGTAACTGCTCATTAACCTTGCGTACGTTTGAGTCCTGCGTGATTATCAACTATGCATAGATTATGAAGACAGTTATCTTTTCAGTTATTTTTTTGACTCTATAAATAGTCCTTTTCTCATTCATTGTACAAAAAATTGCTGTCGAATTCTTGAGAGCTTTTCTTCTTCGCATCGTCCAAGGGATAAACCGATCGTCTTCTAGATCGGATTCCTAAAGTTGTATTTTCCCAGAATCAAAATAAATAAAGTGAATTTATTTATGGAAAACACGAGTGTATAGCAAGCGCCAGCCCTTCATCGGTGCGAGTTACGCCGGAACTTTCGCACAGGACTCGCTACCCGACGCGAAAGGGTCGCCGTCTAACTCAGCTATAGTCCGAGATGGCTTGACATTGCCAGTGGCCTTCACACCCCTTCTTCATTGCTTAACAAGTGCACGGGACACAGAATAAAATGTGATAGTTGCTTAATGTTACACAATTTCATATGCTTGCCTCAAAACATGTTAACATGCAAATCGAGCAGGATGGTTAGAAACATCATTGAAATAGCTAGCTAACATGTTTACAAAATTTCTTGAATGAAATACAGAGCTTGGATTTTAATTAGCCATTCGCCAGTACATGTGTTTATGCTGATCCTCGCTTCTTGCAGGTCCCGCGAACCAGGAAGGACGTGCCAACTAGCTCGACGACGTTCGTGACTTTTGAAGCTTCGGCCGTGCGTCGAAGACTCTCTCTCTGCGAATCCACTTTTGAAGGCTCTCGACAGTCCAAGGAAAATGACTCAGCGTCCCTCTCATCCAGGTCAATGGAGTACGTGTGTATATTGAGGGATGTGTGCAATATATCGAACGGCTATCTCATCAGCACTCTTTTATAATCGAGTCATGTTGTAGCCCGTGCGGCAATGAGTCTTGTATCGGAGTCTGTAACGCCCCAATCCCAAATACTTGAGACTAGATACGTATCATGCCAGCTGTATACATACGAGTAAATATACGACTCGTATATATACATAAGCTGTAAATGTAGAAAGTCAAGACACTAAATCTCATCCACAAAGATAAATAATGATATAAAGTAATTTTGAGTTTGGCATATACACAATAGTTGGGCGGAGACAAAGTCCACTACCAACCAATTTCAATAGAGAAAAAATATACAAAGAAAGTGATTGGTCGAGCGAAGCAATGACAAGTCCAAAAGCAATCATCACGAAGGAAGGAATGGCCTTAGCTAGAGCACCTGCAAGAAATCACGAAAACACACACCTGGAGAGATCACCAGGTCCTCAGAGGGACGTAACAAGACACATAATATCATGCAGATAAACTGAATAAATAAAGCTCAATAGAAAAGTATGCATGGGTAAAGGTTTCTAACCATTCTATGTGGATTCCAATTTAGAGGACAACGTTCTACGCAGGGGCTGTCTCAAGCATGTAATAAAGAGTGGCCAACAAGTAGCGCTCATCCGAGACACTATCGACCGGGTAATACGTAGTGCTCATCCGAGACACTATCTCCCAAATGTGCAAAATAATAGTAGCCCCTACGCTAGTAGCTGTCCCCTCCCCCTAATGATACTATATGTGCATCGTAACCACGACACACCAACACGTGTCATTTCCACAACACGGGTTTATAATAGATAACTGTCAAGTCTTCTAAAATGCATCTATTGACAGTTATTCCTACGCATGCGCACGGGTGATCAGCCAACACGCAAGTGACCACTACATGATACTCATAACTCTCACACACAACTCGTATACCATCGTGACAAGTCAATGAGACACACTAAATTTGATAGTAGTCCCTTAACTCTAAGCCAGTTGTATAAATATAGTAATTGGCATCTACATATAATTTAGAAAGAAACAACTTAAAAATAAACACAACATGCATGATATTGAGCAGGAAATTTAAACAGTAAAGGCAAGGTGTCTTGCCTGGTGTATCGCCTGGCATAGTGCGGTGTTCTGACATGCTCCAAATAGTCCAATAGTCACGGCCGAGGTGTAATGGTTTGAAATCACAAGAAAATGGGGAAGGATGATTAGACACGATCAAAAGGTGATAATCGAGGAGAGTTTTGTGGAAATAGATACATACTATTTTGAAAACTATTTATAATACTTGGTAAATATGTTTTATTAGTCCAAAATATGTTACCAAATATTTCCTGTGGAAAAAGCGAAATCGTTTTAGGCAGGAAATACTCTAAGGTTGTAAAAATAATTTTTATAAACAAAAATATATTTGTTTAACAAATAATTTAGATAACTATTGATATTAAGAAACTATTTTATCATTTGAAACTCTATTTTTATGGTTCAAAAAAATAATACTAGAAACTTATTGAAGGTAAAATATTTTTAGAAGAAATTAAAAGTCTAGTAAGTGATTTAGGCTACCAAATAATATTTGTGTCAAGATTATATTTAAAATATTCCAAAAATAATATATTTTTATAATTATAAATTAGACTATTAATGTAATTACTTGTTAATAATAATAATAATTTACATTAATTACAAAGATACAAATAATAATAATAACTATAATAATGATAATAATAATGATAATAATAATAATAATAATAATAATAATAATAATAAACAGTAATATTAAAACTAATAATGATAATTATATTAATAATAATGATAATGATTATATTAATAATACTTATAATAGTAATAAAATCTCTTAACTTATCCTCATTAATGATACAGAGAGAGAGAGAGGAGTAAAGAAATAGGGAAAAGGGTTTTGGGGATCGGCTTACCGTGGGATGCCACGACTCGGCGGCAGCAACCGTCGGCGTCGGCGTCGGCTCGGAGGGCGGAGGTGGCTGAGGCGGAGTGGCATCGGTGGATGGAGCTAGGCAGAGCGCGACCACCAGCGCGCGGAGGGGCGTGCCCGCGACTTGGAACTCGGCGGAGGATCCGCGGCGAGGTGAGAGTTTCTTTCTCTTCCTCTTTCTTTTACTTGGGTATTTTGGTGCTGGCGGTGGCGATGAAGACTGGTGGTGCCAGATTAGCGCGGTGGTGGTGGTAGTCGGTGTTTGGTAGGGGCGGTGACGGGACTGGTGTTTGCGGATGGTCGTGGAGGCGTGGTGGACTGGGACTGTGCTCGGGGCGAGCGGAAGGATCGATGTTGGTGGTGTTGATGAGGTTGGAGATGGTGGCGGTGATGGCAGCGATGCCGAATGGCGGGGTTGAGGGTTTCTCCGGCAACGAGGAGGCGCTGCGGGCAGTTAGGATAGGGTATCGTGTCGGGGGTGTGTCCGACACAAAATATGGATGGACGTCCGGGATTGTCGGACAAGATAAAATATATTGTATTTGTAGTGGGAAAAATTTTAGTGGATGGGAGGCACGGACACGGTACACAATGGGGTTGTGGATGGAAATTATGGAGGAGTACCTGCCTATATATATAGGATGTGGGAATTCCCATTAGGATAAGGCTTGGGTTTGTTTAAACCATATTTAGATAATAGCTACAAATAAATTAAATCCAAATTCAAATCCAAATCCAATCTAAATCCAAATTCAATTTAAATATAATTAGATTTTTAGTTTGAAATCAAATGGGATAAATCAAATTACAAATATTTACTTATTTAAATAACTCCATAAATTCAAATCAAGATTTAGATGCCAAAATAATTTCAAATTATATTTTCTAAAATAATAGTAATATTAATTTCGAAAATTACATTAAAAAAAAACTAATAAATAATTACTAATTATATATGTATGCATAAATACTGTTTTCATAATTATGCCTTTCTAGTATGAAATATAAATATTATTTTATATAAAAAAAATTTCGAGAAATGAAAGGCTTTATAAATAAAATAGAAACTTGAAATTTTGGAAGATAACAAAATAATTATTATATACATTATCTTGAAACCATACAAAAAATTTAAACTAAAAATATGTACGCTCGCACATATTCGCACTCGTCGAGCAATTATGAAAAATAAAATTTCGTGCGCGACGTAAAATACGATTACGCGACGTACAATACAAAATTTTAAATCAGTACCAAAAATAAAAAAAATACAGTAGAAATTTAGGGGTTTTACAGAGTCTGTAAAAGATGTCCATTATCAATAAAGATCAAGTTTCCTTTACTTATTGTGTGTATCAATTTGTCTGCGTACTCTCTTAGATCTCGTGTCTCGGATTACCTTATGACTTGGCCTTGTGCGATCGCAAATTAGGTTCGCACGGCATCACGCCCGGGGGACGACTATCGATTCGACGGAATCGGGGCGTGACATAATGGTATCAGAGCACGGATTTACGTCCTTGGCCTCCAGTGTCGAGTTCTAGTCTCCAACCATTGACCTCGTGACGATGAGAAGAGTTGTTCCATACGCTGAACCCAGGACATTTTCCGAAACTAACGAGAGTTGCCTTTTTTTCCTGCAGTTACGGAAGCTCAGGCGGAAGACGAGACCGAGCGCGTCCAGCGGCTCGAGTGCTTCTAGATTCGAGCATTCCGTCAACCCAACGGGAATGACGCCTACTGTAGCCGGACCTTCCGGCGACCCGATGCAACGTATGTTGCAGATGTTTGAAATGCAGCAACGTCAAAGCGAGCTCCATCGTCAGCATACGGAGGCTCGTCAGACTCAATTTGAGAATCGGTTCGAGGCTCAATTCAAGCTGCAGCAGCAGCAGCTGAATACTCTCCAGCAAATCGTACAGTCGGTCGTGGGCAACAACAACAATTCAACGATGACGCCTGCTGTGACCCAGCCTATGGTTCGTTCCAACGAAGCCGAACCAGAGGCGCCCGTGCTCTCACCTGCGGCACCGAAAAGTTCTAACTTCGACGTGTCAAAATTCACTAAAAGTTGTCGCACTTCCTTCAACGGCACAGAAGATTCCTCGGTGGCGATCGACTGGTTGGAGGAGTTGGAAGACAAGTTCGAGCTTCTGGGTGTCGAGGACTCGAAGAAAGTCGCGTGTGCTCAACTTCTACTTCGAATGAACGCGCACGATTGGTGGGCTGTGCAGAAGCAGGCTATTCGACGTGAAGACGAGACGACGGCGATTTCCTGGGCTACATTCAAAAGTGCATTTGAGACAGAATATCTTTCAGCAGCCGTGCGACAGGAGAAAGAAAATGAGTTTATGCAATTGAGACAAGGGAATATGACTGTACGACAGTATGCGGCCGAATTCAACAAACTGGCCAAGTTTGCTGGAGACTATTTACCAACCACTACAAGTCAAGCTCGACGATTCGAAGTGGGCCTGCGTTCAACTATCCGTGCTCATGTTTCGGTGCCCGAATACAAAACCATGGGCGAGGCACTCAACCATGCCCTCCGTCTGGAGTCCGAGTACCCTCCTACTACTACCGGCGTTGTTCACTTTAATAACAAACACCATAGTAATGCGGGAGGCAACAACGCACACAGGCGTCAAAATCGCAGCAACGGAGGCGGCAACCAGACGAAAGATCGAGTAGTTTGCACTTTCTGCCACAAAGAGGGGCACTTGATCAGCGAGTGCCGATTGAAGAACGGTACGTGCCTCGGGTGCGGCCGAGCCAACCATATCGTACGTGACTGCCCGGAGAAGTCAAACCAGCGCCCACGATAACACCATCAGAACCGAGGCCAAGCACCTCGGGCTCCACCGACCGCACAACAGAATAGCCAAGACCGTCGCCCTAATGCTCAGGGCCGCGTCTACGCCATGACCCGAGACGAAGCATTTGCATCTGACACAGTCGTGACAGGTATACTGCAATTCAATAATAAACCTGCTCGTGTATTGTTTGATTCAGGTGCCACGCATAATTTCATATCGGCAGACTTTACCGCCGAGCACAAATTTCCCCTGACACCGCTGGGTCTCGAGCTCACTGTTAACATCCCGTCGGGCATGCCACTAGCTGCAAATTAGTCTGCGGAGACGGAATAATCTGTATAGGTGGTCAAAAGGTCAGTCTTGATGCGATAGTTCTAAATATTAAGGACGACGATATCATTCTGGGGATGGATCTGCTCGGTCCGTGCAACGCAACCATAGACTGCGCTGAAAAGAAGGTCACATTCCGCATACCAGGAGTGCCTGAATTCTGCTACTCGTGTGGTGAGGCGTCGTCGACCTGCATGGTGATCTCCGCAATATCTGCTCGACGGATGCTGTATTCCGGGTGCGAAGGCTATCTAGCTTCCGTTCGAGACATGCGACAGGATGGTGCAAACGCGGGTCAGACCGACGTTGTGGCAGAATTCCCCGATGTGTTCCCGGACGAGCTGCCCGTCATGCCACCCGATCGAGAGATTGAGTTCACTATCGATACCTTCCCTGACACTTGACCGATCTCGAAGACCCCGTACAGAATGGCCCCTGCAGAGCTTAAAGAACTCAAGGTGCAGTTACAAGAATTGCTCGACAAGGGATTCATCCGACCCAGCGTCTCGCCCTGGGGAGCGCCCGTGCTGTTTGTCAAGAAGAAGGATGGCTCTATGCGTCTTTGTATCGACTACCGTGAGCTGAACAAAGCCACCGTCCGGAACAAATACCCCATGCCCCGCATAGACGATCTGTTTGATCAGCTTTAAGTAGCCACGGTGTTCTCTAAAATTGATCTGCATTCGGGTTACCATCAACTCAAGATCAAGCCGGACGATGTGCCGAAGTCTTCCTTCCGCACTCGATACGGCCATTACGAGTTCCTGGTAATGCCGTTCGGCCTAACGAATGCCCCTGCCGCTTTCATGGATTTAATGAATCGAGGTTTCGACCATTCCTCGACAAGTTCGTAGTAGTCTTTATCGACGATATACTCGTCTACTCGAAGAATAGGTAGCAACACACTGAGCATCTGCGGACCGTGCTTTAGACCCTTCGAGAAAATCAACTATACGTAAAGCGAAGCAAATGTGAATTTTGGCTTAATAGCATCGTATTCCTCGGACACATCATTTCTGCTGAAGGCATTGCGGTCGACCCAAAGAAAGTTGAAGCCGTTGTCGATTGGAAACGGCCAGCGTCCGTCGACGAGATTTGAAGTTTCCTTGGCCTAGCGGGATACTACCGACGCTTCGTGAAAGACTTCGCGAAGATTACATCGCCTCTGACTCGCCTCACCCAGAAAGGAGTCGTATTTGACTGGTCAGATGACTACGAAGCTTCATTCCAAGAATTAAAGCAACGGCTCGTCTCGGCCCCGATACTCGCACTTCCAGAAGGGACTGAAGGTTTCCATATATTCAGCGACGCGACCGGTCAGGGCTTGGGGTGTGTGCTGATACAGCGGAACAAGGTGATATCTTTTGCTTCCCGACAGCTAAAGCCGCACGAGAAAAATTATCCCACGTACGACCTGGAGTTAGCGGCGATTGTGTTTGCGTTAAAATTGTGGCATCACTACCTCTATGGCGTGGCGTGCACGATCTACACCGATCACAAGAGCCTCAAGTATCTATTCACGCAGAGGGAACTGAACTTGCGGCAGAGGCGCTGGCTTGAAATGATCAAGGATTACGACTTGACTATCGACTATACGCCAGGAAAGGGAAATATTATGGCGGACGCCTTAAGTCGGAAGTACATTGCCTCGTTATCCATCGACCCCAGACTGCTACGTGACCTAGAAGAGATGGGCATCGAGCTCCGAGTCAGATTCCAGAATGTGCAGTTGGCAAAGTTGCAGTTAGAGCCGAGCTTGCTTGATAAGATCAAGACCATGCAGACGGACGATCCATACCTGAAGAAAGTGCGAGAGCTAATCTCGATGGACAGGATGACCGACTTTGCGGAAGACGAAACCGGCGTGCTTCGACTGAAGGGTAGGCTACGCATTCCGGACAATTCAGAACTCAGAAAGGAGATCCTGTCGGAGGCACACTATGCGAAATATACCTTGCATCCCGGTAGCACGAAGATGTACAAGGACCTCCGCACAAACTTCTGGTGGCGCGGGATGAAAAGAGATGTGGCACTCTTCGTGTCGCAATGTATGGCCTGTCAGCAGGTGAAAGCTGAGCACCAAAGACCAGGCGGGGAGATGCAGAATCTGGCGATTCTAGAATGGAAGTGGCAGCACGTGTGCATGGATTTCATTGTTGGTCTGCCGAAGACGCCGCGGGAAAATGATGCTATCTGGGTCATCATCGATCGATTAACCAAGTCAGCGTATTTTATTGCCATCAAAGTTACTTAGAGCGTTGATCGCCTGACGTAGATATATCTTAATGAGATAGTACGGCTGCACGGAGTTCCAGTATCCATCGTCTCTGATCGGGATTTACGGTTCATGTCGTGATTCTGGAGTAGCCTTCAGTTGGCGCTGGGTACCAAGTTACAGTTCAGCTCAGCTTACCATCCTCAGACCGACGGCCAAACGGAGCGCGTCAATCAGATTCTCGAAGACATGTTACGACTCTGCGCAATTGACTTCAAATCAAGCTAGGACAATTATCTATCGCTGGCCGAATTTGCATACAACAATAGCTATCAATACAGCATTGAAATGGCACCGTATGAAGCCTTGTACGGGCGCAAGTGTCGATCACCCATTTGCTGGGACGAAGTCGGAGAGCGGCAGATTCTCGGTCTGGAACTGGTTGAACAGACCGTGCAGAAGATTAGGCTCATTCGGGAAAGATTAAAGACCGCACAGAGTCGTCAGAAAAGCTATACGGACGTTCATCGCCCCCTCGAGTTTCAAGTAGGCGATCACGTATTTCTCAAAGTGTCGCCCATGCGGGGAGTTACTCGGTTCGACGCGAAGGAAAAATTGAGTCCGAAATTCGTTGGACCGTTCGAAATACTCGAGCGGGTCGCCCCAGTGGCCTATAAAATTGCCTTACCGCCGGCGCTCGAAGGTGTACACAATGTCTTCCATGTCTCTCAACTGTGGAAGTATGTGCACGACCCGAGCCACGTGGTAGATTTTGGCCAGCTGGAGCTAAAGTTCGACTTATCCTACGTCGAAGAGCCAGTTCAAATCATAGAACGCAAGGATAAGTTGCTGTGCAATCGAGCGATCCCTCTCGTCCGCGTCCTTTGGAGGAACCATTCGGTCGAAGAGTCGACGTGGGAGCTTGAATCGGAAATGAAGGAGAAATTTCCTTCGTTATTCTCGTAGAGGTAGGTTATATCTTTAAGTTTCGAGGACGAAACTTTTTATTAGTTGGTTATGGTGTAGTGCCCCGTCCCTACATCGTGGCCCGTCTCCGTCCACGGGGTGCGCGAGAAAGGAACACTGTCGCTATCGATTCAGTCGGGACCGATAGGTCGGAATCGGCCGAGTCGATCGAACGGGAACGGTTGAATTAAGATCCATTCCATGTTATGGAATGGCTTCTTCGGAACCAAGTCCCATATTCAGTGGGTTGCGCCTCGAGGATTGGCTCTGCGACTGAGTCGGGAGAGACCTCCCGTTGCTCTGGTTTTCATGCCGCACTTGATTTAGCTTTGGCTTTCGTTTTCGTGAATGCGCTTTTCGTGAATGTTTTCGATGGGTTTTCGTGACGCATTTTCGAGCTCGTAGTCATATCGAAATTCCTTGAAATACACAGTGTTCTAATCAGTTGCTTATGCGATTACAGGTGATCGTGTAGGCGACGATAGCGCAGCCAACCGGTCGCTCGCTTGAAGCAAGCCTAAGGCGAGTGGCTGACCTCCTTCGCCTCGTCCCTCTACTTCAAAGCTCAATATGAGAAGTAAAATGAATGCTTGTCATAATAGTGTAGAATCAAATAAATACTTGGTCTATGCAAAACAATGAATGAATCGATTAATGTTTATCGCAACGATATGGCTAAATGAGTAAATCAACTAAGTTCAAAGGAAAACGGTCATTGGACAACTTGTCGACAAGGTATAGTTTCCTCGAACGGTTACCTAGGCCAAGGAACGGATTCGGCCCGGGAGGAACGAGTGTATAGCAAGCGCCAGCCCTTCATCGACGCGAGTTACGCGGGAACTTTCGCACAGGGCTCGCTACCCGACGCGAAAGGGTCGCCGTCTAACTCAGCTATAGTCCGAGATGGCTTGACATTGCCAGTGGCCTTTACACCCCTTCTTCACTGCTTAACAAGTGCACGGGACACGGGATAAAATGTGATAGTTGCTTAATGTTACACAATTTCATATGCTTGCCTCAAAACATGTTAACATGCAAATCGAGTAGGATGGTTAGAAAGATCATTGAAATAGCTAGCTAACATGTTTACAAAACTTCTTGAATGAAATGCAGAGCTTGGATTTTAATTAGCCATTCGCCAATACATGTGTTTGTGCTGATCCTCGCTTCTTGCAGGTCCCACGAACCAGGAAGGACGCATCAACTAGTTCGGCGACGTTCGTGACTTTTGAAGCTTCGGCCGTGCGTCGAAGACTCTCTCTCTGCGACTCCACTTTTGAAGGCTCTTGACAGTCCAAGAAAAATGACTCAGCGTCCCTCCCATCCAGGTCAATGGAGTACGTGTATATATTGAGGGATGTGTGCAATGTATGGAACGGCTATCTCATCGGCACTCTTTTGTAATCGAGTCATGTTGTAGCCCGTGCGGCAATGAGTCTTGTATCGGAGTCTGTAAAAGATGTTCATTATCAATAAAGATCAAGTTTCCTTTACTTATTGTGTGTATCAATTTGTTTGCGTACTCTCTTAGATCTCGTGTCTCGGATTACCTTATGACTTGGCCTTGTGTGATCGCAAATTAGGTTCGCACGGCATCACGCGCGGGAGACGACTATCGATTCGACGGAATCGGGGCGTGACATACGCAAATCTGAATGATGCCGATGTATTACAACAACCAGGTAGTTGCAGTAGTGGCATCAGATGATCTCTTCTATGTCAAGAAAAAGACTGTACGATAACGGCATAGGGACATTGAATGAGCGCGGTCAGCGTGGATCATTACAGTGGTTGATGTTCGAAGTCAAGAGAATCTGATGGATCTTTTGCAATAGCCTCAAGCGCCAGCTGGTCGAGGACTCAGCAAGAAAATAGGCTTGACGGACCTCTGATATTGTGTCTCTACAATCCTACCATAAAATTTTATGCTATTAGTTCAAAAAAATCTACTAGACATCTAGTTTTTGTTCAAGGGAGGACCATTGACTGAAAAAATTTCAAGTATAGTGGGTAGTCCTTTTGGATAGTATGGGATACGTACCCAGAACCACTGTTGTCTACTATTTATTTTATATAGAACAAGTCATGTGGGAGGATGGTTTTGACGTCTTAATGAGTTTTCGGGCATCGTGGATGTCCGGCGTACTTGACAGGAGTCACGGTAGCTCAACACTACAAAGGAGCGTAGTACTCTATGCTACAGTGGGATAACACTATCATGAGCTACCTTAACAGGGTAAAGCCTCAACTTTGGGCCATATCACAGCGGCGTAGCACCGCATATAGGCATGTAGCCTAATCCTGAAGAATGGAGAGTTATAGACAATACTACAAAGGGGGCCGGTGATCCCATGCTACAGTGGTTTGACACCATGATGAGGTACCGGGTAGGATAAAGCCTCACCTTCAGGCTATGTCACAATAGTGTATCACCGCAAAGGAGCGCAAGGCTTCATACTGAGTAGTACGGCCGGTGTCATCATGCTACAGTAGTATGACACTACGATGAGACAAAATATGTAAAGCCTAGGCTTTATGTCATGTCATAGCAGCGTAGCACCGCAAGGAAGCACAAGACTTCATGTTGGAACTCTTAAGAAAAGAACTCACCTAGAGTGTATGAACAGAGATACAGGCTCTCTTTAGGGTGAACTTGTAGACCGTATCTTGAGGGTAAACTTGTAAACACCCAAAAGTTATACACCGAAACCAAGCTTGAATAGGGCATTTAATATGCAACTGGAAACACAGCTGATGTCATTGTGCGAGTAGGAAGAATAACAGCTATGGTACAGAATTCAAGGCTTAGTACATTCATGTATCATATTGTTGTTAATTTGACCAATGCGGGAAGATTCAAGTCGGAGGCGACATCTTCTACTGCATGATGGCAGTTACTGTGAAAAATGTTCAACCATGTATTGTGATATATGTGGGAGATTGTTGGTGTTTTCACTTGCTTTAGGAACTTTTAGTCCCACATTGGAAAACTACCATGGTGTATATAACAATACAATAGCTACGCTTGTGTTGGTATATGCACATAGGGTGAGATGACCTATATGGGTTGATTTTTCTAGAGAGTTAATTGTAAATCACAAGGAACAAGCCTTTGTTTTGTCACTCACTATGGAAAACCATAGGAGCTAAGTCCCGTAGGGCTTTAGCAACTCGGACTCGGGCACGGACGAGGGCACAAAGTGGCTCTTTGATGGCGCACTTTACACTTAGCACGACATCATCGTCGCATGGCGTTCGTGTGCTCCTTTTATGCGTGAGTTGCATGCACGATTGCTAGCTCGGGGTGCATGTGCGACTACATGCTCGGGACGTACGCGGGCATATATGCGGCTCTGCGTCGGCTATGTGCACGACTATGAGCAGGCTATGAGAGGCACAGGCGTCTATGTGTCCATGCACATAGGCGGCTATGCGTACATGCGACCATACGCTATGCGCTAGGTGTATGCGTATGGCTGCTTTCGGCGCTGTCAGGCCCGTCTGCTATCACTTCTTTCGACGTGGGCAGCGCAGGCGGCGCTGTCAGCGTGTGACGTGCTGTTGTGTTGGTGCATAGGACTTTATGACGCAGATTTAGTAGGATTTGATCGGGCAGCACATATGTGCGCATGAGCATATCTATGCGCGCATAGGTGTTGGGCTGCTCTATAAATAGAGCTACATTCCTCTCATTTGTAAGGTGTTGAAAAAATGGAAGAGAGAGAAAGTGAGGGCCACAAATCCAGTCCAATAGGCTCTATACGCCTTCGGCATGCTCTATTCGCCTTCAGTAGGCTCTATACACCTATGAGCAGTTTGCTCACTTTCGAGTTTCCAAGTTGTCCAAGAGTGACAGGAGCGTTCCAGATGTTTTTTGGTGAACTTGCTGGCTTCTAGGAGCATATTGTCTATGGGACGAATCTTGCTTTGATCAACGGTGACATGTTCACCCTAGCAAGGAGATTTACTTTGTGTATTTTCTCTTTGTTTTGTTGTATCTCATTGTAGCGTCTGCGAACGTAAAAAGAAGAATGTTTTTTGTTTATTTCTTCTTCATCCTCTCTTATGTTGTGAACGTTCTATCTCAATTGCAATTGCATTTGCAAGGAAGAATGGATTTTATTTTTTGTGTGCTCGTAACCTGGGTTTTCCATATTTGGTTGGGATCATGAAGTTCGGGGAGCAAGTTTCTTGAATGTAACCCTGGACTTCTTCTTTAGGATTAAACGGAGGGCAGACTGAAAAGTCTTGCATGATCCTCTATTGTTCCTGGCCTAAGTTCTCATCTTGGTACACCTCGAGACTAACATTTTATACGCAGAGAGATACATGAACTGCATATACCATTCATAATGACAAGTTGACAACTAAGTGATATCTTTCTCCAAAGCCTTGAACTAGGCAAGAAAGTTGGTGAAACAGCTCAAATTGATACATAAACATAATTCACGAATTCATGTGGCAAGATCTGTCAACACATGACCTCTGTAGTACAGAAAGAACATATACGATCTTTGATTCACATTGTTTTAATGCTACAAAACGAGGTCTTAGCATATCCCAAATTGGTTTTGAGAGTACATGAAAGCAGATTACAGAAGAAAGATAGTCACCACAAACCATACCATGTCCTTGAGCACGGTCTTGTGGAAGTCCATGCTATTGACGAGGAAAACGTTCTCAAAGTCCCTGAGCTTGAACCTTACCATGTCCTTTGAGCTTGATCCTTTTGGAAGTCCATACCATCGACGAGGGAAATGCTCTGGAGTCCTTCAGCTTGAATCTTACCATGTCCTTGATCCTTATTGAAGTCCATACCATCAGAAGGGTCAAAAAAAGGACCGAAGAAAAATATAAAATTCTGAAGTAAAAACTACCATACAAGATAGGGTACCATACAAGATAGGGTAATGACCATGAGCAGGTTATACCTGTGCATCAAAAATCCAAAATATTAGGTTCTCGCAGCAATTGCATGATCCAACTTTGCCTCTTCTAATGCCTGGCATTTAAGGATTAAAAAGATGATGGTGAAATGAACCAAACAGGAAGAAAAGTATCAAAACAAAAAGAGGATAAAATCAAACCTTTGATGCCATTTCCCGAGCCTTTTCTAGTGACTTCATTATGTTGCGGTAGAACACGCAATAGTTGAGTGATATTACCAGCATTATCTTCTTTCAGTTGAAGAGGGTTTTTTTTTTTAAACATCCATACTTTCAGCTTGAACGATAATAACATGTTTTTTGCAAGAGAGAGTGCATGAACCATACTTATACAATACACTAAGATTCTAAGAAAATAAAAAAAAGTGTCGGTTAAAGTATCTATTTATTTAAGATCACTTAAGAAGTGAATAAGAGTTTATAAACTGTCAAAATTTCAGCAATTAAAGATATGCAAGGGCATAGATTATTGATCAAACCTACATGTTTTAGCTGTATCATATCGTTTTTATGTCCATCCTGAAACCGATTAGATGCTGCAAATACTACGAAACCTTGCCTGTGAGTGAAAACATGCAAGACTCCCCATTACTAGGGTTACTCAACTAGTAATCTTTGAAGGAACGGATTTGAACCGTTTCAAGGAGGAGAAGTGTGTACTTTTTTTTGGTAACATTGAGATTTCTCTTTCCAAGAGGGAGAGGAAGATACAGTCAACCTTAAGAATTCAAGAATTCAAAGCCCGAAGCCCTTTAATTTCGTAGGTTCTACTCTCTTCCTCAGTTTCTCAAGGGCCACCATTCGCCAAATCACATGCAAGATGAAGGCAAATATACGAAAACTCATGTACCACTCTTATTAGCTCGAGAACTCGACACTCTTCATTCCAATAAATATGGAAATATAGAGTATACAGTATTCACTATTACAGAATTATTCATGGAAAGCTGGAAGTTGGACAAACATACAATAACAATCTCACAGAAGGCACAAAAAGTAAACTTAGTTCTTGTGTTGCATCCTCCCACTCTCGGCACCAGCATAAGGGTCAATAATAACATTTATTACAGCTGGTTCCCTTGCAGAAAAAGATGCGGCAAGGGCTGACTTGAGTTCCTGAGGAGTGCTAGCGACATAACCTTTCCCTCCAAAAGCTTCCATGAGACGATGGTAAGCGGCCTCTGGAACAAATGAAGTAGGGGCTGGGTCATCTTTATAAGGCCCAGTTACTTCATCAGGGTTTCTCCGGTCACCACCATATACGCCACCATTGTTGAAAACAATCACAACAACTGGCAGTTGATATCTAACCAATGTCTGCAGAAGTTGATAAAGAGAACGTTAGTCGAAGTCATCTTGTTACAAGTTAACATGACCAGACAAGTAGAACTCCATAAGATAAATCATGATATATGCTATAAGGGCCGGTGCAGCTTGCAGCATATGGAAGATAATACAAGTTCAATATAGACACTATAACTTATGCCAATTCGTGCAACCATGTTCAGCATATAAGGCTTATATTTCGGAAGATGTATCAAATGACACATTTTCTTTCAGAGAACAAAACAAGATCTCATAAAGAAGCCTGACCCCTTGTACCTGACATGAAGTATTATTGCACCCTCAGGGATAGTATTATTGCACCATGTTTTCTATCTCCTTATTGTAGGAGTTAATTTATCTCGTATGTGTAACATACATAAGTATTAAAAAAAAAAAAATCATGAGATATACACGCTACAATGTAAACTGCACCTCGTTGAAACACAGACATCTGCCATGATGTGCAGATTTGATGGTCCAATGAATTGTTGGAAGTTCCTAGTGGCAATTGTTTCCCCAGTATTGTTCAGTGCATAGGAAAAGACCAATACAAAAGACCCGACGGAAATCATATGATACTTCACGACAGTGAATAAAAACTAGAAAAAGATGACAGTATAGTGTTCTGGTTCCGGTACTGAAAATGATTCAGAAGAGTCAACATCTTAAGCACTGTTGGATTTAGTACTTAAACCAACAATCAAGGACACTTGATAGTATTTTTCTCCTCCTATGTAAAAGTGTATCTTATGATTAAATACAAGAATATAGATACTATTACGTGACTAGTTCAGTCAGATATCCAGCATTCCTAAAATCCCCCATTTTCTATACAAAGATTGATCTTATTAGATGATAGAAAAATGAGTAGAGCTAAAAGAATTGGCTGAGAGTAGACTACCAGTATACAAGCATCAGTCCTTTTTCGAGAATTTGCCATCAAATTTTATCTTGCAAATGTAAAACACAACCACTAATAGATAGTTCCCTGTAACTAAGAGCATGTAAAAACTGCAATCTACATATCATCGAGATCAAAGACAACATAACCAACATGAGCACACCAATTATATGAAATATATGCATCTTGGCAAGTATTTTGATCATACCTCAACCTCCATGGCACTGAACCCAAACCCAGAATCCCCTTCTACCGCAACCACCAACCTCCCTGGAGAAGCGACTGCGGCTGCAATACAATACCCCAAACCAACTCCCATAGTTCCCCAAGTACCTGCATCTAGCCTTGTCCTTGGCTCATTCTGAACCAAGACAGCCCTTCCCACGTCCATTGTATTAGCACCCTCCGAGACCAAGACTGGAGCTGGACTCTCCTCCGCAAGAATTGCATCCCTTATAATCTTCATTGGGGTCAAGAAATTAAAAGGCACCACTTCCTTCGCTAACTGAGCTTCCATCTTTGCCACATTCTCCTTAACTTTCTTGGATATGGCTTCCACCCATGGATGAGATTTTCCAAAACAGAAAGGATTGTCCTTGATCTCATGATTGATCATATCAACAACTCTTTTGGCATCACCAACTAAACCCAAGTAAGGTTTCCGAAGTTCAATCTCCTCTTTGGAGATATCAATTAGTATAAATTTAACATCTTTTGACCATCTAGGGGGCTCACCAAAGTGTAACAACCAATTGAGCCGTGCACCAACGACAACAGCAACATCACATTGGCCAATAACTAGAGAACGTGCTGCCGTCGCAGCAAGTTCATGTGTATCCGGCACCAAACCCTTCCCCATTGGCGTTGGAAGGAAAGGAATTCCCGTAGTTTGGATTAGCTTCTTCAAGGAATCCTCTGCCCTTGAAAAAGCTGCTCCCTTTCCGAATACAATCAAAGGCCTCTCGGCATTCCTAAGTAATGACACAGCAGACTGAATATCTAGGGTTTCTGAAATGCTGAGTTCTTGAACTCTAGGGGTTTCAGCCTCGGCTAAAATCCTAGCCGCATCAGATTCGGATATTTTCTGGTGGAGGACATCTGATGGGAGATCCAAATAACAGCCACCTGGACGGCCAGAGACAGCAGTCCTTATAACTTCAAAGACTAAGTGAGGAATTTGGGAGATGTCTGTGGCTTTGGCAGAAAGTTTCACAAATGGCTTCACAGCAGCAATCTGATCAAGTTCCTGAAAGAAGAGTGGCAAGATTATCTATTGGAATCAATTTACTCTTAAATAGACTCAGAATACTAAAAGATTCACAATATTCATCTACTATCATAAAAAAAAAAAAAAAAGAATACAGGTTCATTTAATTCAGCCTTGAATTGAATTTCAGAATATTGAAAGATGCGCAAAGAATTGTCTAATGTAGTTACAGATATGTAACTAGTTCCATATACACTGATTTAAAATTCCCAATAATAAAATATGTATGATGTCCTCAAAAACATAAGAATTTTCATATATTACTAAACAATTAGCTTACAATTACAAAATACGTATAACGCATAAAAATTGTGCAAGTATTAGCATTACTTTCCAAATATTCATCAGAGATTTGGGGACTTCCTTTCTTGTAGTCGTAAATCTGAGATCCTGCTGGTGGCAGGGTCCTGATACCACGATCGCTAGCGAGGCATTGACTCACTTAGCAAATTCTTTATGAATGCTGGCAACTAGCATCAGCTAAAAAGCTTAATTTTTTGAACAAAGAAAAGGTGGAACATTCACAATTCATATGACACCTAATAACTTATACTCAATAATTAGCATTTGCCATCCAAAAATTCATGACGAGTAACAAATTACCCAACAATTAGGTTTGGTCAGCAATTTGCAAACTACTACTTAAAAGCAAAAAAAGTAAAAACTTACAAATAATATGCAAAAGTGTCCCTAATTATGATATCTAGCTTAGCCTATCAAGCTCAACTTCCATGTGGTTTTGTAAGAAATTTCACACACAAAAAACTTTTCAAAGGTTTGTCGGGGTCTAGGGGTTTCCTGTACCTCTAAGTCACCAACTGGACACACACACAGACACCCACAAAAAAGTCAAAATTCCTGTAACACCTAATACCTAATGCTTAACAATTAGCTTGATTTCCAAAGAGTCATATGCCTGCTGACAAATTAAACCTAACAATAACTATGCTCAACAATTTCAAATTTCCAATCATCCTTCGATTCTTTATCTAAGACCTGACTCTTAAAAACAAAACAGAAATGTAAATTGTCAGGAATTCTGACGTCTAGCTTAGCTCAACTCCTATATGAGTTTATGAAAGTTTCTGAATCTGTATCTAATACCTGGATTCATAAACAAAAGTAACCAAACAATACAAAATTCTTGCCAATTCAGGCAACCAGCTTCATCTAGCAAGTTCCATTTGCACCTACAACACACAATGTCTTATAATCAACAATTAGCTTTGCTATATGATGATTCATATGCCAACTAACCATTAGCTTTACTTATAATTTGCAAACTTTCCAATCATCCTAAGATTCTGTATCTAAGGCTAGCTCTTAAAAACAAAAAAGTACATATAATTTGCGATTTTGCGGAAATTTTCATTAAAAAAAAAACCACCTTTCTGAAGGTTAGTCAGCAATTAGAGGTTTTCTGTACCTAGAAGTTACCTTTGTAACATGTGCAAATTTATCACTAATTCCGACATTTATCTTAGCAAACAGGCTCAGATCTTGCCTGATTATGCATTAATAAAAAAGCGAGCTTCCCGAAGGTTCGTCAAAATTTAGGGGTTTTCTTATACCTGGTAGTAGCCCTTGGACAAAAACACTCAAAATTCCTATAACACCTAGTATCTGATACTCAGCAATCAGCTTGGATATCAGAAGATATACCCAAAAGTTACTTTTACTAAACAATTTGTAAACTTCCCAATCATCCTAAGAGACCCAAAGTCTAAATATCCCTAAGATTTATAAAGGGCAAATTTGCTAATAACAGTGACATCTAGCTGGGCAATGAAAGTCAAGTTCCATGCAAGTTCACTTAATTTTCAATAAAGTGAGCTTTCCGAAGGCTTGTCCAAGTTTAGAGATTTTTCCAAGATCCACCTTTTTTCCTTGGAAAGAAAAAAGAGTGAACTTTCACAATTCCTCTAACACCTAATATCCTATCCTCAACTATTTGTAAACTTTCCAATAAATTCCGAATCCGCCAAAATTTCCAATAAAAAAAAAAGCAATCTTTCCGAACCTGGAAGTCGCCCCTGCCGACGTCCTTCTGATCGCAGGACCCAGAAATCATCACGGCCGGCCACGCGTTGGCCTGGGCGTTGGCGAGGCCGGCGAGGCCGTGGACGCAGCCGGGGCCGGAGACCGTCAGGAAGACCCCGGCGGAGCCGGAGAGGTAGCCGTAGGCGGAGGCGGCGTATCCGGCAGACTGCTCGTTGTGGAACGCGAGGAATCGGATCCCGGCGGAGACCGCGCGGGTGGCGAGGGCGGTGACGGGGATCCCCACCACGCCGAACATGTGGGAGACACCTGCGAGGGAGAGGGCTCGAGCGACGAGGGCGTTGCCGTCGATTTGGGTTAGGGTTTCCGCGGAGGTCGCCATTGCTGGTGGGGAAAGGAAGTGGGGGTACTGGAGGGAGGTGTGATCTGGAGGAGGAAGGAGGAATTTTGTTTGGGGGTAGTTCAGCCTGGGCAGTGGAGTGGGGCCCACAGTCAGGAGCAAAATCAGCATACGTCTCCTTTTATATGTTGAATCTCTTATTCATATTAAATTCATATTAAAATATATATTTTTCCTAATATTACTAAAAAATAGTTAGAATATTTGAATATATTTGAATTAAAATTTCTTATATTTATATATTTTAATTAAAATTTGTTACAGAAAAACTTTGATTTTAATTAAAATTTGTTATAGATATATGTATAGGTAGTTAGATAACATCAGTAATTAAGCTACTATTTAGGGTATATTTAAAAAAATATAGGTAGTTAGATAACATTAGTAATTAAGCTACTATTTAGGGTATATTTAAAAAAATATAGGTAGTTAGATAACATCAGTAATTAAGCTACTATTTAGGGTATATTTAAAAAAAATTGACATGTTCATTTAGACTAATTTTTAGCAACAACTAAAATTAGTTATATATATATATATATATATATATATATATATATATATATATATATATATATGCTTAGACGACCACATAGATTATATATATGCTTAGACGACCATAGAGATTCATTGTAATATAATCGTAGTCACAATATAATCAAATAAAAAAATCACAATATAATCAAATAAAAAAATATATTACATTATACTGAACCAAACAGGTCTTAATGATAGTTAGCTAATGAAGTTGGAATAGAGATAGACCTCGACTTCTTGACAAACATAATTTAAAAATATTAAAAAAGAAAATGGACTTTGCACTAAGCAAAAAAAAAAATGTTGCACAACTCTGACAAAACATGTCCCTACAAAAGCAAAGAAAGAACAGATGAAAAGATCCAATTAGCCTTCCAGCAGTCAACATGCAAAAGATGGCATTATTTAGGACTGTAAAATGATTCATGATTCAAACGGTTCGCATTCTGCTAGTATTCAGCTCGGTCCAAGCTCATTCTTGGACTAATCAATACCGAGTTCGACCATAGATTGTTCGACTCGATTTTGTCCGCAAACAGGCTCAAACTCAACTCGATTTCTCATATTAGGACTTTTTATAATATATGTTATACATTTTTTAATAAATAGAAATATATTTTGTCTTAAAAATTTTACTCATTTTTTTGTTCTTTATATAATGGTAAATTTATGATGTAAATAGCACAAGTAATTCAATAAAAATGTTTTAAAACTTGAGAGAAACAATGTGATAGTCTATACAACATATTCAATAAAACTTTGACTCGAGCTCAGACTTTGGCTCGAGCTTGATTAGTTCGAGTCTCTAATCAAACCAAGTTCAAACACCATTTTAAAGCTCGATCTTAAACTCGGCTCGAATCAAACTCTTGATAATTAAGTCAAACCAAACTTAAACACTCTTTGTTCGAGCTCGTTCGTTCGATTTTCAACCCTAGCACTATTGTTAATTACAACAGGGACGGGTTCTTGGATAGGAATTGACAGCACCTTTGACACTTACTATAGAAATCATATACATATACACATAATCACAAGTATTCCAGGTAATTCTAATTATTAGGAAGCTAAACAAAATTAGAGGTTGACATATTACTTATCCAGTTATACACAGCAAGTATAAATGCATTATCCAATAAAACTACAAAGCATCTAGCATACTAAAAACAAGAATTAAAACCCAAGATTATCATGCAGAAAGGTTTTCTTCTACTTTTGGTTACAAATATCACACAGAAGTTTACACTTTACAGTTACCAACAAATCACATTAATCTTGGCAGTCCCCATTGACTAGGATCACACAAGTCACTAAAAGACTCAGCACTAGAACCAGATAAAACAGCAATTATGACCCTTGAAGTAAACATCCCTACTCGGAAGAGCCCGAAAGCAAAAAAGAGTACAGAAATCAAACTTACAAAACTATTTTTAGAAATAAATGACACTATTCACTTCTTCCAGAACCTCCAACAGGATAACCTGGAACATTCATACATCCCTGGGTACAGTACTGAGACTAATCAAAACAACTGGTGGGAAAACAAACCTGTTTGTTCAGCTCCGCTTAGTTAGAAGAAACCGGGCGTCAGATGCACACGAAAGAACAAAGCTAGATCAACTTCTAATTTGAACTTAACCACCCACCAAAATCACCCATAAACACCTCAGAAAGGTGAATCTATCATATACCATCATTTGGGTGATATAGGCCATTGCAGAGGTCATAGCCACATTGTAATTGTTAACTTCTATAAAAGGGCCAAAGAGTGGATTAAGTAGTGTAAGCATTTAACTACTGGGAGGGCGCGTGTTCAGGTGGCGGGTCATCAGTGGGATGGTTCTCAGGTGATGGAGCAGGAGGCGGCGCCTCCTGACCACCATTTTCACTGGTATCTGGATGGAAATTTATGGGGAACTTAGTGACACGAGGCTTGTCCGCAAGGATATTTCTCTGAACTCTATCAATTAATACTTTTGCAGGCGGCTCCTCCCTTAACTGCTCATCACCATAGTCGTTGTTAACATAGTAACCTACTCTAATGAATTCCTGCCCCAAATAAGAGCAGGTCAAAAGTAGAACAGTCACACCAATAATATCTTCATCTCGAATCTTTGCAGGATCTGGAGGATCAACCTGAAGGTATAAAAGATGAACGTTTAGAATTATAATATATAAAAAAGATAAATAGACCCTTCTAATATATACAAGATTACCTCAAACACAAAGCGGTAGTTTCCAACATTGACAGGGCCAACAAGGACACTTTCAAGGAGTTGATCGTAAGTCTCATCCTCGGCAGACCCCACATAGATGAGCTTCCATTCCAAATCTGCATAGGGAGGAGTAAATTTATTTATTAATAGCTCACAAAATATGGGAGCAGAGAAAGCTGATTGTATAGAAATTAAATAAAGAACAAAAATCCTAAATGTCATTAACCTGAATATAATAACAATGTGGTGCATATCTTATCTATCAGGACAATATTATGTACAATGTCAGTTCAGATTAGTAGCTTTGCACGTAACTTGGTTCCCTCTCTTTTTGGAGGAATTTTAGAATCAAACCCAATTGCTTCATCCAACCAAAACATTATTACACCAGAAGTGCATCGAGCAACAGAGGTCATGGGGGGAAAACAGGGGCACTCTGGCTATTACATAGACTAGCATATATGTACGTTGCTTTGCACGTATTTTAATCTTCTTTTAATTAACTTAGGAAGATCAAAGGACAGTCTTCGTAATTACTAAGTTGTCCTTATTAAAATTAATGAACCATTTTAATTAGTATAGATACGCAAAGGTATATTTGGAAGAAAATTTTCACGGTGAAGCATTACTTTTGGCATTATATAGTAGAATAGATATATGATAGTACATATATTACATATATTCATCAATCAACATTCATTAGAAAATTTTAACTTTATGATTAAACTATCATATCTTAAGGTTCATGTAGAGCGACCTTCTTAAAACTACGATACATGTTACATTTAACGTGGAGCTGCTAAATATGCTGCATAAATTATTATATTAACAACGGCATCCACAATCCTGAGACGACCATGAGAAGATTATCCGAATAATCAAAAACCTTTAGCTCACAAAGCAAAAGTAACACATCCCTCCCTTTACCATGGATATGCTGACGTTATAAAAGATAATCTGTGTTGGTAGATCTAATGTTGGACAAAAAGATATATTAAAAAAAATTGATAGGCAGGATAATAGGTGCAGACTCTAAATCTAGTCTTACTCCTAGGTTACAAGTAATTGTGAAAGTAAAAGATAACAATTTGAATCGAAAAGTGATCATGTTATCCAAGCTACCTTTGTGTAACGCCCAAAATGTTGCGTCCCGTCCGAGGCAAAATTGTATAGCCTTCCACGGACCAAGGTTATGCGGAAAGCTTCCAAAATGTTCTAGAATATGGTAGAACTTTTCAGAAGGCCCCAGAATCTTCCAGAGGACCCGAGAATCTTGTAGAACAGACCCTTCTAGATGTATCATGATCTTTCTGGGTGTATAAGAAGCTTCCTTTGTTCTTATCTAGTAGGAGAATAATCCCTGGAATATGCAAATTTCAAAAGTTTTCATGTAAGTCCTATGGGCACTAAAAATAAGGAGGAGGCCTCATTTGTTTCTCACCACCAAAACTTGTAAGCATTCTCCAAGTAATAGAAAAAATTTCTTACGAGTCTCATTTGCTCCACTCTTCTTAATTTCCATAGCATTCTAGCTAAGCGGGTTTGGGAAGGCTTATACGAGTCTTCGAGAATGAAAATAGTGCGCCACATGCGACGAAGTGTAGCCTAAAATACTAAGTCCGTGACAAGTGGTATCAGAGCAAAGGTCGATTGTCCACATGTCTTCGTCCAAAATATTCCACAACGAGCAACCCGCATCGCCTAAGGAGAAGGCGAAGCCCGCAAGGAAGGGCAAGAGCAAGGAACCGTCGATGGAACAGGCTCTTAGTGAGTTGGCGTCCCGTATGGATATGCTGGATAAAGACGTGACAGACATCGAGCTTCAAGTGGAACAAAACCAGACAGCTCACGAGAAGTTCGCACATGGGTTGGAGACAGACGTCACCCATGCTATGGCGTTGTTTCGGGAGCAACTCCGCAAGATGCAAGCCGAGTTCGAGGAACGAAAGGCTACCAAGGCGGATATTGACGAACTGCACGAGAAGCTAAAAACCAAGGCGGCGATCCTCGAGAAGACCATTGCTGGTGGTGCGACTCCGAGGAGGGAGATGACCCAGAAAGTGAAGCATCCATAACCCAAGTCCTTCAACAGCGTGCAAGAGGCGAAGGAAGTGGATAACTTTATTTGGAACATCAAGCGGTACATGAAGGCGATTCGCATCGAGGATGAAACCGATAAGGTAAACACGGTGTCTCTTTATTTTTCTGATGATGTTATGCTGTGATGACGCCGCAGGTGCATCGAGAAAGTGAAGGGACTCTGCACGATCGAAACTTGGAAAGATCTCAAGAAGGAGATCAAGGCACAGTTCTACGCGGAGAACGTGAAGTATGTGGCGGAGTTCACCCGCTTGATGCTTGCCATTTCGATTATAGGCGAAGAAGATCGTCTGTTCTTCCTAGACGATCTACTGTAATGACCCGCCCCGCACAAGCTGAATGCTGATTCAAACGGCGCAAGTGCAACGACACAATCCCGCCTTGCTCGGCGAAACGACTCGATTAAGGCAAAGGCAATGGATTTTGCCCTTCAGAAGAATCCAGACTTAGACTTTCAAATGCGCGCTCGGAGTCTCGCTCGGCCGATGCGATCATCACTAAGGTGGGTGGTTCCGATGAACCTGTCTTTACTTAACCTGGACACATAATAATACGGACGGTATTGCTAGATCGCTAGGCGTTAACCCCCTGCATGCTAATAAAAAAACTTAATGCACCTAGCTAAGGGAATAATCCCATCTTGTATTGCTTGTGTAGAATATGGAAATGAACTTGGAATTCCATTTGAACCCACGCACCGCACTCCACGCTCGTGCCAAGGCACAGCTGACGATCGAGTAGATTTCCTTATGCGCTCAATTATGTGTGAAATGCTTCTCAGTTTGATCATACTACAACTTGAGGCACAAAATAATTAATGGTTCACTGAATCGAGGCAGGAAGACTATCGAAATAATCGTTCTGAGCCGAATAATGGAAACATGAAAAGGCTTCGAAACCGTTGGGTCGCCAAGGCAGTCCCGTACCGGGAGCTATATAATGATAAGGCTTAATTGCACTTTGCTACCCTCAACTATTCCGCTTTTTCAACTTGATACCCTAAACTTTTTTTTTAACAAATTGATACCTCAACTATTATTTTTTTTAACTTGATACCTAATTTTTCAAAAAAATCCCAAAATGTCCTTATCCCTTCCCTCTTCCCTTCTCCCCTCCCCCCTCCCCCACTCCGGCCACCCACTCCCTCCCGCTCCGCCTCCCCTCCGGCCACTCCCCTGTCCCACGTCCGGCCAACCCCCCTGCTTCCGGCGCCACCCCGCGGCGGCGGCGACTGCGGCGGCTGCTGCTACTGCGGCGGCGGCTGTTGCTGCCGTGGCGGCCGACGGCGGTGGGGGTAGGGGGTTGGCCGGACGCGGAGAGGGGGTGGCCGGAGGGGAGGCAGAGCGGGAGGGAGGGGGTAGCCGGAGTAGGGGAGGGGGTAATTTTAATGTTTGAGCAGGGGTATTTTCGTCCCAAATTTTTTTTGGGTATCAACTTGTTACAAAAAAAAGTTTAGGGTATCAAGTTGAAAAAGCAGAATAGTTGAGGGTAGCAAAGTGCAATTAAGCCTAATGATAATGAATGAACGAATCAATAAGTGAAAGAAAGAAAGAAAGGCATGAATGAAAGAAAGAAAGACAGGCATGAATAAAAGAAAGAAAGAATGATTAGCGACAGGTATGTCAGGGACGTGCAACGGGACTCGCTACCTGCACTGCACGGATGCCGCCGCCAACCTAGTCAATAATCTGTTATGCCTCAGAGAACCCGATAAGTTAAAAATGAAAAGAGAATACAAAATGATCGCGGACAACTCGTACATGAGGAAGAAAAAGAATGATTCCTCGGACGATCAGAAGCAGGGTGACCAGGGATCGTGCCGGCCTAGGAGGAATTCATGGCTTACGGGTGACTTGGGTGCGGGTCTGGCCACACAAGCGACGTAATCATGGTATTGCGTAGCCTATCAGGGTGTACCGGCCATCACGCCTGGTAGTCACTAAGAATACCACGTATATATAGTCCAAATGGCTTGTGGTGCCAACGGCCGATGCATATAGATTAAGTTGGCTTGCTGGCGGCAATCCACGTACGAGTCCTTACATTGAAACAAGTAATCTAAGTAAGCTGAACAACTGAGTAACTGAATGAACATATGAACAAAACTTGAGTATAACACATCTTAAAAACTTGAGTACCTCGTCCACCTGAGACAGAAACACGCCCATGACGCTCGTATTTTCTTATGCAATCAGTCAATTCATTATGTATAAAATGTTGGCTAATTTGGTTTACCTTGGACAAGGAAGATCGTACGGTAAGTATGGTAAGCTGCACATGTTATTCATATGCGACACTTGATATCTGTAACACAAGATAGGTTTTGCAATATATGCCATGAAACTGATCCTAAGATAAGATTAGAAAGATACTGATAGTTGGTGCACAAAATTAATTTGAACGTATTTGGTAATGATAGCGAGCGGGCGAACTAGCCCCCCCACCAGTGCATTCAATGTACTGATAACCACAAAAACTGCTTGCAGGGTGCGGGAGAACCTCGTCTGGTGCGAAGTCTTCCCTCGAACGTGCTAAGGTGCATAGCTAACTCTGGAGCCTTGGAGCATTGCAAAGGAACTGAAAAACCATATACATGATATAATGTATTGAAACATCGTCATGTATCATTCCATATTGTAAGCCGCTTGGCACGTCTTTTATGTTTCAGGAGAGCTTAAGCGAATTGTAATCTCGGCCTAGCGTCACTTGTAATACTTCTTGGATATTAATAAAGAGCTTAAATTTGTTTCAACTTGTGTACATTTACTTTCCGCTGCAATGGGGACACTCTGTGCGACTATGTAGCCTAACTTCGATCGACCGTTTTAGTTCATGGCATTATGCGAGAGCAATTTAGGCTCACGCGGCATCACGCCCAAGCGAGGACGGTCGCTCCTCAGGGAGCAGGACATGACAACTACAACCGTGGGCGGCGCAAGAGTTGCAGAGGCAACACGTCTCAGATCTAAACACAGTCGTTGCGGCGGCCGAGAAGCTGAGGGAGTATCGGCAGAGCGATACCATCAAGTCCAAGGCAAAGACCACCACCAAGTTCAGTGGTAGGGGAGAAGAGAAGAACAACGGAAAAGGAGCCCCGCCGAAGGACAAGCTGCCCGCGAAGCCTCAGACAGAGCGAAAGATCGAGTGCTTCGTGTGCAGTGGGAATCACTTCACACGCAACTGCACCAACAAAGACAAGAGGGTAAATGCAGTCCGAGGCTCGGAGGTCGAGGACGATGAGCCTACGATGGGGGCTCACATGGGCGTCCTGCGCCTACTCAATGCTTTGAAGAGCAAGGCGGTCGTGGCCAAAGTCCCAAGCCGAGAGCTGATGTATGTGGACGTAAAGATCAACGGCCACAACACGAGGGCGATGGTCGATACGGTGGCGACCCACAACTTCATCTCGGATGCGGAGGTCCAACGCTTGGTGCTTGAAAAAGACTCGAGCAAGATGAAGGCGGTCAACTCAGAGGCTCGTCTCGTGCAGGGGGTAGCCAAAGGGGTCAAGATCCAAGTGGGAGACTGGACGGGTGTCACCAATCTCACGGTCGCACCACAAGATGACTTCAACATAATCCTTGGGATGGACTTCCTCACATCGACAAAGGCGGTCCCAATACCGCATCTGGGAGTCGTCGGAATCATAGAGGAAAGCTCCTCGTGCATAGTGATTGTTGCACGAGGCGAGCTGGCAAAAGGGAAGTCTCTCTCCGCCATACAACTCAAGAAGGGGATGCGACACAGAGAGATGACCTACCTAGCGGTGCTCAAGACGGAGGAGGCGCCCGTACAGGGGGATCTCCTGCCCGAGATCGATAACGTCCTTGTGGAATTCGGGGACGTCATGCCAAAGGAGTTGCCAAAGATACTACCTCCGCGAAGGGAGGTAGACCATGCCATCGAGTTGGAGCCGGACATGAAGCTGCCAGCCATGGCTCCATACCGTTTGGCCCCGCCCGAGTTCGACAAGTTGAAGAGACAACTGAAAGACCTGCTGGACGCGGGTTTCATCAGACCGTCTAAGGCCCCGTATGGCACACCGGTGCTATTCCAGAAGAAGGATGGAAGCTTTCGTTTGTGCATCGACTATCGTGCACTAAACAAGGTGACCGTCAAGAACAAATATCATATCCCGTTGGTGGCGGACTTGTTCAACCAACTGGAAGGCACACGATACTTCTCCAGACTCGATTTGTGCTCGTGATACTATAAAGTCCGGATTGCAGAAGAGGACGAGGCAAAGACGGCATGCGTCACGAGATATGGCGCATATGAATTTCTAGTTATGTATTTTGGTCTAACAAATGCTCCTACAACTTTTTACACTTTGATGAACAAGCTCTTTCATCCCTACTTGGATCGGTTCGTCGTGGTCTATCTCGACGACATCATCATGTACTCAAACACGATGGAGAAACATATCGAGCATTTGAAGGCAATTTTCCAGGTGTTGAAGGAAAACCAGCTCTTCATCAAGCGGGAGAAGTGCTCCTTCACACAGGAATAGGTGGCATTCCTGGGATACTGGATTGGGCATGGCAAGATCTGGATGGACGGCGCGAAGGTCCAGTCCATTCGGGAGTGGGAGGCTCCCACCATGCCAATAGAGCTGCGATCGTTCCTAGGCCCGGCAAACTACTACTGGCGGTTCATCCGAGAATATTCGGCCATCACAACACCTCTGACCGATCTGTTGCGGAAGGATCGGACATGGATTTGGACGCCCAAGTGCGATGAGGCATTTAAGGCGCTCAAGAGGGCTGTGACGAAGGAGTCGGTCTCATCTTTACTAGACTACTCCAAGGCGTTCGAAGTACATACGGACGCGTCCTACTTCGCCATCGGTGGGGTGTTGGTGCAGGAAGGACACCCCATCACATTCGAGAGTCGCAAGTTGAATGATACTGAGCGGCGCTACACGGTGCAAGAGAAGGAGATGACTACGGTCATACACTGCTTGAGGACATGGCGGAACTACCTTCTCAACACCAAGTTCGTGGTCATGACGAACAATGTTGCCACGAGCTACTTCCAGTCCCAGATGAAGTTGTCCCCGGAGCAAGCAAGATGGTAAGATTTCCTAGCCGAATTCGACATGAGATGCAATATAAGCCCGGTAAGGAAAATCAGGTAGCCGATGCACTCAACATAAAGGCCAAGCTCGCAACGGTGTGCTTGTTCAAGAGGGATATTCTGGACCATGTCCGAGTGGGCATCGATGAGGACCCGCTGACACAGGCCATAGTAAAGCTCGTACAGGATGGCAAAACGAGAAGGTTATGGCTGAATGACGGGCTTCTCCATACCAAGGGTAACATGATGGTTGTGCCTAAATGGAGTGGATTGCAGAGACAGTTGCTCAAGGAGTGCCACGATACCAAGTTAGCTGGACACCCCGGACAGAAGCGGACCTTCGCGTTGCTGGAGGCCGCCTACTACTGGCCTCGCATGCGCAAGAATATGGAGAACTTACTTTGTGCGCACCTGTCTTGTGTGCCAACAAGAGAAGGAAGACCATCAGAGACCCGGGGGCCTGCTCGAGCCTCTCCCCATGCCGAGCCGACCGTGGGAGAGCATATCAATAGATTTCATATCCGCCCTGCCAAAAGTGGGAGCACTTAGGTCCATTCTCGTGGTAGTGGACCGGTTCTCAAAGTACGCAACCTTCATTGCTGCTTCAACAGACTGCACAGCAGAGGAGGCTGTACGACTGTTCATCAGCCATGTGGTGAAGTTTTGGGGCATCCCGAAGAACATAGTCAGCGACCGGGATCCCAGCTTCACAGAAAAGTTCTAGACGGAAGTGTTCAAAATTCTCGGGAAGGACTTGCACTTCTCGACCAGCTTCCACTCGCAGACGGAGCAGGTCAATTCTCTGCCCGATGAGTACTTGCGGCACTTTGTGGGTGCAAACCAGCGAGATTAGGTCCACCACGTGGACGTCGCTCAGTTCTGTTATAATCTTCAACGGAGCGAGTCGTCACATAGCAGCCCATTCGAGTTGGTGATGGGTCGACAGTCGCTTGCCCCGCACACGCTAAGTGCGGGTTCCTCGAGTAGAAGCCCCGCTGCCAACCAGTTCACTTCAGATTTCAAAGCAAAGGTGGACATTGCCAAAGCATTTCTGGAGAAGGCCACGAGCAAGATAAAAATTGGGCCGACGCGAGGCGAAGACCGGTTGAGTACAAGGAGGGGGACATGGTGATGGCCAAGCTTCAGCCGCAACAGTTCAAGATGTTCCAAAAAGTACACAAAGGACTGATTGGGAAGTACGAAAGCCCATTTTCCTGCTCAAGAAAGTAGGCAACGTGGCCTACAAGCTCGATCTCCCCGTCAAGCTGAAGATTCATCCAGTCTTCCATGCAAGTTGCCTGAAGCCGTACCATGAAGACTTGGAGGATCCCAACGAGGAGTTCCGAAGAGACCCACGACGACCATGGTTGAAGAGGTCCAGGCGTTTTTCAGCGAGCATGGTTAACGAGTGTAGTGCCCCGCTCCTAGCGGTTCACTATGTAAGGCTTGTGGCTTGATCAACTCGGTAAGAACCGAGTATTGGGGAAACTTACCGTCGGCATCGAATCGATCACGGACAAGTGCATAAGAACCTTTCCAACTAATGGATTGGTTTCTCTTGAAATGCGTCCAAGAGTTTTTTCTGGATGTTTTGCTGCTGGTTTTGTTGCTTGATTTTGATAGATGTTTTTCTGAATGATTTTCGATGATTTGATTCTTGTCCGTTTTCATCGATTTGCATAGCATTCATTCTTGAGAATTCTGAGAGAAGAGAACATAACGAGACGGAGTATTAACCAAACTTTTGGTGTCATTGCAGACTGACGCATGACGGAAGGCTAAGCGTGCAAGTGTTCCTCTCTCTCTCTCTGCGATTCTCTAATTTGGTGAGTGTGGATCTCTGTGGTGGTATTGTCCCTCTCGCTATTCCTTCATGCCAACTAAATAATTGTCTTGCAACATCCTTTGATCGATATCAAGATGCTAATGCCACAAGTCAATACCACTAAGAAACTAGAGATCGAACATTGAAATGAATTGATTGTACTGCAATAAACTGAATACTGAACTGAAATGAATTGATGCCTAGAATGATGGTTATAAAATGCTAAGAATGATCATGTTGCCTAATATCTCAAATATTTTATGCACACTGTGTTTATCGAGTCGAACACACATTCGCCCGACCATGGACAACTTGTATACAAGGATTGAACAATAATTTCCTCGGACGGTACCGGGGCACCGGGACCGATTCGGCCTAGGAGGAAATAATGAAGTGCTTTGGGAGCATGAGTAATGCGAGGCATCATAGAGGCTAGCTCCCTACTGTGCTGTCATCTCATTACCTTGAAGTCTCAAATGCAAATGAATGAAAAGAGTCCATATGGTTTAACAACACCAGTGGTCATATTATGGAAATGTATGCTAATCAATGTTTTGTGCAGGGGCGGTAAATACTATTATTATCCTGTAATTTTATGCAGGACAGCTGAATTCGGCCGATGGTAAAGTAAACACCATTTTATGCAATATCATATTGCCTCGAATGTTGCATGTTCCATAATGATCTCATGTATTAAAATGCTTGTCATTAATAAAATATTGGTTTAGCTGAATGGGCCAACGGTGCTCACCAACGCATTGTTATAATGTGCTGACCCCTCCACAGATACTGAAGAAGGCTCGGGCGCACATCACAATTAAAGCTTTCTGAACTGATGTTTCCTTTCAAGTTGTTTTTCCTAAAGACGCACAAAGTATTGCGAAGTTTTCAAAGATAGCTGCTTATATTTCAAAGTATTAAAAGGGCAGGATGTATGGAACGAGAAGTTATTTCATGGCAGCCTATCAATTGTACTTCTTTTCATGAATCAATGTAGCCGCAAAGGTATTTCAAATATTATCGAGAAAAGTTGTATTCTGACTACAATCATCAATAAAATGAATATTATTCTTCCTATTCCGCTTACTCAATATTTCCGCAACTGTGGCTTATTTTCAAAATGTTTTGCAATGACATAAATGTGCATGTTCTAGCCTTGTACAAGTGCAACTCCAGACTTGTACGGCATCACGCCTTAGCAAGGACGATCGATTCGGCGTGAATCGAAGCAAAGCGAGCGATTTCCCGAATCGGGGCGTGACAAGTTGGTATCAGAGCCAGGTTTCACTTTCTCGGATTTCAAAAATGTTTTCAAAAAGGAAGTCTTGATGCAAATTTTCTCGATTGATGATGTCGATAGCGCTGGCATGAAATAATGTTCCATACAATAAGCCCATAAATATTTTATGAGTGCTAATGGAATTATTTTTTTGTTGTAGAATGACCAAAGGTGATAGCGCAAAGACGAATTCATCGTCTGACCCAATGGAGAAACTGATTAAACAACTGGAGGCTCAGAGGAAGCAGAGCGAAGCTCAACATCGCGCGCTTCAAGAGCAGCTTCAGTATCAGTTCCAAGAGCAGCTAGATGCTCAACAAAAGCAAGTGGATAATCTAACTCAGATTGTCACCAAGTTGACGGCCGATTCCAATGTTTCTGCAAAGGCCGCAGCAACCGAGACTGTAGAAGTGCCGGCAGAGAAACCTGAAACGCTGACACAGAAGAGGACGAGCTTCAAGTTCTCCGAATTCAAGAGCTGCGACCCGCCTGAGTTTAATGGGAAAGCGGAGCCAAATGAGGTGATGGGCTTCTTGAACACACTTGAGGGCTACTTCCGAATGTTGGATATACAGGACAGCAAGAGAGTGGAGTGTACCGCTGTACAACTTCGTCTCAAGGCCCAGGAATGGTGGATTTCGCAGAGACAGGCACTTTGCGAAAATAATCAGGATACGAAAATATCTTGGAAAACATTCAAACAGGCTTTCATTGCGCAATTCATTCCACCAGTTGTCCGCCAACAGAAAGAGAATGAGTTCGTAGCACTCCGACAGGGCAGTATGTCAGTGGATGACTACGAGACGGAATTTTTGAAGAGAGTCGCATTCGCTGGGTACATGGTACCGAATGACGACGCCAAGCGAGGAAGATTCATGCAAGGCTTGAACGAGGGCCTGCAGCGGGATGTGTTAAGTCGAAAATGTACGTTTTACCGGGAGGCGTACGAGACAGCTCTCGAGATGGAGAGATTTCATCAGCCGACTAGTCGTGGGACAACGCAAAGCAACCAGGGCAACAATAATCAGAAACGACATTGGTCTGCTAGCAGGAACGACGCACCTAAGCGTCACAATACGGGAGGCAATAAGGGGTCTCAACATGCGGAACGTTGTAAAGCATACAACCGTTGGGGACATCGATCTGAAGATTGTCGCGTTAAGTGTTTCAAATGTGGCGAACAGGGCCATAAGGAAGCTGACTGCAGAAATAGAGGAGGAATCAGTATCCTCCTCGTGGGCATAATAACCAGTACCGTGGGCAGTATAACAACAATCAGAACCGGGGCCAACATAACAACCAGCATCGTGGCCAAGCGCCACCAGCCCTACCAGCAAGGTGCGCAAGCAAGGGTTTATGCTTTGACTCAAGCAGAGGCCCAAATCGCAGAGAATGTAATAACAGGTATGTTGTTGTACAAAGGCACACATGCAATGGTACTTTTCGATTCTGGTGCTACTGATTGCTTTATTTCGTCTGGTTTTGCAACGGAAAATAAATTTTGTATGACTCTACTAAAGACAGCTTTATGTGTTAGCACTCCTTCGGGAGTAGATATGCCTGCAACTTTGATTTGCAGGGACGGCTACATTAAAATTGGAGGCAAGACTTTATCTCTGGACGCAATTTTACTCGACATCAAAGAGTAAGATATCATCTTGGGAATGGACTGGCTCAGTGCCTGTCATGCAACAATCGACTGTGCGGATAAGAGAGTTGTGTTTCGCCTACACGGAGAAACGGAATTCTCTTACTCGTGCGGCTCGGCGTTCCAAGGACCCATGGTAATATCGGCAGTTACAGCAAGGCACATGCTGTACTCAGGGTGTGAAGGATTCCTCGCTTCTGTTCAAGACACTCGAATGAAGAGTGTAGGCTCGAATCAGACCGAAATTGTGGCAGAGTTCCCTGATGTGTTTTCGGACGAGATACCTGGAATGCCGTCGGATAGAGAAATTGAATTCACAATTCATACATTTTCGAATACTCGTCCGATATCAAAGGCTTGTGGCTTGATCAACTCGATCAGAACCGAGTATTGGGGAAACTTACCGTCGGCATCGAATCAATCACGGACAAGTGCATAAGAACCTTTCCAACTAATGAATTGGTTTCTCTTGAAATGTGTCCAAGAGTTTTCTCTGGATGTTTTGCTGCTGGTTTTGTTGATTGGTTTTGATGGATGCTTTTCTGAATGATTTTCGATAATTTGATTCTTGTCCGTTTTCATCGATTTGCATAGCATTCATTCTTGAGAAATCTGAGAGAAGAGAACATAACGAGACGGAGTATTAACCAAACTTTTGGTGCCATTGCAGACTGACGTGTGACGGAAGGCTAATCGCGCAAGTGTTCCTCTCTCTCTGCGATTCTCTAATTTGGTGAGTGTGGATCTCTGTGGTGGTATTGTCCCTCTCGCTATTCCTTCATGCCAACTAAATAATTGTCTTACAACATCCGTTGATCGATATCAAGATGCTAATGCCACAAGTCAATACCACTAAGAAGCTAGAGATCGAACATTGAAATGAACTGATTGTAATGCAATGAACTGAATACTGAACTGAAATGAATTGATGCCTAGAATGATGGTTATGAAATGCTAAGAATGATCATGTTGCCTATTATCTCAAATATTCTATGCACACTTGTTTATCGAGTCGAACACACATTCGCCCGACCATGGACAACTTGCATACAAGGATTGAGCAATAATTTCCTCGAATGGTACCGGGGCACCGGGACCGATTTGGCCTAGGAGGAAATAATGAAGTGCTTTGGGAGCATGAGTAATACGAGGCATCATAGAGGCTAGCTCCCTACTGTGTTGTCATCTCATTACCTTGAAGTCTCAAATGCAAATGAATGAAAAGAGTCCATATGGTTTAACAACACCAGTGATCATATTGTGGGAATGTATGCTAATCAATGTTTTGTGCAGGGGCGGTAAATACTATTATTATCCTGTAATTTTATGCAGGACAGCTGGATTCGACCGATGGTAAAGTAAACACCATTTTATGCAATATCATATTGCCTCGAATGTTGCTTGTTCCATAATGATCTCATGTATTAAAATGCTTGTCATTAATAAAATGTTGGTTTAGCTGAGTGGGCCAACGGGGCTCACCAGCGCATTGTTATAATGTGCTGACCCCTCCTCCACAGGTACTGGAGAAGGCTCGGGCGCACATCATAATTAAAGCTTTCTGAACTGCTGTTTCCTTTCAAATTGTTTTTCCTAAAGACGCACAAAGTATTGCGGAGTTTTCAAAGATAGCTGCTTATATTTCAAAGTACTAAAAGGGCATGATGTATGGAACGGAAAGTTATTTCATGGCAGCCTATCAATTGTACTTCTTTTCATGAATCAATGTAGCCGCAAAGATATTTCAAATATTATCGAAAAAAGTTGTATTCTGACTACAATCATCAATAAAATGAATATTATTCTTCCTATTCCGCTTACTCAATGTTTCCGCAACTGTGGCTTATTTTCAAAATGTTTTGAAATGACATAAATGTGCATGTTCTATCCTTGTACAAGTGCAACTCCAGACTTGTACGGCATCACGTCTTAGCGAGGACGATCGATTCGGCGTGAATCGAAGCAAAGCGAGCGATTCCCCGAATCGGGGCGTGACAAGATGCGTCACTGTAGATCTGAAATCCCTCGGAGCCTTCCGGAAGTGCTAAAATTAGAGCCGTGACGAGCCGCTGCTTGAGTTCCTGAAAACTACTCTCACAGTCGTCGGTCCACTTAAATACGACTCCCTTCTGAGTGAGGCGAGTCAAAGGCGAAGCGATTCTTGAAAAGTCTTTCATAAACCTACGGTAGTACCCGACTAAACCAAGGAAACTCTGTATCTCACTAACTGATGCAGGCTGTTTCCAGTCTACAACTGCCTCAATCTTCTTTGGGTCAACGGCAACGCCTTCTACCGAAACAACATGTCCTAGGAACGACACGCTGTTCATCCAAAATTCGCACTTGCTTAGTTTTGCATACAGTTGATTGTCTCGCAGCGTCTGAAGTACATATTCACGCAGAAGGAATTGAATTTGAGGCAGCGGCGTTGGTTAGAATTGATCAAAGATTATGACTTGAGAATCTCTTACACGCCGGGTAAAGGAAACGTGGTAGCTGATGCCTTAAGTCGAAAATTCGTTGGGACATTAGCAATAGCAAAGGAGGTGCTACGAGTTCTTGAAGAGATGGGTATCGAGTTCAGAATCTGTCCACAAAATGTACAGTTGGCTCAGTTGCAGCTTGAGCCGAGTCTCCAGGGAAGGATTAAGATTGCTCAGAAGGACGATCCGTTTCTGCAGAAGATACGCGAGTTGATTCTAGCAGGAAAGGCGTCCGACTTTACAGTTGAAGATGACACTATTCGTGTCAAGGGAAGACTGTGCGTTCCTAAGGATGATGAGCTCAGGAAGAAAATAATGACCGAGGCTCATTTCTCGAAGTATTCCTTGCATCCGGGAAGCACGAAAATGTACAAGGATCTGCGCTCAACATTTTGGTGGCATGGTATGAAGAAAGATGTGGCTCTATTTGTGTCACAATGCTTGGCTTGTCTGCGTGTGAAGGCCGAACACCAACGGCGAGGCGGAGAACTACAAAATTTGGCTATTCCACTGTGGAAGTGGAATGATATCTGTATGGACTTTATAGTCGATTTTGCCAAGAACTCAGAAGGGAAATGATGCGATTTGGGTTATCGTGGATAGATTAACCAAGTCGGCTCATTTCATTCCAATAAAAGTAACATGGGGTGTAGAACGGTTGGCTCAGATCTACATAAATGAAATTGTCTGATTACACGGGGTGCCAGTTTCTATAGTGTCGGATAGAGACGGGTGATTCTTGTCGCAATTTTGGATAAGTCTGCACTCAACATTAGGCACCAAGTTAAATTTCGGTACGGTACACCATCCGCAAACTGATGGTCAGACAGAGAGAGTAAATCAGATTCTTGAAGATATGTTGAGATTGTACGTGCTCGATTCGAAGACAAATTGGGACGCACATCTCGCATTGGCAGAATTTGCCTATAACAATAGTTATCAGGCAAGTATCCAGATGGCCCCGTACGAAGCCTTGTATGGACGGAAATGTCGATCGCCGATATGCTGGGATGAAGTCGGTGAACGGCAAGTGCTCGGACCAGAACTTGTGGAATAGGCCGTCGAGAGAGTCCGCTTAATTCGAGAAAGGCTTAGAGTTGCTCAAAGTCGACAGAAGAGTTATGCGGATGTACATCGACGACCTTTGGAATTCACGGCGGGTGATCATGTATTCTTGAAGGTCACACTCATGCGAGGTGTGATGCGGTTTGGGATGAAAGGAAAGCTGAGCCCGAGATTCGTTGGATCATTCGAGATTTTGGAGAAGGTAGCCTCAGTGGCTTATCGACTTGCACTACCTCCGGCTCTGGCTGATGTGCACGATGTCTTCCATGTATCCCAACTGCGGAAGTACGTGCATGATCCAAGTCACGTAGTGAACTTCGATCAGTTGCAGCTGAGCGTTGACCTATCATATACTGAAGAGCATGTCCAAATTTTGGACAGAAAAGAGAAAGTTTTGCGGAATCGAGCAGTATCCTTGGTCAACATGCTATGGCAGAACCGTGCTGTCGAGGAGTCGACGTGGGAACTAGAAGAGGAGATGCGGGTGAAATATCCCTCGTTGTTTGATAATTTTGAGGTAGGACTTTTGCTTTAAGTTTCGAGGACGAAACTTTTTCTTAGTTGTATATTATGTAGTGCCCCGCTTCTAGCGGTTCACTATGTAAGGCTTGTGGCTTGATCAACTCGGTCAGAACCGAGTATTGGAGAAACTTATCGTCGACATCGAATCGATCACGGACAAGTGCATGAGAACCTTTCCAACTAATGGATTGGTTTCTCTTGAAATGCGTCCAAGAGTTTTCTCTGGATGTTTTGCTGCTGGTTTTATTGCTTGGTTTTGATGGATGCTTTTCTGAATGATTTTCGATGATTTGATTCTTGTCCGTTTTCATCGATTTGCATAGCATTCATTCTTGAGAATTCTGAGAGAAGAGAACATAACGAGACGGAGTATTAACCAAACTTTTGGTGCCATTGCAGACTGACGTGTGACGAAAGGCTAAGCGCGCAAGTGTTCCTCTCTCTCTCTGTGATTCTCTAATTTGGTGAGTGTGGATCTCTGTGGTGGTATTGTCCCTCTCGCTATTCCTTCATGCCAACTAAATAATTGTCTTGCAACATCCGTTGATCGATATCAAGATGCTAATGCCACAAGTCAATACCACTAAGAAGCTAGAGATCGAACATTGAAATGAATTGATTGTACTGCAATGAACTGAATACTTAACTGAAATGAATTGATGCCTAGAATAATGGTTATGAAATGCTAAGAATGATCATGTTGCCTATTATCTCAAATATTCTATGCACACTGTGTTTATCGAGTCGAACACACATTCGCCCGACCATGGACAACTTGTATACAAGGATTGAGCAATAATTTCCTCGAATGGTACCGGGGCACCGGGACCGATTCGGCCTAAGAGGAAATAATGAAGTGCTTTGGGAGCATGAGTAATGTGAGGCATCATAGAGGCCAGCTCCCTACTGTGCTGTCATCTCATTACCTTAAAGTCTCAAATGCAAATGAATGAAAAGAGACCATATGGTTTAACAACACCAGTGGTCATATTGTGGGAATGTATGCTAATCAATGTTTTGTGCAGGGACGGTAAGTACTATTATTATCCTGTAATTTTATGCAGGACAGCTGGATTCGGCCGATAGTAAAGTAAACACCATTTTATGCAATATCATATTGCCTCGAATGTTGCATGTTCCATAATAATCTCATGTATTAAAATGCTTGTCATTAATAAAATGTTGGTTTAGCTGAGTGGACCAACGGGGCTCACCAGCGCATTGTTATAATGTGCTGACCCCTCCTCCACAGGTACTGGAGAAGGCTCGAGCGCACATCACAATTAAAGCTTTTTGAACTACTATTTCCTTTCAAATTGTTTTTCCTAAAGACGCACAAAGTATTACGGAGTTTTCAAAGATAGCTGCTTAAGTACTAAAAGGGCATGATGTATGGAACGGGAAGTTATTTCATGGCAGCCTATCAATTGTACTTCTCTTTATGAATCAATGTAGCCGCAAGGACATTTCAAATATTATCGAGAAAAGTTGTATTCTGACTACAATCATCAATAAAATGAATATTATTCTTCCTATTTCGCTTACTCAATGTTTCCGCAACTGTGGCTTATTTTCAAAATATTTTGAAATGACATAAATGTGCATGTTCTAGTCTTGTACAAGTGCAACTCCAGACTTGTACGACATCACGCCTTAGCGAGGACGATCGATTCGGCGTGAATCGAAGCAAAGCGAGCGATTTCCCGAATCGGGGCGTGACAACGAGGACCCACGACGACCATGACTACGTCCTTCAACAAGGAAGTGAAAGCCGTGTTCGACAAGAGTACCATCCGTCGGCGAGACATATCCCCGTATGTGGAGTACCTCATCTAATGGAAGGACATGTCGCACGATGAGTCTAGCTGGGAACGTGCTGATACGTTACATCAGTTCGAGGCCCAGGCGTTTCTCAGCGAGCATGGTTGACAAAGACATCAACGCCTTAGGTGGGAAAAAATGTTCCCGCCCGAAGCAAAATTACATAGCTTTCCACGGACCAAGGTTATGCGGATAACTTCCATAATGTTCTAGAATATAGTAGAACTTTCCAGAAGGCCCCAGAATGTCACTACCACATTCTAGAATAAGAGTATTTTGGTAATTTATAAAAATTTTGATTATTTTAAATATCATTAATTAATATATATTGTGTTAGTGCCATTATCTAGTAGAACCTCAGAACCACATTGACTAGATGTTAATCATAACCAAGGAGGACTAATTAGTGAGTTTAGACAATCCTTAGTTTCATTTTTATTTAGTTAGTAGTCCCTAATCTAACTAGAATCATTAATTAGAAAAGTTAGGCAAAAACACTAAGTTAGGAGAAAGCCTTTCCTTAAAGGGCTTGACATGACAAATAGGAAGGCCTTTTAGGCATGGTACCTAAACCAAACCCTAACCTACACATGTGGCCGGCCACTTGGGCTCTTCTCCATTGACTATATATAGTATACATTCCTTCTTCTTCCCCCTTTCATTGGAAACCCCTAACCCTAATTTGTGTTCTTCCCCAATTTCCTCCATCTCCCAAATTGAGTCCAAATTCTCTCAAACCAATTGCAAACTCTTCCCCTTGAAGAGAGTAAGTCTCTATTGGCTAGCTTGGGAGCATTTGGAGCAATTTGGCCCTTGGAGCTTGGTGGAGATCTAAAACTAGAGATTGTTCATTGGGATTCCAACTCCCAATTTGTAAGAGCCCTCTAAACCCTCTAATTTTCTTTTATTAGTGTAGATGCATTCATTTAGGATCCCCCATTACTTTAGGAATGCCTTGGGTCAAGTTTGAATCCATTTGGGGTGCGTATCACGGACATATCGCACCGTATCGAATATGCACACCAAGTGTTTGATGAAATGACTCTTAGGACATCTAATGCTTAAATTTCAGTTTAAATTAGGTTTTATATTTGTAATATATTGTGTTAGCAATATTAAGTGTTGTCTTGTGATAATAGAATGATTTTGATAGGACAAATGGATTGGGGGGGGAGCTTGTATCTAAGGTTCTGTTCACTGTTTGAGTTTGTTGTGTTCCAGGAATTTGGTTCTGTCCCCACTCTTAGTTCAGTCCCTTCTGAACTTAAGGTAATGTCCACTGTCTTTACCTTGGATTACAGTCCACAGGATTTGAGTTTCAATTCACTGCATTCTTGGTATCAAATGAGAAGAGCAGTCCTGCCCATTGTATTGTTCAACTCACTGCATATATAATCTCAGTCCTCATACTCGACTTGTTCTGTTCTTTGGACATCTAAGTTCAGTCTATTCATTAGCAGACCACATCATTGCATTAGTCATTGTTATGAGTAGAGATTAGGCTATATCAAATATCAGTTAGAGTGCTCAGTTGGTAATGTATCAATCCATGGGTCATGCCTATATGTTCAGTGATTTGATCAGTCCTTACTATATTTAGTTCAGATTCTTTAACACATTGATGTTAGTCTTCATTGTTAGCAGTCTTCATACACAATATAGGTATCTGTCCTGCTATTCCACTTTGAATCTGTCCATAAATCCTTGCATTCAATACTCATCCATTACATATGTATTGTCCTGCATATCCCCATCTAGATTCAGTCGAGCCATGACCCTGTCCTGTCCCTACCTCAATGTTCAATCCATTTAGTTCATTCCCTTTGTCATTTTGCATTAGTGTCCACTACTCATATGAATGTTCAGTTCCTTAAACATTTGTTGCAGCCCTAGCTTAAGGTATTCTCCAAGCATCTATCGGTCAGTCCACTTTAGTTCTATTAGTTCTGTCATGCTCATCATGAGCAGTTCCCTTAATTGTTTCAGTCCTCGTTTAGAGTTTGAAATCCATGTATCAATTATTAGAGTGAAGGGATTTGTATGCAACAGTCGTTTGATTGCGTTATGTTCCCTTGTTTTAGTATCAGTTAATAATATCAAGGCTCATGTTTGTGAATGGTTAGATGTGTTTATATGTTCTGTCCTTTTTTGTACTGCAATCCATTTTGTGCATCAGTCCATGTAGGGACCTTGATACTTAGTTTATAACTGTGATACATGTAGGAGCATAGTATCAGTCATTTAGGGGAGGGAGACTCTATACCTACATGTTAGTATCATTCATGCAAGTGATGGTTGAGTGATATCTTCTGTTCCGTCCACATATAGGTGTATCAGTCTTGAGTAGGGGTGTCACTCCACTTTGAGTATCAGTACATTCATCTGTTCAGTCTCTGTTGGTTAGATGTGTCAACCTATCTGAACTATATGTTCAGTCAAATTCACATATTTGATTAGCTTTATATATATAAGTCCTTGAATGCATTAGATAATCCAAATTCCTTTAGCTTCAGTCCATAGATGTGATACTTAGGTTGTGTTGCTTGGATTTTGAGTAAGGAGCTCCTGCAGGGTTGCAGTCACTTGACCTTGTTCAGATACTGAACTTGGATGCTCTGTTCCTTGCACAAATCTAATGTTCAGACATCACAAAGGCAATCCCTGTTTGTATATGATTTACTGCAAATCATATATGATCAACCATGTTTGAATGATCAGTCATATCCTTGAATGTTCTGTCCACTTGGTATCCTAATATTCAGTCACTTTTGTTCAAGTGTTCAGTCAAATTGCCTTAGTATTAGTCCTTGTCTACACTTGAGTGTCAATCCACCATGTGTTGCAATCCTCATTATGTGTATCCTGCCACCCTTCACATGCTACAGACCTATATATATGTGATGGTTGCAGCCCCTTGTAATTGTCCATATCCTCATCTTTCCTTTTGCTCAGTTATCTCCATATATATTGTCTTGTTACCTGTGTTGTTCAGTCCAAGTAGTATCCCTGTTCAGTCTTGGGAAGTTGCCTACCCCCTTGTTCCCATCATGTATACTAGACTAGAGATATACGTAAGACCAGTTAGGCATACAAGTATCTATATATATATATATATATATATATATATATATATATATATATATATATCACATTAGTAGTAGATAAGGGTTAGGTAATGTGCCTATAAGTGATGTTGAATACATGTAAGATATATATATATATATATATATATATATATATATATATATATATATATAAATATATATATATATATATATATAACACATGTTTAGCCTAGGTTAAGGTATGGTTTGATACCACTTGTCACTAGCTCACTCATTAGCCTAAATTGGCAAAACCTAGACAAACCAAGTTCGACCAATAGTGGACTATTTGACTAGAATTGACCAAGTTGACTTCTTGACCTTGAAATGGCCTAGCAGCATGTAAATAACATATTAGATTCACTGTTTTCTCTAGAACACCAAATAACTTTTTAATCTCATATATAGGTTTGTGTTACACCACTTTGGGCATCGATCCTGATTCGCTGCTCTGGACGACTGGCGAGTACATTCTCTGATAGTTTTCATTTACTTGACGATTATTATGATTCAGCTTATAGTATAGTTCTATTTTGATTCTCTGTCACAACACGGATTGGTATTCTGAATTCATTCACTTACGACACATGTATTTAACTTTTCTGGTCCCTACTACTGGAACCACTCACTGGAACCACCTACTGGAAACACCTACAGGCACCCCTTACTGTCTGGCTAGACTTGTACTTTAGTTATGTGTCAGGATATGGATTCATTTATACTGGTCGGGGCGGAAAAATACTCGAGTAGACATGTAAACATTCTCAATCGTACTGGAACTACTCCTACTGATCTAATCTGGAAATATAGTCGTCGCACGCTTGCCAAGCTTGCGATGTGCCGTATTTACCCTCTAGCCGTTTACATGTCAAACTCTGTATTTCAAAACACACTGGATTAGTGTCTTGTACTAAATTCACAATTGTCTCATGTTATACTGTTTGGACTCACATTACCTCTATGCTAGATCAGTTATCTCTATTTACAGTCTTCATTGTCATGCTCTCATGTTTCACTGCATTTACTTTCCTTGTTCTAACTGTTGCTCTATTTCATTTCATGTCTCAACTTTCCATATTCATCAAGTATTACTTGCCATAACTGTTTTATAGTCTTTGTCATTTATTTGGAACTGCTAGAGAAGATGTGCTCGTGCCATCCTAACTGGATATATTTTTCAGATGATTACTCAGAGAATCCGTGTCCTACCTACTACGGATCCGAGGGATAGCTACCTTGGGTCCTGATTCTCAGGAGTGATCACCAGGAGACTTAGTATTAGATTTGGTTTTGTGTTAGTTCCATTGTTAGAACTTTTGGCTTGTGTTGTAATGAAGATTTTGACATTGTATTTGAGATTTGATTGGATATTATTTCAGTTGTTGATGTTGAGTCTTTATAGTTATTTAGACTTCTTTGATATCTTTTCGTGCTTTAAACTGTGATTGAGTATTTACCATATCATTATACTTGTCCTCCATTCGGAGTTGAGATCTATGACAGGTACAATATATCATATCATTGTGTGAGTTGTTAGTTAGCGACCTAGACAGCGTTCTACCGCCGATTATGCGGCGTAAGCTGGACGCTGTTACGCACTTGTGCCCCTATACTGGGTGCGGGTCGTGACACAGAATCTTCCAAAAGACCCGAGAATCTTCCAGAAGACTCAAGATCCTTCTAGATGTATCATGATATTTCTGGATATACTAGAAGCTTCCTTTATTCTTATCTAGTAGGAGAATAAACACCGAAATATATTGATTCCAGAAGTTTCTATGTAAGCCCTATGGACATTATAAATAAGGAGGATGCCTCATTTATTCCTCACCATCAAAACTTGTAAACATTCTCCAAGTAATAGAAGAATTTTCTTACGAGTCCCATTTGTTCCACTCTTCTTAATTTCCTCAGCATTCTAGCTAAGCGGGTTTGGAAAGGCTTGCACGAGTCTTCGAGAAGGAAGATAGTGCGCCGCACGCGATGAAGTGTAGCCTAAAACACTAAGTCCGTAACATTTGGATCATATATAACAAAGGCTTCTGTTATCCAAGCTACCTTTGGTCTATATATATATATATATATATATATATATATAAAATATATATATATATATATATATATATATATATTAGGAGTGCTCTAGAACCAGCCGACTGGTTTTGTATTATGAAACTAACTTATGTTATACACGTTGGATTGGAATTGAATGGTTGAGATTCAATGGCTTAAAAAGGTGGTAGGGTCTACACCTTTTAATCTCAACCACTAAATTTCAATCCAACCTAGAAAACATAGAATGGTTCCATAATACAAAACCAACCGGCTGGTTTTAGAGCGTTTATATGTATATATCAAAGTGACCAAATACACTAATAGGTTTATGTTGACATAATATAATCAATGCAGGATAGCAAAGAGCCAATAAAATTAGCATGTGGTAAGTTGCACAATAATGAAAGTTGAAGGTACATAAAAAACAAATAAACAATTGTTTCTACTGGGCCATAACTTTGCTCCTACATAAGAAGGTAGTCATATCAACAATTTTCCAACCAAAAAGTAATCATATGGGGAGTAATCAGCTCTCACTCATAGGATAAGAAAAAAAAAATACATTCACCAAGGAGAGAGATACCCTTACTAGTGACGAGTTTGGCCCTGGGGTGAAATAAAGTGGATATGGTTCAAATATGAGTATTATATCCATTTTTTCACATCATGGATACGGATATTGTTTGAATATTTTAAAAATTAAACCAATATCCATATTGGCAAATCCAGATACAAATAGAAAACAACTATAATAGATAACAAACACAGTAACTATGGTTTTATGCCAAAAGGTAGAAAGAAATCCACCCATGTTCCTTATAATGATAATATAACAATAACCAATTAGATATGTTTAACTATATTGATATTAACAAAGCTCAAGATTAACTATGATTAATATTAAATAAGGTCAAGTAAAACTAATGCCAAACTTAGTAAGTTTAATGGCTTTCTTGGTTGACGTCAGGTAGACAACCAGTCAGAACAATCAAATCCTTTATGGAGCTTTCTACTACTCCATAGACAACCCTATTCTAATGGGAGAAGGATTGGATGATTGTGATGACGATGGTTAATGGTTTTCTTGGGCTATTTTTGGACACAACTGGTGAACACTTTGTCGATTGGGATACAAACTTAGTATCTTGTGGGTCCTAGGTCCAATATCCAGCAAATACAACTTTATCTTGTGGACTCCCTCCACATTAATGTAATCATCAGATTCATCATCTGCCAGAACATGTACCTCCTCCATGTAGGGATGCAACTAAACCCGAGTCCGATCGGGTAAACCCACTAATGGGTTGGGTTAGGGTTGAAGATACTTGGGTTCGGGTTAAAATATTTGAAACCGATCAAAAATCGAGTTGGACTCGGGTTCACGTTTTTGGTTACCCAAAGAACCAGAACCGACATATATATATATATATATATATATATATATATATATATATATATATATAAAAAAAAAAAAAAAAAAAATATATATATATATATATATATATATATATATATATATATATATATATATATATATATATATATATAACCCAAACTCTTCAACTCCTTCTAAACCTCATGTCAGTTTGTATTTTGTAATGATTGGTGCTTGATTGCTATTTGATTATGTGTTTAATTGATCTTGCTTAAAATTGTTTTAAATATCATATTAGAGCCCAATGAACCCGACCCAACCTGAGCTTACTCCGGGCTCGATCTTTGGCTTCATATGTTGAACCTGAGATCGGGTTGGGCTTAGGCTTGGGCTTAGGCTAGGCTTATTATTCATCGGGTTGGGCTCGGGCCCGACCCAACCCGCCTGAGTTGCACCCCTACCTCCATGACCCAAACCAGACCTGCATCTTATCTAGTACACATCCAAAAATCATGTCCAAGCTACCTGCAATAACCCAAAGGCTATATGACCAGATCCAGGTTTAAATTCGAATTACAGAACCAAACTGTATACAGATCAGTATCGGTATCCGACCAGATTCGAGTCTTAGGGCTAATTTGGTTCCCATTTGAAATGGCAAACGCCAAATGGTGCTCTCATGCGTGCTTGTCCTTTTTGCGGTTTCGACCATTTTTTTATGGTGAAAACAACAAACACTAGGAACCTATTTTGCACGGACACGGATTCGACACAACACATTTTATACACAACAGGAACACAGATTTGACACCTGTTTTGGTGTCCTAATGTATTTTGGATTGTCCATGCATGTCTTATACGTGTGTCCGACACAAACACGGTATGAGGACTGTCTGTGCTGCTTAGCTGGGAAGCAAACAATTTAATTTATCATTTTGCTAAGATGCCAACAAAAGTACGAAACAAAAAAAGCTCCATCTCAAACAGGAACCAAACCAGACCTTATACAGATAAAGATCCATACCAGATACTCCAAATACTTTTGCACCCTTAGTTAGGCCCCCCTTAAGAACGTAGAACAAATGACAAACAAGGAAGCAATTGGCTCACACAGGATACAGATAAACGAGTATAAGTTTGAGCACCTATAATATACGCAGCTGATTGGAGAAGGTACCACATAATGTAAGGCAAGAAACAGCAAGTTCCCGTTGGACACATTAGCACGTTAGCATTGCATCAGTGATCATTTTATACACAAAATTGTGCTAAGAGCAAAGTAAAAACGTTGTGAAGGTTGAGAGAATATAATTAAGCTCAAAGTGGAACCAAAGAAAGATTTTAAGACTAGCAGTACATGTCAACAATACAGCTAAAAGTATTTTTTGAAACAGTCACTTCAAGCAAATTCAGCATACTATGGATAGTCAAATGCACAAACAAACATTTGTCTATATGAAAAGATAATAACTAGGCCATGCCATGTTAACCATCTATGCCTAAAGTATTTCTCAATGACCAATAGCATAAAGAACCGTAAGGGGAAGGCAAAAAGGAACCCAAATTGGGTTGTAAAATAGAGAGGCTGATACCAAATGTGAGCAGCCGGTCCAAAACGTAGAGTGACAACCAATAACTACCCTTTACTGATTAATCAATGAATATTTGGGACAACTCTACCCTCTCTGTTAACTTCATTCTCAGACAAATAAATAAACATTTAAAAGTAAAAAAGATTGGCAAGGAGTTATCATGACTCTAGGCATGGGTAATAGAGCAAGATTTATGGAGTGTGAGAATACAGTAACTAAACTGGCAAACATGAAGACGTGCCCGAGCAAAGCGAGGCACAAAATAAAACATAAGAAAATTATACATAAATAAATAAATAAATAAATTAGTAATGTAAGAAACAAAACCAAATAACATATTAAAACTAACAAAAATATGTTAAAACATAACCAAGTGAACTAGCAGAGCAAGAATAACACTCAATAGAACTAACAAGAATTTTATTCTCCCTACCAAGCTTTTAGTATATTTTAGTTTTTCAAGTTCAATTGTAGCCAACTTTGACAACCGTGAAAAAAGTTACCTCCCTCCCACTTGTATAAGGTAAGGGCTTTCTCTCCGTCTCAATTTTTTTTGTAAAAAAACAAAAAACACATAAGGCACTCACCTAAGGCGCGCCTTAGGTGTGCCCGGAGAAAGACGCCTCGCCTAGGGAGGTGCGAGGCGAGATGTCACGCCTTGCTGCGAGACGAGCCTTTGACTACCATGAGAGATACTAGTAAATATAATGGAGGATTAGGATTAGGATTAGGGTTAGGGTTTAGGGTTAGGGTTAGGGTTAGGGTTAGGGTTAGGGTTAGGAGCACTTAGAAAGTCAGGGTAGCTAAGCTCAGATAAAATTAGCACACTGTAGTAAGATGCGTGAATGGTAAAAGTTGAAGGTATATAAATGCAAATAAAGGTTGTGTGACAGTCCCTGCTACTGCAAGAATCCCAGTCCTCTTCCAACACATCAGCAGCATGCATAATTAGGCCATCTCCAATGGGGGTTTCTATCTTCCCTATTTCTATGGTAGAAACCCATTTTAGAATAAACTTCTCCCAATGTTGGTTTCTAACCCAATTTCTATCCAAGGTGACATTGATGTAGGATGGAGAGTTTCTATGAGGATTTCTACATGCAGAAACTCTCAATCTCTCGTACCAATTAATATTGGACCCCACATCATTAAAGTGATCCTTTCATTTGTTGCCACATATGATAGAAATGGAGAACCATTGGAGAATATTTCTTTGTGTGTGCAATTTATATGTAGAAACTCTACCAACTAGGATAGAAATTTCCTTAAAGTGCAATGCCAAGTAGGATAGAAACCCAAATTTAGAAACCACCATTGGAGATGGCCTTAGTTACCCCTGACCATTCCTGCATAACATTAATTAATGCCACCCCTTTTTTTAAGATCTTGTTGCACAAAATCAAACATTTACATTGCATCACCAGTTGCACCACAAATGGTGCTGAACTACAGCTTTTCTTGCACTAGAATTACAGCCAACCAAACAGGCCATTAGTGTAAGGCTTGAACATAACATTTGCATATTCTTGCTTTGATACAAGTTTGGATTCAAAACAACAAAGAGCACAAGATAGAGACTTAAGAAAAACCTATAAAAATGTGACTACTCTAATAAAGAAAAAAATATTGACAAACTAGAATACTGTTGCAAACTCAGATGCTATCCAACTTGGCATTCAATTTCATCAGTCGCTGCAGAAATGTAACATAACATAAATTTTGGAGACTTGATGGGCTACAGAAGCTTAGTATGGCTTCCATCATTATATTTACCCTAACCCCACCATAAAATAGTAGGCAAACAAAAAGTAGCCCCATGGGATGGTTAAATCAACAATATCAAGTAGATACTGCTTAATTTTGTACTATCTTTTAGGTTTGACTACTACTTTAAACATATTCCTAAAATTCGAAAAAAGCATCTCTCGCAAACAAAACTTTATGTAACTTTGACAGATAAATACAGGCCTTTGGTAATGTTCAAGCATAACATTTGCATCTTCTTGCTTAGATATAAAATTACATTCAAAACAAAAAGGAGCACAAGCTAAAGACTTCAGAAGAACCTATGAAGCTATGACTACTCTCTTGGAGAAATTATATTTACAACTAAAAAGAATGCTGCAACCTCAGATCCTGTCTTACTTCACATTCAATATCACTAGTCACTGCATAAATGTAACATGACATAAGTGCTGGCAACTGATGGGCTAGAGGTGCTTAGTTTTGTTTCCATCCTTATATTTACCTTCACCCCACCATAAAAAGAGAGGCAAACGAATAATAGTCACATTGCATGGTTAATTTGATATTATCTTTTAGGTTTGACTACTATTTTTTAAAACGAAAAAGAATGCATCATTAACATGCTTTGATCACAAACATAATTTTATCAAACTTTTGTGTATAGAACTGGAATACATTTCAATACTTGGAATAGTGGATATATAAATAAAGTTGGGAGTTTGTGTCACCATTTGAGCTTTTTATATTGAAGTAGTTTTTAAGGAATAACATGTCGCCGTCATCCAAGTTTTCTCCCTAGATCGACCATGACCATGAGAAGACAAGTTCCACAGTCGACAAAAGATATTATGACTGCCTACCAACATATGTCAACCTCCATCTCGATGCCAAATTCCCAGTTAAAGTAACAATGAACAAAGAAGACCTTGCCGTAAAATCTAAAGGGCTAGTTGGCGAGTACCAATATTGAAAATATTCAGTAATGCAATCTAAGCTCATTTAAGCAAAAAGCACCTAGCTATCCTAGACTAGAAAAGAGTCTAGCCATGGAGATAATATAACACAATTGGCACGAGTATTGTATCCACCCATTGACACATGAAGCCAAAAAAATGAGAAAAAAGGAAGGACATCCCCAAGTTTTTAATCAAGGTAGTCAAAGGCGTAAGGCGCACTCGAGGCGCAAAGGGTCCATATCGTCCGAGGCGCAAGGCACACTTAAGGCGCGTGCCTGAGCGAAGCGAGGCGCGTGCCTGAGCGAAGCGAGGCGCGTGCCTGAGCGAAGCGAGGCGCGAGGCACACTTAAGGCGTGCGTCCGAGCGAAGCGAGGCGCAAAATAAATAATAATAAAATTTACATACATAAATAAATAAATTAGTAATTTAAGAAATAAAACTAAATAACATATTAAAATCAAGAAAAATATGTTAAAACATAACCAAGTGAAATAGCATAGCAACAATAGCACTAAAAAGAACTAACAAAAATTTGTATTCTCCCTACCACGTTTTTAGTAAATTTTAGTTTTTCAAGTTCAATTGTAGCCAACTTTGGAAACCATGAAAATAGCCATCTTTCTTCCATCCCTCCCACTTGTATGAGGTAATAGCTATCTCCCCGCCTTAAAGTTTTTGTGTTAAAAAAAAAACATAAGACGCGTCTTTTCTTAGTTGAGCTTTGCTGAAAGGCGCACCTAAGGCGTGCTCAGAGAAATGTGTCTCGCCTAGTAAGGTATGAGGCGCAGATATTATGCCTTGTTCCGAGGCGCGCCTTAGGCACGCCCAAGGTGCGCCTTTGACTACCATGTTTTTAATAAATATTAAGTTATAAGTTTGATAAATTGAATTCCATTATCATCACTTCGATGATCCCATCGGAGTCAACCCCCCCCCCCCCCCCCCCACACACACACACACGCACACAACACGCACAATCAAAGCTCAATGAAGCAGAGACTTGTGATTGAAAAAGATTATTGCTAATAGAACAAGTTGGGGCATACCAAGGGTGTAGTACATACACATAGCAATACATAAAGCAGTAGCTGGAATCCTATAATAAAGAAAAAAAAATGTGAAAGGCTGACAGATACTAAAGATTAGTAGATTTCAAATTGCTTGCAAATCCTTCAGTTGTTTAGATTCAACATGATGTTTGCTTCACTCAAAGTAGGATGAAGCCGAAATGAAGAAACCGAAGTAATTTATCTTACTTTTCAAGGTTTATAACACATTTAAGTGAAATGAAAGTCATACATTCATGTTCATTCAAGTCCGTAAACTGCAATAAGAAAGCCATGGTGTGGATTGCTTAAGACTGAGTTTTAAAGTAGTAGACGGAAAAACAACAATAGTAGTTGTTGACTTGTTTCATCCAAAGCATCTTGAAGTTTCTAAGGAATTAACTTTAGTAAACATTCGCCATGGCACAACTTACCAATCCATGACAGTTCAACCTCAGATAGCACAAGCAAAAAAAAGAAAATGCAACTCTCACCGCTTCTTCAGACAATTTAAGTGAACGCAAGTTATTCCAATACTGTGTCACACATAGTTTTAAAAGGCGAAAGGCGCACCAAGGCGCAAAGGTTCCTTGAGCCTGAGGCGCTAGGCGCAAGGCTCAAGGCGCGCCTTTTGAAAGCTAGGCGTACTTTTTTCTTTATATGTAAAAAATATCTACATTTAAAAACTTAGCTACATAGAAATCCAAATTTCTTGAAAATATCACTAATTATAGGCACAAAATTATTCTTTATATATATATATATATATATATATATATATATATATATATATATATATGAAGCAATGGGTAATTGTGGCGAACTTGCCTCCACTAAGGCTCGAACTCCGACCACTTGGGCCGCATGCATCTCTCTTAACCACTAGGGTAGAGGTCATTTGCTATATATATATATATATATATAAGTCCATTAGATATAAATAACCCAAACTATATACATATAATATACAAACCATATATATATATATAAGCTTTTAAATATAGAAGTACATTCTAATTTAGAAAACAATCTAAAACCCACAATAATATTAATGACAATAATTTCTATAATTTCCAATAAAGCCCATAAACTATAACTCACAATAATATTAATGACAATAATTTCTATACTTTCCAATAAAGCCCATAAACTATATAACATGTATATAGAAGGTTGGAATATATATATATATATATATATATATATATATATATATATATATATATATATAAGTAACTTTACGCCTAGGCGCGCCTTGTTGAGCGCCTGGAGCCTGCGCCTTTCTACACTAGGCGCGCGCTTTTTTAAGGTGGTGCGCCTAGCTTGTTCCTAGGCGTTGTCCCTGCGCCTCGCTGCGCCCTGTGTCTAAGCGCGCGCCTAGGCGCGCTTTTTAATTCAATGGTGTCACAGCTTTCAAAAGTACATTGACACAAGCTTTTGAAAAACAAAATGACCCCCTCAAAAGAGAAGATGTGAAAAAATGTTTATCCACTGTTCCGTTTGGTACTGTTTCAGGTATTTAATGCACTCAGTTCGCACTTTATTCAATTACCATTTATCGACTGGATTATGTTTATATTACTGTCTCTAGCTATACATAAGTGTATCAAAGCATTAGCAGTAAAATTTACCATATAGGCTCCTTACCTTTGCTTTGGCAAGTGTAATCCAAGAATTGCTAACCCGTGAAAATAGGATGATAGATTGTTTCATATCTTTTGTTCACGAGCATAAGCTGGACTCCTTTCATGCTTTTTTTAAGGAACAAAGACTTTATTGAAAAGAAGGAGCCTAAGCTCAAAGATGGCACCGGGAGATAGCCCGACGACCTACAAAAGCATATGCACCAGGCCAGAGGCCTGGCCAAAAAGAAAAACTATCCTCCCCGGGGATTCCGGGGGTAACAAAAGGTAATTAAAACTATCCACCCTGGAGTTCCCAGGGATAAACAAAAGGTAAAGAAGAACCTAAACAAGAACCCCCCTAACGACCGAATAGGTCCTTAAGTAGGGCATTGCTGGCCTCAGAAGGGAGTTCGGAGGTGCGGACGAAGATCTGATCGATTCTGGAATCATGAGCCAGAGATGCCAGAGCTTTGGCCACGCCATTAGCAGTAGGAGGTATATGAACGATGGCGGTGTTCGAACCTATCAATTGTTGGATGTTGTGGGTCTTGTATCTGAGGGCCCATGGAGTTTTGGATTTATTGGTAATAATGTTGGTGAGAAGTTTGGAGGATGTTTCGATTTCACTGTACTGGATATTCTGATCATTACACCAGTAGATCGTCTTGAGAAGAGCGTCGATTTTCGGAAGAGGGCCGGTGATATCTGTCATGAATAGGGAGAAGGCATAGATAAGGAAGCTATGGTTGTCTCTGATGATACCGCCATACGCAATCCCCGCCAAATCTCCAATCTTCGTCGCCAAGTTCAGCTTCTGACCCGTCCCTGGAGCCATTATCTCGCATTGCTCCCCCGGACGACAGGATGCGTGGGCATGACCGAACTTCCCATGCCGTCCGTTCTCAAGTTATGTGTCGAGAAGGTACTATCACCCCCAGTTTTCGAATTAGGGGTATTTTTGTCATTTTTCAAGTTTTATAATTTTTAGGAATTTTATTTGATTTTATGTGATTTTTTGAGATTTATTTGGGTTGGTTTGGATTTTATCCAATTCGGACTCAAATTGGAGACTCGGGTAGCCTGGACCCTAGTGGAACCCACATACTAGCTGGACTTGGCCCACATGCTATCATAATTAGGCTAGAAATTATAAACCCTATTTCCATGGCTTAATTAGTCGTTTTAGAGGCTTAATTGGCCAATTAGAAACAAACCGAACCAAACCGAAATAAACCGAACCCAACCTAAGTCTAATGGGTTTGGAGGGGCTATTGGATCCTACCCAAAACCCACAAACCCTCCCCCCACTTGGCCGGCCATGACTAGCCCCCCCCCCCCCTCTCTCTTTCCTTCACCACTAAGTCAACTTCTCCCTCTCCATTTCTTTCTTTCTTCCAAGCTTTCTTCTCAAGAGAACCCATTGTTAGGTAAGCCATAAACTCTTCATTTATTTTTCTTTGGCATTTAAGTTCTTCACAATAATTGAAGAGGAGATTATTCTCCATCTTTTGACCATAGCTTTCCTTAGGTTTCCTAAAATCTAGGTTAAGAAAATTATTGGGGGTTTTCTAATTAGAGTAGTATATATATATGTGTGTATATGTGTGTGTGTGTATATATATATATATATATATATATATATATATATATATTTGTGTGTGTAGAGGAATGAGAAATGGTGGTGGTGTGTGAGAGTGATAGGGAGTGTGTGTGTGTGTGCTTGTGTGAGTGTGTGAGAGGGTGGTGTGTGTGTGGTTGTGAGTGTGTATGTATGTATATATATATATATATATATATATATATATATATATATATATATAGGTGTATGTGTCTATGTATATATATGTATATCTATATGTGTGTGTGTGTATATATATATATATATAGATAGAGGGATGGATATTAGATTATATATATATTTGTATGTAGATATATATATATACATATATACATATATATATATATATATATATATATATATATATATATATATATATATATATATATATATATATATGTCGGGCGCTTGTAGCTCAAGTGGCTAGGCGCATCGGCACTTGGGGCATCGGACGGAGTTCGAGCCCCCACGGGGGCGGCTTGGTGGTTCGCCCACGGCCCCCGGGCCAAGCGGTGGCTGGGTGTCTTTGACACGGCCGCTTGGTTTTAAAAAAAAATATATATATATATATATATATATATATATATATATATATATATATATATATATATATATATAGAGAGAGAGAGAGAGGAAGAGGAGAGGAAGTGAAGAGATGAAGAAGAAGAAGTCAGCAGTGGCAGCAGCAGTAGAGGCTGCAGGAGCAGCAGCAAGCTGCTGCTATAAAACAGCAGCACTGGCAGCAGCTGCTGCCAGTGGATCCCCCCCCCTTTCACCCCTATTTAAGCCCCTATTTTACCCCCCATTAGCCGCCATTGTATATATATGTATGTATATATATATAGATATATATATATATGCATATATATATATAGATACATAGAGAAATTAGAGAGAATAGGAGAAGAAAGTTAGAAGAAGTTTAGGAAGAATTAGAAGAAGAAAGGTTAGGAGGAAAGGAGAAAAAGTAGAAGAGTTAGAAGAGAAGTAGAAGGAAATAATAGAAGAAGTTAGGAAAAGAATGAGAAGAGGATTAGAAGAGAATAGGGAAGGAGAATAGGAATTAGTTAAGAGGAGAAGAATTAGAATGGGAAGAAGAAGTTAGAAGAAGAAATTAGACGAGGAATTAGAGTGAGAGATAGAGGAGGATTTTAGAGAAAATCGAGTTAGAGAGCGAATTTGAGCTCCGAGTATCGGAACGCGATGAAACTTGGCGTAGACCAAGATTTTATGAATTAGATTTTGCGGGTAGGCTCCCGAGTTGAAATCGGGGTCGTAGGGCGCCGGTATCGCGCCGTATCAGTGCGTATCTTGAAATATTCAAGATATCGGCAATGGGCCGTATCATGGACTGGATGTCCACTTTACCTAGGTATTTTGGTAGGTAATATATGTATAGGCTAGTATCTTACTACCCTAGGGAGCACGGGTCAAAATACCAAGCGTAGGTAGGCTAACTTGATAATTGCCTAAGTTAGAATTTTACCCTTTTTAAGGGTAAAATAGGATATTGGCCATCGGCCAAGATTTGGGTTTTGAAGTCCAAGATGGACTTGGATATGGGTTGTAGAGGTTGGTAATGATTAGAAATAGTCGCCTAGACCTAGTCTTGACCCCGGTTGACCACGGTTGACTTTTTAGACCAAAAGTCAACATGGGTCAACACCTTACCCAATTTAGTACCAAATTCCATTAAACTTAGGCAGTTGACCAAAAGTCAACTATTAGTCACCATTGACCTAGGATTGACCTAGGGTTGACCAGAGTTGACCAAAGTTGACCAGTTGACCAAAAGTCAACTGTAAGTCAACCGTGACTCAAATCGACCTAGATTAATTCCGTTTGACTTGCATTGACCCAGTTTGACCTAGCTAGACCTAAAATGACTTAGATTGACCTCGTACAGTCTAATTTGACGTGTCTTGACCTAGAATGACTTAATAGGATTTAAATTGTCTTGACTTTACTCCCTAAACAGAGTATTGATACGTCTTGTTCTCTATAGGTCCTCGAGACGCTGCATTTGCTCCAGTTGACATACCATATCATATTACAGGCGAGTACATTCTCTGACACTTTTCCAATTTACGATGATTGTTATAATTCATGTAATTAGTGTAGATATGCTTGTTCTCGACACATTGGTCACACGGATTGTATTCATGGATCCCGACATGAGATGTTATTCCTCGTCATCTTGGTATATCTTGTGCAAGCCCCCTTGTAGTTCTTGTGCAGTATATGGACACCGATTCTCGAGGAGACTTGCTCCCTTCTCGTAGAATCCCGTGTCGTAACATGTCTTGCTTGGATCCACTCTACCAGTCGGGGACAGGGAGTACTAGTGTAGATGTGTGGTCATACCCGCCTTGTATATATTGTGAACCTTGTGAATGCCAATCCTACACCACACGTATGATTGGCTAGATCATAACCTTGTGCAGACCCAATCCGGCCACATGTTGTAGCTAGTACTCACACACCTAGATATATGATTCTTGATTCTTATACATGCCTTGATCAGTTTACTTGCCTTGTTCTAACTCTAGTTTTACAGCTTACCTTGCCATGATACTCACATGTACATCCCATGATTTTCTTGTATATACTCTCTATTTACAGTCTTATAGCTTTTGTCATATCTTGTGAACTGTTGTTAGTAGATTGTACACGTTCCATCCTGACAGGATATGTTGAAAATATTACAGATGCTGACGAGGGGATTACTGTACCTACTACGGTCCGGATGACGTAGTGGGCCTAGACCTGGAGACTTTGGTCCAGCAGGGCTTAGCTCCGCCTGGCGAGACCTTACCTATTGCTTAGTTAGAGTAGGTCTTTTATACTGGACCTTGTCTCCAGCTACTTTTGAGACTGTTATTATTATGGATTGTATTAGAGACATGGACTTGTATATTATTTGGTGTTTGGACTTGACAGGTTATTATTTTATCGTCTTGTTGTCTTTATCTTTCAGTCTTTACTTTATCATCTTAGAGTTGTGATTGAGCACTCATATATATTCATTGCTTGTCCTCCGTTCGGAGTTGACCATATTCTCGACAGGTTTTGATATATATATATATATATATAAACTGTTTAGAGTAGAAAACCTACAGCGTTCCACGCCGTTTTTACGGTGAGGGATGGGCGTTGTCACGTGCACGTGCCCTTATAGTGGGTGCGGGTCGTGACACGTTTTTAGTGGTGGCCCATGCAGGTCGAGAGTCGCAATTAGTGCGATGTCGTAGTGGCGCTCGACTTAGAGTGCTATTACGAGCCTGCGGTACGTATCTAGGATAGGCTATAGGCTAAGAGTACTCAATCACAATAGGATCTTTCCTTGCTTATCTTGCTTACCATCTTTGATATTGATTTAATGCATTCTAGCTGTCCTCCTTTGATAAAATCCTTCATATGCCATATTGATATCTTCTTTTCAATCTGTCTCCAGGATGGTTATGACTCACTCTCCTGGCGAGGAGCACGGGGAGACGAAGAGGTCTGCTACCTCTGGCGGACAGGCTCCGGTCACTTCCCCAGCAGATGGGACTTCTGTAGGAGCCCTAGGGGGTACTCCTCCAGCGCTTTCGATGACTGTCCCTGTGGTCATTGCGGGTGCTCTTCCCGCAGTGCCAGGGGCCACGACGGGAGCTTTCGGTGGCGTTCCTCCTCTTCTTCCTCAGACGGGGACTCCTCAGATGGTGATGGGAGCTATTCCTCCGCCAGTTACAGACATACTTCCACCTCCACCTCCTCTGCCTACAGATATTGGGCAGATGCTTACTTTCCTCCAGCAGATGCTGGAGACTCAGAGAGCCCAGGTCGAGGCTCAGCAGAGGCAGACGGACGCGATGCGTCAGGGCATGGAGGATGCCCATCATTTGGCCCTTGCAGCCGTGGAGCAGAGGGCTCCGCATCCGGGGACGCGTACTAGGTACGGAGATATCCAGGACTTCAAGAAGCTCGGGCCCCGTGACTTTAGCGGGACCGAGGGTGTGGTCTATGCAGATGATTGGCTCGAGGATATCGAGCGGCAGATGAGGGCCTCCCGCCTGGCAGACGACCTGAAGGTCGAGGCGGTAGGTTTGCAGTTGCTAGAAATTGCACGCACCTGGTTCAGAAACGAGCCAGCCCTAGCTGGAGAGGGCCACACTTGGGCAGAGTTCAAGCTCCTCTTCAAGGAGAAGTTCTTTTCCCCCACGGACAAGATTGACCTGGTGCGACAGTTCCAGGATCTGCAGCAGGGCAGTCTATCTGTGGAGGAGTACGCAGTGGAGTTCGGCCGTCTGAGCCGATACGCAGAGTACATGGTTCGAGACCCGGAGATCAGGGCGAGCCGTTTCAGGGAGGGGCTGACTTGGGATATCAAGATCCTCATTCCCTCCTTCTATGAGACTTATACCCAGATCTACGCGGAGGCCCGCAAGGTTGAGCGGGAGTGGGGCTTGAAGCCGAAGAGGGATCGTGAGCTGTTCTCGGGGGCCAATAGCAGCGCGGGGGCTGCTAAGCGCCCTCAGCTTCAACATCAGACTTTCCAGCATCAGACCAGAGCACCGGTTCAGCAGGTGCAGCACACTCAGCCGAGGCAGGCTCAGCATGGGGCTCCTCGCAACTTCTGCAAGAAGCCCGGTCACATCTGGGAGGTCTGCCGGAAGAGGCTGGGCCTGTGCCTCTATTGCGGGGAGGCTGGGCATCAGTTGAGAGATTGTCCTACGAACCATCGCCGTGCAGCTCAGGGAGCACAGGGTAGGCCACCTATGGCACCGCATCACACCCTCCGCCAGCAGCGGGATATACCCCGCCAGGACAGGGCTTTTGCGATGACAGTTGAGGATCCTGCACGCATTGGACTAGGAGGTAGGGTCTTGCTCTTTCTTTTACCTGTTCTTTCTGCCCATTGATTGATTATTGCTTTCTTAGTACCTTTAGTTTGCATATGAGATGATCATGCTAGATTAAATAGAAAACCCCAATGAAGACTGCAATAACACGATACTGTAGAGATTTAAAACCATGCATGTGTTCTGATTTCCTGGGTTACATGTTATATAACTTAGGATAAAATTTAGTAGACCTTGATTGTTGGGTGCTTGACCTAGAGAAGAGTACGACCGTTTGAATTTCGAGGACGAAATTTTTTAAGGAGGGTAGATTTGTCACCCCCAGTTTTCGAATTAGGGGTATTTTCGTCATTTTTCAAGTTTTATAATTTTTAGAAATTTTATTTGATTTTATGTGATTTTTTGGGATTTATTTGGGTTGGTTTGGATTTTATCCAATTCGGACTCAAATTGGAGACCCGGGTAGCCTGGACCCTAGTGGGACCCACATACTAGCTGGACTTGGTCCACATGCCATCATAATTAGGCTAGAAACCATAAACCCTATTCCATGGCTTAATTAGTCATTTTAGAGGCTTAATTGGCCAATTAGAAACAAACCGAACCAAACCGAAATAAACCAAACCCAACCTAAGTCTAATGGGTTTGGAGGGGCTATTGGATCCTACCCAAAACCCACAAACCCTCCCCCCACTTGGCCGGCCATGACTAGCCCCCCCCCCCCCCCCCTCTCTCTCTTTCCTTCACCACTAAGTCAACTTCTCCCTCTCCATTTCTTTCTTTCTTCCAAGCTTTCTTCTCAAGAGAACCCATTGTTAGGTAAGCCATAAACTCTTCATTTATTTCTCTTTGGCATTTAAGTTCTTCACAATAATTGAAGAGGAGATTATTCTCCATCTTTTGACCATAGCTTTCCTTAGGTTTCCTAAAATCTAGGTTAAGGAAATTATTAGGGGTTTTCTAATTAGAGTAGTATATATATATATATATATATATATATATATATATATATATATATATATATATATATATATTTTTATATATATATATATATATATATATATATATATATATATATATATTAATATGTATTTGTGTGTGTAGAGGAATGAGAAATGGTGGTGGTGTGTGAGAGTGATAGGGAGTGTGTGTGTGAGTGTGTGAGAGAGTGTGAGAGGGTGGTGTGTGTGTGGTTGTGAGTGTGTATGTATATATTTTTTTTTTTGGAAAAAGGGTGAATTTTATTCCATCATCTCATTAAGGTTACAACATAGAGATACAATCCCAACTCAGGGGGACATTACTAGTACATCCGACTCAATGTTATGAAGTATGCCCACCACTGGGGTGGATAGTCCCTCATAAATGCGCCGGTTCCTCTCCCGCCAGACATGCCAAACTGACGCAGCAAGTCTCAGTCTAGCACGCCTAGCCCAGCTCTGCTCCTTGCCCCTGCAATCACCAATCCACTTAAGGATTTCTCTGAAGTCCCGCTCCCTGCCAACCCCTCCCAAGTGTCTCCGGCATTGCTCTGCCCAGATGCTCCACGCCACATGGCACTGAAAGAACAGGTGTCCAATAGATTCAGGCTCTGTCTCACACAAAACACACTTAGGGTCAGGGACAGAAACCCCGAACCGAAGCAATTTGTCCCGAGTCAGCAACCGGCCCATCACCAGTTTGTATGCAGACAGTTGCATCTTCCTGGCGAGCCCCTTCCCCCAGACAAAGTCGTACTCCTCAATATCATCGAAGTGGGGGCGGACAAGGTCGTAGCAGCTGCTAAATCTGAACTCCCCAGCACCCTCCGAGCGGCTGGGAGCGGCCCACATCCAGACATCAGACAGTGCCATAGGAGTGATCTGCACCTGTCTGATCTCCTCAACTAACGTAGCAGTGAACCGATACTCCTCAGGCCTCCAGACCCCACCACGGATGATGTGCCTACACGGCAGGCCTCTGTATGCCACGCCGTCCCTCTGGGGGCCCAGAATCTCCAGGAGAGACTGACCTGAGATCCACGGATCGAGCCAAAGATCCGTCTCCCCTCCCTCCCTCATCCTCCTCCGCAAAGCCGTCCGAAGCACAGGACGGGTCCTCAGGATATGCTTGAGAGACACAGAGAAGTTGTTGTCAATTTCACATACCCAGAAGTTTCTGCCCCGGAGATACCGACTAGACATCCAGGCCGACCATAGAGAATCACCCTGAAGGAACCTCCATGCCAGCTTGATCCCCGCCGCCTCCCTGACAGAAACAAGTGATCGCAGACCCACCCCTCCCTCTTTCCTAGGCCGACAGAGCTGCTCCCAGGAGATGGCATGTATTCCCCCATGCCAAATGAACTTGGCACATATGCCCTCAATCTTTCTGATAGTAGTCAGAGGAACCATAATCGATTGGAGCCAGAACAGAGCAATAGCAGAAATGACTGAGCGAACCAGCTCAATACGCCCTCCAAACGATAGGCCCGCCGCCTGCCAGCCCTCAACCCTCCTCTGTGCAAAATCCACCAGACTCTGACAGTCACGATCCTTCGCGTAGTTGACGGAAAGGGGCACCCCCAGATATTTCACCGGGAGGTCCCCCTTTTCCACCCCAAGCTCCATGGCCCGCTCCTCCTTCAAAGAGCAAGAGTTGCTGAAGTAGACTTTGCTCTTGTCCCTGTTCAACCGGAGGCCCGATAGCTGTCCGAACTCCTCCATCACTGCCGCAAGCTCCCTCATCCCTCGCATGGAAGGCCTCAACAGGACCAAAAGGTCATCTGCATAAATGAGATGAGAGACCACCGGAGAGACCCTGCTGTAAATCGGTACAATCCTCTCCCGATGTACCGCGATGTCCATCAAACATGTGAAATACTCCATCACAAGAGTGAATAGGTAGGGGGAAAGCGGGTCCCCCTGCCGAAGCCCCCTGCTGCTGCCGAAGAACCCGTAAGGGATACCCTGAATGAGGACCGAGAAAGTAGGAGAGGTGATGCACTCTCTGACTCTGTCCACCCAAGTCTCGGAGAAGCCCATCGCACCCATCAAATGACAGAGGAAGTCCCTGTTGACGGTGTCGTAGGCTTTCCTCAGGTCGAGCTTCACACACGCCTTCATCCCTCCAGGCTTGTGGAACTCCCGAATCAGCTCATGGGCCAGCAGGCTATGCTCCGCAATAGACCGCCCCTTAATGAAGGCCGCCTGATTCCGAGACACCAGACCCTGCATAGCATCCTCCATCCTCCTGCACATAAGATGAGTAATTATTTTATACAAATAATTACAGCAAGCAATCGGTCGAAAGTCAGCAAGAGATGTCGCCCCCTCCTTCTTGGGCACTAGCGTCAGGAAGGTGTGGTTCAGCTCCTTCAGGAGCTTGCCCGTATCAAAGAATTCCTGAACAGCCTCAAGGACCGGGGCCTTGAGGATACTCCAATGGCGCTTGTAGAAGCCACTGGAGAACCCATCCGGCCCAGGAGCCTTTGAAGCATCAGCCTGCATCACAATCGCCTCCACCTCCGCCATACGGATAGGGGCCATGAGAAGACCATTGCCGTACTCCGTAATCAACGTCTTCGTGATTAGCTGCGGGAAAACCGAGGGATAGTCCGTCTGATGATAGAGCTCAGAGTAGAACCGGACAGCCTCCTCCTGGATAGCAACCTGGTCGGTCACAAGGTGCCCGTCCCTGCCAATCAGTCTCTGGATACGGTTCCGGTGCTGACGCGCCCGGATGACATCATAGAAGAACTTGGTGCAGCGATCCCCATCCTTGAGCCAGGAGCATTTGGCCCGTTGGGCCGCACTAATCTCCTGCTGAAGCCTCAAGGTGTTGACCTCTGCAGCCAACCTCTTCTCTCTAGCCGCCATCTCCCCACTCATCATGTCGCCCTGAAGCTCTGATTGCAGGTCTCTCAACTCCGCCTCCTTCTCCTGTAAAGAGGTCCGGGGAAGAGCCCTCACCCAGTCTCTGAGGGCGCGTTTGGCGTTCTTCAGCCTGTGAACCATACAAAACTGGGCAGTACCGACCGCCTCCTGGCCAAGTCCTCCCGCCACAGTCTCCTCATAGCCAGCCGATAGGAACCAACTGTTGTCATACCGGAACGGACGAGCTCTCCATCTAGTACTCTCCACGAAGCGCACCAGGATCGGCGAGTGGTCACTGGTCCCCGCAGGTAGCCCCTCAGCCACAGAGGAGGGGAATAGGCGGAACCAATCACTGTTCCCCAAAGCACGATCCAGCTGGCATGCCACCCTGCTCACCTCCGCCTTGTTGTGCCAAGTCCAGATGTGCCCAATCCTCTCCAAGTCCCTGAGTCCTGACTGGAGTAGGCAAGACTGAAAATCTGAGAGGATCTGGTCCGGGACCGGCCGCCCCCCCAGCTTCTCTTCCCGGTATAGCGTAGCATTGAAGTCTCCCATAATCAGAAGAGGGAGATGCCGATGCATCGCTAAAGAACTCAGCCTGATGATGTCCTGCCACAAGGACTCCCGGCGCCTCCTGTCATTGTGCCCGTAGACGGCACCCAGTAAGAAGCGGAACCCCCCCTTGTTGGTGAAGGAGATAGCCACCAGCTGGTCAGACATGAAGACCTCCTCACCCTCCCAACTAGCTCCATTCCATCTAACCCAGATTCTAGCCATATCACAGAGACCAAGGTTGTGAAGCTGGACCCAGTCCGTAGGGGTTCTACGGGACAGGGTTTTCGCCCCCCTGATCTTAGTCTCTAGTAATATCGAGATTTCACACTGTTCCTTCCTCAGCACCTCACTAATCTCCCTCCATCTCCCAGAGAACACCCCCCCCGGACATTCCAGGCAAGGGCCGACATCTAAACCGCGGGTGGGATCCCCTGAACATCCTCTGAAGGGGCACCCGGGGAGAGTGCAACCTCCATATCTCTGGTATCCTCATCTCTATCCCCCTGTAGAAGGAGGGGCAGAGCAGGGGCCGCGGCCCCGTGTGGGTCCCCCTGTGGGGGGGGCTGCGCTAGTACTGCCACCCAATTGGGATTGACCTTCCACACTCTCTCTGTCCCATCCTGTCCGCTGTCCTCATTATGCGCCTCCGTAGCCTGGCGCTTCCGACTGTACACCTGGAGTGCTAGTGCATCTTTATCTCCCTGTCGCCTGTCCTCCTGCCCCATACTCCTGGTGGTCATGGTCCTCGTCCCCATATACTCAACCATCGCTCCAGCAATATCCTCCGTCGGAGACCCCGCAAATGCCCCCGAGATGGGGGAAGTGTCTGCCTCCATCTCATCCTCCATCGAGCCCCCCTGATCCACAACAGGGGAGGCATCAGCACCACCTGCCTCCTGCACTACCTCCTCCGTCACCACCTCAGAAGCTCCTCCACGTCTACACGCACTCGGGAGATGCCCGAAGCAGGCACATGCCGGACATCTGGGGGGGGACCCACTCATACTCCACCCTCTGCATAGCAAACTGGCCAGAAGGTGTCCTGTACTTCAACTGCTCAGGCAGGTCCAATCGGGCATCAAGCTCCACAAACACCCGTGCATACATCAGTCTGGATCTGAAAGTGGTGGCATCATCCGCCTTAATCGGCTTGCCAATGAGGCTGGCAAGTCGCATAAGTAGTGGGACACTCCAGAAGCGTACCGGGAACTCAGGAAAGCGAACCCACACAGGCACAGCATGAAGCACCTCCTTCTCACACCTCAAGTCGGGGGTCCATTGCTTCAGAATGATGAGGCGGCCGTCAAACGTCCATGGCCCTCCCTGGAGTATCCGAGTCACATCTTCCACCAACCCAAATTTTACGAAGTAGAAACCATTTTCCTTGGAGAAGAACTCCATGCTCCCCTTCGGCCGCCAGACTCTGTCCGCATATCCTCTGATCTGCCCGTAGAAGGGCTTGCTCCCCAACACATATAGCACTAACGTGTTCTCCCAGAATGCCGTCACCTTCGCCACTTCGTCGGCAGGAAAGTCGGCGCATAGCTCACCCCCAATCGCCATAGGTGCTACATACTCCATCGATGCCGGCGTCTTGGCGACCCCCACCTTGCAAGCATCGGCCCAGGAAACCGGCCGCGGACCCGAACTCCGAGGTGGGGTCGTCGGTGGAGGTCGGGCACTCATGTTCGCAGCAGTCGCTCTACCCCCGATAACTGGAACCGCCATCCCCGCCGACCCCTTCTCACGGGGCCGCCACGCAATCCTGGCTTGTCCCTCCCGATCCACCGTGTGAGTCTGACCCCTCGATGGACCCGTTCTCCTTGCTATCCCCGCCCTCCTGTCAGATCCCTGCGTATAAGCGGTGCCTCTCCGCACCTCAGGGATCTGCGGTCGTTGCCCTCCTCCTCGCCTAACTCTCCGATTCTGGACCGTAGTCCAAGCCCCCTCCTCATCCTCCAATCCCGACGATGTTCTTTGGGCTGTGAACACCATCGGGGAGCCCTCGGAGGCCACCGCCGTCGAACTCCCGGCCGAACCCGTGCCCTTGCGATAGGTCTCCTTCCGCAGCCCTTCCCGGCCACCCCCCCCCCCCGCCTGGGGGGGGGTTGCCGGCAACCGCCCGCCCCCGGGGGAGGGTCGCCTGACCTCCCCGGTCGACCCGCTGCGCGGCGGCGCCCGCGCGGACGCGAGCAGCAGCTCCAGCGCCCTTCGCCGGCGGCCCGCCGCCGCCGACCTCCACCGGCCGGTCGCCACCGACCGCCCCCGCCACCCCCTTGCCTTTCCCGGGGTCCGGGGGGCGGTTTGCCGCCTCCACGCCGTGATTAAGCGATGCCCTAGCAGAGCTAGGGTTTCCGTCTCCTGTAGCAGCCGCCATTATTGTGTGTATGTATATATATATATATATATATATATAGGTGTGTGTGTCTATGTATATATGTATATCTATATGTGTGTGTGTGTATATATATATAGATAGAGGGATGGATATTAGATTATATATATATTTGTATGTAGATATATATATATATAGATAGATAGGAGTATAGATATATATATATATAGATATATATATATATAGAGAGAGGAAGAGGAGAGGAAGTGAAGAGATGAAGAAGAAGAAGAAGTCAGCAGTGGCAGCAGCAGTAGAGGCTGCAGGAGCAGCAGCAAGCTGCTGCTATAAAACAGCAGCACTGGCAGCAGCTGCTGCTAGTGGATCCCCCCCCCCTTTTCGCCCCTATTTAAGCCCCTATTTTACCCCCCATTAGCCCCCGTTGTATATATATGTATGTATATATATATAGATATATATATGCATATATATAGATAGATACATGGAGAAATTAGAGAGAATAGGAGAAGAAAGTTAGAAGAAGTTTAGGAAGAATTAGAAGAAGAAAGGTTAGGAGGAAAGGAGAAAAAGTAGAAGAGTTAGAAGAGAAGTAGAAGGAAATAATAGAAGAAGTTAGGAAAAGAATGAGAAGAGGATTAGAAGAGAATAGGGAAGGAGAATAGGAATTAGTTAAGAGGAGAAGAATTAGAATGGGAAGAAGAAGTTAGAAGAAGAAATTAGACGAGGAATTAGAGTGAGAGATAGAGGAGGATTTTAGAGGAAATCGAGTTAGAGAGCGAATTTGAGCTCCGAGTATCGGAACGCGATGAAACTTGGCGTAGACCAAGATTTTATGAATTAGATTTTGCGGGTAGGCTTCCGAGTTGAAATCGGGGTCGTAGGGCGCCGATATCGCGCCGTATCAGTGCGTATCTTGAAATATTCAAGATATCGGCAATGGGCCGTATCATGGACTGGATGTCCACTTTATCGCGCCGTATCAGTTTAGTGTGGTATTGTTGGCGTCCTTCCATCGTCTGGTTTGTATAGTTTTGGTCGTAGAGTTGAGGTTAGTGGGCTTATTTCTAGTCGACCTGGCCTGGATCGATAGCTTGTCAAGCTCAGCCTGGTCCTTGAGGTATTTCGCCGGGTTATAAGCCACAGTCCCAACAGCTGTCCTCCTAACCTTTTTTTTTGTTGCTTAGAACGGGCAATCTCTTCGTCGCATAAGTTCTCATGTTGATTAGCCAACGCTATTTCTTCGTCCACCATACGATCCAGGGAGCTAGAACCAACGGTGATATCATCCTCATGGTCCGACATCGGGTCATATTCTGAACTATCTGATTCAATTTTATCCCATAGCTTTCCTTCGGATTTGAATGCCATGATGCTATTGATCTCTGTGTCGGTGGGTTCCCCGGGTTCCGAAGATTGTCGGCCTACCAGGTCGATCTTGAACTCGACAACAGTAGCAGGAATGTTGTATCGGTTGTGCTCACGGACAAATACATCAACCGGGGCTACAGTAGAGGTCCCTGTCGGTTGGTTGGGGGGGCTCGGGCTGTGCACAGACGGCTGTGGAACCACACCCTAGACATTAATCCCATTTCCTTTATAGGTAGAGGTCTCAGAGGTGTCGAGGAGACCAGCCCCTGAGGGCTCTCCGATGGGTGGCTTCTCCTGAGCTCCACTCTCGGGCGCCTGATGGTCCTCAACAATGTAATTCGCCTCTGGTTGGGTAGCCGCTTCCTGGTTACCGTTCTCCGAAATAAATGTGTCGGAGGCGGCCGTATCAACAATCTTAACCAATGGTTCTTTGGGGATCTGGATCATCAGTTGGTTGCCGGGCACGAGGGGTTCTATCGAATCTGTGTCAGTATCTCCCTGCTCAGAAGCGAGGATATCAAATTTATTTGTCAGGTTTAGGGTGGATGTTTTGCTGTGGGAGTTAGCACTCTTCGGAGGGGAGGTGGTGATCTTCTGTCTGCATTCTTGATCCAAGGAAGTTCCTGTGTTGTCCTTGAACCGCACGTGGGAGTTAGGGAGAGCGAGCAAGGGTAGTTTGTTATTTTGCTTTGATGTCTGAGGAGCAGCTCCTTTGTGGGTGGTTTTCTTCTTCAGGGTCGGGTGTGCCCTGTAGCAAGCTTCCTGAGAGTGTCCTCGCATGCGGCAGTGTTTACAGTATAGGATGTTACTGTCGTAGATGATTTGTTGAGTATGGGGCTCATCTTCCATGAGGATTTCTATAGTCTGCGGTAGCTCTTTGGAGACGTCTAGTTCCATGCAGACTCTGGCGTAGTTTGCTTTAGTTAGATTTCTGGTTTCCGCCGCCATAGCCACAAAGGTACCAAATGAGTTAGCCATCCGCTTGATAGCCGCCGGAACAAAGCATATGAGGGGAAGATTAGGGAAAGTGACCCATACAGACACTATGGGGGATTCTTCCGTCTTGTTGAAGTCCTGGGACCATTTGACGATTTTCATAGTGTGCGCATCGACTTTGCATGATCCCTTAGTCCTGACTATGTTGTAGTCGGACATATTGGCTAGGTGGAGGAGAATATGTTTTGGGTCCAGAGGAGCAACCCTATAGGTAGCCCCGAGTTTCCAAGTGGCCACAACTTCTTGGACCTTATGAATTTTGGGGCAGCCCATGGTGAACTTAAGCACAAAGGTGTATGGGAATAGTCCCGATAGCAAGGATACTTCAGCTGATGAGAAAGGGACGCTGATCAGCATGAGAGAGATCCAGGTCAGGTAGGTCCATTTCTGGAACCGTCAGGGTCTTCGACTTCATGCAGTCATGTCTGACTATGTCTGCAAAAGATAGGGTTACAGCAGCAGAATGGCCCTGATGAGGTAGGCCCTGATTACCCGAAGTCGTCGCAGCCTACATGGCACCAGAATGTGCCAAAGTCTTCGTGGATGGGATGGTGGGAGCGTGTTGCGCCACCCCCAGGGTGGCGGTGGAGGAGGTAGATACGCCTTGCGACAAGGGGGGGACCTGGGTGTTGCCTTCCACCCTGGATGAGGTAGGTGTGACTTGGGCCCTGGAAGGTATCTGGGTTGCGCCCAGGCCATTCAAGGACCCAGGTTGCGCCATAGCTGGCAGTTCAGGTTGCGCCAACCACAGCAGTCGGGTGTGAGAGGTGGCCAGGTTGCGCCGAGCACACGGGCTGCCCGGTAACGCCCAAAATTAGACCAGCAAGGGGTTCACCCAGCAGGGTGGCCCCGGGTTGCGTCAACGGTGGCAACACAGGTTGCGTCGACCCATAGCTAGCACCCAGCAGTGGAGGAGGCTGTCCAATAAGGGGCTCAGGTTGCGCCCACGAGGGCAGCCCAACCTGGAACCCAAGTTGCGCCAAGCATGTAGCGCGACCCATGCGCCAAGGAGCGTCGCCCAGCCGAGGCTGGATTGCGCCTAGAAGGGGGAGGGGCTGCCCAAGGGGGTGCCCAAGTTGCGCCAACAAGGGCAGCCCAAATGGGTTCCCAGGTTGCGCCACTCCACTAGTTGCGCCGGGTTTTGAATTCGAAAGCAGGAGGGGGGAAAGAGTGGGCGGGAAGTACTGAGAATTCGAATTCAAACTCGAAATGGGGGGAGTGGATGGGCGGGAAGACAAGGGGATGTGGGCGGTGTGGGGGGCTGGGCGGAGGTCGCCGACAGTGACCGGACCGAGTCTAGCCGAAGGGGAGCCGCAGGATGCCGCATCGGAGAGGATCATCACGTCTGTGGCCGCCCGAAAGAAGGAAAACGAGCCACCGGAGGTGGGGGGGTAGCCCCCAAACCCGAACATAGCCAACTTGTCAGGGGACCAGGCCAAGGCCGGGACAGGACGACGGGAACCGTCAGGTGAGTCGCCGGAGCAGGGGGTCCCAACCATGGGAGGGGCGCCACAGCTCGGGGAGGCGCCGTCGCGAGGAGGGGAAGGAGGCAACCGACGACGATCAGGGGCGGCGGGGGACAACGACCCGGGGGACAACGACCCGGGGGAGACGCCGCCGCGAGAAGAGGGGGGCAGGGGGCCGTCCCTGAGCCGGGGAGAGCCACCAGCGGGGGCTGGGAACACAGAATCGCCCAAAGGGGGTGGGGAGCTCTCTCTTTTTTTCCCCTTTTTTTTCTTTTTTTTCTCTCCTTTCATGCTTAGTTTAGTGAAATTACTAAATCTCTTTAAACAACTACAACAACCCATTCAAAGTTCACGAGTGTTCTGGATCATATGTTAAGAGTACACCCTACCATATGATGATGTGTTAGTCTTGCACACACGTCATTGATGTTATTTACTCTTCTAGGCTACATGTCACAGTCTAGCCATTTCATGTCGTACCATGTAATACGTAAAATCTTGATCTTGTAAATACGCATGCGCCATTACGTTTTTCTTTATCGTGTGTTGTATTAGTATAAGGCAGCCAGCAGAAAATTGGAAGCTAGCTCCCACCTGAAGCAGGTGTGCAGTATTATTTATAGAAATGACAAGCAGGTGAAGTAAACTATATGTATGTTTCAAAATTACGTAGTAGAATTATAGTTATCCAACAAAATTGATGTTTTAAAATTCGAACAAATTTACATGTGAAACTCTCTTTTTTCACCCGCAACTTACTACTACTAAGATGCAATGGGGCCACACGAAACCACACTTGTGCTAAGTACAATCTCAAGGAAAGAGGCACAACTATCGACGTTCTTAAAGATCTCTACAATCAAAAGTTTCCATGGGACGTATTGGCATGGTCAAAGATTAAGAAGCAGATACACTTCAAAAACTGGCAACATCTACGTGTACGATCTGGACACGTATCCGACGCAACACGGACACTCCGAAGCAAACTCGTAGCAGTGTCGTCGCGTCCACAGCGTGTCTACCATCGTGGGTCAAAAGCATCACTTTTTTGTAGAAACAACTTGTTGTTACGTCATCGACCGCTAGAGAAAAGAAGAACAAAAATTAAGGGAAGAATAAGTTACCATCTTTGAGGGGGACCAAGCACTCGTAGGAGATCTCGAACTGGAAGGGGTTGAGGAAGGCCGCCGGGTTGTCGAGGACGGTGACGTTGGTTATGTTGACGGCGCTCATCGTCTCGGAAACCCTATATCGCAGAAATCCTCATCAAAACCCTAACCCTAACGAGAGGTTCGGGAAAGAAGAGAGTTAGAGAGAGATGAATTGGTCGGTGTAGAAGAGGATAGAGGAATATAAATGGGATCGGGGGAGTGTTTGGGCGAGTGCTGGGAATGGTGGGAGTGGCGGGAGAAATTTGAAACTTTTGGGGAAAGAAAAGCACTGAATTGTAGGGGGGTTAGGGTTTGTTTTTCATACCGGACATGTCAGGGAAAAGGGCAGGGCGGTTGTGTAATTAATTAGAAGGGGGAGAAGAATTGGGAGCAGTGTCTTAAAAACCGGACCGGACCGGCCGGTTGTACCGATTAACCCATGAGCCAGTAATTTTTTCGTGTTGGTTTAATATGACCCACTGTTTTTTTTTCCCAAAAATAGGCTTATTTTGTGTAACCCGATCGATCCGGCCGGTTAGACCACTGAACCGTCTGACCCAGTTGGATTTTAAACCGGTCTGAACCTGACTTTTTCACTTCAACTTTTTTTTTTTTTTGGACTTTTGACTTTTGGTTTGGACTTTACATGCAATAAAAGTATATCAATGTTTTAAAAACGGACCGGACCGGCCAGTTTAACCGGTTTAACCGTGAACCGGTAGTTTTTTCGGTCTGGTTCAGCATTGACCCAGTGTTTTGAAAAAAACTGATATTTTTATAAAAAATAGTGTCCATAAGAGATTAAACTTGGACCATTTAGATTAACCCACTGGTTGAACCAACTGATTGAACCCGTTTGACCCGACCCAGTGCCTTGGTCGGGTCAAACTCCGGTCCGGTTTTTAAAACATTGGTTTATATGTATGATTCTTGACTAATTTTAGCATAAGTAGTATATGTGTAGTTGTGTACTATGTAATATATTCAAACCGTTTGAGCCTGGGTATGCTAGGGCACCCAATTTTTTAAGGCAAATGTTAAACAACAGTTCCTACTTTGTTAACGCTTCTGCTAGCGTTGTGCCAGCACGTAGCTGTCCGGCCGGTGGCTGTAGTGTCCTGTTTCGTTCAGTTCAACATGATGAATTAATTGGACGTTCAGATTTAGCTTTGCAATGACTTGTTTGGAGTCCCGCTCTGTCGAGACAAGTTATCTTTTAGGTGGGTGGCTTCGATAAACTCGTTTCTTCTTTGCCTTCACACTTAATAAAATGATGTCTCGTGCTTGTTTAATATGAAGTAATTTGTTGCATGCTAATAAAATAGATCAACCCACATGGCAAATGGAATAATCTCATTCTATATTAGATATGCGTAGAACATGGAAATATTAAACTTGTTGCCTAAATAGTACTGCTTGTCGTGTTTTCATGTTTTCAAACTGGCACTCGTCCTACCGATTGCATGTCTTGTGAAAAGTAGAGAGGTGATATGTTGCCTCATATGCTATCGAATTAATGTCATAGTCTATATGTTCCCACGATTTCATTGTCTGCCATATTAAACACATGCCCACGGTTTTTTAGTGCTTGTTATAGTATATATTTTTTCACGTTTTTAAGACTGTGGGGTACTTCATGAAACATGTTTGTTCAAGTTAAGCATGAGGGCTATCAAATAGTCGTTCGTGAGTCGAAGATGGGAAGTATGAAAACATGGAAAGTTATCAAGACTGCAGGTTGTTGAGTTAGTCCCTAGTTTGGAAGCTGCTTAGAGACGGAAAGCTTAATAGGAACAAAGATTTGAGTCGTATGTCAGTTATGTAGGCACCAATGTATGGTTATTTGACAACTTGTGCACAATGTTTCACTTTCTCGAACGGCATCCTGGGGCTATAGGACCAATTCAGTCTAGGAGGAATGCAAGATAGCTAAGCAAGTTCATGCTCAGGAGATTCGAGGACTTCAACGGGGCTCGCTACCGGCGTTGCAAGGGTCTCGTATGCACCGAGTTATAAGTACAAGGATAGCTTGTCATGCTAGTGACTTCATATAGATTGAGTCGGCGTGCTAGCGGCAATCCGCATACATGTCGTAGATTGAGTCAAGAATTGGATGTACGGCACACAACTATTGAGCTAGCATGAGATTTGGCTTATGCTAAACACACTTTGTGACAACCATTTTTATGGTTATACGATGAGTTATCTTTGTTACAAATTTTGAGTATGGATTCATTTGTATTGAAACAGGGAAGGTCGTGTAATGATCCGCTCCGTCCTAGCGGAACGCCGATTCAAACGGCAAGTGCAACGACTCAAATAAGCCGTCGACCCGAAGAGTTGCGTCGACCTGAGGAAGAATCGATGCAAGGCTTACATTGGCCCGTCAAAGATGAATCCAGACTTAGACTTTCAAAGGCGCACTCGGAGTATCGCTCGGCCGATGCGAACATCGCTGAGGTGGGTGGCTCCGATGAACCCGTCTTTGCTTAGCCTAGACACATAACAATACTGACACTATAGCTAGAATCGCTAGGCGATAACATCGCGCATGCTAATAAATAACTCAACGCACCTAGCTAAGGAAATAATCCCATCTTGTATGCTTGTATAGAATATGGAAAAGAACATGGAAAGAATGTGAGAACTTTTGCACCGCACTCCACGCTCGTGCTAAGGCACAGGCTTACGTATCAAATTTCTTATGCGTTCAACAATGAAATAATGAATGGTTTACAACAATGAAACGGGAAAACTATCAATATAGCCGTTCCGAGTAGAATATAGCAACATTAAAAGACTATGGGACCGATGGGTCGCCAAGGCGACGCCCGTACGGGGAGTTGCATAATGAATAAATAAATGAATGAAAATGTGAATGAATCAACGAACGAACGAACAAGTAAAAGAAAAGAAAAGAATGAATGAAGAAAAGATAAGAAAGAAATGAATGGTTAGCGACAGGTATGACGGGCACGTGGCAACGGGGCTCGCTACCCGCGCTGTACGGACGCCAACCTGGTCGATAACGCATTAAGGCTAAGGATTAGCCTACGGCTCAGAGACAGCCATTGAGTTAAAATGACAAATAAAAATGAAATGGTCGTGGACACCTCCATCGTATATGGAGGAGAGGCAAAATAAGGAATTTCCAGCGACACGGTCAAAGGGGGGACGTGTCGGTCCGGACGGAAATCAAAATGGCTTATGTCTGTTACGTCCCGCTCCCGCAGGAGCGATCGTCCTCGCTAAGGCGTGATGCCGCACGGGCCTAGGTTGCGCCCGTGCAAGGCTAATCCCAGAAACGGCCGATTTGAGCTAGGCCACAGAGTCGCAAAGAGTGTCCCCATTTGCAGCGGAAAGTAAATGAACACAAGTTGAAGCGAATTCAAACTCTTTATTGATATTCAAGAAGTTTACAAGCGGCGCTAGGCCGAGATTACAAATTGCTCAAGCTCTCCCTCTCTGAAACATAAAAGGCGTGCCAAATGGCTTACAAGATGAAATAATTCATGGCGATGTTCCGATACATTATGTCATGTATATGGTGCTTCAGCTTCTTGAAACGCTCCAAGGCCCTAGAGAGAGCTCCGCGCCTTAGCACGTTCGAGGGAAGCTCCGCACCCGACGACGTCGCCTGCATCCTGCAAGCAGACTGTGGGGTTATCAGTACATTATTATGTACTGGTGGGGAGGCTAACTCGCCCACAATGATATCATTACCAAACACGTTCTATTTACTTTTGTGTACCGTCTATCATTCATTGTCTTACTAATCTTGCCTTAGGGTCAATTTCATGGCACATATCATAACCTATCTCGTGTTGCCGAATTCAAGTGCCGCATGAAAATACATGCACGACTTACCCATACTTACCGTCCGGCCTTCCCTGTCCAAAGTAAACCAAGTTAGTCAACAATTCATATAAACTTTCAATGTCAGTGCGTGTCCCTGTCTCAGGTCCTAGCGCGACGTAGGCGTGTTTCCTAACTCAATTTCACGAAGTACTCTTTATCCTTTGGTGTGTTATATTTCAAGCCTGTTCAGAAGGCACTTCATTTAGTTAACTTAGACCACTTTGTTCAATGCAAGGACTTGCACGTAGATTGCCACCAGCAAAGCCCACTTAACTCTATATGCACCGGTCGCTGGCATCCCAAGCCATTTTGGACCATTTTTTCCTTGGTATTTCGTAACTATTCAGAGCGTGCGGGCTGGTACACGTTGATAGTGTCTTAAAATTGTCACGCCCCGATTCGGAGAATCGTTCGCTTTGCTTCGATTCACACCGAATCGATCGTCCTCGCTAAGGCGTGATGCCGTACAAGTCTGGAGTTACACTTGTACAAGGCTAGAACATGCACATTTATATCACTTTGAAACATTTGAAAAATAAGCCACAGTTGCGGAAACATTGAGACACAATATAGGAAGAAGAAATACTCATTTTATTCATAATTGTAGTCAGAATACAACTTTTTTCGATAATATTTGAAATGCCATTTCGACTACATTGATTCATGAAAAGAAGTACAACTGATAGGCTGCCATGAAATAATTTCCCGTTTCATACATCATGCCCCTTTAGTACTTTGAAATATAAGCAGCTATCTTTGAAAACTCCGCAATACTTTGTGCGTCTTTTAGGAAAAACAACTTGAAAGGAACAGCAGTTCAGAAAGCTTTAATTCGGACGTGCGCCTGAGCCTTCTCCAGTACCTGTGGAGGAGGGGTCAGCACATTATAACAATGCGCTGGTGAGCCCCGTTGGCCCACTCAGCTAAACCAACATTTTATTAATGACAAGCATTTTAAAGATATGAACTTATTAGGGACAGGCAACATTCAGAGTAATTCACAATAATGTAACATGGAATAAGCCATGTTTACTTTACCATTGGTCGAATCCAGCTTTCCTGCACAAGATACAGGATAATAATAATATACTTACCGCCCCTGCATAAAATAATTATTAGCATGCATCCTGACTACATGGCCACTAGCGCTGTTAAACCATATGGACATCTCTTTGCCTTATAGGACTTCAAGGTAATGCAATGACTCCAAAGTAGGTAGCTAGCCCCTAAGGATGCCTCACAATACCCGTGCTCCCATTAGCACGCCAATGCTTCCTCCTAGGCCGAATCGGTCCCGGTGTCCCAGTACCGATTCGAGGAAACACACCACCAAACCTTGTGCACAAGTTGTCCATGACCATGCGAATGCGTGACTGACTCGATAAGCATACAGTGCATGGTAGTTTTGAAAGTAAATAGACAACTTGTTCATTTCGCAGCATTTTATCATCATTCTAGGCATCAATTCAATCTCAATTCAATGTTCAGTAGACAAGCATAATCTCAGTTGTTGTAAACAGTGTAATCGATTCATTTCAATGTTCTATGGACTAGCATTCATTTCAATGTTCAATGTTCAATCTCTAGCTTCTTAGTGGTATTGACTTGTGGCATTTAGCAACTTGATATCGATCAACGGATGTTGCAAGACAATTATTTAGTTGGCATGAAGGAATAGCGAGAGGGACAATACCACCACAGAGATCCATACTCACCAATTTAGAGAATCGCCGAGAGAGAGAGGAACACTTGCACGCTTAGCCTTCCGTCACACGTCAGTCTGCATTGGCACCAAAAGTTTGATTAATAATCCATCTCGTTGTGTTCTTTTCTCTCAGAATTCTCAAGAATGAATGCTATGCAAATCGATGAAAACGAGCAAGAATTAAATCATCGAAAATCGTCCAGAAAAGCATCCATCAAAACCAAGCAACAAAACCAGCAGCAAAAACATCCAGAGAAAACTCTTGGACGTATTTCAAGAGAAACCAATCCATTAGTTGGAAAGGTTCTTATGCACTTGTCCGTGATCGATTCGGTGTCGACGGTAAGTTTCCCCAATACTCGGTTCCGACCGAGTTAGCCAAGCCACAAGCCTTACATAGTGAACCGCTAGGAGCGGGACACTACATAATATACCACTAAGAAAAAGTTTCGTCCTCGAAACTTAAAGCAAAAGTCCTACCTCAAAATTATCAAACAGCGAGGGGTATTTCACCCGCATCTCTTCCTCTAATTCCCATGTCGACTCCTCTACCGTATGGTTCCGCCACAGCACGTTGACCAGGGATACTATCTGATTCCGCAAAACTTTCTCTTTTCTGCCTAAAATTTGGACAGGCTCTTCAGTGTAGGATAGGTCAGCGCTCAGCTGCAGCTGATCGAAGTTAACTACATGGCTTGGATCATACACGTACTTCCGTAGTTGGGATACATGGAAGACATCGTGCACATCAGCCAAGGCCGGAGGTAGTGCAAGTCGATAAGCCACTGAGGCTACCTTCTCTAAAATCTCGAATGGTCCGACGAATCTCGGGCTTAGCTTTCCTTTCATCCCAAACCGCATCACACCTCGCATGGGTGTGACCTTCAAGAAGACATGATCGCCTGCTGTGAATTCCAAAGGTCGTCGATGTACGTCCGCATAACTCTTCTGTCGACTTTGAGCAACTCTAAGTCTTTCTCGAATTAAGCGAACTTTCTCGACGGCCTGCTCCACAAGTTCCGGTCCAAGCACTTGCCGTTCACCTACTTCATCCCAGCATACCGGTGATCGACATTTTCGTCCATATAAGGCTTCGTACGGGGCCACTTGAATACTTGCCTGATAACTGTTGTTATAGGCAAATTCTGCTAATGCGAGATGTGTGTCCCAATTTGTCTTCGAATCGAGCACGCACAATCTCAACATATCTTCAAGAATCTGGTTTACTCTCTCTGTCTGACCATCAGTCTGCGGATGGTAAGCCGTACCGAAGTTCAACTTTGTGCCCATAGCCGAGTGCAGACTTATCCAAAATCGCGACAAGAATCTTCCGTCTCTATCCGATACTATAGAAGCTGGCACCCCATGTAATCGAACAATTTCATTTATGTAAATTTGAGCCAACCGTTCTACTCTCCATGTAACTTTTATTGGAATGAAATGTGCCGACTTGGTTAATCTATCCACGATAACCCAAATCGCATCATTTCCCTTCTGAGTTCTTGGCAAGCCGACTATAAAATTCATACAGATATTATTCCACTTCCACAGTAGAATAGCCAAATTTTGTAATTCTCCGCCTGGCTATTGGTGTTCGGCCTTCACACGCTGACAATCCATGCATTGTGACACAAATAGCGCCACATCCTTCTTCATACCATGCCACCAAAAAGTTGAGCGTAGATCTTTATATATTTTCGTGCCTCCCGGATGCAAGGAATACTTTGCGAAATGAGCCTCGGTCAGTATTTCCTTCCTGATATCCTCGTCCTTAGGGACGCACAATCTTCCCTTGACACGAATAGTGTCATCTTCAACGGTAAAGTCTGATGTCTTTCCTGCTAGAATCAACTCGCGTATCTTCTGCAGAAACGGGTCATCCTTCTGAGCAATCTTAATACTTTCCTGGAGACTCGGCTCAAGTTGTAACTGAGCCAACTGCACATTTTGCGGACGAATCCTGAACTCGATGCCCATCTCTTCAAGATCTCGTAGTACCTCTTTTGCTACGGTTAGGGACCCAACAAATTTCCGACTCAAGGCATCAGCTACTACATTTCCTTTACCCGGCGTGTAGGAGATTGTCAAGTCATAGTCCTTGATCAATTCTAACCAACGCCGCTGCCTTAAATTCAATTCCTTTTGTGTGAATATATACTTCAGGCTCTTGTGATCCGTGAAGATCTCGCAGGACACACCATAGAGATAGTGTCGCCACAATTTCAACGCGAACACAATCGCCGCCAGTTCTAGATCATGTGTTGGGTAATTCTTCTCATGCTGTTTGAGTTGTCTCGAAGCATAAGATATTGTCTTCCCGCGTTGCATGAGAACACATCCCAAACCAAGTCCCGACGCGTCACTGTAGATCTGAAATCCCTCAGAGCCTTCCGGAAGTGCTAAAATTGGGGCCGTGACGAGCCGCTGCTTGAGTTCTTGGAAGCTACTCTCACAGTCGTCCATCCACTTAAATACGACTCCCTTCTGAGTCAGGCGAGTCAAAGGCGAGGCGATTCTCGAGAAGTCTTTCACAAATCTACGATAGTACCCGACTAAACCAAGGAAACTCCGTATTTCACTAGCTGATGCAGGCTGCTTCCAGTCCACAACTGCCTCAATCTTCTTTGGGTCGACGGCAACACCTTCTGCCGAAACAACATGTCCTAGGAACGACACGCTGTCCATCCAAAACTCGTACTTGCTTAACTTTGCATAGAGCTGGTTGTCCCGCAGCGTCTGAAGTACTTCTCTCAAGTGCTCGACATGAGTCTCCCTATCTTTTGAGTAGATCAAGATGTCATCAATAAACACAACAACAAACTTGTCTAAAAACGGTCGAAACACTCTATTCATTAAATCCATAAAGGCTGCTGGAGCATTAGTCAAGCCGAATGGCATGACCAAAAACTCATAGTGTCCGTATCTCGTACGGAATGTTGACTTAGGAACATCTTCGGGTCTGATCTTCAACTGATGGTATCCTGAACGAAGATCAATTTTTGAAAACACGGTCGCCCCTTGTAGCTGATCGAATAGATCATCTATCCTTGGCAAAGGATACTTGTTACGGATGGTTGCCTTATTCAGTTCTCTGTAATCGATGCATAGTCGCATCGTTCCATCCTTCTTCTTTACAAACAGCACTGGAGCTCCCCATGGAGATATACTTGGGCGAATGTATCCCCGGTCTAATAATTCTTGTAGCTGCACCTTTAGTTCCTTCAATTCTGCCGGAGCCATCCTGTACGGCGCCTTGGATATCGGACGAGTATTCGAAAATGTGTCAATTGTGAATTCAATTTCTCTATCCGGCGGCATCCCAGGTATCTCGTCCGAAAACACATCGGGAAAGTCTGCCACAATTTCGGTCTGATTTGAGCCCACACTCTTCATTCGAGTGTCTTGGATAGAAGCGAGAAAGCCTTCACACCCCGAGTACAACATGTGCCTTGCTGTAACTGCTGATATGACCATGGGTCCTTGGAACGCCGAGCCGTACGAGTAAGAAAACTCTGTTTCTCCCGGTAGGCGAAACACAACTCTCTTATCCGTACAGTCGATCGTTGCATGACAGGCGCTGAGCCAGTCCATTCCCAATATGATATCGTACTCTTTGATGTCGAGTACAATTGCGTCCAAAGATAAAGTTTTGCCTCCAATCTTGATGTAGCCGTCCCTGCAAATCAAATTTGTAGGCATATCTACTCCCGAAGGAGTACTAACACACAAAACTGTCTTTAATTGAGTCATACAAATTTTATTTTCCGTTGCAAAATCAGAAGAGATAAAGCAATGAGTAGTACCAGAATCAAAAAGTACTCTTGCAGGTATGCTTTGTACAGCAACATACCTATTATAACATTCTCTGCGGTCTGGGCCTCTACCTGAGTCAAGGCATAAACCCTCGCTTGGCCACCTTGTTGATTCGGTGCATTTCCAGTTGGAGCCGGCAAGGCTGGTGGCGCTTGGCCACGATGCTGGTTGTTATGTTGGCCCCGGTTCTGGTTGTTGTTATGCCCACGATAATGATTATTGTTATTCCCACGAGGAGGATACTGGTTCTCTCCCTTAGTTCTGCATTCAAATGCCTTGTGATTCATTCCCCCACATTTGTAACACCCGACGCGATAATCCTCGCGACGATGACCAATTCGATTGCACATGTTGCAACACAGTTCCTGATACGGTCCTTTGTTATTTCCCGTATTCGGACGCTTAAGCGCGTCATTTCTTCCTGCAGACCAAGGTCGTTTCTGATTGTTGAGTCCTTGGTTGCTCTGCGTTGTCCCACGACTACCCGGTTGATGAAATCTCTCCATTTCGAGAGCTGTCTCGTACGTCTCCCGGTAAGACGTACATTTTCGACTTAGAACATCCCGCTCCAGGCCTTCATTCAAGCCTTGCACAAATCTTCCTCGCTTGGCATTGTCATTCGGTACCATGTACCCAGCGAATGCGACTCTCTTCAAAAACTCTATCTCGTAGTCAAGCACTGACATACTGCCCTGTCGAAGTGCAATGAACTCATTCTCTTTTTGTTGACGGACAGCAGGTGGGATAAATTGGGTAATGAAAGCCTGCTTGAAGGTCTCCCAAGACATCTTCATATCCTGACTATTTCCGCAAAGTGCCTGTCTCTGCGAAATCCACCATTCCTGGGCCTTGAGGCAAAGTTGTACAGCGGCACACTCCACTCTCTTACTGTCCTGAATCTCTAACATTCGGAAATAGCCCTCCAGTGTGTTCAAGAAGCCCATCATCTCATCTGGCTCCTCTTTTCCATTAAATTCAGGCGGGTCGCAACTTTTAAATTCCGAGAACTTGAAGCTCGTCCTCTTCCGTGTCGGCATCTCAGCTTTCTCTGTCGGTACTTCCACGGTCTCGGTTGTTGCGGCCTTTGCAGAAACATTGGAATCGGCCGTCAACTTGGTAACAATCTGAGTTAGACTATCAACTTGCTTTTGTTGAGCATCCAGCTGCTCCTGAAACTGATACTGAAGCTGCTCCTGAAGCGCGCGATGTTGAGCTTCGCTCTGCTTCCTTTGAGCCTCCATTTGCTTAATCAGTTTCTCAATCGGGTCCGACGATAAATTCGCCTTTGAGCTATCACCCTTAGTCATTCTACAACAAAGAAATAATTCCATTAGCACTCATAAAATATTTATGGGCTTATTGTATGGAACATTATTTCATGCCAGCGCTATCGACACCATCAATCGAGAAAATTTGTATCAAGACTTCCTTTTTGAAACTTTTTATTTTTGAAATCCGAGGAAGTAAAACCGTGCTCTAATACCAACTTGTCACGCCCCGATTCGGAGAATCGTTCGCTTTGCTTCGATTCACACCGAATCGATCGTCCTCGCTAAGGCGTGATGCCGTACAAGTCTGGAGTTGCACTTGTACAAGGCTAGAACATGCACATTTATATCACTTTGAAACATTTGAAAAATAAGCCACAGTTGCGAAAACATTGAGACACAATATAGGAAGAAGAAATACTCATTTTATTCATAATTGTAGTCAGAATATAACTTTTCTCGATAATATTTGAAATGTCATTTCGGCTACATTGATTCATGAAAAGAAGTACAACTGATAGGCTGCCATGAAATAATTTCCCGTTTCATACATCATGCCCCTTTAGTACTTTGAAATATAAGCAGCTATCTTTGAAAACTCCGTAATACTTTGTGCGTCTTTTAGGGAAAACAACTTGAAAGGAACAGCAGTTCAGAAAGCTTTAATTCGGACGTGCGCCTGAGCCTTCTCCAGTACCTGTGGAGGAGGGGTCAGCACATTATAACAATGTGCTGGTGAGCCCCGTTGGCCCACTCAGCTAAACCAATATTTTATTAATGACAAGCATTTTAAAGATATGAACTTATTAGGGACATGCAACATTCAGAGTAATTCACAATAATGTAACATGGAATAAGCCATGTTTACTTTACCATTGGTCGAATCCAGCTTTCCTGCACAAGATACAGGATAATAATAATATACTTACCGCCCCTGCATAAAATAATCATTAGCATGCATCCTGACTACATGGCCACTGGCGCTGTTAAACCATATGGACATCTCTTTGCCTTATAGGACTTCAAGGTAATGCAATGACTCCAAAGTAGGTAGCTAGCCCCTAAGGATGCCTCACAATACCCGTGCTCCCATTAGCACGCCAATGCTTCCTCCTAGGCCGAATCGGTCCCGGCGCCCCAGTATCGATTCGAGGAAACACACCACCAAACCTTGTGCACAAGTTGTCCATGACCATACGAATGCGTGACTGACTCGATAAGCATACAGTGCATGGTAGTTTTGAAAGTAAATAGACAACTTGTTCATTTCGCAGCATTTTATCATCATTCTAGGCACCAATTCAATCTCAATTCAATGTTTAGTGGACAAGCATAATCTCAGTTGTTGTAAACAGTGTAATCGATTCATTTCAATGTTCTATGGACTAGCATTCATTTTAATGTTTAATGTTCAATCTCTAGCTTCTTAGTGGTATTGACTTGTGGCATTTAGCAACTTGATATCGATCAACGGATGTTGCAAGACAATTATTTAGTTGTCATGAAGGAATAGCGAGAGGGACAATACCACCACAGAGATCCACACTCACCAATTTAGAGAATCGCCGAGAGAGAGGAATACTTGCACGCTTAGCCTTTCGTCATGCGTCAGTCTGCATTGGCACCAAAAGTTTGATTAATAATCCATCTCATTGTGTTCTCTTCTCTCAGAATTCTCAAGAATGAATGCTATGTAAATCGATGAAAACGGGCAAGAATTAAATCATCGAAAATCGTCCAGAAAAGCATCCATCAAAACCAAGCAACAAAACCAGCAGCAAAAAACATCCAGAGAAAACTCTTGGACGCATTTCAAGAGAAACCAATCCATTAGTTGGAAAGGTTCTTATGCACTTGTCCGTGATCGATTCGGTGCCGACGGTAAGTTTCCCCAATACTCGGTTCCGACCGAGTTAGCCAAGCCACAAGCCTTACATAGTGAACCGCTAGGAGCGGGACACTACAGAAATGCCCTGCACTTACGTCCCCCGGGTGACCAAGCCCACATCCAGGCAACCCGTAAGCCCCCTTTGATTTCCGCCTAGGCCGGCCACGATCCTCCCTTTGATCATGCCGCAAAAATCCCTTATATCTCCCACCTCCCGTATACGAGGGGATTGTCCACGACCATTTCGTATTATTTGTCCTTTTTAACTTAACGGCTATCTCCGAGCCGTAGGCTAACCCTTAGCCATAATGCGTTATCGACCAGGTTGGCGTCCGTGGAGCGCGGGTAGCGAGTTCCGTTGTACGTGCCCGTCATACCTGTCGCTAACCATTCCTTTATTTCTTATCTTTTATTCATTTTTTCTTTTCTTTCTTTCACTTGTCCGTTCGTTCATTGATTCATTCACATATTCATTTATTCATTCGTCGATTCATTCATTCACTTATTCGTTTATTCATTCATTCATATATTTTTGCAACTCCCCGTACGGGAGTCATCTTGGCGACCCATCGGTCCCATAGTCTTTCAATGTTGCTATACTCTACTCGGAACGACTATGTTGATAGTCTTCCATTTCATTGTTGTAAACCATTCATTGTTTTATTGTTGAACGCATAAGGGACTTGCCCGTAAGCTTGTGCCTTAGCGCGAGCGTGGAGCGCGGTGCGAGAGTTCTCACATTTTCCATGTTCTTTTCCATATTCTATACAAGCATACAAGATGGGATTATTCCCTTAGCTAGGTGCGTTGAGTCATTTATTAGCATGTGCAGTATTATCGCCTAGCGATTCTATCATTAGTGTCCGTATTGTTATGTGTCTAGGCTAAGCAAAGACGGGTTCATCGGAGCCACCCACCTTAGCGATGTTCGCATCGGCCGAGCGATACTCCGAGCGCGCCTTTGAAAGTCTAAGTCTGGATTCCTCTTGACGGGCCAATGTAAGCCTTGCATCGATTCTTCATTAGGTCGATGCCAACTCTTCGGATCGATGGCTCGTTTGAGTCGTTGCACTTGCCGTTTGAATCGGCGTTCCGCTAGGGCGGAGCAGGTCATTACATAATATACCACTCAAAACAAGTCTCGTCCTCGAGACTTCCTGAGTGCAGGTCATCCTACCATTCCTTTAACTCGTGTCATTGTGTTCTTAGACAAGTCTATCGAACGACTCTATCGTTCGATGGCATCGAATTATGCTCGGTTATCCTTCCAAGTTTTATGTTGCATGCGTTTGGTGAATTTTAGGGAATGACTGTCCATTCATTTTAGACTTGATGGTATTTATTCAATTGTCGTTCATGCGCATCTCAACACCCACTTGCAGTTGCATTCGAGTTCATCATATCGCTGCGTGGGGACTGTGCACATATTCAAGGCATCCCCCGAATACGTACATTTCAACCAGGCTTAGCGATTAACGAAGTCGGACAAGCTACTCGTGATAGTTTTGATTTGCCGATCGTTTCACTAACTTCGATTTAAAACCGAACTTGCGTGCATCTCACTATCGTTTATCTTGATCCTCGAGATGATCCGATTCATTTCTCAAGCATTCTTGTCTACGAAATCAGTACGATTTCTTCTTCTTAGCGGAGTCGACCAAGTCTTAAGTACCTTCCGTCCGATTCAAAACCAAGTATTGCACTATCATCGAGTACGTCTTCCTATCAATGATTTAATTCATCCCAACTTTACTTGCGCATCATCCATTCCTATCATTCGCTTTGTTTGGGGCCAATCTTGTCGTCGTTCACGCACACTCCCTGTTCTCCGTCCTACTCTAAGTCTTTCTGCCCAAGTCTATCGTCCGTCCAGACGATATTGTAAAGTTAATCGCACAAGTTCAATCACTCGGCATAGGGTCGTCCGCCTATCCGCTAGGTCATCTCATAGGGTCATAGTTACAAGTCAAGTTCGTGGCTCATCGTGCAAGGTCGTTGCACGATGCTCGCCCCAAATCCTATGGTCAAACCATTTGTTCGTTTGTACGGGAGTATTCTCTACCCAAGTTTGTTTCACTCAAATTTCTAAACATCGAGCAATGTTCACCCTATTCGCATCAACACATTCTCCGCTCCAAGTCCGAGCTCGTTTAGGAAAGTCATCCTATGATAGGTTGTCCTCAATCAAATCCTTGACATGTTAATATCGTGCGTCCGCACTAGCAATTATCGTAGTCTATCTCTTCAAGTATATTTGATACAATCCACATATCCAATTCACGTAGTCGATCACAAGGTCGTCTAGCCTTGCAATATGTCGCGCCCCGATCTCACGCAAGAATGATTATCCACGACGGACATGAATCACCATGTCAACATTCCCGCAGAATAATCGTTCTCATCGGGACATAACTCTTGCGTTGCGTCTAGACTTACTCATGTTCGATACGCGGATTGGGCCTACTCAATCCTCAACTTTACTTTGCCGTCTATTATACGTCTGATCAATCCTCAAATTTGCATTCGCTTCAAACCACAAGTCGAAGCAATCAAAATTGCCATGTCAAGGTATTTCGAGTCGATCATGTCACGTCCCGATTCATAGAGTCATTTATTCACATATTTTATCTCTTGGAATCGATCGTCCTCGCTTGGGCGTGATGCCGTACAAGTCTGGTATTGCACTTGTACAAGGCAAAGATGGTACATAAGTGATAATTCTTCAAATAGGAACATATTGCAGCGGCAGAAGCAGACAAATTGAAGTTAGTGAGGACAATCTTTCTCATTGAATAGAAGTACATTATTTCTTTATAGCAGCGGAGATAAAGGACAACTTGAAGTCACACAGAGACATATAGAACTATTGATAATCGAAGAAAAGTACAAGACTTGTATTGAAGCACAATGTTTACAACACATCTCACTTTACATTGAAAGCCAACTGAACAATGATATACATCTTACATTTGATACTTGGATACATTGGATTACAACTCGATACACTGACTTGGCTTACAATCTCACTGCTACAACTGATTACAATATTCCATACATTATGTCCTTTATAAACAGAAGACATCATCTTGTACAAGGAGAGCTTCTGTATGCCCAACAAATCTTTGATGCCGCGGAACCAGTCAAGCCAATCTTCGTGTGTAGAATATCCCAAGCACAAGCACCTGCCCACAAAACGTGGGTCAGTACATCATCTATGTACTGGCAAGCAGAATCCAACCCACTCGCATAAACCAACATTTAAGTGATCATTTAAGCAAGCATTTATTAGAATGATCTTTCTACTTGGGCCTAGCATCAATTTACAGTTCATGGGCAATAATCAGAGTGAAGCATGTAAACATATTCTTAGTAGCATTCATGTGGACATATCATGTTAGCATTCTTGGTGTTATCATGCAAAGGCATCATTGAGGCATACTAGGTGTTATCAAGAAAAGGCATCATTGAGGCATCGTTAATATTAACATCTTAAACATGTTATAACAGTTCTCACTTCAAGCATCCCTTAGCATGTATGTTGTGTTTGAGCATTGATTATAGCACGGCATCTTTCTAGCATACTGAATTTAACATATTAAGCAGGATCTCATACTGAAATGCTACATACAGTACCATTTACTTATTTGGAACGTAATCATGTAAGTTAAACCAACACATATATTGAATTATCACATTTAAGTGATTTCTTACCGATAGCCGACTCCCTCATACCTGCATAAAATACATGTTAGCAGATATACTTACTCTGCCTGCATAAGACATTCATTAGCATGCATCCTGACTACATGGTCACTGGTGTTTAACCATACGAACGTTGCCATATAGGTCTTCATTGGTAATGCGATGACTCCAGAGAAGGTAGCTAGCCCCAAAGGATGCCTCACAAAACTCGTGCCCCTACTGACACGCCAATGTTTCCTCCTAGGCCGGATCGGTCACCCTAACGTCCCGGGGTACCGTCCGAGAAAACATATTCCCATTACTTATGCATAAGTTGTCCTATGACCATGCGAATGCGTGTCCAACTCAATCGTGAACATAAAATGCATGGTAAAATATTGAAGTAAAGACAACAGTGCATCATCATTCATCTCATTCAAGTCATGTTCAATGACTTATTCATTCCCAACATTACCATCATTTCATTTGGTGATCTCAACGATCCCAAGCCTCATCAATTCTCATTCATTGCTTCATTGCAATATTTCTCATTTGTTCCTTCTAAGGAGGAACAACATCATTCATTCATTTCAAAGGGACCTGTATCATTTTATTCATTTCATAGGGACAATAGCATATTCAATTCTTTTCTCATGTATCATTTATGTAGCATCTCATTATTCAAGTGATTCATTCATTTCATCGATCTTAAGCATAAAGGACATTATCAATTCAATCTCAGGCATTATGTTACATTAGCAGTTCGAGTGTGATTCGTTTAGCCATTCAAAGTTCATGTGTTATTCATTCAATGATTTTCAGCATATGAATCTCTATCAATTTAGCAACTAAAGCATCACATCACAATTATTCAACATTCAAGGTAAGAGACATTAGGGACATATTCATAGCATCACATTATTCCATTTATTAAGCATGCAAGAATAAGAAGGAAGGAGGACAGTTCCACTTGCCTTATATAACGGTCTTCCTGCTCCAATCCCACTAAGCGTAGCTCCACCAGCGAGCCACATTCCAATACCCATTCCATCTAGCCAGCTAAGAAAGACTGCATCAGTCTTGATTCTCATGATCTCCAACATAAGTCACGGTCCAACATTCTGATTCCATCCAACAAGCCAACCAAATGCCTCGTGCGGAGCGGGGCATTACATAATATACCACTCAGAAAAAGTTTCGTCCTCGAAACTTAAGAAAACAACTCATCTACTAGATTCACTTAATCACAATGAGTTACTCATTCAGCTTCAATTCAATATTCATTTCAGCCCACTCGGTCATTTCAAAATAGCTATCCAACTGTATCATTTTAATCCATCAACGACTCAATCCATCTTTCTCTTTTTCCAAATACTTGCAACTTTTTATTGATTCACCAACATTTTTCTTGCATTCTATCTTGGTCGCAGCACATCACTTCGTTTGGATCCATACACATATTTCAGGCGTCCCCAAAATATATGCATTTCAGCCAAAGTTCGTGCTAGTGCAATAAATTCTTCCCACAATATTATCTCAGTCGCAACCTATCACTTCGGTTGGATCCATATACATATTTTAGGCGTCCCCAAAACATATATACTTCAACCAACTTCCATGATAGCGCGATTCGATCAGCCACGATACAACTCTCTTTTCCAAATCCGACTTAGCATCCTTTTAATTGACTTTATTACTTCATTCACTTTGCCACAATCACTATCTTCCAGGCCATAACACTTTACATCAGGGACAACTTGGTTAAGCTCTCTATCCGGCATAATATTTCTAGCATTCAATCAAGGGTCTAATCTTAGAGCCAATCATATCAAGAGTCCACAACATGCAATCATATTCCTTTCCAAATCCAACAATATTTCTTACCGAGGCAATTCATCTTTTCTAAAAGATACAATCCGACATCACCAACTATCGATTATCCGAGTCAGGGTATAATTCTATGCAACAGTCAAGGTTAACCCAGCTACCCGACTATAGATACCTATCCAATATTTTCGTCATGAGCAGTCAATTCCATTTCATATAATAATTCACTATTTGATACATACAACTCAAGTCTCATCCCACGATTCCATTTCCCGCTATAGGCCGACACATAATCCTCAAGGGTCAAACATCTCTAAGGTTTACATTGGAGCATATACTTACAACTTATCATTCTTAGGTCATACTCATCACCATCTCTCGTTCAATGCCACAAGGTCATTCTATGGGTCGCCAACGGCCATCTATTATTCAGTCCAGTCTCAATGGTTAGCTATACCGACAGCTATACCTAATCATTCAGGTGACTTCCTTAGAGTGGACGGCTGCTAGGGATCATGCTAGTTTCTTATTCTCATGGCCAATAAGCAACCGACAGTTCTAAGGAACTCTACCCAAACCTATAGGTATCAACTAAGTCTGAATAATGAATCGCCAATTGGGCTAAGCCAGCAATTGGTAATTCATCAACTGGTCGTTAGGGTCAAGTCTATCTATCCAGGGTCTTCCTTAAGGAAATAATTCCCACAGAGGCTCATTCTAGACTTACCCAACGATCGACTAAGATCGATCTATCAACATTACGGTCAATTTCCAACCCGACATATGATTCTCATCGTTCTAATAATCCATCAAGTAAATTTTCAATGATTCAATTTCTATTTCAAATTCCTTTGTACCCATACGAACCCATAAGCCAAGGCTAACTATTTAAGGGTCTTCGAATCCGATATTCTTAACATAACTACGAAATTATACTATTTGATCCGTATGACAGAGTCACACCACCAAGTCATAAGCCAACAATCTATCTTCCAACCAATAGTCACATATACCGACATTATCCAACAAGTTTGAAATTTCTCGTTTCCATTCGTTTCTCAATCATCAAACTCTCTTACGGACATTCTTAAATTTCGTTCCTTTTCCAGCCGTCAAAATCTTATACGGACATTCTTAAAATTCTCTACCTCAAGGGTCGAGTAGTTCATTCCATTCAACCCGACAAGTCATGTATCAATTAACCATTCTCTATGCAACACAATTATTCAGGGTTGTTACTTTTCTAGTACAATTCAATTCCTCAGCATTCATGCACAGGTGCAACGACTATCCTTTGGTGATCAAGATGGGTTAACATCTATTACACCTTAGGGTCAAGGCACAGATTTCTAATATTCCCTTGATTCTTCGACAATATTTCTAAAACTTTCAGCTTAGCAACCAACATTTATATTAGCCACATATAATTTGCATCCAACCATTCAAAATCAACATTCAAATATTTTAAGCCACAACATTCTCTAGCCAATTCCATTTACTCATAGCATACTAACGATCTTACTAGTCTGAGTCAGCACTCGACTAAACAATTTCTAACCAAGCCACCAGTTACAATTTCCGACAATCTCGCTATCCAATATAACATCACCGTCAAGGGACACTCGAGTCATCTAGCCATAATACATGACTCCCAGCTAAGTCTCGGCACTACCCAGTACTCGCAGATAGTCTCATTGCTATCCTATGGAAAGGGTCAACATACATCTCGTTCTGAGGTGGTAGAGGCAATATACCACTCAAAAACGAAGCCATCCTTAAACAATACCAACCCAATTCTATTTCGGACATTCATGATCTACAATGATCACAATACCTAACCAACATCTCGGGTCTCAATATCACAAGCCAACATTCTTAGGGTCTCAAAGCAGTAGCTAGCACATATGAGTCAATTCACCAGTTCTGTCAAACTCATCCATCAATTATTTCATTCACAATTCTTTCCCAATCACATGTAATTCTCAACTTGTTACAGCATACATAGCCACTTTTTTTTATTTCTATAATTTCTAAACAACATTCATAACATAGCATACTATGGCATCGAGTCATTGTTGGGTTATTTGTGTCCAAACCAATAACAATCATTCATTCAGGGGCATCACAATGTATATAGACTTATTGTATGGAACATCCAGTGAGCAGCCAAGAGGGTCAATGAACTTTTAGATACGAACAACGTAGGGTGATGGTAGAACAATGACAGCATAATCGCGGAAGCAATCTTTGATTTAATCTCGGAAGCAACGTTGAGTGATCGCGGAAGCAACTTTGGTTAATCGTCGATGCAACTTTGATTTGAAATGAATCAAAGAAGAGACCAAGGACGTAAAGCCGTGCTTTGATACCAATTTGTCACGCCCCGATTCATAGAGTCATTTATTCACATATTTTATCTCTTGGAATCGATCGTCCTCGCTTGGGCGTGATGCTGTACAAGTCTGGTATTGCACTTGTACAAGGCAAAGATGGTACATAAGTGATAATTCTTCAAATAGGAATACATTGCAGCGGCAGAAGCAGAAAAATTGAAGTTAGTGAGGACAATCTTTCTCATTGAATAGAAGTACATTATTTCTTTATAGCAGCGGAGATAAAGGACAACTTGAAGTCACACAGAGACATATAGAACTTTATTCTCTTTATTGATAATCGAAGAAAAGTACAAGACTTGTATTGAAGCATAATGTTTACAACACATCTCACTTTACATTGAAAGCCAACTGAACAATGATATACATCTTACATTTGATACTTGGATACATTGGATTACAACTCGATACACTGACTTGGCTTACAATCTCACTAGTACAACTGATTACAATGTTCCATACATTATGCCCTTTATAAACAGAAGACATCATCTTGTACAAGGAGAGTTTCTGTATGCCCAATAAATCTTTGATGCCGCGGAACCAGTCAAGCCAATCTTCGTGTGTAGAATATCCCAAGCACAAGCACCTGTCCACAAAACGTGGGTCAGCACATCATCTATGTACTGGCAAGCAGAATCCAACCCACTCGCATAAACTAACATTTAAGTGATCATTTAAGCAAGCATTTATTAGAATGATCTTTCTACTTGGGGCCTAGCATCAGTTTACAGTTCATGGGCAATAATCAGAGTGAAGCATATAAACATATTCTTAGTAGCATTCATGTGGACATATCATGTTAGCATTCTTGGTGTTATCATGCAAAGGCATTATTGAGGCATACTAGGTGTTATCAAGAAAAGGCATCATTGAGGCATCGTTAACATTAACATCTTAAACATGTTATAACAGTTCTCACTTCAAGCATCCCTTAGCATGTATGTTGTGTTTGAGCATTGATTATAGCATGGCATCTTTCTAGCATACTGAATTAACATGTTAAGCAGGATCTCATACTGAAAGGCTATATACAGCACCATTTACTTATTTGGAACGTAAGCATGCAAGTTAAACCAACACATATATTGAATTATCACATTTAAGTGATTTCTTACCGATAGCCGACTCCCTCATACCTGCATAAAATATAGGTTAGCAGATATACTTACTCTGCCTGCATAAGACATTCATTAGCATGCATCCTGACTACATGGTCACTGATGTTTAACCATATGGACATTGCCATATAGGTCTTCATTGGTAATGCGATGACTCTAGAGAAGGTAGCTAGCCCCAAAGGATGCCTCACAAAACCCGTGCCCCTACTGGCACGCCAATGTTTCCTCCTAGGCCGGATCGGTCGCCCTAACGTTCCGGGGTATCGTCCGAGAAAACATATCCCCATTACTTATGCATAAGTTGTTCTATGACCATGCGAATGTGTGTCCAACTCAATCGTGAACATAAAATGCATGGTAAAATATTGAAGTAAAGACAACAGTGCATCATCATTCATCTCATTCAAGTCATGTTCAATGACTTATTCATTCCCAACATTACCATCATTTTATTTGGTGATCTCAACGATCCCAAGCCTCATCAATTTTCATTCATTGCTTCATTGCAACATTTCTCATTTGTTCCTTCCAAGGAGGAACAACATCATTCATTCATTTCAAAGGGACCTGTATCATTTCATTCATTTCATAGGGACAATAGCATATTCAATTCTTTTCTCATGTATCATTTATGCAGTATCTTATTATTCAAGTGATTCATTCATTTCATCGATCTTAAGCATAAAGGACATTATCAATTCAATCTCAGGCATCATGTTACATTAGCAGTTCGAGTGTGATTCGTTTAGCCATTCAAAGTTCATGTGTTATTCATTCAATAATTTCCAGCATATGAATCTCTATCAATTTAGCAACTAAAGCATCGCATCACAATTATTCAACATTCAAGATAAGAGACATTAGGGACATATTCATAGCATCACATTATTCCATTTATTAAGCATGCAGGAATAAGGAGGAAGGAGGACAGTTCCACTTGCCTTATATAACGGTCTTCCTGCTCCAATCCCACTAACCGTAGCTCCACCAGCGAGCCACATTCCAATGCCCATTCCATCTAGCCAGCTAAGAAAGACTGCATCAGTCTCGATTCTCATGATCTCCAATATAAGTCACGGTCCAACATTTTGATCCCATCCAACAAGCCAACCAAATGCCTCGTGCAGAGCGGGGCATTACAGATCATTCCCACTGGACATGAATTACCATGCCAACGCTCACGCGGAACGATCGTCCCAAATCTGATGTGACGCATGTACGAGGCTGGAGTTGCACTCGCACAAGACAAGATCGTTGTCGTTGTGGTTATCATCGAATCCTTTAAAATAATAACTTCTAACACAATCGTCCTTTATCGAATCAGAGTACCCCCGAGTTATCATACATCGATCTTTGATACGCCTTAATACCATCGATGATGTACCTAACCTGACGATCTTTCTTTTGCAATGAATTTCGAGTCGTGCAACTTAATTTCCTCAATTTACATTGTCTCATGCTAACTCTTCATTGAGCAACATCCATTCCAAATCCTTAGTCATTCTCGTATCTCCAAACCAATGTTTTCCATGCACGCTATCTTCCGATCGTGCTATCTTCGATCTCGTCTATGGGTATTTTACCTCAACTCAAGTTTCAATCCCTTTGACTAAATTCAAAATTGTATGCACGATCTTCTATTTTTCCTCGACCAAGACCTCTATTCGTTTCGTAATTCGTACTACGCATTCTTAATTCCTCCGAACGATATCTCGTTTGAGACTATCGAAGTCAAAACCAACTTAGCATTACTCGTTCTAAGGCTTTGTACGATATCATCGTTGCCGACATAATCGCTCTATCCGCAAATCCTTTAGTCTCGCTCAAACAATTTCTATAACATCCATACACCACTCAGGGTTCGAGCCACTCGATTAGTCGTCGACACTCACTCTTATTCTTCTTCGAACCTATCACATATACCACTCGGAGTCAAGTCATTCTACAAATCCTCAAAAGATTATTCGATTCCCAATCGATGTGTTCAATCGCGTGTTCGCCCATTCCTCAAAGTCTAAGAACCATCTCCTGTGTTCGCTTTAGCGTTGGTCAAATAGCGTCTCTATTGGCATACATTCTAAGTCTTACTTATTCTCGTCCGAGCGATAGTCGGTCTCGCTCGCAAACTCATTTGCACCAGAAGGTCTAGGTGCGCGATACTCCGTATAACCTAGCCAAAAAGGCTGTGTGCATAACCATCCCATTCGAACTATACTTCGGTCTCGCGTACACGTTTGCTACTTTTAGCGTAAGGTTATTCAAGTACGCACTGCGTTTGCTAACTTTTAGCATGCGTTCCTTCCACCTCGAGTTCGTCGCGATTTGGCACAAAGGCCTTCGCCTATCGATCTCGTTCAACCGAGTACTCGTACGAGCTTTTGAAATTATTAGACTTATTATATGGAACATCCCAAGGCACAACGCGAGAGAGCGTACACTACTTACGTTTCAAAATGATCTATCAAAACTGAAAAAATCGAAATGAAGTCCAAGGACGTAAAGCCGTGCTCTGATACCAATCTATCACTTTCCGCTCTCGCAGGAGCGATTATCCTCGCTAAGGCGTGATACCGTACGGGCCTAGGTTGCGCCCGTACAAGGCTAATCCCAGAAACGGCCGATTCGAGCTAGGCCACAGAGTCGCACAGAGTGTCCCCATTTACAGCGGAAAGTAAATAAACACAAGTTGAAGCGAATTCAAACTCTTTATTGATATTCAAGAAGTTTACAAGCGGCGTTAGGCCAAGATTACAAATCGCTCAAGCTCTCCCTCTCTGAAACATAAAAAGCGTGCCAAATGGCTTACAAGATGGAATGATTTATGGCGATGTTCCGATACATTATGTCATGTATATGGTGCTTCAGCTTCTTGCAACGCTCCAAGGCCCCAGAGAGAGCTCCGCGCCTTAGCACGTTTGAGGGAAGCTCCGCACCCGACGACGTCTCCTGTATCCTGCAAGCAGACTGTGGGGTTATCAGTACATTGTTATGTACTGGTGGGGAGGCTAGCTCGCCCAAAATGCTATCATTACCAAACACGTTCTATTTACTTTTGTGCATCGTCTATCATTCATTGTCTTACTAATCTTGCCTTAGGGTCAATTTTATGGCACATATCATAACCTATCTCGTGTTACCGAATTCAAGTGTCGTATGGAAATACATGCACGACTTACCCATACTTACCATCCGGCCTTCCCTGTCCAAAGTAAACCAAGTTAGTCAACAATTCATATAAACTTTCAATGTCAGTGCGTGTCCCTGCCTCAGGTCCTAGCGCGACGTAGGCGTGTTTCCTAACTCAATTTCACGAAGTACTCTTTATCCTTTGGTGTGTTATATTTCAAGCCTGTTCAGAAGGCACTTCATTTAGTTAACTTAGACCACTTTGTTCAATGCAAGGACTTGTACGTGGATTGCCACCAGCAAAGCCCACTTAACACTATATGCACCGGTTGTCACACCCCGCACCTGTAGGAGCGATCGTCCTCGCTAAGGCGTGATGCCGCACGGGCCTAGGTTGCGCCCGTGCAAGGCCAAGTCCAGAAACGGCCGATTTGAACTAGGCCACAGAGTCGCACAGAGTGTCCCCATTTATAGCGGAAAGTAAATAAACACAAATTTGAAACGAATTCAATCTCTTTATTGATATTCAAGAAGTTTACAAGCGGCGCTAGGTCGATATTACAAATCGCTCAAGCTCTCTCTCTCTGAAACATAAAAGGCGTGCCAAGTGGCTTACAACATGGAATGATTCATGGCGATGTTCCGATACATTATGTCCTGTATATGGTGCTCCAGCTCCTTGCAACGCTCCAAGGCTCCAGAGATAGCTCCGCGCCTTAGAACGTTCGAGGAAAGCTCCGCATCCGCCGACGTTTCCTACTTCCTGCAAGCAGACTGTGGGGTTATCAGTACATTGTTATGCACTGGTGGGGAGGCTAGCTCGCCCACAATGCTATCATTACCAAATACGTTCTATTTACTTTCGTGCACTGACTATCATTCATTGTCTTTCTAATCTTGCCTTAAGGTCAATTTCATGGCACATATCATGACCTATCTCGTGTTGCTGAATTCAAGTGTCGCATGGAAATACATGCACGACTTACCTATACTTACCGTCCGACCTTCCCTGTCCAAGGTAAACCAAGTTAGTCAACAATTCACATATTTCAACATAACATGATTCATGTAAACATTCAATGTTACGGTCGTGTCTATGTCTCGGGTTCTAGCACGTCGTGGGCATGTTCTAGTACGTCATAGGCATGTTTTCAGAGTGTTACGTTTCGAGCATGTTCAGCATATTATATTTCAAGCATGTTCAGGAGATTACATTTCAAGCATGTTCTGTAGACACTTCATTTAGTTTACTTAGACTACTTTGATTTCAATAAAAGAACTTGCACGTGGATTGCCACCAGCATAGTCCACTTAATCTACATGCATGGGTCGCTGGCTTTACAAGCCATTTTGGACATATCACGTGGGCATTCTCACCTATCGAAGCGTGATGGCTGGTACACCTTGATAGTCTCTTGAAATGCCTGGCCTTACATCTCTTTGAGCGGCCGAGCCCCCACTCAAAGTAGCTCGTAAGCCCCATGTCTGATTCCGCCTAGGCCGGCCACGGTATTCCTCCCCATCGCCCGTGCTGCAGAATCCTTCCTCATGACGGCCACGGTATTCTTCCCCATCGCCCATGCCGTTTGTCCACGACCATTTCGTATTTTACTTGTCATTTAACATAACGGCTGTCTTTAGCCACAATACGTTATTGACCAGGTTGGCGTCCGTACGGCGCGGGTAGCGATCTCCGTCGCACGTGTCCGTCATACCTGTCGCTAACATCTTTCATGTCTTATCTTGTATTCACTCTTTCATTTCTTTCTTTCACTTGTTCGTTCATTCATTCATGTTTCACGTATTCATATATTCATTCATTCATCCGTTGATTCATTCATTCAAGCATTACGCAACTCCCAGTGCGGGAGCCGCCTTGGCGACCCATCGGTCCCATAGTCTTTCAATGTTGCTAAACTCTACTCGAAATGACTATGTTGATAGTCTTTCCGTTTCTTTGTTGTAAACCATTCATTGTTTCATTGTTCGAACGCATAAGGGACTTGAACGTAAGCTTGTGCCGTAGCACGAGCGTGGTGCGCGGTGCGAGAGTTTTCATATTTTCCATGTTTCTTTCCATATTCTATACAAGCATGCAAGATGGGATTATTCCCTTAGCTAGGTGCGTTGAGTCATTTATTAGCATGCGCGGGATTATTGCTGAGCGATTCTCGTGGTAGTGTCCGCATTATTATGTGTCTAGGCTAAGCAAAGACGGGTTCATCGGAGCCACCCACCTTAGCGATGTTCGCATCGGCCGAGCGATACTTCGAGAGCGCCTTTGAAAGTCTAAGTCTGGATTCATCTTGATGGGCCAATGCAAGTCTTGCATCGATTCTACATCTGGTCGAGGCCAACTCTTCGGGTCGACGGCTCGTTTGAGTCGTTGAACTTGCTGTTTGAATCGGCGTTCCGCTAGGGCGGAGCGGGTCGTTACATAATACACCAATCAAAATAAGTCTCGTCCTCGAGACTTCTTGAGTGCAGGTCATCCTATCATTCCTTAACTCGTGTCGTCGTGTTTCTTAGACAATTCTATTGAACGGCTCTATCGTTCGATGGCATCGAACCATGCTCGATACTTTTCTAAGTTCCGTGTCGCATACGTTTGGTCGATTTTATTGAATAACTTTCCATTCATTTTAGAGTTGTTGGCACTTATTCAATTCAAGTGTTTCTTCGTCTTGGTTGCTATTTCTTCGGGTCATGGGACTAAAATGGTAGCACGAGGCACGTTGTAATTTATCAAGCGCGCGGATCGTGGGTGGAGACAAACTCACTTTCGTTATCTCGGTCATTGAGATGACCCAATTCAGTTCTCAAGCGTTCGTGTCCACGAAATCAGTATGATTTCTTTCTAGCGGGGTCGACCAAGTCTAAGTAATTTTTCGTCCAATTCAAGACCAAGTATTTGCTATTATCGAGTATATCTTCCTATCAATGGTTCAATTTGTTATACCAACTTTTACTTGCACGATATCGATTCCATATCATTCACTTGTTTAGGGCCAATCTCGTTGTCGTTCACGCACACTCCGCTCACATGTTTCTTGATTTCGAGCCACGTTCGTACTAGTATCGATCCTTTACTTAACGCAATCTCAAGATCTTCGACACTCTCCCATTCCTCAAGTCCTGCTTGAACTCAATGTATCACTTGGCTGGATCGTGCACGCATTCCAAGTGTCCCCAAAATACATGCATTCAGCCAAGCCGCATGATCTAGAAATTTGTCATTCTCACTCGAGTCGCATCGTGCACATACTCAAGCGTCCCTGAATATATGCATGTCAGCCAAATCTCGTGAGGGGTATTCCTATATTCGTGATTCACACTATCCATCCATGCCAATCCTCAAGATTAATCTTTCGATTGATAACTCATGAAACATGGCGTCTCGCCTACCCGCTAGGCTATCTTTTCGAGGTTAAGTCAATGTCAAGATTGGAATCATAGTTCCCCAACAATAATGCCAACACTGACCCCAATCCTAGGGTCAAACTAAAATCGATAGTACGGGATTTTCTACCCAAGCTCACGTCACTCAGATTTCTAAACATCGAGCACGATCACCTATTCGCATCAACGCATTCGTTGCCGTATTCGAATCCATTCAAATCACCAATTCTAACCAATTCATGTATTCGATCACGAGGTTATCTAGCTCGACAATACGTTGTGCCCCAATCTCACGCGAGTCCGATTATCCACGGTGGTTCATGAATCACCAGGCAATGCACCCACGGAATAATCATTCTCATCGGAGCATAACTCTTATTTGAGTTTAGACTAACTCATTTTTGATACGCGGATTGGACCTACTCAATCCTCAAATTCGATTCTTTAAGCACACAAATCCATTCTCGAGTCACCTTCACGTCAAACCACAAACCGAAGCACACAAATTGTCATGCCAAGCTAGGTTAATCACCCCCGCTGTATGAATCACCATACCAGCGCTCACGTGGAGTGATCGCCCTAATCGGCGCGACGCATGTGCGAGGCTGGAGTTGCGCTCGCATAAGACAAGCATGTCGACGTTGGGGTTATTGTCGAAGTAAGTCCAACATTTTATTTTCTATCCAAGCCAAGATCGATAGTCCATTCATCATTTCGTTCAACTAAAAAAATCCTCGAGCCACGTCTATATCTTCCTTGACACATTTTAATATCCCAAGTATAGTATCCAATGGAACAATGGCATTTGCACGATCGTCATTCGCCGAGTCAGAGTACCCCCGAGTTATCGCATATCGATCTTTGATACGCCTCAATACCATCGACGATATGCGTAACCTGACGATCTTCCTTTGCAACCAATTTCGAGTCGTACATTGATGCTGTTGTCCGAGTTGGATATTCCACAATTTCATCTAATATTCAAGGTCAAGTTCAACTGCTATCCCTCAAGCTAGTTTCAACAAGATCGTTGTTTTAACTCAAGTCATAATTTATTTGAATCGATCCGAAATCGTACGTGCGATCCTCTAAGTTTCCTCGACCAAGTCCATTCATTTTCATTCATCGTTCCGAACCATTTTCTAACTCGCGTTGCCCGTTGACAAGTTGTCCGGTGACATCTCGTTCGGGACTTTTGAAGTCACAACCAACCAAGCATGACACGTTCTAAGGCCTTGCACAATCGCATCGCTTGTCGATATACTTGTACGATCCGTAAATCCTTTAGTCTTGTTCGAACAATTTCTATGACGTCTATACACCACTCAGGGTTCGAGCCACTCGACTAGTCGTCGACACTCATTCTTATTTTTCTTCGAAGCTATCACATACACCACTCGGGTTCAAGTCATACGATCTATTCCTCAATCACGTTCGCGTCATGCGCTAAGACATCCTTTAGATTCGTTCGACGAATCTCTAGCGTAATCGCTCACGTCGCCTCGACGTACTAAGTCATTCGCAATAATCCTCAAAATCCAAGCCAATCTTTTCGAGTACGCCTAAGCGTTAACTCGATAGCGTTCCTATCGATAGACACTCAAAGTGTATTTCCGTTCTCGATCGAGTGATACTTGATATCGCTCGCAACCCGATTGCACCCAAAAGTCAAGGTACGCGACACGCGGACTAAGTTGTGCCGCATAACCATCTCGTACGGACTATATTTGAGTTTGAATGCTCACTTGCTAGGTCGACGCAAGACTAGTCAGGTACGCATGCGACATGTTAACTTAGCATGTGTTCTCTATCGAGTCAAGTTTGCGACGCTTGGCACAAAGCCGTCGCCTATCGATCCCATTCAACCGAGTACTTGTACGAGCTTTTAAAAATATTAGACTTACTGTATGAAACATCCCAAGGCACAATGAGAGAGAGCGTACCCATCTTTTGTTTCCAATCGAGCTTTCAAAACTGAGAAAATCGAATAAAGTCCAAGGACGTAAAGCCGTGCTCTGATACCAATCTGTCATGTCCCGCTCCCGTAGGAGCGATCGTCCTCGCTAAGGCGTGATGCCGCACAGGCCTAGGTTGCGCCCGTGCAAGGCCAAGTCCAGAAACGGCCGATTTGAGCTAGGCCACAGAGTCGCACAGAGTGTTCCCATTTGCAGCAGAAAGTAAATGAACACAAATTTGAAACGAATTCAATCTCTTTATTGATATTCAAGAAGTTTACAAGCGGCGCTAGGCCGATATTACAAATTGCTCAAGCTCTCTCTCTCTGAAACATAAAAGGCGTGCCAAGTAACTTACAACATGAAATGATTCATGGCGATGTTCCGATACATTATGTCCTGTATATGGTGCTCCAGCTCCTTGTAACGCTCCAAGGCTCCAGAGATAGCTCCGCGCCTTAGCACGTTCAAGAAAAGCTCTGCACCCGCCGACGTTTCCTGCTTCCTGCAAGCAGACTGTAGGGTTATCAGTACATTGTTATGCACTGGTGGGGAGGCTAGCTCGCCCACAATGCTATCATTACCAAATACATTCCATTTACTTTCGTGCACTGACTATCATTCATTGTCTTTCTAATCTTGCCTTAAGGTCAATTTCATGGCACATATCATGACCTATCTCGTGTTGCTGAATTCAAGTGTCGCATGGAAATACATGCACGACTTACCCATACTTACCGTCCGGCCTTCCCTGTCCAAGGTAAACCAAGTTAGTCAACAATTCACATATTTCAACATAACATGATTCATGTAAACATTCAATGTTACGAGCGTGTCTATGTCTCGGGTTCTAGCACGTCGTGGGCATGTTCTAGTACGTCATAGGCATGTTTTCAGAGTGTTACGTTTTGAGCATGTTCAGCATATTATATTTCAAGCATGTTCAGGAGATTACATTTCAAGCATGTTCTGGAGACACTTCATTTAGTTTACTTAGACTACTTTGATTTCAATGCAAGAACTTGCACGTGGATTGCCACCAGCATAGTCCACTTAATCTACATGCATGGGTCGCTGGCTTTATAAGCTATTTTGGAGATATCACGTGGGCATTCTCACCTATCGAAGCGTGATGGCTAGTACACCTTGATAGTCTCTTGAAATGCCTGGCCTTACGTCTCTTTGAGTGGCCGAGCCCCCACTCAAAGCAGCCCGTAAGCCCCATGTCTGATTCCGCCTAGGCCGGCCACGGTATTCCTTTCCGTTGCCCGTGCCGCAGAATCCTTCCTCATGACGGCCACGGTATTCCCCCCCCATCGCCCATGCCGTTTGTCCACGACCATTTCGTATTTTACTTGTCATTTAACATAACGGCTGTCTTTAGCCACAATGCGTTATTGACCAGGTTGGCGTCCGTGCGACGCGGGTAGCGATCCCTATCGCACGTGCCCGTCATACCTGTCGCCAACGTCTTTCATGTCTTATCTTGTATTCACTTTTTTATTTCTTTCTTTCACTTGTTCGTTCATTCATTCATGTTTCATGTATTCATATATTCATTCATTCATCCGTTGATTCATTCATTCAAGCATTACGCAACTCCCAGTGCGGGAGCCGCCTTGGCGACCCATCGGTCCCATAGTCTTTCAATGTTGCTAAACTCTACTCGGAACGACTATGTTGATAGTCTTTCCGTTTCTTTGTTGTAAACCATTCATTGTTTCATTGTTCGAACGCATAAGGGACTTGAACGTAAGCTTGTGCCGTAGCACGAGCGTGGTGCGCGGTGCGAGAGTTCTCATATTTTCCATGTTTCTTTCCATATTCTATACAAGCATGCAAGATGGGATTATTCCTTTAGCTAGGTGCATTGAGTCATTTATTAGCATGCGCGAGGTTATCGCTTAGCGATTCTCGTGGTAGTGTCCGCATTATTATGTGTCTAGGCTAAGTAAAGACGGGTTCATCGGAGCCACCCACCTTAGCGATGTTCGCATCGGCCGAGCAATACTTCGAGAGCGCCTTTGAAAGTCTAAGTCTGGATTCATCTTGACGGGCCAATGCAAGTCTTGCATCGATTTCTACATCTGGTCGAGGCCAACTCTTTGGGTCGATGGCTCGTTTGAGTCGTTGAACTTGCTGTTTGAATCGGCGTTCCGCTAGGGCGGAGCGGGTCGTTACACCGGTCGCTGGCATCACAAGCCATTTCGGACCCTTTTTCCCTTGGTATTTAGAAACTATTCAGAGCGTGCGGGATGGTACACGTTGATAGTGTTTTAAAATACCCTGCACTTACGTCCCCCGGGTGACCAAGCCCACACCCAGGCAACCCGTAAGCCCCCTTTGATTTTTGCCTAGGCCGGCCACGATCCTCCCTTTGATCATACCGCAAAAATCCCTTATATCTCCTACCTCCCGTATACGAGGGAATTGTCTACGACCATTTCGTATTATTTGTCCTTTTTAACTTAACGGCTATCTCCGAGCCGTAGGCTAACCCTTAGCCATAATGCGTTATCGACCAGGTTGGCGTCCGTGGAGCGCGGGTAGCGAGCTCCGTTGCACGTGCCCGTCATACATGTCGCTAATCATTCCTTTCTTTCTTATCTTTATTTATTCATTTTTTTCTTTCTTTCACTTGTCCGTTCATTCATTGATTCATTCACATATTCATTTATTCATTCGTCGATTCATTCATTCACTTATTCGTTCATTCATTCATTCATATATTTTTGCAACTCCCTGTGCTGGAGTCGCCTTGGCGATCCATCGATCCCATAGTCTTTCAATGTTGCTATACTCTACTCGGAACGACTATGTTGATAGTCTTCCATTTTATTGTTGTAAACCATTCATTGTTTCATTGTTGAACGCATAAGGGACTTGCCCGTAAGCTTGTGCCTTAGCACGAGCGTGGAGCGCGGTGCGAGAGTTCTCACATTTTCCATGTTCTTTTCCATATTCTATACAAGCATACAAGATGGGATTATTTCCTTAGCTAGGTACGTTGAGTCATTTATTAGCATATGCGGTATTATCGCCTAGCGATTCTAGCATTAGTGTCCGTATTGTTATGTGTCTAGGCTAAACAAAGACGGGTTCATCGGAGCCACCCACCTTAGCGATGTTCGCATCGGCCGAGCGATACTCCGAGCGTGCCTTTGAAAGTCCAAGTCTGGATTCCTCTTGACGGGCCAATGTAAGCCTTGCATCGATTCTTCATTAAGTCGATGCCAACTCTTCGGGTCGATGGCTCGTTCGAGTCGTTGCACTTGTCGTTTGAATTGGCGTTCCGCTAGGGCGGAGCGGGTCATTACAATGTCCAGTCCTGGGTGTGGGCTTGGCCACTCAGGAGACGTAAGGCCGGATATTTCAAAAGACTATCAAGGTGTACCGGCCCCGCACGCTATGGTAGGTGAGAAATTACCAAGGGGAAAAGAGTCCAAATTGGCTTGTGATGCCAGCTGTCACGCCCCGCTCCCGCAGGAGCGATCGTCCTTGCTAAGGCGTGATGCCGCACGGGCATTGGTTGCGCCCGTGCAAGGCCAAGTCCAGAAACGGCCGATTGAGCTAGGCCACAGAGTCGTACAGAGTGTCCCCATTTGCAGCGAAAAGTAAATGAACACAAGTTGAAGCGAATTCGAACTCTTTATTGGTTTTCAAGAAGTTTACAAGCGGCGCTAGGCCGATATTACAAATCGCTCAAGCTCTCTCTCTCTGAAACATAAAAGGCGTGCTAAGTGGCTTACAAGATGGAATGATTCATGGCGATGTTCCGATACATTATGTCCTGTATAGGGTGCTTCAGCTTCTTGTAACGCTCTAAGGCTCCAGAGACAGCTCCGCGCCTTAGTACGTTCGATGGAAGCTTCGCACCCGTCAGCGTCTCCTGCATCCTGCATGCAGACTGTGGGGTTATCAGTACATTGTTATGTACTGGTGGGGAGGCTAGCTCGCCCACAATGCTATTATTACCAAACACATTCTGTTTACTTATGTGCATCTCTATCATTCATTGTCTTTCTAATCTTGCCTTAGGATCAGTTTTATGGCATATTTCATAGCCTATCTCGTGTTGCCATATTCAAGTGTGTGCATGGAAATGAATGCACGACTTACCCATACTTACCGTCCAGCCTTCCCTGTCCAAAGTAAACCAAGTTAGTCAACAATTCATATACACTTTCAATGTTAAGTGCGTGTTCTTGCCTCGGGTTCTAGCATGTCGTAGGCACGTTTTCTAACTTGTTTGCTCGACGTACTCTTGATCATTTTGTGTGTTATATTCAAGCCTATTCAGAAGGTGCTTTGTTCAGATTAACTTAGACTAATTTGATTTCAATACAAGGACTTGCACGTGGATTGCCACCAGCAAAGCCCACATAATCTATATGCATCGGTCGCTGGCATCACAAGCCAATTTGGACTCTTTTCCCCTTGGTAATTTCTCACATATCATAGCGTGCGGGGCCGGTACACCTTGATAGTCTTTTGAAATACCCGACCTTACGTCTTCTGAGTGGCCAAGCCCCCACCCAGTCCATGGACATAAGCCATTTTGATTTTCGTCCGGACCGGCACGTCCCCCCTTTGACCGTGCTGCTGGAAATGCCCTTATTTCCCCTCTCCCCCGTATACGATGGAGGTATCCATGACCATTTTGTTTTATTTGTCATTTTAACTCAACGGCTGTCTCTGAGCCGTGGCTAACCCTTAGCCTTAATGCGTTATCGACCATGTTGGTGTCCGTGCAGCGCGGGTAGCAAGCCCCGTTGCTACGTGCCTGTCATACCTGTCGCTAACTATTCTTTTCTTTCTTATCTTTTCTTCATTCATTCTTTTCTTTTCTTCTTACTTGTTCGTTCGTTCGTTGATTCATTCACATTTTCATTCATTCATTCATTATGCAACTCCCCGTGCGGGAGTCGCCTTGGCGACCCATCGGTCCCATAGTCTTTCAATGTTGCTATACTCTACTCGGAATGACTATATTGATAGTCTTCCCGTTTCATTGTTGTAACCCATTCATTGTTTTATTATTTGAACGCATAAGGAAATAAACGTAAGCTTGTGCCTTAGCACGAGCGTAGAGCACGGTGCGAGAGATCTCACATTTTCTATGTTCTTTTCCATATTCTATACAAGCATACAAGATGGGATTATTCTCTTAGCTAGGTGCGTTGAGTCCTTTATTAGCATACGTGATGTTATCGCCTAGCATTTTTAGCTATAGTGTCCGTATTGTTATGTGTCTAGGCTAAGCAAAGACGGGTTCATCGGAGCCACCCACCTTAGCGATGTTCGCATCGGCCGAGCGATACTCCGAGCGCGCCTTTGAAAGTCTAAGTCTGGATTCATCTTGACGGGCCAATATAAGCCTTGCATCGATTCTTCATCAGGTCGATGCCAACTCTTCGGGTCGACGGCTCGTTTGAGCCGTTGTACTTGCCGTTTGAATCGGCGTTCCGCTAGGGCGAAGCGGGTCATTACACCAGCGACTGATGCATATAGATTAAGTGGACTTTACTGGTGGCAATCCACGTGCAAGTCCTTGCATTGAAATCAAAGTAGTATAAGTTAACTGAACAAAGCGCCTTCTGAACAGGCTTGAATATAACCCACCAAAATGATAAAGAGTACTTCGTGCAAATGAGTTAGAAAACACACCTACGACGTGCTAGGCCTGAGGCAGGGACACACCCTTGACATTAAATGCTTACGTAAATCACGATAAGTTCTTACATATGAATTGGTGACTAACTTGGTTTACTTTTAACAGGGAAGGCCGGACGGTAAGTATGGGTAAGTCGTGCATGTATTTTCATGCACACACTTGAATTTGGCAACACGAGATAGGCTATAAAATATGCCATGAAATTGATCCTAAGGCAAGATTAGAAAGACAATGAATGATAGAGATGCACAAAAGTAAATAGAACGTGTTTGGTAATGATAGTATTGTGGGCGAGCTAGCCTTCCCACCAGTACATAACAATGTACTGACAACCCCACAGTCTGCTTGCAGGATTCAGGAAACGTCGGCGGGTGCGGAGCTTCCATCGAACGTGTTAAGGCACGGAGCCAACTCTGGGGCCTTAGAACGTTGCAAGAAGCTGAAGCACCCTATACAGGACGTAATGTATCGGAACATCGCCATGAATCATTCTATCTTGTAAGCCACTTGGCACGCCTTTTATGTTTCAGAGAGAAAGAGAGCTTGAGCGATTTGTAATATCGGCCTAGCGCCGCTTGTAAACTTCTTGAATATCAATAAAGAGTTTGAATTCGTTTCAACTTGTGTTCGTTTACTTTCTGCTACAAATAGGGACACTCTGTACAACTCTGTGACCTAGCTCGAATCGGCCGTTTCTGGGATTAGCCTTGCACGGGCGCAACCTAGGCCCGTGCGGCATCACGTCTTAGCAAGGACGATCGCTCCTGCGGGGAGCGGGGCGTAACAGATTGGAAGATCAGTTTTATTATGTTCCGTAACACGATCATGATATTTCAGCACAAGTAAGCTTTGTAGTATAAGTATATGCCATAAAACTAATCATAATAAAATATTAGAAAGAACATAAAAATTATAGTGTGCACAAAGAGAGAGCTAGCTTTAGTGTTTATAACATTGGCTTCGAGCCTTTGTAATTCGGTTGCAATATAAATAAAGATAATTTTATTTTTATACATATCTTATGTCATTCAACTTTTCTGATTGAGACTTCTGTGCGACTCTGTTCTTTAGTTGCTCAATCAGTCATTTTTGTATTTGCCTTGTGCGAATGCAACTTAGGCTCACACGACATCACGTCAATGTGAGGATGATCGGTTTGCGAAACTCGGACGTGACAACGGTGAAACAGTTGGATGCGAGCAGGGGGAGGGACGGGGCCATCGCGTGGGGGGACGCGATGGCAGGGCAGATGGCGCAGAGCAGGAGGGGGAACGGGGGAGGGGAAGTAGGGATGAGAATTTTTCCCAAACCAGACTGGGAGCCGACTTTTTTTTCCCTATCGGGGATGGATTTGGGGATTTAGAATCGGGGACGGGGACAGAAATGAATATTAATAAAATTCTCCGGTCGTATTCGGGGCCGATGGGTGTAATATTATCTGACACGGTAAATCCCCAACCACAACTACTTATATATTATTTTATTAAATCCATGTCTTGTAATTTTCTTTTTTTGGGAATGAAAAAAATTCCATTTAAGTTTATAATGTACAATAAAATTTATTAGTACATGACGACACACGACAGCGAAAAAATTCGGTCCCAAAAATGTTATCGGGACAGGGAATAAAGAAATAAATCCGACCTGAGATGGGGACAGGGACGAGGATTCAAACACTACTGGGGGACAGGTATGGGGGTATGGTCTCCGGCCCCGACTCACTCCGTTGTTATCCGTAGGGGAAAGCGGGACTGTCACGTACTGCCTTGCACGTGCACATGCACATGCGCGCGCAAAAGAGCATGCCAAACCGCATTTTTCCAATGTGAAAATCACTATAATAATTACCGAGACAAAATATTTTTTACAGTCCTATACATATTCATAGCTGTGAAAAAATTACAATCCTGGAAAAAAAAAATGCCGAAAAATATGCATTCATGAATATTCATCATTGTTAAAAATTTGACAATTATTTAACTTATATTGTTTATTTGGAAGATCAACTTAAATCGTGACGATGTATATGATTCATCAAATATGTTATCGGAGATGAAAGAACAAAGCATTTTTAGAAATAAATTAGCTTTACCCTATTGTGAAAAAACTATAATACCCCTTTACTATTTCAGTTTTTAGCATAACAAATGGCATTTTTACCACCAACTGTCTCTGCTACATGTTTTTATTTTATATGAATAGATCATTTATCTTACAAATAAATGATACACTACGGTATCAAATTATGAAATTATAACAATGACAAATTGTCCCATCCCAAACTAAAAAAGTGTGACAAAAGCAAATATAAAAATAATTAAATAACATAAAGGTATATAAAAATAGACAATAAGAAAAACCCACTGTAAAGAAGGTAGTGCCATTTTCAAAGCAATAAAGGAGGAAAATAATAAAAATGTACATGCTTCACCATAGTAATGGATTTTCTAAAATTACCTATACCATTGAACAAAGAAGAAGTTATAGACTTACATGTACATGCAATCAATCTGGCACGTTTATTTATATTATTACTATCACGTGCACATATGTTACACATAAAAAATAATTTATTTTCAAATATTGTTTCAAAATAGATAATAATTAAAAAAAATAGAATATTTAGATATGATTGTAATATATTTTAATTATAATTTGCTATATGTTTGATACATCTTTAGTTTAATAATATCATGTAATTATTTTAATATTAGAATACTGCTATATGATAAATATTCAATTGACGTCCTCTATAATAAGTTAAAATTTTAGATTTCAACAAAATTCAAGCATCCTTCAAACAATTTTTTTTAATCAATTTTAGCTTATATATTATATTTCAGTTCATTTAAAACATTAAAAATTATATTAGATTGAATGTAATCTTATTCAACCGGTTTAAGAAACAAGACGATCCCTTTTTCACCATAAATGAATAAATGATATTTTATTTCTAAATAATTAGATTTTTTAAGTAAGAAAGTGTTAAAAAAATAAATTAGTAATGCCCCTAACACTTGAGTTATATATATACACGTATAGATAGTTACTCTAATTTTAGGATTTTTTTTATTCTTAACAACGTGAGAATACATACGATTTAGATGGTTCATTTTAGTCATTTTAAAGGCTCTTTATGATATACTATCGATATTCATGTGCGGTGCACGTACAAAAAATATAAAAAAACTATAATATTATTAAAATATTAATACAAATTTAAATTATATTAAAATAATTTAAATATTACTTATATTTTTTTAAATTTGTTATATATATTTTTCACAACTTTGGATATATGTTGAGATAATATAATTATTTTAGTTAATTAAAAAATGGCAAGTGAATTCCCGTTTAGTTAAAGCAGTTTCATGTTTACTTAAAATCAGTGTAATTTTACGATTAGTTGGTCTCAAGGTCTTGTTTGACACGTTTGTCATTTTATGATGAATTGTTTCGAGCATGGACCGCCTCCCCTCGCAGCACTTGATCATTTTATGATCACTTTGGTTGTTGACACATTCGTCATTTTTATGATTACTTGTAGGGGGAAGTCATTCAATTACTTTCACGTGCGCTCGAGCAGTGGTCCCATTGCTTGAACAAAAACGCAGGACACTTTATGCACACTATATTATATGCTATTTGAGCTGACTGTCCATATTTTTACATACACCATGCCACCTCCGCGGTTCGATTTCGAGACCGTCCGCGTAGCTAGGGTGAGCAATTTACGGTTTATAAACCGTAAACCGCCCCGAACCGACCCGAACTAAACATTCGATTCGGTTTTTTTCTTGCGGTCGGGTTTCGGTTCCAGAAATTATGAAGTTCGGGTTTCGGATCGGTTAGCGGGTTTTGGGTTCAGTTACCCAACCGAACCGAAACCGATTAGGTTTTGTATTAATATAAAATTACAATTATACCCCTGGCTTTTACAAGACTATTTAACCCAAATTTTCTCTCTTATGAGTTCTCTCATTCTCACCACTCGTGGTTGCTGCTCTCCTCATTTCTTCTCATCTATTGAGAGGAGAAACCCTAGCCTCGTCTTCTGTTCTGAGAGAAACCCTAGCCTCTCACCACTCATGGCTGCTGCTGCTCCTCCTCCTTTCTCCAACTCTAGATCTCTCCTCTCCTCTCTCTCTCTCTCTCTCTCTCTCTCGTGCTGTCGAGAAACCCTAAGGGAAGTTCGGGTTTCGAGTCGGTTAGTGTCACGTCCCGATCCCGCAGAGTCATTTCGTCATCGCTTCGGACTCTGTGAGACCATTCGTCCTCGCTTGGGCGTGATACTGTGCAAGCCTAAGTTGCGCTTGCACAAGGCCAAGACCTGTACAATGACAATTTAGACAAGGTTGACAATACGTAGCGGAACCTATTGCATATATTTAAAGCAGCAACGGACATTTTGCAGATATATGAATTGAACACAATGGTAACAAGAAACAATTCTCTTTATTGATTTCATTTGAACAGATTACAAGCTCTCGTTTCTCTCTGATACAATGTTTCATTCTCTCAGAAACTTTACAGATTACAATGATCCCGTTCCCATACATTACATCCCTTATATATAAAACCAACTCTTGCAATATTCTATCTATTGGCATCTCTTCGAATTTATGGCTCCTGAGATGAGGCTTGGGTTATCGCTTCGGACTATCCTTCTCGATGCATCTTGCACCTGCATGCAGACTGATGATGGGTCAGTATATCAGCATACTGGTGATTATGAACAAATAGCTATTTGTCTGAAACGATCACTTTTCATTTAGTGAAAAAACGTTTCTTGTGATTTGATCTTGCTACTTTTACCTATGTTCATTTCATACATACAGTCAGTTTACATCTCTTTTAAAAACACTTTTGAAAAGCCACAATTCATTTCATTGCAATTCAAGCATACAAGGACTATTCATTTGAAGCACATATGCAGCGTATTTCACGAGCCCTAGTTATTTATTTGTTCAAGCAACTCTTAGGGTCAATGACAAGCATGATATCATATCTTTTCTTTAATGAGATATAGCATTTCATTGCAATAGATTAATCTCTTCAAGAAATTCATATAGAAAACTTAAGCACACGTGTATATCTTTTCAGTGATTCATGTTAGTGCCGAGGCACAATTTTCGATGGAAAATTCTGAAACTGAAACAATTGTACACACAACGTTTCAAATGCAGCACCTTAAAGAAGATGTGCAACAGAGATCCTGGAGGATTCTGAATTACGAGGATCTAAAAAGATTTTACGTAATACACAAAAAATCTAAAGAGACTTTGTGCAAGCAACTATCGGCAGTAGAGCTTCTAAAAAGAAGTTACTGTAAAAGGCAACAGCAGCGATGACAGGCGAGAATGAGATGCTGGGGTGAATGAACCACCGTTGCTCAAAGCTTTATTCGCCCCACATGAGCACGAACAGCTTTCAGGAACCAGCAAGTTCACGAAGAACTTCTGGAACGCTCGTAAGTCAATATTTGAGACTTGAACGGGCTTCCTGGACTTAACAGACTCCCTCAACTCTCTTCTTGGTGCATCTTTCAAAGGAGGCCAAGGGGCTCTATTTATAGAGTGGAGTTGAGACTTCACCTCTTATCCTATTCGATGTGGGACTAAAATACCAATACTCAAAATAGAGTTTGATATTTTAGATCATCACACAATCAGCATATGTCACCCTCATTTTCCGTATTTCCGTTATTTCTATTTATACTCTATCTGGATTTTTGGCATGTATTTTTTTATTTATTTTCTCAGTCTGTAGAATTTCAGTTTTCTCGTATTTTGGGTTTTGGCATGGCTCAATTTTATTGGGTTGGTTCGGTTTGGTTTGGTTATGTAATGGAGCACCTTAGCTTATGCTACCCCTCATCCCCACCACAACTCCCCTCTTTATATCCACACCTACCACTCTCTCTCCTCTTAACCACCATTTATTTCCTTCTCTTCTTCTTCTTCTTCTTCTCCTTCCTCATCACAACTCTCCTAACCCTAGGCAGTGCATCTTGCCACTACATGAGGACCCTCTTTTTTTTGTCCATTTGCTAGTTTAGGACATGGAGATCAACATTAGTTCTTAGGTTTTTATGATTTGGAGTCTCTGTTGATGTAGATCTAAGTTATTGCTATTTTCGGATTTTACATGTTTTGATCCATTTTGGTTGGTTTTCTTTGAGTTCTGATGTTTCCTTGTGGAAGAGCTTTCAGTTTTACTCCAGTTGGAGCCTTGGAAATCCGGATTTGGAGTTCGGATGACCAAGTTATGAACTTGTGAAGCTTTGGGGTCTTCCTTGGTGTTCTTGCTGTTTGGAGAAGACAGTGAGCAGTGTGCAGAGCTGTTTAGCTACGCACACTGAGCTACGCGCGTTCTTTAGCGCTGCGTACGCAGGCTTGAGTACGCTTCCTGTTGGAAGCGTGTCCCCTTGAGCGTGCGTGACTTTCACGCAGCTGCTCCCTTGAGCGTGCGTGATTTCACACACTGCTCCCTGTAGCGTGCGTGACTTTCACGCAGCTGCTCCCTTGAGCGTGCGTGATTTCACACACTGCTCCCTGTAGCGTGCGTGACTTTCACACACTGCTCTCCTGTAGCGTGTGTGACTTTCACACACTGCTCCCTGTAGCTTGCGTGACTTTCACACACTGCTCCCCTGTAGCGTGCGTGACTTTTACACACTGCTCCCTGTAGCGTGCGTGACTTTCACACACTGCTCCCCTGTAGCATGTGTGACTTTTTACCCACGTTGCCCCTTGAGCGTACGTGACTTTTCATGTACGCTGTCCCTTGAGCTTGCGTGACTTTTCATGTACGCTGTCCCTTGAGCGTGCGTGACTTTTACATACGCTGCCCTCCTGCGTGCGTGTTATATTGCGTATGCATTCCCCCTGTGTGCGTGTTTTGTGCGTACGCATCCCCTGACCCGTATTTTGATATTTTACTAGATATTTTATGCCCATTTTATATCCTTACGCCTTTTGTCATAAACTTGATTTTACTTAATATGTTTGGAATGACTATTGTACATGGCATGATATGACAAAGAACTAGCATAACACGACAGTGACCCGTGGTGGTGCACTCCTGACATGATAGTGGCCCGTCGTGGCGCACTCCTGACAAGTACCCTGACATGATTTATCTTGATAATTTAACTTGACCTGCCTTGACACCGTGGTAGTTCTTTCTTGCTTGCTTGTTAAATCCACTTGTCCTGTCTTGTATCATGTCTAGGATGGGACTCCTGAGTACCACGGTCAGGAGTACCTACTAAAATGGATTAAGGTTAATAACTAGAATAATACAGTAGTCATGAAGAGATGACACAGCTACAGGCAATCCCGTTACCTGGGCGCTCTTGGGATCTGTAGCCTGCCGTCGAGTAGGGCACATTTCCAGCGCACCGTCGAGTGTTGCACCCTCTAAGTCACCTAAGGGTACATTTGTCTTCTGGGCGATGTACCCACCTGAATTCAACCCTAATCTTTCGTCCTGGGTAGCCTGGATGGTCTGCAGGGCTTGTGGCTGTGGAACAATCTCACTGCATCTTGTTAGTAATTAGGCCTGTGATAACCCTAGTTAGTTAAAGTAGTAAGCCGTAGTATCTGCTTGGCCGTGATTGATTGAATGAAGTATAACCAGTCTAGCCATGTCTTGATCCAGTACAAGATTGCTCCTTATCCTGATTTCTTACATTATCTTGCCGATAAATGGTGGGAAACCAAGTTCTGTTCAGATGAAGGGTTACAACCCCGGTTCTTGTTTGGTTTACGGGTTATAACCTGGCTATCGAAATAGTTCCATGGTTATTTCGTCGTATATCATCCTGACATGCTTTCGTAATTTTAGTTTTAATATTATATCTTTCTGTGCTGATTGCTGGCTTTTGTTCTTATTTCGTGGCCCCCTTGTGGCACTTGCTCTTTCTGGGGTTGACCCAGCTAGTTTTGTGTGGCCAGATTTCGGAGCAGCTCCCGAGGATCTACCAAGCTTCCAGCCCAATGGTGAACACTAGACGGAATCCGGGCCAAGAGTGGATTTTCTATTTTGTTTCGCTCACTCTATTGTAAAAATTATTCTTTTGAGGCGTTTAGCCGACGAGCACCTGTTAGCTCGTAGCACTTTTACTTACTGTCTGCCTACGGGCTGTAAACATGATTGACAAGTCCTAGGGTTGATCATGTATGACGAAACTCTTGCTAGTCCTAACATTTGTAACGACTAGCTTCATGATCAGCTGAATATGTAATATTTGGGACGCCTTATTATTGTATATTTAATGATCATACATCTTGCGACTTTACTTACTTGTGGTGATTGAGACACTAGGCTTGTTCATGACCATAAGAGACTGTTGGCTTGTAGAAAACCCTCACATATCTAGACAGCCGTGACCGTATATCGAGGTGGTTTCTATTTCAATATACGTAGCTGGCTATGTCTGTTCCCGCTCTCCATTATTCTGGTTCTGGGGCATGACATGGTTTAAGTGGTGGCCCATGCAGGTCTTGTCAATCAAGAAATGTGAGGGTTTACCGAATAGATGTCTCAATCAGTATTCGCCTTTGATCTCCGCCCGTATTTTCAAATCCTTGAAATTCTTGTCCTGATTACATGCTTGTATCGTTGATCTGTCCTGGTCCTTCCTTATTGTTTTTCTGTGTCGTCTTCCTCAGCGGTACTGTACCTGACCCTGCCTATCAGCGAGGTGGAGCACTTCCCGTGGATCAACAGCAACCTGGAGATCAAGCCCAGCATTCCGGGGTAGCCTCCAGAGTTGTGCCTACTGGAGGTGAGTCACCAGTTCGGCCCGTCCAGCCCGCAGAGCCAGATGATGGTACCTTAGTAGGCCTCATCAGAACCTTGATAGCTTTCCAGGATCGTCGAAGCGACGCCCTGCACCAGACAGTTCAAGATGCTTTGACCCGAGGCGGACATCCAGGAAACCAGGCGGCCAACAGCTTCAAGCGCTTGAACCCTCCTTTCTTCGACGGCACCGAGGATGCGATTGCCGCGGATGCATGGCTTCAGGATACCGAGGTGGTTCTGGAAGCAGCTAGGACACCCGAGAATGAGAAGGTGGCGGTGGTACGCCTGCAGTTGTTGGACTTGGCTCGCAATTGGTGGGCGGCGCAGGCCATGGGATTAGTGGCACCCATTGCTTGGACAGTGTTTAGAGAGAGATTCCAGACGAAATATTTTGATGCTGTGGCTCGGTACGACCTGCAGACCAGATTTACCAACTTGAAGCAAGGAGGCAGAACAGTCGACAGTTATACATCGAAGTTTTCTAGGCTCAGTAGGTTTGCCCCCACCTTGGTGGCGACCGAGTTTGATAGGGCCCAGCGATTCCAGCAGGGGCTACATTTGGAGATCTTGTTGGCGGTTGAGCAGTTTGAGCACCAGACGTTCGATGCAGTCTTGAGAGCAGCTAGGAGGCATGAGTACACCTCCCAGAGGATCGTGGATAGGACCGGAAGTAGGAAGCGGTCCCACAGTCAGATGCACCAATCATCAGCTCCAGTCCCGGCAGCTAGGGGATTGACCATTGGAACTCCGAGGCGGGCGGCCTCAGTAACGTCGGTTCAGCATTCGACCCCGACGTACCCACAACAACAGAAGCAGAAGCAGACTTCCGCGATGGAATGTTCTCATTGCGGGAAGCCAGGCCATGTAGTGGCGGATTGTCGCAGGGCGCAGGAATTGTGCCTGGCTTGTGGAGCAGCAGATCATAGGATAGGGGCTTGCCCGAATTGGGGTGGTTCATCGGCATCCAACCCTTCTATCTCTTCGGTGAGAGGACCGGCCCAACACCAGTTCAGCAGCAGCAGTATCAGTCTTCGAGGCCCTTGCCGCCTCAGTCTCAGGCATTCCAGCAGCAACACCCCCAGCAGTATGCACAAGCCCAAGCTCAGACCCAGAATAGGCAGAGAGGTTTCCAGCAGAGGGGACCAGCAGCCAGAGGACAAGGTCAGGCCATGATGATGGCTATAGAAGAAGAAGTTACACCAGGTGAGGTAGTGGCAGGTACTATTCTCGTCAACTCCTTTCCGGCTTCGGTATTGTTTGATTCTGGTGCATCGTATTCATTCATGTCTGCACGATTCGCGACACGGATAGGATTGAAGCCCGAGTCATTATCAGTGAGGCTCAATATACTTACTGGTAATGGTCTTGTGGGAGTAGATCGAGTGTTTTCTTCGTGTCGGATCGTAGTTAGCGGTAGGGAATTCCCTGCTAGATTCATAGAGTTTCCTATGGCAGACTATGATGTAGTCCTAGGCATGGATTGGTTGAAGAACCAGTATGCTAGGATAGACTGCCATATTGGCAGAGTTGTCTTTAGTATCCCCGGCGAGCCAGAGTTTTTGTTTTCCAGAGGCACAGTAGAGCCATTTTCCCCAGCATTGCGGATGGCAGTAGTAGCAGTGCAGTTACCCAGGATAGTTGAAGAGTTTCCAGATGTCTTTCCAGAGGAGCTTCCAGGGATGCCGTCGGAGCGGGAGATTGAGTTCACTATAGACTTGATTCCCGGGACAACACCAGTATCAGAGCGAGTCTACAGAATGACGCCTTCAGAATTGGAGATTTTGTACAAGATGATTGAAGAACTGAGGACCAAGGGATTCATCCGTGCAAGTGGATCGCCTTAGGGAGCCCCGATGCTTCTTGTGAAAAAGAAGGATGGTACGTCCAGGCTATGTGTTGATTATCGTACCTTGAATTCGGTGACAATCAAGAACAGATACCCTCTTCCGAGGATAGATGACTTGTTTGATCAGCTCAGAGGGGCTTCAGTGTTCTCGAAGATCGACTTGCGGTCAGGATACCACCAGATCAGAGTCAGAGAGCAGGACATCCCGAAGACAGCATTTAGATCGAGGTATGGACATTAAAAGTTCCTTGTTATGCCCTTTGGAGCGACCAATGCGCCGGCCGTATTCATGGATCTCATGAATCGCATTTTCATGCCTTACTTGGATCAATTTGTGATCGTGTTCCTAGATGACATCTTGGTCTACAGCAAGAGTGAAGCGGAGCATGAGCAGTATCTCAGAGTCGTCCTTCAGACGCTTAGGGAGCATCAGTTGTACGCCAAGTTCAGTAAATGCGAGTTCTGGCTCGATCCATTTCGTATTTGGGTCACATCATTACCCGAGGAGGAGTGGAAGTGGATCCCCAGAAGATTGTGGCTATCGAGTCATGGCCGGTACCCATCTCAGTGGCAGAGGTTTGCAGCTTCCTTGGATTGGCCGGCTACTACCGACGGTTTGTTTCAGATTTCACAAGGATTTCAGCGCCGATGACCCAGTTGACCCGTAAGGATATGCCGTTTGTTTGGACAACAGAGTGTCAGGAATCATTTGAGAAGTTTAAGCAAGGTTTGTTAACGGCTCCCATTCTCACCCTTCCAGATGGGACCGGAGGATTCACAGTTTATTGCGACGCTTCAGGCAGAGGATTGGAGTGTGTCTTGATGCAGCATGGGAAGGTAATATCTTATGCGTCATGCCAACTTCGTGATCATGAGAAGAATTACCCGACCCACGACTTGGAATTGGCGGCGGTAGTGTTTGCTTTGAAGTTGTGGAGACACTACTTGTACGGAGATAGAGTGGAGATCTTTACTGATCATAAGAGCCTGAAGTATGTTTTCACCCAGAAGGACCTTAATATACGACAGAGAAGATGGCTCGAGCTACTAGTGGACTATGATGTGGATTTGCAGTATCATCCCGGGAAGGCCAACGTTGTAGCAGATGCATTGAGCAGGAGAGCCGGAGTTTATTTCCTGACGGCGCAACCAGAATTATTGGCAGATCTTCAGAAGATGGGAATTGAAGTGGTTCTTCCAACCAGCGTAGCATTGATGGCCAGCCTACAGGTTCAGTCCAGCATAGTTGAGAGGATCCGGATGGCGCAGTCAGTAGATTCCAAGCTCCAGCGACTCAGAGCAGAGTGTGAAGCAGGAAGAAGGCCAGAGTTATGCATTCATGAAGACGGTACCCTTCGGCACGGCACTCGTCTTTGTGTACCTAGTGGAGATATCAGACAGGAAGTCATGGCAGAAGCCCACAGTTCACAATATTCTATTCATCCGGGTGGTACGAAGATGTACCGTAATATTCGTCAGCATTTCTGGTGGAATGGCATGAAGAGGGAGATAGCCCGATTTGTCTCTCGGTGTTTGGTTTGCCAACAGATTAAGGCTGAACATCAGAGGCCCGCTGGACTTCTTCAACCCTTACCGATCCCAGAATGGAAATGGGAACATATAACCATGGATTTTGTGACCGGATTGCCCAGATCTCCGGCCGGCAGAGATGCTATTTAGGTAATTGTGGACATGCTTACCAAGGTGGCACACTTTCTCCCATTCAGAGTTGGACAGTCGACGGCGCAGTTAGCAGAGATATATCTCAGACAGATCGTCAGGCTTCACGATGTGCCAGTCAGCATCACCTCGGACAGGGATTCGAGATTCACCTCACACTTTTGGCGCAGCTTGCAGAAGAGTTTGGGAACTCGCCTTCAATTCAGCTCAGCTTATCACCCGCAGACGGATGGACAATCAGAGCGCACAATCCAGACTCTTGAAGATATGTTGAGATCCTGTACCCTTGACTTCGGTGGTTCATGGGAGAATCATCTGCACCTGGTGGAATTCTCGTACAACAACAGTTATCAGGCCAGTATCCAGATGGCACCCTTCGAGGCTCTCTATGGCAGGAAGTGCAGATCCCCGCTAGCATAGGACGATGTCGAAGAGAGGCAGATGCTCGGACCCGAGTTGATTTCCCAGACGGTTGAAGTGGTCAGGAAGGTCAGAGATCACCTCCGAGTTACCCAGGATCGCCAGCGCCATTGGGCCGATGCTCATCGACGTCCCTTAGAATTTGCTGTCGGCGACCATGTATTCCTTAGGATCTCGCCTAACCGCGGCATCATTCGCTTCGGCGTGCGGGGAAAGCTTAGTCCTAGGTATATAGGGCCGTTCGATATTCTAGAGCGAGTAGGAGATGTATCCTATCGTCTCGGTCTTCCGCCGTCGCTAAGTGAGGTGCATGATGTATTCCATGTGTCCCAATTACGACGGTATATTCCGGACCCGAGCCACATCCTAGACCATTCGGAATTGGTTGTTGGTACCAACCTTTCGTATGAGGAGAGGCCCGTGTCTATTTTGGACCGGAGGAAAAAGATACTCAAGAACAAGACTATTAAATTAGTCCGTATTGCTTGGGGTCATCACTCTCTGGGTGAGTCAACGTGGGAGCGTGAGGACGACATCCGATCGCGATATCCCTACCTGTTTGACTCGTGAGGTATAATATCTTTCTTATGCCTTACGTTTTCCCTTCCTTGCTTGCATTGTATGATTGTATGATTGAACTGCTTAGTGTAACTTGCCTGTGCTTAGTGTAGCTTGTCGTGACAATCTCTAGCTCCTTGTTTAAATTCCGAGGACAGAATTCTTTTAAGGTGGGTAGAGTTGTCACCCTCATTTCCCGTATTTCCGTTATTTCTAATTTATACTCGTATCTGGATTTTTAGCATGTATTTTTTTATTTATTTTTCTCAGCATGTGGAATTTCAGTATTTCTCGTATTTTGGGTTTTGGCATGGCTTGGTTTTATTGGGTTGGTTCGGTTTGGTTTGGTTATGTAATGGAGCACCTTAGCTTATGCTATTCCTCATCCCCACCATAACTCCCCTCTTTATATCCCCACCTACCACTCTCTCTCCTCTTAACCACCATTTATTTCCTTCTTCTTCTTCTTCTTCTTCTCCTTCCTCATCACAACTCTCCTAACCCTAGGCAAGTGCATCTTGCCACTACATGAGGACCCTCTTTTCTTTGTCCATTTGCTAGTTTAGGACATGAAGATCAACATTAGCTCTTAGGTTTTTATGATTTGGAGTCTCTGTTGATGTAGATCTAAGTTATTGCTATTTTTGGATTTTACATGTTTTGATCCATTTTGGTTGGTTTTCTTTGAGTTCTGATGTTTCCTTGTGGAAGAGCTTTCAGTTTCACTCCAGTTGGAGCCTGGGAAATCCGGATTTGGAGTTCGGATGGCCAAGTTATGAACTTGTGAAGCTTGGGGGTCTTCCTTGGTGTTCTTGCTGTTTGGAGAAGACAGTGAGCAGTGTGCAGAGCTGTTTAGCTACGCACACTGAGCTACGTGCATTCTTTAGCGCTGCGTACGCAGGCTTGAGTACGCTTCCTTTTGGAAGCGTGTCCCCTTGAGCGTGCGTGACTTTCACGCAGCTGCTTCCTTGAGCGTGCGTGATTTCACACACTGCTCCCTGTAGCGTGCGTGACTTTCACGCAGCTGCTCCCTTGAGCGTGCGTGATTTCACACACTGCTCCCTGTAGCGTGCGTGACTTTCACACACTGCTCCCCTGTAGCGTGCGTGACTTTCACACACTGCTCCCTGTAGCGTGCGTGACTTTCACACACTGCTCTCCTATAGCGTGCATGACTTTTCACCCACGCTGCCCCTTGAGCGTGCGTGACTTTTCATGTACGCTGTCCTTTGAGCGTGCGTGACTTTTTATGTACGCTGTCCCTTGAGCGTGCGTGACTTTTACATACGTTGCCCTCCTGCGTGCGTGTTATATTGCGTATGCATTCCCCCTGCGTGCGTGCTTTGTGCGTACGCATCCCCTGACCCGTATTTTGATATTTTATTAGATATTTTACGCCCATTTTATATCCTTACGCCTTTTGTCATAAACTTGATTTTACTTAATATGTTTGGAATGACTATTGTACATGGCATGATATGACAAAGAACTAGCATAACACGACAGTGACCCGTGGTGGTGCACTCCTGACATGACCAACCTGACATGATAGTGGCCCGTCGTGGCGCACTCCTGACAAGTACCCTGACATGATTTATCTTGATAATTTAACTTGACCTGCCTTGACACCGTGGTAGTTCTTTCTTGCTTGCTTGTTAAATCCACTTGTCCTGTCTTGCATCATGTCTAGGATGGGACTCCTGAGTACCACGGTCAGGAGTACCTACTAAAATGGATTAAGGTTAATAACTAGAATAACACAGTAGTCATGAAGAGATGACACAGCTACAGGCAATCCCGTTACCTGGGCGCTCTTGGGATCTGTAGCCTGCCGTCGAGTAGGGCACATTTCCAGCGCACTGTCGAGTGTTGCACCCTCTAAGTCACCTAAGGGTATATTTGTCTTCTAGGCGATATACCCACCTGAATTCAACCCTAATCTTTCGTCCTGGGTAGCCTGGATGGTCTGCAGGGCTTGTGGCTGTGGAACAATCTCACTGCATCTTGTTAGTAATTAGGCCTGTGATAACCCTAGTTAGTTAAAGTAGTAAGCCGTAGTATCTGCTTGGCCGTGATTGATTGAATGAAGTATAACCAGTCTAGCCATGTCTTGATCCAGTACAAGATTGCTCCCTATCCTGATTTCTTACATTATCTTGTCGATAAATGGTGGGAAACCAAGTTCTGTTCAGATGAAGGGTTACAACCCCGGTCCTTGTTTGGTTTACGGGTTGTAACCTGGCTATCAGAATAGTTCCATGGTTATCTCGTCGTATATCATCCTGACATGCTTTCGTAATTTTAGTTTTAATATTATATCTTTCTGTGCTGATTGCTGGCTTTTGTTCTTATTTCGTGGCCCCCTTGTGGCACTTGCTCTTTCTGGGGTTGACCCAGCTGGTTTTGTGTGGCCAGATTTCGGAGCAGCTCTCGAGGATCTACCAAGCTTCCAGTCCAATGGTGAACACTAGACGGAATCCGGGCCAAGAGTGGGTTTTCTATTTTGTTTCGCTCACTCTATTGTAAAAATTATTCTTTTGAGGCGTTTAGCCGACGAGCACCTGTTAGCTCGTAGCACTTTTACTTACTGTCTGCCTACGGGCTGTAAACATGATTGACAAGTCCTAGGGTTGATCATGTATGACGAAACTCTTGCTAGTCCTAACATTTGTAACGACTAGCTTCATGATCAGCTGAATATGTAATATTTGGGACACCTTATTATTGTATATTTAATGATCATACATCTTGCGACTTTACTTACTTGTGGTGATTGAGACACTAGGCTTGTTCATGACCATAAGAGACTGTTGGCTTGTAGAAAACTCTCACATATCTAGACAGCCGTGACCGTATATCGAGGTGGTTTCTATTTCAATATACGTAGCTGGCTATGTCTGCCCCCGCTCTCCAGTATTCTGGTTCTGGGGAGTGACAGCATAGAAGTGTGTCAGTCCACGCCTACCCCCCGAACACTCCCGTGCATGCACGAGACAATCCTGGAGTCCGCGTCCGAGTCCGAGTCCGCACAACAAAAATCAACTTGCATCCTTGTTGGATTTAATCCTTTTTCCTTCTAGGAAAATACTCCCACATGGCACAAACTTGTGCCCCACTACACCTCATGTGCACACCTCAACACAAGCAATGCATTATATTGAGATACTCACTATTTGGTGTAGCCGATGTGGGACTATCTTTTCTAGTCCAAAGGCAAAAACACCAACAATCCCCCACATATCTCAATATATGGGTTGAGCGTTCCCCACAGTGACTGTCCATCATGCATTAGGAGAGATGTCGCTACGACTTGAATCTTCCCGCATAGGTTAAATAACACCATGATACAAGAATGGACTAAGCCTTGAATTCTGCACCATAACTGCAATTCTTCCTACTCACATAATGACATCAACTGTGCTTCTTGGTGCACATTGAAGGCCTTGTGCCAGCCTAGTTTTAGTGTATAATTTTTGGGCGTCTACAAGTTTATCCTCAAGAGACGGCCTGATATCTCTGTCCATACACTATAGGTGAGTTCTTTATAAAGAGTCATGGCATGAAGCATTGCGCTTCTTTGCGGTGCTACGCCGCTATGATATGGCTTGAAGCCGAGGCTTTACCCCACCTGGGTACCTCATCGTAGTGTCATACTACTGTAGCATGAGGTCACAAGCCTCTTTGTAGTGCCAAACTACCCAGCATGAAGCCTTGCGCTTCCGTGCGGTGTTACGCCGCTATGACATGGCTCGCAAAGCCGAGGCTTTACCCTACCTGGTACCTCTTCGTGGTGTCATGCCACTGTAACATGAGGACATCGTCCTCTTTGTATGCTGTCTACCTCTTTTTATTATGATTATCATACAACATTAGGCTACCTGCCTATTTGCGGTGCTACTCCGCTGTGACTTGGCTTGCAAAGCTGAGGCATTACCCCTACCTGGGAACCTCATGGTGGAGTCACCCTACTGTAGCATGGAGTTACACTCCTTGTAGTGCTGCGCTACCGTGCTTCCTGTAAAGCACTCCAGGCATTTACTCTGCCTGAGAACTCATTAAGGCATTTAAGCCAACCTTCCTACAGGATCCATTTTCTGCAGAAAACAACAGTAGACAACAGTGGTTGTAGGTCCGTAACCTCTCCATGTCACATAGGACAAGTACCCACCGTTCCTGATATTCTTCTGGTTAATAGTCCTCCCTTGAACCAAAAGCTAGATGCCTAGTAGATTTCTCTTTGAACTAATAGCATAAAACTTTATGGTAGGAATGTAATAACACAATATCAGAATGCTTTCAAGCCTATTTTACAAGCTGTGTCATCGACCAGCTTGCGCTTGAGGCCCTTGGTGAACGGATCCGTCAGGTTCTCCTGACTCCAAACATCAATCACTGCAATAACACCTCTCTTGATAAGATCGTGTACTGCTCTGTGCTTCAACCGTACCGTTCTCTTCTTCCCGTTGAAGAGTTCATTTGATGCCACTACTGCTGCCGCCTGGTTGTCACAGTATATGTCACGCCCCGCTCCCGTAGGAGCGATCGTCCTCGCTAAGGCGTGATGCCGCACGAGCCTAGATTGCGCTCGTGCAAGACGGGTTCCATAACGGCCGATTACAGCGGCTGCGACAGGGTCGTCGCACAGAAGTCCCGTGCAGAGACATTGATTTATAGCATCAGAATTAAAGAAGAACACATGAACACAAGTCATTCAAAAGAATCTCTTTTATTGATATTGAATACAAGATTACATCTGTGGGCGCAAGGCCAAATTACAATGTCTCTCGTGCTCACTTTTCTCTCATTTACAAGTCACTCTGCTCTCTCTCATCTTTCGATACAATACTTGAATCCAGCGGAAGCTTCGGAAGGCGATGTCCATACATTATGTCTTGTATAAGTCTTCAGATCATGCGGCCGCACGCTTCGACTCGCCAAGGAACTCGTGCCTCGACGCATCCAAACGAGCTCCGCACCACGAGCTTCTACCTGTGCCTGCACATGAAACACTGTGTGGGTGTCAGTACCACTGTACTGGTGGAGTGAGCTCCTCGCCCACCCATACAAAACCTACACGTTTTATTTACTTTGTGCAACATAAACCCTTTTATGATTGTCTTTCTATTCTTGCCTTAGGATCAGTTTTTAGGACCGGCGCCTTAGCGCAACTTGTGTATCGGGACCATCCCGTGCTTGCAATGTCAACGTTAGCTCATACTTTGTCTCTAGACCACTCCTCGTGCCAACAACGTTAACCTATCAAGTCGTGTTCGCCTTACGGCCATAATCAGAGACGCAACTACACGAAGGACTCCATTTCCTTGCCTCTAGACCTTTCTCGTGCTTGCATTGTCGACGCACCGACTTATACTTGTCTTTTGTGCCAAACTCTGGGACTTAACGACTCGGTCGTGCCATGAACTCGATTCGTGCCTCAATATCTCCGAGGCAGTGCCTCCTTGTTTAGTCTTCCCTATACTTGTGTTGTGATAACGCGGCCGTACATCATATTTCGAGGCCGTACCCAATAACTCAATGTAACTTCACACAACTTGCCCTACGGCCCTTCTCGACTTAACTGGCAACAACTCGAGCCTATCTCATGCAACTCTAAGCCAACAACTTAACACTCGACGCCGCCTCTCGTGCCGAAGCACGCCGCCTTCTCGCTGTAGCCAAATCTTAGGCTCAGACATTGTGTCTTTTTAACTCATACATATTCAACTCAATCCAAAGGCACCTACGCGGATTGCCGCCCGTACCGACACATCTATATGAAAGGTCACTGGCATTGACTAGCCATAGTAGACATAGCCTGGCATTCGGGACCCTTGCACCGCCGGTTGCGATCCTCGATACAAGTCCCCGACCTACCGGTTGCTTCATACCCAGCTCGGCTATACTCTGTTCTTCCTAGGCCGAGTCGGTCCCGTGGCCCCGGGTTGCCGCTCGAAGAACCATCGCCCTTGTCGACAAGTTGTCCATGACCACGCGCCTACGCTAACTTCTAGACTTAACGTAATGCATGGTCACATCATCATCATTTAGCTACTTTGCTTTACTCTTTTCATACTTCCTTTGCAGAGCCCAAACCAGGGTTGCCTCGACGACTGAACCATAGTCCCGACATATTTCTTCTCGGCGACTAACCATCGCTTAGACTTAACACTCTTTGAACTCAGGGAACGGCTACTGCATAGCCTTCCAACTTGACTTGAACATATCGTGTTTCCTTAAGTATTGACCGACCGTGGCTAACTTTCTACTGAACCAACCGAGGCTCGTGCCTCTAAACCGACTCGTGTTCTACGCAACGATGTCGCCCAAGTCATACTTCATATGACGGGCCTTGGGGTCGTGGGACTATTTATCTTGACAACCGCAGAATGAGCGGGACAGCACATAGAATAACTTAGGTCGACCGGCATAACTTTGCCTAACTTACTCAAGCCTACAACTTAACCCAAGGGACGAGCAAAGGCTACGCCAAGCCTTGCGGGACAGGATCGTGCATGCTTTAGCAAGCATTTGTGCGGGCGACGCCTATGACTTAGGCTAACTCTCAACTTTTGTACCGCAGACCAACTTTCCTTCTCCCAAGCCACGGAACGAAGGACCGAGTGTCATTTTCAAAGCACGTCGTGCACCAACTCTAAGCCGACCGTGGGACGTTTTCCATGTTCTAACTCATTTTGACCCGTCGGGATTATTCCCTTAGCTATGTGGATGCGTAGCTTTTATTATCAAGCCTAACTTGTGCGAGTTAAAAACACGATTTATTATGTGAAGGCAAAGATGAGGAGAGTTCACCGAAACTACCCCACCTGAGCGATGTCTCCGAGCAAGCCGTTGCAAGGCTAAGGCCGAACGCCGTCGGCATTTCGATTCCTCCGATTGACTTTGCGGGACGGGGCACTACATCATATACCACTCAGAACAAGTCTCGTCCTCGAGACTTTTCTGAAGGCAAGCTATCCTACCATTTCTATGGCCAAGACTTAATCGTACACATTTCGCCTACGCGTTCCTTCGATTCCGAGCCACGCTCGTACTATTATCAATCTTTCCTTTAACACGATTTCAAGATCTCGACACACTCCCATCTTTCAAGCCTTGCTTGAACTCGTCGTATCACTTGGCTGGATCGTGCACGCATTCCAAGCGTCCCCAAAATACATGCATTCAGCCAAGCCGCATGATAGAAAATTTGTCATTCTCACTCGAGTCGCATCGTGCACATACCCAGGCGTTCCTGAAATATATGTATGTCAGCCGAGTCTCGTGAGCAGGGTTTCCTATATTCGTGATTTCTATGCATTCAAGCCAATCCTCAAGATCAATCCTTTCGATTAGCTAACACTTGCAACAGGGCGTCTCGCCTAACCGCTAGGCTATTTCTTTTCGAGGCTAAGTCAATGTCAGGATTGGAATCATAGTTCCCCAACAATAATGCTAACACTGACCCCAATCCTAGGGTCAAACCAAAGTCGGTAGTACGAGATTTTCTACCCAAGCTCGCGTTACTCAGATTTTTAAACATCAAGCACGATCACCTATTCGCCTCAGCGCATTCGTTGCGCGTATTCGAATCCATTCAAATCACCAATTCTAACCAATTCATGTATTCGATCACGAGGTCATCTAGCTCGACAATACGTTGTGCCCCAATCTTACGCGAGTCTGATAATCCGCGGTGGTTCATGAATCACCATGCAACGCTCCCGCAGAATAATCATTCTCATCGGGGCGCAACTCTTGTTTGAGTTTAGACTCATTCATTCTCGATACGCGGATTGGACCTACTCAATCCTCAAGTTCAATCGACAAGCACACCAATTCAATCTCGAGTCTATCTTCGCGTCAAACCACAAGTCGAAGCACAAATTGTCGTACCGTGCAAGTTCGACCACTCCCGCTGTATGAATCATCATATCAGTGCTTACGCAGAGTGATCGCCCTAATCGGCGTAACGCATGTGCGAGGCTGCAGTAGCGCTCGCATAAGACAAGAACGTCAACGTTGTGGTTATCGACAAAGCAAATCCAAACATTCCAGTTTTCATCCAAGCCGAGTTCGATCGTCATTCATTCAACTTAGAAAATCCTCGAGCCAAGTCTATCTTTTCTTCGACACATTTTTAACATTTCAAGTATAGCATCCAACGGAACAATGACATTTACACGACCGTCATTCGCCGAGTCAGAGTGCCCCTGAGTTATCGCATATCGATCTTTGATACACCTCAATACCATCGACGATATGCGTAACCTGACGATCTTCTTTTGCAACCAATTTCGAGTCGTGCGACTGATGCCATTGTCCGAGTTGGAAAATCCTCAATTTTCTCGATACTCAAGATCAAGTTCAGTCGCTTTTCTTCAAGCTCATTTCAAAATCGTTATTCAAAACTCAAGTTACAATTCAGTTGCATCAATCCGATATCGCACGCACGATCCTCTAAGTTTCCTCGATCAAGACCAATCATTTTCATTCATCGTTCCAAATCGTTTTCTAACTCGCGTTGCTCATTCATAAGTTGTCCGAACGAGATACTCGTTCGGGACCTTCGAAGTCACGATCAACTAAGCGTGATGCGTTCTAAGGCTTTGCGCGATCGCATCGCCTCGCCGATATACTCGTAATCCTCAATCTTGCTTGAACGATTTCCAAGAAAACCCATACACCACTCGGATTCGAGCCACTCGACTAGTCGTCGACACTCATTCTTATTCTTCTCCGAACCTATCACATACACCACTCGGATTCAAGCCATAAGATCTAGTCCTAAATCACGTTCACGTCATGCGCTAAGACATCCTTCAGATTCGTTCGACGAATCACTAGCGTAGTCGCTCGCGTCGTATCGACGCACTAAGTCATTCACACTATTTCCTCAAAATCCAAATCAATCTTTCGCGTACGCCTAAGCGTTAGTCCGATAGCGTTCCTATCGATAGACACTCTAAGTATATCTTCGTTCCCGACCGAACGGTACTTGATATCGCTTGCAACTCGTTTGCACCAAGGGTCAAGGTGCGCGACGCGAAACACAACTTAGCCAAAAGGCCGTGTGTATAGCCATTCCGTGCGGACTATATTCCGAGTTTGCACGCTCAATTGCTAGGATCGATATTGGACTAATTAGGCATGCACACAACTTGCTAAGGTCGACGTAGGACTATTCGGTTACACGTACGACTTTGCTAACATTAGCACATATTTTCTATCGAGTCAAGTTTTGCAACGTTCGGCACAAAGGCCTCCAATGAGTCCGGCAACGGCCTATCGATGCGTTCGAGCGAACGCATGTACGAGCTTTCGAAAATATTTAGACTTATTGTATGGACATGCCGAGGGACATTTGAGAGAGAGCGCACCAACGATAACAACTTGCGGAAGCAACAGAGTTTTGCGGAAACATCGAAGTTAAAGAATTCAATCGACGGTCCAAGGACGTAAAGCCGTGCTCTGATACCACTATGTCACGCCCCGCTCCCGTAGGAGCGATCGTCCTCGCTAAGGCGTGATGCCGCACGAGCCTAGATTGCGCTCGTACAAGGCGGGTTCCATAACGGCCGATTACAGCGGCTGCGACAGGGTCGTCGCACAGAAGTCCCGTGCAGAGACATTGATTTATAGCAGCGGAATTAAAGAAGAACACATGAACACAAGTCATTCAAAAGAATCTCTTTTATTGATATTGAATACAAGATTACATCTGTGGGCGCAAGGCCAAATTATAATGTCTCTCGTGCTCACTTTTCTCTCATTTACAAGTCACTTTGCTCTTTCTCATCTCTCGATACAATACTTGAATCCAGCGAAAGCTTCGGAAGGCGATGTCCATACATTATGTCCTGTATAAGTCTTCAGATCACGCGGCCGCACGCTTCGACTCGCCAAGGAACTCGTGCCTCGACGCATCCAAACGAGCTCCGCACCACGAGCTTCTACCTGTGCCTGCACATGAAACACTGTGTGGGTGTCAGTACCACTGTACTGGTGGAGTGAGCTCCTCGCCCACCCATACAAAATCTACACGTTTCATTTACTTTGTGCAACATAAACCCTTTTATGATTGTCTTTCTATTCTTGCCTTAGGATCAGTTTTTAGGACCGGCGCCTTAGCGCAACTTGTGTATCGGGACCATCCCGTGCTTGCAATGTCAACGTTAGCTCATACTTTGTCTCTAGACCACTCCTCGTGCCAACAACGTTAACCTATCAAGTCGTGTTCGCCTTACGGCCATAATCAGAGACGCAACTACACGAAGGACTCCATTTCCTTGCCTCTAGACCTTTCTCGTGCTTGCATTGTCGACGCACCGACTTATACTTGTCTTTTGTGCCAAACTCTGGGACTTAACAACTTGGTCGTGCCATGAACTCGATTCGTGCCTCAATATCTCCGAGGCAGTGCCTCCTTGTTTAGTCTTGCCTATACTTGTGTTGTGATAACGCGACCGTGCATCATATTTCGAGGCCGTACCCAATAACTCAATGTAACTTCACACAACTTGCCCTACGGCCCTTCTCGACTTAACTGGCAACAACTCGAGCCTATCTCATGCAACTCTAAGCCAACAACTTAACACTCGACGTCGCCTCTCGTGCCGAAGCACGCCGCCTTCTCGCTGTAGCCAAATCTTAGGCTCAGACATTGTGTCTTTTTAACTCATACATATTCAACTCAATCCAAAGGCACCTACGCGGATTGCCGCCCGTGCCGACACATCTATATGAAAGGTCACTGGCATTGACTAGCCATAGTGGACATAGCCTGGCATTCGGGACCCTTGCACCGCCGGTTGCGATCCTCGATGCAAGTTCCCGACCTACCGGTTGCTTCATACCCAGCTCGGCTATACTCTGTTCTTCCTAGGCCGAGTCGGTCCCGTGGCCCCGGGTTGCCGCTCGAAGAACCATCGCCCTTGTCGACAAGTTGTCCATGACCACGCGCCTACGCTAACTTCTAGACTTAACGTAATGCATGGTCACATCATCATCATTTAGCTACTTTGATTTACTCTTTTCATACTTCCTTTGCAGAGCCCAAACCAGGGTTGCCTCGACGACTGAACCACAGTCCCGACATATTTCTTCTCGGCGACTAACCATCGCTTAGACTTAACACTCTTTGAACTCAGGGAACGGCTACTGCATAGCCTTCCAACTTGACTTGAACATATCGTGTTTCCTTAAGTATTGACCGACCGTGGCTAACTTTCTACTGAACCAACCGAGGCTCGTGCCTCTAAACCGACTCGTGTTCTACGCAACGCTGTCGCCCAAGTCATACTTCATATGACGGGCCTTGGGGTCGTGGGACTATTTATCTTGACAACCGCAGAATGAGCGGGACAGCACATAGAATAACTTAGGTCGACCGGCATAACTTTGCCTAACTTACTCAAGCCTACAACTTAACCCAAGGAACGAGCAAAGGCTACGCCAAGCCTTGCGGGACAGGATCGTGCATGCTTTAGCAAGCATTTGTGCGGACGACGCCTATGACTTAGGCTAACTCTCAACTTTTGTACCGCAGACCAACTTTCCTTCTCCCAAGCCACGGGACGAATGACCGAGTGTCATTTTCAAAGCACGTCGTGCACCAACTCTAAGCCGACCGTGGGACGTTTTCCATGTTCTAACTCATTTTGACCCGTCGGGATTATTCCCTTAGCTATGTGGATGCGTAGCTTTTATTATCAAGGCTAACTTGTGCGAGTTGAAAACACGATTTATTATGTGAAGGCAAAGATGAGGAGAGTTCACCGAAACTACCCCACCTGAGCGATGTCTCCGAGCAAGCCGTTGCAAGGCTAAGGCCGAACGCCGTCGGCATTTCGATTCCTCCGATTGACTTTGCGGGACGGGACACTACAGTATATCGGTATTGCCGGTATCTGAGCCCCAACCACCGGAAGATCATACATGAGCTCCTGAAGCCACTCTGCTTCATCTGCAGTAGCATCCAATACAAAGAATTCAGATTCCATGGAGGAGTGAGATAACATAGTCTGCTTCTTCGACTTCCACGATATAGCAGCTCCTCCCATGGCGAATACGAATCCACCTGTGGAATACTCGCTCTCCATATCTGAACACCAGCTAGCATTACTAAAGCCTTCCACTACTGACGGATCTCCGCTGTAGAAAAGTGCATATGTCTGAGTTTTCTTGAGATATCTCATAACACGCTTCACATCTTTCCAGTGCTCAACGCCTGGATTGCTAGTGAACCAACTCAGCATTCCCACTGCAAAAGCTATGTCAGGCCTTGTGGCAGTAGTAGCGTACATCAAGCTTCCGATGACGCTAGCATACTCCAACTGCCTGACGCTTTCCCTCAAATTTGGCTCCAGCTTCTGATCACTCCGGTACGGTGTATCAATAAAAGGAAGATCTTGATACCCGTAGCGAGTGAGCATCTTCTCAATATAATGAGATTGTGACAACGCTATTCCAGTGCCTGTCCGGATGATCTTGAGCCCCAAGATTACGTCGGCATCCCCCAAGTCCTTCATACTGAACTTGGTCGAGAGAAATTTCTTTCTCTGTGATGCATCTTAAATCCGTACCTAGGATTAGCATGTCGTCCACGTAAAGACATACGATTACTCCTCTTCCGTCAGCAAACTTTGTATAGACACACTTGTCTGTTTCACTGGTCCTGTAGCCATTTGACCTTATCACCTTGTCAAACTTCTCATGCCACATTTTGGGAGCTTGTTTCAAACCATACAGAGACTTCATCAACTTGCAGACTTTGTCTTCCAGACCTCTGACGACAAAACCTTCTGGTTGTTGCATGTAGATCTCTTCGGTCAGCTTGCCATTAAGGAATGCCGTTTTCACATCCATCTGATGTATCACCAGCTTGTATATTGCTGCTAGAGCAATTAACAATCTGATGGTTGTCATCCGAGCTACTGGAGCATAAGTGTCAAAGTAGTCGATCCCCTGCTTCTGAGCAAACCCCTTGGCCACTAGCCTGGCCTTGAACTTGTCTGTCACGCCCTAGTTCCAAATAATCGGATCGGGAACACGTGGCATGCCAGCTGTACAATCAAGCATAGCTAAACCCAATTTAATGGACTATGATCTGATTGTAGTACGCTGAAGTATGACTAATAAAGTAACATCACAGACAGGTAAACTAGTCTCATCCATGAAATAAAGTAATATATAACCGAATAGAAATTCATCAGTGCCACAGAGTCCAAATGTCAACTATGACTAGTGGAGAACAATCCACTAAATAAGTAAATGAGTACAACTAGAATGAAATGAAGTAGTAAATAGAAATAAACGGAATACTGGAAATGAAACCCACGTCTGAAGATGTAGCTAGCCTCCAGAGGATCAAGGTTGCGGCTCCACCTCAAAGTTGTCGTCAACAAGTCCGTCTACTCCGTAATCAGCCGGAAATAAATGCTCGTCAAGCTCCGGAAAAGATACCAGGTCCTCAGAGGGACATAACAAATACACAGGAAAATGACATGCATGAATATACTGAGCAGTAATGTAAAAGTAACGAATAGGAATGCCACCTAGTATTTCCCTAACCAAACAAGGACAGGAAATACAAGGAAGCAATAAGGTGTTCTAACCATCTATGTGTAAATGCACTCGAGACATCTCTAGTGACACATGAGAGGGGGAGAAGAAGAAGAAACTGCCACCAAGCGTTCTACGGTTTGAGAAACGAAGGGCTACGAGCATCCAGCGTACATTGGAAACAGAAATTCTCATACACCACTAGTAGACTCTCCCCACCCAATGTACTCGTACCGTATACGCGGTACGAACAATATACAAGACGTCATAGTAAATATAGTATAACTAAACCAAACTGCTACAGACTCAAGATCATATGTTAATGGCCAGTCAACACAGAACCTCTGCACTCAACTCACTCATATGTGATACGTGTCTGAGACAGTGTCAAGTTTATACTAACTCTATACAAGGTAGTCATCAATGGAGACGAGTGCACACGATAGTAATAACTGGCAAATGTAAATACTGCATAGTAAATGTCAAGCAAGGTGTACTTGCCTGTGTCCAGCAACTGAGTATCCGGGTCCAAAGTAGAGTCCGAGTCCCGAGAAGCAAATAATCCTAAACAAGATTTATCTCTAATTAATTACTAATTAAACAAATTAAACAATTCATTTAATTGCTAAGTAATCTTTAATTTAAATTAATCTATTACTACTAGCTAACTAGTATCAATAATTATGAATAATAATTATACAATAATAAGTATGTAAACCATACTTATTATTATACCATTTATATTCTGAAATTTATACACAACCAAATATTTAATCATTAATTGATTAATTAATTATAATTAATTAACCAACCAATTTAATACACATATGTACACACAATTCCTAATAATACTAACAAAAATAGTAAAAATCCTTAAAAATCATTTTTAGTCTATTTTAATAATAAATTAAATAATCAGAATAATAAATATATATTATATATATATTTTACAGAAAATAAATTATTACCATTAAACTATTTATTAAATAACTAGTTGAATAATAACAATAAGTACTTAATAATTCTAAATAAATCCAAATAAATCACCACCAACCTTAAATTTGATCATTAAAGCTAAATTCACAATAGTAACACATAATTAATAATTATTTAAATTAATAAATAATTATTACACAATTTAATACATAATCCTAAACATGATTCTCAAAATTACTTTTAAATCTTAAATTTTTTGTAAATATATATAAAATACATAAAATAAATTCCTAAATATCATATTTACATATTTCTAACAAAATCTTATCACTTCACAAAATTACAATATTTATATAATTAATAACAATTAATTATATAATATATATAACTCATTTAATAAATCTAGAAATTACCCAACTAAATCTAAATAATTATAAATAACTATAATTAAATATTGGTATTATTTTTATACAGAAGAGTATATTTTTACAAACATTTTCTATTCAATAAATATTATTTAGTTTCTAACCAAATAAATAATATAAATTGAAAACAGTATTTAATAATTGATTTGATTAATTCAAAAACTCACTAGATAAATCTAAATAAAATATTTTAAAAACCAATATAATATTGGAAAATTTCCATAACATACTTTATATTTAAATCTATATTTTCCATATAATTTATATTATTTAATTATTTACTAATTAAATAATATGAATCAAACAGAATTAATTAAACAATTTAAATTCACTGTTTTTCACGTAAAATAATTATAAATTAAATTCTATAAATTCTGGAAAAATTATTTTAAAATACTATATTAATTTTACAAACTTTTTCATGTACAAAGTTTTATTTAATTCATAATAAAAGTATCACTTAAAGATTAAAACGGCAAACATAATTATATAATTACTAACATCGAGAACTCATAATTAATTAAAAATAAATGCCAATAATTAATATTAATTCTCACAAAAATTAGGGCAGAACCTCTACTTAATTACCAATGATTTCCTATGATTAGATCTAATTAATCATCAATTTATACACAAATACAATCATTATAATAAACTGAATAATCAGATTTTAATCCCTAAAACTAGATTTAAAGCATGCATGGGGGTTTTTCCCACGTGACAGCGCCACGGGGGGGGGGGGGGGGGGGGGGGGAGGGGGGGTCGGGGTTACCTGGCCACGCCGCAGGGGGTGGCTCGTCGACGAGGGGGGTCGCGCCGACGAGGAGGGTCGCCGGGATCAGCGGGCGACCGGTGCAGCGCGGGCTGGCTGCAGCGCGCGGGCGTGCGGGGAACGCCACGCTCTCGTCGTCCGACGGCGAGGCCTCGGTTGAGGGGGAGGAGGCGGAAGGAAGGGTCATCGGGATCGGCTAGGGGTGGCGGTGAGGATGGGAAGAGATGGAGTTGTGTGAAGTTAGGGTTGAGAGTAGTTGGATGATACATATATATATTAGATCCACAAGTTAGGAAACCCTAATGGGTTTGGACCTAAGTTAGGGTGAGGGTAGATGGCCCATGGGCTGAGCTAAGGTTAGGGTTGGGATACATGAAATGGGTTTGGGTTTGCTCTGAATTGAAACACCATATCTATATAAGTATAGATATATATATATAATCTAATAATAATACCAAATGAAAAGTAACACTTATATATATATATATATATATATATATATATATATATATATATATATATATATATATATATATATATATATATAATCTAATAAATAAACTAAATGAATTAGAGTTCCTAATACAATGCACACACAAACACTTTTATATATATATACATATATATCCAAACTTTATAAATAATTAATAATTAGTATACTAACATTTATTTAAAAAAATAACAAAATTTAGTAACAAATAAAATAATAAATTTTTTTTTGAGGGGTTTTACATTCTCCCCAACTTATTAAAATTTCGTCCTCGAAATTGAAAACAAGCTGGAATTAAAAGAAAACATACAATTATTGGCACTAAAATCATATTTTCCTAATTCCAGAAAATTCCTAGTTATTAACACAGAATTAAAACAGACGAAATCTAAAAGAATGATAATTACAAAATTAAATCATACCAGACGCCTCACGAAGGTATGGAAAACGCTCCAGAATAGAATCTTCCCGCTCCCAAGTCGATTCGCCCGGAGAATGGTGTTTCCACGCAACTCGGACTAGTCGAATGGTCTTCCCCTTCAACACTTTCTCTCTGCGGTCTAGGATCTCCACAGACTGCTCCTCGTAGGACAAAGTCGGTCCCACGGTGATCTCTGAATGATCAAGTACATGGTTAAGGTCTGCCACATACTTTCTCAACTGGGAGACATGAAATACGTCATGGACGCCTTCCAATGACTACGGAAGTGCCAACTGTATGCAACCTCGCCAACTCTCTCCAACACATCGAATGGTCCGATGTACCTTGGGCTGAGCTTTCCTCTGACTCCAAATCTGATTGTACCTCTAGTCGGGGAGATTCTCAAAAACACATGATCTCCTTCCTTGAACTCAAGAGGTCGCCTATGAGTGTCTGCCCACTGTTTCTGTCGGTCCTGTGCTGCTCGTAGATGCCCCTGAATCTTCTTGACTGTATCTACTGTACGAGTCACTAACTCTGGTCCCAATATCTGTCTCTCGCCTACATCGCCCCAACATGCTGGCGATCGACACTTTCTTCCGTACAATGCTTCGAAAGGGGCCATCTGGATACTTGCCTGGTAGCTGTTGTTGTAAGAGAACTCTACCAAATGCAAGTGATCCTCCCAGGATCCTCCAAAATCTAACATGCAAGCTCTCAATATGTCCTCCAACGTCTGAATGGTACGCTCTGACTGTCCGTCTGTCTGAGGATGATAAGCGGTGCTGAACTTCAGTCTAGTGCCCAGACTTTCCTGTATGCTCTTCCAGAAGTGCGATGTGAATCTCGTATCTCGATCAGAGACTATACTGACTGGTACTCCATGTAATCGCACTATCTCTTTCATATATAGGTCTGCCAATACCTCTGTAGATTGCCCCACTCGGGATGGTATGAAATGAGCAGACTTCGATAATCTGTCCACAATCACCCAAACTGCATCTCGTCCAGCTGGGCTCCTCGAAAATCCCGTAACAAAATCCATAGTGATGTGCTCCCACTTCCACTCAGGTATCGGAAGCGGTTGCAACAATCCTGCAGACCTCTGATGTTCAGCCTTCACTTGCTGACACACCAAGCACTTTGCTACGAACCGTGCTATTTCACGCTTCATTCCATGCCACCAGTAGTGCTGTCTCAGGTCCCTGTACATCTTCATACCTCCTGGATGAATATAATAAATCGAACTATGTGCCTCTGTCATCAACTCCTGCCTGATCTCTCCATTAGAAACATAGAGGCGATCTCCGTACCTCAAGGTCCCATCTTCGTGAATCCTCAATCCAGTCTGCAGTCCTTGCTCTGTCCTCTGTCGAAGCCTCTGACATCTGGCATCTGTCGGTAAGGTCGCCTTGATCTGCTCTACCAATGAAGATTGAACCTGAAGATTCATCATCTTTACAGCTTCTCCAGGCCTAACCACTTCGATGCCCAGCTTTTCCAAATCATATAGCAACTCCTTCTGTGATGTCAAGAAATGTGCCATAGGCCTCCGGCTCAATGCATCTGCTACTGAATTCGCCTTCCCTGGATGGTACTGTAACTCAATATCAAAATCTGCCATCAACTCAAGCCAACGCCTCTATCTCAAATTTAAATCCTTCTGAGTATGGACATACTTGAGGCTTTTATGATCTGTATATACCTCCACTGTTTCTCCATACAGATAATGCCTCCAAAGCTTCAAGGCAAATATCACCGCCGCAAGCTCTAAGTCGTGCGTGGGATAATTCTTCTCGTGGGTCCTCAACTGCCGAGAACCATATGCAACTACCTTCCCATGCTGCATCAAGACGCATCCTAATCCCTTCCCGGATGCATCACTATAGATGACAAAACCTCCTGATCCCGATAGAATGGTCAAGACTGGTGCAGTAGTAAGGCGCTTCTTCAAATCATCAAAAGCAGCTTGGCACTCTTTCGTCCACTCGAACTTCTGATCCTTGCGAGTCAACTTTGTCATGGGCTCCGCAATTCTTGCAAAATTCTCTACGAACCTCCGGTAATATCCGGCAAGCCCCAGAAAACTTCGCACCTCTGAAACATCGGTTGGAGTTGGCCACGACTCCACTGCTGATATCTTCATCGGATCCACTTCTATGCCTTTCCCTGAGATAACATGTCCAAGAAATGAAACATGATCTAAAAGAAATTCATACTTACTCAGCTTTGCATACAACTTCTGATGCCTCAAGATCTCCAGCACCTTCCTCAAGTGATCCTCATGCTCTTCATGGTTCTTTGAATACACCAAAATGTCGTCAATGAATACTACGACAAACTTATCAAGATATTCATGGAATACTCTGTTCATTAAATTCATGAATACAGCCGGTGCATTTGTCACGCCCCGCTCCCGTAGGAGCGATCGTCCTCGCTAAGGCGTGATGCCGCACGAGCCTAGATTGCGCTCGTGCAAGGCGGGTTCCATAACGGCCGATTACAGCGGCTGCGACGGGGTCGTCGCACAGAAGTCCCGTGCAGAGACATTGAATATATTGCAGCGGAATTTAAAGAACACATGAACACAAGTATTTCAAAGAAAGCTCTTTTATTGATATTGAATTCAAGGATTACATTGTGGGCGCAAGGCCAATTACAAGTCTCTCAAGTCTCACTTTTCTCTCATTTTACAAGTCACTCTGCTCTCTCTCATCTCTCGATACAATACTTGATTCCAGCGGAAGCTTCGGAAGGCGATGTCCATACATTACGTCCTGTATAAGTCTTCAGATCACGCGACCGCACGCTTCGACTCGCCAAGGAACTCCGTGCCTCGACGCATCCAAGCGAGCTCCGCGCCACGAGCTTCTACCTGTGCCTGCACATGAAACACTGTGTGGGTGTCAGTACCACTGTACTGGTGGAGTGAGCTTCTCGCCCACCCATACAAAACCTACACGTTTATTTACTTTGTGCAACATAAACCCTTTACGATTGTCTTTCTATTCTTGCCTTAGGATCAGTTTTAGGACCGGCGCCTTAGCGCAACTTGTGTATCAGAACCATCCCGTGCTTGTAATGTCAACGTTAACTCATACTTTGTCGCTAGACCACTTCTCGTGCCGACAACGTTACCTATCAAGTCGTGTTTGCCTTACGGCCATAATTAGAGACGCAGCTACACGAAGGACTCCATTTCCTTGCCTCTAGACCTTTCTCGTGCTTGCATTGTCGACGCACCGACTTATACCTGTCTTTCTAGCCAAACTTTGGGACGTAACGACTCGGTCGTGCCATAACTCAATTCGTGTTTCAATATCTTCGAGGCAGCGCCTCCTTGTTTAGTCTTGCTTATACTTGTGTTGTGACAACGCGGCCGTGCCTCATAACTCAACGCAACTTCACACAACATGCCCTACGGCCCTTTTTGACTTAACTCGCAACTTAACAGTCGATGCCACATCTCGTGCCGAAGCACGTCGCCTTCGCTGTAGCCAAATCTTAGGCTCCGACATTGTGTCTATTTAACTCATACATATTCAACTCAATCCACCGTCACACACACACGGATTGCCGCCCGTGCCGACACCAAACTTACCATATTAGTTGAAAACAACAATTATTATTAAGTGTTTGTTATGGGATTGGCCTAACCAGCCGCCTTGGACGTAGCCTGGTACTCGGGACCCTTTCAACGCAAGTAGCGAGCCCCGATGAAAGTCCCCGACATACCGATCGCCTAACCAGCGTTGCCTATTACCCAGCTCGGCTACAACTTGTTTCTTCCTAGGCCGAGACGGTCCCGTGGCCGCGGGTCTCCGCTCGAAGAAACCACCCCTTGTCGACAAGTGTCCAAGTTCATAAGGGTTACATGGAGTGTTTTAAGATACAGTTTGGGCTTGTTATGTGATCAATTCATTTACTTGGTTGTTTTAACTCTTTCCCTTTTTCATACTTCCTTTGCAGAGCCCCTAACCAGGGTTGCCTCGGCGACTAACCATCGCTTAGACTTAACGTTCTTTGAACTCAGGGAACGGCTACTGCATAGCCTTCCAACTTAACTTGAACATAACATGTTTTCTTGAGTGTCGACCGACCGTGGATAACTTTCCACTGAACCAACCGTGGCTCGTGCCTCTAAACCGACTCGTGTTCTACGCGACGCTATCGCCCAAGTCATACTTCATATGATGGGCCTTGGGGTCGTGGGACTATTCATCTTGACAACCGCAGAATGAGCGGGACAGCACGTAGAATAACTTAGGTCGACCGGCATAACGTTGCCTAACTCACTCAAGCCTACAACTTAACCCAAGGGACGAGCAAAGGCTATGCCAAGCCTTGCGGGACAGAACCGAGCATGCTTTAGCAAGCATTTGTGCGACGACGCCTATGACTTAGGCTAACTCTCAGCTTTTGTACCGCAGACCAACTTTCCTTCTCCCAAGCCACGGGACGAAGGACCGAGTGTCATTTTCAAAGCACGCCGTGCACCAACTCTAAGCCGACCGTGGGACGTTTTCCATGTTCTAACTCATTTTGACCCGTCGGGATTACTCCCTTAGCTATGTGGATGCGTAGCTTTTATTATCAAGCCTAACTTGTGCAAGTTGAAAACACGATTTATTATGTGAAGGCAAAGATGAGGAGAGTTCACCGAAACTACCCCACCTGAGCGATGTCTCCGAGCAAGCCGTTGCAAGGCTAAGACCGAACGCCGTCGGCGTTTCGATTCCTCCGATTGACTTTGCGGGACGGGGCACTACAACATACACCACTCAGAACAAGTCTCGTCCTCGAGACTTTCCTGAAGGCAAGTTATCCTACCATTCCTAAGGCCAAGACTTAATCGTACACATTTCGCCTACGCGTTCCTTCGATTCCGAGCCACGCTCGCACTATTATCAATCTCTACTTCAACACGATTTTAAGATCTCGACACACTCCCACATTTCAAGCCTTGCTTGAACTCGCCGCATCACTTGGCTGGATCATGCACGCATTCCAAGCGTCCCTAAAATACATGCATTCAGCCAAGCCGCATGATAGAAAATTTGTCATTCTCACTCGAGTCGCATCGTGCACATACCCAGGCGTCCCTGAAATATATGCATGTCAGCCGAATCTCGTGAGCAGGATTTTCTACATTTGTGATTCACGCTATCCATCCATGCCAATCCTCAAGATCAATCCTTCGACTGATAACTCATGAAACATGGCGTCTCGCCTAACCGCTAGGCCATTTCTTTTCGAGGCTAAGTCAATATCAGGATTGGAATCATAGTTCCCCAACAATAATGCCAACACTGACCCCTATCCTAGGGTCAAACCAGAGTCGATCATATGGGGTCTTCTACCCAAGCTCGCGTCACTCAAATTTCTAAACATCAAGCACGATCACCTAATTCGTATTATGGCACGCATTGTGTATATTCAAATTCCTTCAATTCACCAATTCTAACCAATTCATGTATTCGATCACGAGGTCGTCTCGCTCGACAATACATTGCACCCCAATCTCACGCGAGTCTGATAATCCGCGGTGGTTCATGAATCACCATGCAACGCACCCGCAGAATAATCATTCTCATCGGGGCGTAACTCTTGTTTGAGTTTAGACTAACTCATTTTCGATACGCGGATTGGACCTACTCAATCCTCAAGTTCGATTCTTCAAGCACACAAGTCCATTCTCGAGTCACCTTCGCGTTAAACCACAAATCGAAGCACAATTTGTCGTACCGTACAAGTTCGACCACTCCCGCTGTATGAATCACCATACCAGCGCTCACGCAGAGTGATCGCCCAAATCGGCATGACGCATGTGCGAGGCTGGAGTAGCACTCGCATAAGACAAGAACATCAACGTTGTGGTTGTCGACGAAGCAAATCCAAACATTCCAGTTTTCATCCAAGCCAAGTTCGATAGTTCGATCGTCATTCGTTCAACTTAGAAAATCCTCGAGCCAAGCCTATCCTTTTCTCGACACATTTTTAATATTTCAAGTATAGCGTCCAACGGAACAATGACATTTGCACGACCGTCATTCGCCGAGTTAGAGTGCCCCCGAGTTATCGCATATCGATCTTTGATACGCCTCAATACCATCGACGATATGCGTAACCTGACGATCTTCCTTTGCAACCAATTTCGAGTCGTGCGTTGATGCTGTTGTCCGAGTTGGATATTCCTCAATTTTCTCAATACTCAAGATCAAGTTTAGTCACTTTTCCTCAAGCTCGTTTCAAGATCATTATTCAAAACTCAAGTCGCATTTCAGTTGTATCAATCCGATATCGCACGTACGATCCTCTAAGTTTCCTCGATCAAGACCATTCATTTTCATTCATCGTTCCGAATCGATTTTCTAACTCGCATTGCTCATTCACAAGTTGTCCGAACAAAATGCTCGTTCGGGACATTCGAAGTCACGACCAACTAAGCGTGACGCATTCTAAGGCTTTGCGCAATTGCATCGCCTCGCCAACATACTCGTAATCCTCAATATTCACTCGAACAATTTCCAAGACAAACCATACACCACTCGGACTCGAGCCACTCGACTAATCGTCGACACTCATTCTTATTCTTCTTCGAACCTATCACATACACCACTCGGATTCAAGCCATAAGATCTAGTCCTCAGTCACGTTCGCGTCATGCGCTAAGATATCCTTCAGATTCGTTCGACGAATCGCTAACGTAGTCGCTCGCGTCGTATCGACGCACTAAGTCGTTCGCACTATTTCCTCAAAATCCAAATCGATCTTCCGTGTACGCCTAAGCATTAGTCCGATAGCGTTCCTATCGATAGACACTCTAAGTGCATCTCCGTTCCCGACCGAACGATACTTAATATCGCTCGCGACTCGTTTGCACCAAAGGTCGAGGTGCGCGACGCGAAACACAACTTAGCCAAAAGGCCGTGTGCATAGCCATCCTGTGCGGACTATATTCCGAGTTTGCATGCTCAATTGCTAGGGTCGATATTGGACTAATTAGGCATGCACGCGACTTGTTAACAGTAGCACATATTTTCTATCGCGTCAAGTTTGCAACGTTCGGCACAAAGGCCCTATCGACGTATTTGGCAACAGCCTACCGATGCGTTAGATTGAACGCTTGTACGAGCTTTCGAAAATATTTAGACTTATTGTATGGACATGCCGAGGAACATTTGAGAGAGAGCGCACCAATGATAACAACTTGCGGAAGCAACAGAGTTTTGTGGAAACATCAAAGTTAAAGAATTCAATCGACGGTCCAAGGACGTAAAGCCGTGCTCTGATACCACTATGTCACGCCCCGCTCCCGTAGGAGCGATCGTCCTCGCTAAGGCGTGATGCCGCACGAGCCTAGATTGCGCTCGTGCAAGGCGGGTTCCATAACGGCCGATTACAGCGGCTGCGACGGGGTCGTCGCACAGAAGTCCCGTGCAGAGACATTGAATATATTGCAGCGGAATTTAAAGAACACATGAACACAAGTATTTCAAAGAAAGCTCTTTTATTGATATTGAATTCAAGGATTACATTGTGGGCGCAAGGCCAATTACAAGTCTCTCAAGTCTCACTTTTCTCTCATTTTACAAGTCACTCTGCTCTCTCTCATCTCTCGATACAATACTTGATTCCAGCGGAAGCTTCGGAAGGCGATGTCCATACATTACGTCCTGTATAAGTCTTCAGATCACGCGACCGCACGCTTCGACTCGCCAAGGAACTCCGTGCCTCGACGCATCCAAGCGAGCTCCGCGCCACGAGCTTCTACCTGTGCCTGCACATGAAACACTGTGTGGGTGTCAGTACCACTGTACTGGTGGAGTGAGCTTCTCGCCCACCCATACAAAACCTACACGTTCATTTACTTTGTGCAACATAAACCCTTTACGATTGTCTTTCTATTCTTGCCTTAGGATCAGTTTTAGGACCGGCGCCTTAGCGCAACTTGTGTATCAGAACCATCCCGTGCTTGTAATGTCAACGTTAACTCATACTTTGTCGCTAGACCACTTCTCGTGCCGACAACGTTACCTATCAAGTCGTGTTTGCCTTACGGCCATAATTAGAGACGCAGCTACACGAAGGACTCCATTTCCTTGCCTCTAGACCTTTCTCGTGCTTGCATTGTCGACGCACCGACTTATACCTGTCTTTCTAGCCAAACTTTGGGACGTAACGACTCGGTCGTGCCATAACTCAATTCGTGTTTCAATATCTTCGAGGCAGCGCCTCCTTGTTTAGTCTTGCTTATACTTGTGTTGTGACAATGCGGCCGTGCCTCATAACTCAACGCAACTTCACACAACATGCCCTACGGCCCTTTTTGACTTAACTCGCAACTTAACAGTCGATGCCACATCTCGTGCCGAAGCACGTCGCCTTCGCTGTAGCCAAATCTTAGGCTCCGACATTGTGTCTATTTAACTCATACATATTCAACTCAATCCACCGTCACACACACACGGATTGCCGCCCGTGCCGACACCAAACTTACCATATTAGTTGAAAACAACAATTATTATTAAGTGTTTGTTATGGGATTGGCCTAACCAGCCGCCTTGGACGTAGCCTGGTACTCGGGACCCTTTCAACGCAAGTAGCGAGCCCCGATGAAAGTCCCCGACATACCGATCGCCTAACCAGCGTTGCCTATTACCCAGCTCGGCTACAACTTGTTTCTTCCTAGGCCGAGACGGTCCCGTGGCCGCGGGTCTCCGCTCGAAGAAACCACCCCTTGTCGACAAGTGTCCAAGTTCATAAGGGTTACATGGAGTGTTTTAAGATACAGTTTGGGCTTGTTATGTGATCAATTCATTTACTTGGTTGTTTTAACTCTTTCCCTTTTTCATACTTCCTTTGCAGAGCCCCTAACCAGGGTTGCCTCGGCGACTAACCATCGCTTAGACTTAACGTTCTTTGAACTCAGGGAACGGCTACTGCATAGCCTTCCAACTTAACTTGAACATAACATGTTTTCTTGAGTGTCGACCGACCGTGGATAACTTTCCACTGAACCAACCGTGGCTCGTGCCTCTAAACCGACTCGTGTTCTACGCGACGCTATCGCCCAAGTCATACTTCATATGATGGGCCTTGGGGTCGTGGGACTATTCATCTTGACAACCGCAGAATGAGCGGGACAGCACGTAGAATAACTTAGGTCGACCGGCATAACGTTGCCTAACTCACTCAAGCCTACAACTTAACCCAAGGGACGAGCAAAGGCTATGCCAAGCCTTGCGGGACAGAACCGAGCATGCTTTAGCAAGCATTTGTGCGACGACGCCTATGACTTAGGCTAACTCTCAGCTTTTGTACCGCAGACCAACTTTCCTTCTCCCAAGCCACGGGACGAAGGACCGAGTGTCATTTTCAAAGCACGCCGTGCACCAACTCTAAGCCGACCGTGGGACGTTTTCCATGTTCTAACTCATTTTGACCCGTCGGGATTACTCCCTTAGCTATGTGGATGCGTAGCTTTTATTATCAAGCCTAACTTGTGCAAGTTGAAAACACGATTTATTATGTGAAGGCAAAGATGAGGAGAGTTCACCGAAACTACCCCACCTGAGCGATGTCTCCGAGCAAGCCGTTGCAAGGCTAAGACCGAACGCCGTCGGCGTTTCGATTCCTCCGATTGACTTTGCGGGACGGGGCACTACAGCATTTGTCAAACCAAAGGGCATTACCAAGAACTCGTAATGACCATACCGAGTCCTGAATGCCGTCTTCTGGATGTCTTCTTTCCGAACTTTCACTTGATGGTATCCCGACCTCAGATCAATCTTCGAGAATACCTGGGCTCCTGTCAGCTGGTCAAATAGATCATCAATTCTGGGCAGGGGATACTTATTCTTGATCGTCACAGCATTAAGAGCCCTATAATCAATGCACATACGAACTGTTCCATCTTTCTTTGGCACAAACAAGACCGGGGCTCCCCAAGGTGATGCACTTGGTCTGATAAATCCCTTGTCTTGCAACTCCTGCAACTGCACCTTCATTTCATCCAGCTCCTTCTGTACTCTCTCTGTAAGTGTCCTTTCCTGCCACAGAAATGGCAAGTCGAAAGCTCCTTAGACTGGTAGGGTCCAGTCTTTTGCTGATGCTGGTGATGTCCCATAGGTCTCTTGATAGGACCTCCTTGCTGCGTCTTCATCTGCACTGGCTGGTTCTTCTGCTGGTTCAGCTTCCCCTTGCTAATTGTCTCCTGAATCCTGGCCTCCGTCAGTAACTCAGCATAAGAGATTCGGGACTGAGAGCTAGTATAATGCTGTAGCTCCTGCCTCAGCCCGTTGTGAAATCTCTTGGCCTTCTTCAGATCATTGGGTATCAGCACCTCCCTATATTTGCTGAGTCGACTGAACTCCGAGTCATACTCGTCAACAGTCTTGTTTCCTTGCTCCAGGTGCAGGAACTGGTTGTATAAGGCATTCTTCACAGTAGTATGGAAGTACTTTTTATCAAAAAACTCCAAAAATTGTTCCCACGTCTGACGAGTACCCAACTGACGCTCCATAGAATCCCACCAGTGATGGGCATTCCCCTCCAGCTGAGTTCTTACGCCAGTCATCCATAAATCCTCAGGTAACTGAGATGCCTGTAATTTCTTCTTGGTGCTGGTGATCCAAGTAGTAGTCTCCTCCGGACTCTCGTTTCCCAAATAAGGTTTGGGGTTCATCTGCACGTAGTCCTTTACTGAACCTACCCGTGCTGGTCTCACGGGAGCTAGTGTCGGAGCTGGTGCAGGTGCTGGTGCTGTTATCCTCTCCATAGCTGTCAAGAATCCCTATCTCATCTCAGCAGCTTCCCGACTTTGCTCAGCTGCTTCTTGCCTCTGCTCTGCTGCTTGCTGTCTCTGTTCTTGCATCATCATGTGCATGAACTGAAACATCTATGCCTGACTGCTTGAGACACAGCCGGGGGCACTCTATATGGTGTCTGAGGGTACTGCGGGGGAGGAGGAGGTACCCCAGTCGGTTGTGCACCAACTGACTGAGACGTCTGCCCTGGAAGCAAAGGGTGGGTTGGAACTACCCTTGCGGACTGATCATCCGTACCAGATGACTGATTGTCTCTATCGGCAGCGGTACGTCCACTCCTTAGATTCATGATTCTGCAGAGATAAGATAGAAGGAATTGAGAATAGGACGAAAACAAACGAGATGCAAAAGAATTTGTTCAAGTATAATCAAGAATGATATAGTCAAGTATGGATGAGACCTAATATTCTAAACCTAATTTGCAGGCTTGTTCAGTACAGTAACGTAACCAAACAAATTTTTGACCTGCATGGGCCACCACTAAAAACATGTCACGCCCCAGTTCCAAATAATCGGATCGGGAACACGTGGCATGCCAGCTGTACAATCAAGCATAGCTAAACCCAATTTAATGGACTATGATCTGATTGTAGTACGCTGAAGTATGACTAATAAAGAAACATCACAGGCAGGTAAACTAGTCTCATCCATGAAATAAAGTAATAGATAACCAAATAGAAATTCATCAGTGCCACAGAGTCCAAATGTCAACTATGACTAGTGGAGAACAATCCACTAAATAAGTAAATGAGTACAACTGGAATGAAATGAAGTAGTAAATAGAAATAAATGGAATACTGGAAATGAAACCCACGTCTGAAGATGTAGCTAGCCTCCAGAGGATCAAGGCTGTGGCTCTACCTCAGTCGTCGTCAACAAGTCCGTCTACTCCATAATCAGCCGGGAATAAATGCTCGTCAAGCTCTGGAAAAGATACCAGGTCCTCAGATGGACATAACAAATACACAGGAAAATGACATGCATGAATATACTGAGCAGTAATGTAAAAGTAACGAATAGGAATGCTACCCAGTATTTCCCTAACCAAACAAGGACAGGAAATACAAGGAAGCAATAAGGTGTTCTAACCATCTATGTGTAAATGCACTCGAGACATCTCTAGTGGCACATGAGAGGGGGAGAAGAAGAAGAAACTGCCACCAAGCGTTCTACGGTTTGAGAAACGAGGGGCTACGAGCATCCAGCGTACATTAGAAACAGAAATTCTCATACACCACTAGTAGACTCTTCCCACCCAATGTACTCGTACCGTATATGCGGTACGAACAATATGCAAGACGTCATAGTAAATATAGTATAACTAAACCAAACTACTACAGACTCAAGATCATATGTTAATGGCCAGTCAACACAGAACCTCTGCACTCAACTCACTCATATGTGATACGTGTCTGAGACAGTGTCAAGTTTATACTAACTCTATACAAGGTAGTCATCAATGGAGACGAGTGCACACGATAGTAATAACTGGCAAATGTAAATACTGCATAGTAAATGTCAAGCAAGGTGTACTTGCCTGTGTCCAACAACTGAGTATCCGGGTCCAAAGTAGAGTCCGAGTCCCGAGAAGCAAATAATCCTAAACAAGATTTATCTCTAATTAATTACTAATTAAACAAATTAAACAATTCATTTAATTGCTAAGTAATCTTTAATTTAAATTAATCTATTACTACTAGCTAACTAGTATCAATAATTATGAATAATAATTATACAATAATAAGTATGTAAACCATACTTATTATCATACCATTTATATTCTGAAATTTATACACAACCAAATATTTAATCATTAATTGATTAATTAATTATAATTAATTAACCAACCAATTTAATACACATATGTACACACAATTTCTAATAATAATAACAAAAATAGTAAAAATCCTTAAAAATCATTTTTAGTCTATTTTAATAATAAAATAAATAATATCAGAATAATAAATATATATTATATATATATTTTACAGAAAATGAATTATTACCATTAAACTATTTATTAAATAACTAGTTGAATAATAACAATAAGTACTTAATAATTCTAAATAAATCTAAATAAATCACCACCAACCTTAAATTTGATCATTAAAGCTAAATTCACAATAGTAACACATAATTAATAATTATTTAAATTAATAAATAATTATTACACAATTTAATACATAATCCTAAACATGATTCTCAAAATTACTTTTAAATCTTAAATTTTTTGTAAATATATATAAAATACATAAAATAATTTCCTAAATATCATATTTACACATTTCTAATAGAATCTTATCACTTCACAAAATTAAAATATTTATATAATTAATAACAATTAATTATATAATATATATAACTTATTTAATAAATCTAGAAATTACCCAACTAAATCTAAATAATTATAAATAACTATAATTAAATATTGGAATTATTTTTATACAGAAGAGTATATTTTTACAAACATTTTCTATTCAATAAATATTATTTAATTTCTAACCAAATAAATAATATAAATTGAAAACAGTCTTTAATAATTGATTTGATTAATTCAAAAACTCACTAGATAAATCTAAATAAAATATTTTAAAAACCAATATAATATTAGAAAATTTCCATAACATACTTTATATTTAAATCTATATTTTCCATATAATTTATATTATTTAATTATTTACTAATTAAATAATATTAATCAAATAGAATTAATTAAACAATTTAAATTCACTATTTTTCACGTAAAATAATTATAAATTAAATTCTATAAATTCTGGAAAAATTATTTTAAAATACTATATTAATGTTACAAACTTTTTCATGTACAAAGTTTTATTTAATTAATAATACAAGTATCACTTAAAGATTAAAACAGTAAACACAATTATATAATTACTAACATCGAGAACTCATAATTAATTAAAAATAAATGCCAATAATTAATATTAATTCTCACAAAAATTAGGGCAGAACCTCTACTTAATTACCAATGATTTTCTATGATTAGATCTAATTAATCATCAATTTATACACAAATACAATCATTATAATAAACTGAATAATCAGATTTTAATCCCTAAAACTAGATTTAAAGCATGCATGGGGTTTTTTTTTTTTCCAAGTGACAGCGCCACGGGGGGGGGGGGGGGGGGTCGGGGTTACCTGGCCACGCCGCAGGGGGTGGCTCGCCGACAAGGGGGGTCGCACCGACGAGGAGGGTCGTCGGGATCAGCGGGCGACCGGTGCAGCGCGCGGCGCGGGCCGGCTGCAGCGCGCGGGCGTGCGGGGAACGCCGCGCTCTCGTCGTCTGACGGCGAGGCCTCGGTTGAGGGGGAGGAGGCGGAAGAAAGGGTCACCGGGATCGGCTAGGGGTGGCGGTGAGGATGGGAAAAGATGGAGTTGTGTGAAGTTAGGGTTGAGAGTAGTTGGATGATACATATATATTAGATCCACAAGTTAGGAAACCCTAATGGGTTTGGACCTAAGTTAGGGTGAGGGTAGATGGCCCATGGGCTGAGCTAAGGTTAGGGTTGGGATACATGAAATGGGTTTGTGTTTGCTCTGAATTGAAACACCATATCTATATAAGTATAGATATATATATAATCTAATAATAATACCAAATGAAAAGTAACACTATATATATATATATATATATATATATATATATATATATATATATATATATATATATATATATATATATATATAATAAATAAACTAAATGAATTAGAGTTCCTAATACAATGTACACACAAACACTTTCATATATATATACATATATATCCAAACTTTATAAATAATTAATAATTAGTATACTAACATTTATTTAAAAAAAATAACAAAATTTAGTAACAAATAAAATAATAAATTTTTTTGAGGGGTTTTACATTGTCAATGGTTCCATCTGCTTTCATCTTCTTCTTGAAGATCCATTAGCATCCGATGGGTCTTGCTCCTTCTGGCAGGTCAACCAATACCCATGTGTTGTTGGAGGTGATTGAGTCAATCTCGTTGTCTATCGCCTCCTTCCAGAATACAGCATCTCTGGTCTTCATCGCCTCATCATAGGTAAGCGGATCTGCTTCCACATGATAGGTGACGAAGTCATCTCCGAAGTCTTTCGGCCTCCTCGTTCGCTTAGTTGACGGCTCAGCGTGTTCTGGTTCAGCTGGTGTCTCCTTGACGACAGCTTCATCTTGGACTACTGGTTTATTAAAGACTTCTGTCTGCTTTGTACCCTCATTATTCTCCGGAAGATCCGCGAGAACAATATTCTTGTGTTTTGCAAACTTGTCTTCAAAGTATTCAGCATCGCGAGATTCGATGATATGGTTTGACTCGATATCAAGGAATCTCCGAGCATCACTCTTCTCGGCATACCCCAAGAAGATTGCCTTCGTAGTCCTTGTCCCCAGCTTCTGAATCTTCAGATCCGGGAGCTTCATATAAGCCAGACACCCCCACACTCGAAGGACATTCAAGTTAGGTCTGACTTTGAACCATAGTTCATGAGGAGTTATGTCGGAAGTTGCATATGGCACTCTGTTCAGAATGAACGTTGCCGTTAGTGCAGTTATTCCCTAGTAACACTTTGAAAGACCCGCAGTCAACAGCATGGAGTTCATCCTCTTTGTCAACGTTCTGTTCTTCCTTTCTGCCACTCCGTTGGATTGAGGAGAGTACGGAGCCGTTGTCTCTTTGATGATTCCATGTTCTTTGCAGAATGATAAGAATTCATGAGACCGATACTCCCCGCCTCGATCGCTCCTTAACCTCTTGAGTTGTTGTCCAGTTTACCGCTCAGCCTCGGCCCTGAACTCTTTGAACTTCTCGAATGCTTCGTCTTTAGACTTGAACAAGTAGACGAAAGCATACTTTGAGAAGTCATCGATGAAAGTAATGAAATACTTCATCCCGGCCTTTGTAGAGAATTGTTTGAAGTCACAGATATCTGAGTGAACCAACTCCAGAAGATCTGTGCTTCGATGGACCTTGTGAAAGGGTTTCCTTGTGATCTTCATCTGAGCACATACTTCGCATTTCTCTACCTTACCCCCACACTTGGAGATAAGTCCTAGACTAGACATTCTGTTAATCCTTTTATAATGAACATGTCCTAGCCTATTATGCCACAACTCAAGAGAATAATCAAAAAAAGTGATTGTATTTATATTATCATGCTGGGTTACAACAAGCTGAATCTTGTACATTCCTTCAGTTTGGAAAGCTTTTCCGAAGAATGTACCCTTCTTGGACATCACCAACTGGCCAGCATTGATGTCCATCCTCAAGCCTGCATTACAGAGCAGACTTCCAGAGATCAGGTTCTTAGCAATTACTGGAACATGCTTCATACCTTGAAGCGTCAGAGTGTTCCCCGATGTGAGTTTAAGCTCCACCGTCCCGATCTCCAGTACTTCAGCTTGTGCCTGGTTTGCCATTATGACCTTCTCTGAAGTTGGCTCATAAGAGACGAACCAGTCATTGTCTAAACAGACATGGCAAGTCGCACCAGTGTCTATCCACCAGTCCAAGTTAGCCCCCACAGTTGCAACCTGTGCTATTATGGAAACTAGATTAGTAATCATAGAAACCTTACTAGGATCACCTTGTTCTTTGGGCTTGGACTTGCATTCACGATTTGTAGTGGCCCTTCTTGCCACAATTGAAGCAAGTCACATGGGACTTGGACTTCTGCTGCTTGAAAGCAGGACCCTTCACTTTCAGATTCGTGAAGTCCTTCTTTTTGCGATGAGAAGCAGCCTGCTTCCCCTGGTACTCTCTGGTTTGGACCAGATTTGCCTTCACCAGTTGTTTGGACAGAGTATCCATCTTCTGTTGAGAGCGCATCTCGTCCTCAACATGGATCTCTTGCAAGAAATCTTCTAAGCTAATTTCCAACTTCTTTCGATGCATCCTTGCATAGAAGTTGCTCCATTCTGTAGGAAGTTTCACGACGATCCCTCCAACGACAAACTTGTCGACGAGGGGCATGTTCTCGTCTTCTAGTTTCTGACGCAACTTCAGAAACTCCTTCACTTGGGGCAGCATCGCCTTCTCGTCTTCGAAGGTCCACTTGTGGTATTTTTCTACCATGAAGATCTTGGACCGGTTCTCGTCATCTTCATAGAGCTTTTCCAAGGAGTCCCATATCTCTTTGGCAGATGTCTTCTAGGAGTAGGACTCTGCCAGAGAGTCTTCCATGGAATTGAGTATCAGTAGTTTGCATATACTGTTTTCTCTCTTCCACTTCGCTTGCTTGGTCGTAGCAGCGGCCACAGCCGCAACAGATCCGGTGGTTGGAACGATCGGTTCTTCTTCTGACAGCACGTGATCAACATTCACGAGTTGAAGATTTAAAGTGACCTTTCGTCTCCATATCTGGAAGTGTTCGCCATCGATTTTTTCTAACTTGTTAAAGCCGGTATCGATGAGCGAAGCACGAGAATTATCCATCTTCTCAATAAAGCTTTGAGATTGTTAGTACCGAGGCACAATTTTCGATGGAAAATTCTGAAACTGAAACAATTGTACACACAACATTTTAAATGCAGCACCTTAAAGAAGATATGCAACAGAGATCCTGGAGGATTCTGAATTACGAGGATCTAAAAAGATTCTACGTAATATACAAAAAATCTAAAGAGACTTTGTGCAAGCAACTATCGGCAGTAGAGCTTCTAAAAAGAAGTTACTATAAAAGGCAACAGCAGCGATGATAGGCGAGAATGAGATGCTGGGGTGAATGAACCACCGTTGCTCAAAGCTTTATTCGCCCCACACGAGCACGAACAGCTTCCAGGAACCAGCAAGTTTACGAAGAACTTCTAGAACACTCGTAAGTCAATATTTGAGACTTGAACGGGCTTCCTGGACTTAACAGACTCCCTTAACTCTCTTCTTGGTGCATCTTTCAAAGGAGGCCAAGGGGCTCTATTTATAGAGTGGAGTTGAGACTTCACCTCTTCTCCTATCCGATGTGGGACTAAATACCAATACTCAAAAATAGAGTTTGATATTTTAGATCATCCCACAATCAGCATAGAAGTGTGTCAGTCCACGCCTACCCTCCGAACACTCCCGTGCATGCACGAGACAATCCTGGAGTCCGCGTCCGAGTCCGAGTCCGCACAACAAAAATCAACTTGCATCCTTGTTGGATTTAATCCTTTTTCCTTCTAGGAAAATACTCTCACATGGCACAAACTTGTGCCCCACTACACCTCATGTGCACACCTCAACACAAGCAATGCATTATATTGAGATACTCACCATTTGGTGTAGCCGATGTGGGACTATCTTTTCTAGTCCAAAGGCAAAAACACCAACAATTCTTACCATAGACGACGGTCCATCCTTGCATAAGACAAGGATTAGCATAAGCATAATATAACAACATTCTTATTTTCGATTTGTCTCTGCATTGTTAGCTCTTATCACAATCTTCTTATGCATGTCATCGATTAGCAGCTATGACCCTTGTGTTTCACTTAACAAAATGCCTAAAATTGACTTTTGAAAGAAAACGAGAAAAAGTACAAAAGTACAAGTAGATTCTGGAGAGTATTGCTATGGAAGTCTGATTTAAGAGTGATCACTTTGTTCCTTGGACCACATGATGATGATGAAGAGAACTGCTTGAGGAAGATGAACAATCGGAAGAACTAAGTCACCAGAAAGGTATCGACACAACGGCACTGATGGCACAGTCGAATGCTTTCATGCTTTACTTCATCCTGTTCTTGAAAAAAATTTGAAGAAATGCTTCTGGGAATATCACTCTGAAAGTATGAGTTTTCTCAGAATCTCCTTCTATGTATCTCTCTTGATGTTTTCTTGTGTTAAAAATAAGTCTATTTATAGACTATACCCTCCGTGCATAAAAAATAACATAATTGGGTCTTTACGCAAGTAACTGTCACCCACGATTGAAAATCAACCTTTACGTGTGATGACACGTGTCCCCTATAGAGTTGTGATCTCTACGCATGGTGATACGTGTCCCACAACTTCAACAATAAGGGGAGAGCACGCACACACGTTCCTCGATAAATATGGCATGAAAGCCACGTATGCAGACCACGTTCTCACATAGCCAGAAAAGATTGGGCGTAAAATAACCCAAAATAGACTTTCTGTGTAAAGTGGCTGAAAAGTAGCCTTGAGCGTATAATTAGCTTAAATAAACTCTACGCACACGAAAGTCTTGAGCGTAAAGACTCAAATAGCTTTCATGCGTAAAGAAAGCGGTCTCTTGAGCATAAAGTAGCCCATCTGCACGCTAAACGACAAGTATTGGATTTGGTACAAAAATCTTCTTGGCTTCTATGCAATGTTCTGTCAGAAAATCATACTATCAGATCAATATCACGCACATTAAATGCAGTCTGACAGCCTGTCGCCATCGCGTAAAGTTTGAGGATAGCTCTTGCGTAAAAGAGCTCGCATAGAATTTGAATCTGACTCAATAGATTCCTTTAATGAGCCTTGCGTAGAGTCTGACTGTGCGTAAAGTTCTCGACTTCTTTGACTTGGTCTATGAAGTTTATTTTATGCTTCTACACCTTGGATTCAGCTCGTCTCTAATAGACATAACATTCCCGAGGTATAGCATTTACCTCATACAATATTCCCGAGGTGTAGTATTACATTATACAACATTTTCGATGTGTAGCATTTACCTCATACAACATTCTCGAGGTGTAGCATTTACCTCATGCAACATTTCCGAGGTGTATCATTTACCTCATACAACATTCTTGAGGTGTAGCATTTACCTTATACAACATTTCCGAAGTATAGCATTTACCTCATTCAACATTTTCGAGGTGTAGTATTTACCTCATACAACATTCCCGAGGTGTAGCATTTACCTTATACAACATTCCCGAGGTGTAGCATTTACCTCGTACAACATTTTCGAGGTGTAGCATTTACCTCATACAACATTCCCGAGGTGTAGCATTTACCCCAGTGTACTATTACAATCTCTTTGCAACATGTACAAGTCCGTCTGTACATGACCAGCATTCAGAACATCTTTGAGGGACAAGAAATCATTCATCTCCTTGGAACATAATAACAGTTTTATGCAGATATAGCATATCATTTTACCTTTGAAAGCATACCAATTCGGGGCATATAAGCAATCTTTTTTCTTTTCTTGTTAGCATGGCAACAGTTCATTGATTAAAGGCAACATCTCTACTTTAGCATGGTAGCATCTTATTTTTTATTAATAGACAACGACTCTTATTCTTAGCATGCATATTATCGATGTTCTTAGCATAGCAACATGTTAAATCCCTTACAAGCATACTCAATGATTTACCATCTTGTTATTAGCAATAGTATTCAATCAAAAACTCATATTCTTATTAGGTGTAAGCAAATCATAAAATAAGACTTTGTCCACTCACCCAGATTAATCGTCTTCTGTTGCAGAACCAGCAATTCGATCTCTCCGTTTATCTAGTGCCTTCGCGGAGCGGAACACTACATAATTACTGTTTTACTTAACAAAATGCCTAAAATTGGCTTTTGAAAGAAAAAATAGAAAAGTACAAATTATTTCTGGAAAGTATTGCTATGGAAGTCTGATCTGAGAGCGATCACTTTGTTCCTTGGACCACACGATGATGATGATGAAAACTGCTTAAGGAAGATGAACAATCGGAAGAACTAAGTCACCAGAAAGGTATCGAACAACGGCACTGATGGCACAGTCGAATGCTTTCCTGCTTTGCTTCACCCTGTTCTTGAGAAAAAGTTGAAGAAATGCTTCTGGGAATATCACTCCTCAGAATCTCCTCTCCTCTATCTCTCTTTTTATGTTTTTGGTATTAAAAATAAGTCTATTTATAGACTAGACCCTCTGTGCGTAAAAAGCAACAAAATTGGGTATCTACACAAGTAACTGTCACCCGCGATGAAAATCAACCTCTACGCGTGATGTCACATGTCTCATGTAGAGTTTTGATCTCTATGTATGGTGACACGTGTCCCACTACTTCAACAAAATGGAGAGAGCACATACACACGTTCCTTGATAAGTGTGGCATGAAAGCCACGTAAGCAGACCACGTTCTCATGTAGCCAGAAAAGATTGGGCGTAAAAATAACCCAAAATAGACTTCTTGCGTAAAGTAGCAGACTGGGCATAAAATAACCCAAAATAGACTTCCCGCGTAAAGTGGATGAAAAGTAGCCTTAGGCGTAAAATTAGCTCAAATAAACTCTACGAACACGAAAGCTTTAAGCGTAAAAGAAGCAAACTCTTGAGCGTAAAGTAGCCCATCTGCACACTAAACGACAAGTGTTGGGTTTAGTGTAAAAAAATCTTCTCGGCTTCTGTGTAATTTGCTGTCAGAGAATCATTCTTTCAGAACAGTATCACGTGCATTAAATGCGATGTCAACAGTCTGTCTCCCGCGTAAAGGCTTGAGGATGGCTCTCGCGTAAAGTAGTTCGCGTAAAGTTTACTCCGTTTGCTCTCTGCGTAAAATTTGGATCTGACTCAGTTTGTCTTGCGTAAAGCTCTCAACTTCTTTGTCTTGGTCTTTAAATATTATTTATGCTTCTACAAGACCCCCTTCAAAGTTTTCAAATTTTTTCTAAGATTTGAAATACTTTAAATAGAAGCGTAAAAATCTGAGATATCCAATAGTCCGCATAAAATTCGGGATACCCAACAGTCCGCGTAAAATTCGGGAAACCCAACAGTCCGCGTAAAGTTCGGGATACCCAACGGTCGGCTTAGAAGCGTAATATTTAGGATATCCAAGAGTCATCATAAATTTCGGGAATTTGAACCGATTTCAAAATTCTCTATAAATAGAGCCTTGTCGATAGAGAGAGAACTTTACTCATTCTCGTAATCTCGATCTTTCTCTACTCTCTTCTTCTTCATCCTCTCAGTTCGAATCAATGGCCCCCAAGAGCAAAACCATCGCCGGCGCCAAGGGCAAGAAGCCCGCCGTTGCTTCATCGAGAAGCGAACGCACGGAAACTGCCGCCGCATCATCGGAAACACTCCGAAAGACCAACCCCGCTGTGGCTCCTGCTATGAAAGGTAGAACACTACCTAATTCGGCCGTGAGTTCATCGGAGAAGAAGTAGACTTGAACCCTAAACTTCACGCCCACGTTTATATGTGTCAGCGTAACGCTCACATTATACGTGCCAGAGTAAAAGCAAAATACGCTCACGTCAATACATGTCAGCACAAAATTCAAAATACGCTCACGTCTATACGTGCCAGCATAAAATATGAATAACAAAAATACGCTCACGTCAATACGTGCCAGCATAAAAAAACAAAAAAATAAAATACGCTCACGTCAATACGTGTCAGCATAAAATATGAATAACAAAAATACGCTCACGTTCATTCGTGCCAGCGTAAAATCACAAGTGAAAGACTTTGCGTAAAACAAAGAACTTTTGTAGTTTAAAATTTTATCAACTTAATTTTTGCACATAAGCGTAAAGTTTGCATAGTCAATCTCTCTAGTACAGAGTCTTTAATTTTTTATACGTAAAATTCAGACTAAGTCATCTGCATAAAAATTCAAATTAGATTTTTACTAACTTGATTTTTCTTTTTCTTTTGGCAGTGGACTTGCAAATCCATCCTCTTGCAGAAATATTCGGCTCACCAGCTGGTATGGTGGGCTCAAACTACTTGGAGAACTTGTCCCATGTGGAATTCCCTCAATCAGATCCACAATACCCTGAAAGGAAACAACAGCTAATAGCTGCCCAGGGGGACAAAATGCTGTTGTCAATGATAAATGCAGAATTGCTGGTATCGCTAGATGACCAACAATTTTTTATGCCTGCCTTCATGTTTGGGGACGCTATAGATTTTTAATCACAAACAAACCCCAAGAAGGAGGCTTGGGTGTTTAAATTTGGAGAGAGGGCAATGTATCTCCCAGACATGGCCAGAGATTATCCCTTATCTGCATTCGTCCATGTGACTCATCCAAGACAGATGCTATAGAACTTGACTCCCAGCAGGTATGGTAGACCGGGCAGAATTATTTTTAAGAGGGATGGGGCCAACGAAATGGGCTACCACATCAGTACTCCCAGTGGTGGTGTCGTCCCTTTCTCTGGTCTACTACCTGGATTCACACCGATCGAAGATTCAGCTCTAATCCAACCGATGCAGACCCCAATGTTCATTAACAAGTTCATGAAGGCCTCAATATTATATCCTCAGGCTAACCCTAGGCTACCAGGGTGGATGACACCTCATAACCATAACTGGATTCAGCTTAGTGCCTGGATCATGAAGAACTTCAAGACGAAACTGGAAGCTATTGGCCTTTATAAAGCAGTAGCCTCCACAAGCCAGGGTATACCAATGAACAGTAACCTATTCTTGGCTCTAATGGAGTTGTTTATCAGTTCAACAGGAACTTTTGCAACCCCACTAGGTGAGATGGGTTTTGCACTACACGAGATGCAATTCATCTCTAAGTTGCCGATGGGTGAAGCTCCCTATGAAGAGTATGTTCCCTCCAACCGAAAACTAGCAGAGATCAGCAAGAAAAATCCTGATCTAGTCAAAGTGTATCAAGAATTAATGTGCCATTATCTAATTTGTACCACTATGTATGAAAGTGGGTCGCATTTGGCATATACTAATTAATGGACAACCTATTTATTCTACCACGAGAATAGGATATCCAAAAATGACAAGGGAAGATTCCAAGAAAATAAGACTGCAACCATCAACCCTTGTTCAATAATTCCTTCAGATTTGATCCATAGCTTGATGATCACACATAAGTCTCCGGATCAGTATTTGACTACTAAGACTGGAGACATCCCTGCGAGGACTGAAGCTTTGAGCTATTTGAGACATGGCAGTCAGAAGATCTCAAGGGAAGCCTTACTTACAGGCTTTCTTTCTCTGTGGCTGTGGAGATGGGTTGTGTCAGGGATTAGCACAGCTGACAGAATTCATAGAAACGTATTGTGGCCAGCAGTACGTTTGGTGTTCAAGGTCAGAATCAACCTGCTATCGGCAATAGTATGTCGAATAAATGCAGGTTTACGGACCTTTGGTGATGAACTAATCAACAATGCTCATCACCGAAGAGATTTTCCTAGGGTAGAGATGCCCTATACTTATCTGATGGGCTGGCTATTGCATTATAACTGCAGTTTGTTGCCACCCGGCCCTGGAGATAATGCGGAGATCTTCTTTCAAAATTTCAATAAAGCCACATGGACTACAACTACAGTGGCAGATACTCGAACAGTACTGAACTATTCTCATGGATGGAACTTTTTCTGCACAAGGCCACAAGTTCCAGCCGATTGCCTCGGTGTACAATTTGAAGATAGAGGCAAAGGGAAGACTTTATTACTTGTGGCAGTTTTCAAATGGCTAATGTGCATCAGACCCTCACATCTGATGTATAGGAATGAAGGCAACTGTGCGTTCGAATCATATCTACCAAGTCGGTTCGCTCATCAGTTTGGATATGACCAACTTCACGTTGGTAATCCCTCTACCAGCTTCCATCATTATGGAAAGTTAATTGATGGTGCAAGATCCTGGAGATACTTTAGCACTGCTTGTACCGGTGCTAAATTCTGGGTATTAACTGCTACAAGTACAATCGAGCTACGAATACTTCATACGTATGCTCGCTTTTATGCATCCATTCGCTCCTTCGCACATGGCTACAATATGAAGGGGAGTCTTCGATGGCCCAAGGAAGGGAACGTCGAAGAACCAGTTAGGGTACCTTCGGACATACCCGACGATATTGCTGTTCCAGATGAGTATCTGGAAGTAATCCCTACGGGAGCTGTAGAAATAGCTGCAAGACCAATTATTATCAGCAAAACCCGAAAACGAAAATCAGGTGCATCTGTTACCCTCCAAGAAAAGAAGAAGGTCACTGTCAAAGGGCCTTCTAGACAGAGAGCCGCTACTCCAGAGAGCGAAACTCCAATCGAGGAGCCTCAACACATTGCATCTTCTTCAGCTCATCCTGGAGAAGGGTCCTCGGCATCCCAACCACCAGGATCAACAGAAGTTGTGGGGCTCCTATCTCCAGGACGTCTCAGTACCTCTGTAACACCCTGTTTTCTGAAATTGGGGTATTTTTAAAAATTTATTATTTTTATTATTTATTAATGGTGTTTTAGTCATGATATGATTTTTTTGGTAATTATTAGTGTAATTAAAACTGTTTCTAAGTCATGACTAATGACTTTGTGATTTTACTAGTATAACCCTAGTGTAAATCCTAGTTATTCCTTAACCTAGAAGTTGCCATGACCATGTGAGCCTAGCCATAGGCTTAGAACATCAAATTAGTGATTTTAGCCTAAAAGGGTATTTTGGTAATTTACTAGATTTTATTTGGAATTATGTGTTTTTAATATTATTTAATTATTGTTAAGTACCATGATTAGTCCCTAACCTATCTTACACTAATCTAGAGATTAGTTACTAACCTAGAATGCTAAGGGGATAGATATTACTTTTAGTAAATGGGTGGAAATATCTTAGATTACTTTATTAGATATTTCCATAAAATCCTCAAAATATCTCAACCTTGGCACCAAAGTCTTTGCTTTCTCCTTGAAGGAAGGTCAAGGACACCCCCCTTGCCATGGCCGGCCAAGGACACCCCCCTAGCAGCCACACCATTCTATATAACCTCATCAAATCATTCATGAATATTTTACATGAATTTTAATCCTACAAAATCCCATTTCCTTCAAACCTACACAACTTGATCATTTTTGATCCAAATCACCTCTAGTCTTTTGTATTGGGACCCTACAACATCAAGGGTGCTAAGGGAGGCTAGCAATCCAGATTTCATGAGCTTTGGACATCACCAAGTGGAAGGAAGCACACCCCTTCTTTATTAATTTTCCCTTGGAATTGCACAATTAGGTAAATACCCTCAAACCTAGTTAATATTCTGTTTCTTCTTCATAAATGCATGCATATAGGTCTACCCTAACTGTGGGTCAAGTTTGGTGAAATTTAGGGTTGGTTTGGTGTCCGTATCGGACACGTATCCTAGGTTGAAAAACCTTATTTGATGAAATGCCACAAAGAAATGGTTTTTGTTATTTTGTAAAACTAATTACTTTTTCTTGTAGCCCTAGACTAGTAGAATATGTACCTACTTGACTGAACACGACACAGTGTCATTTTCGTGTCGAAAATTGACACGGACACCTGTGACAGGTGCACGCACAGTGCCCTGCTACCACAGTATTCGTGCTCACTGCACAGAGCACTAGGACACGTGAAAATTGACATGGACACGGGGGCAATGTCTGCGAACATGCCCCCAAAGTCTCATGACTTCTCGTGTCGTGTCGAGTGAGAAAACTCACTCGTACTGGACACGTACTGACAGTGCACACGCGCGCGGGGGCCAATTTCGCGCGTGTCGTGTCGCGCGGACACGACACTTGGACACCTCGTGGTTGCACGAGTATGTAGCCCAACATGTGGGCTACACGTGGACATGACCATATAGCCCCACGTGGCGTGTGTCGTGTCCACGAGATACTAGAACACACGCACGATACTGTCTGAAACAGTGTGTATCAGTCGAGTTTTTCACGACTGATACGGTCTTCGTATCGTGTCCTGGAGTGTCATAGACACGTATCAGTATATGGGTCGTGTAGCCCTATATGTAGGCTACACGTGTGCATGACCACGAGATGTGTCGTATCTCGTGGTGTGTCCACGAGAGTGTGGAACACGTGCACGACGCTGTGTACGTGTGTGCGTATCTTAGTTTACCCGATTTGGGTTTTGAGAGTTTAGACACATCAAATCGTGTCGTGGTGTCGTGTCAGGCACCTAGGACACTAGAGGACACTTGGGGCATCACTTACCAACCCTTGGGTTCGAACCTTAGTTGGGTTTTGGACACAAAATTGGGTTTACCCAGTTTACCTATGCACAGTCCCATATTTGCAGATTTGGGATATTTTTCCAGTTTTTAAAATCGAAATTCAAAACTATATTTATTATGATTTATACATGTATATGTATATTTTCAGTGTATGTATAGGTAGTGTATGTATATGTGTGTGTGTAGGTGAGAATTGAGGATATACATATGTGTATATATGTAGTTATGTATATATATACATATATATGTATATAGGTGTATTGTGTGTGTGTGTGGGGGACTAATTCCTGGTTCCAGAAATCTGGAAACCCCCCTTGCTGTGTCCAGCATTCCCACTCTCTCTCTCACTGTTCTCACCTCACTCTAAGTCACTCTATCTTTCACTCTATTTTACTCTCTCTCTATATATATGTTTTATATATAGGTTTGTCTATATATATATATATATGATATATATATATATTTGTATAGATCATATATAGTGTTATTGTATATATATATGAGTGAGTTGTATTATATATATAGTGTATTCATATATTGATATATAGGTAGTAGGTAGATTGTGTATATATATATATATATATATATATATATATATATATATATATATATATATATATATATATATATATGTGACTTTCTAGGTATAGTTTTATTTGGAAACCTATAAGTTATCTAGCATATGGCCTAAGTTACTAGCCTATGGCATTAGGGGCTAACCCCAATTGACCTAATGACTTAAACACTAACTAGTTGACCCTTGTTGACTAAGGGTTGACCAAAGTCAACCTTAGGTCAAATTTGACCTAGTTAACCTAGAATTGACTAGGATTGACCTAAAATGACTAGTTTAACTAGTTTGACTAAAACCCTAACTAGTTTAACTATGGTTAACCTAACTTGACTAGTTTGACTTTAGAGTTGATCAAGAGTTGACTTTTGACCAGATTGACCTAGAATCATGTAGTATGCATAGTGAACTTCATTTTTTTACTATTTAGAATACATTGTGACTTGTGTTGCTCTGATCAGGAGCCAGACACCTCTCCTCAGACAGCATATTCTCTACAGACATTCATACAGCAGGCGAGTGCATTCTCTGACCATTTCATACTTGTTCAGGCTTTACTTCTCGCTCTAGATTACTTTACTTGATGCTGTCACATTGGTAACACAGATTGGTACTATATGGATCTTTACATGAGATGTTATCCCTCTCGGGAGCATCGGGTACTTCATGTTACGTGTATTTCACTTTCATCATGTACTCCTATGCTTCTATCATGCATGTGCACTCATGTGATCATGTACTCTCATGTTCACTGAGCCCTCATGTATAACTTCACGTATACTCATTTATGAGCCTCATGTGAAGTAATGTATAATAACGTAACCTGTCTAGATCCTTGTGTATTGATTGGGGAAATGGGGGAGTAGAAGTAGACATGTGAATAATTCCAAAGTAGTGTAATCATGTGCAAACTCTGTAGTGTAATCATGTATAAATTCTAGCCATTCACATGCCTATCTTGTACTCTACATTACTAGTCACTTACAGTTCTTTATATACAGTAGATATTTCCTTACAGCTATCTCTTTTATAGCGTATATTTTCTTTCAGTATTTCCTGTATTTTACTCTATTGCCTGTATCGTATTCCTAACCTGATATGAACTGTGTGAGATGTATTGTGCTCGTTCCTGTCCTGACTGGACCTGTTGAAAATATTACAGAGGATAAGGATGAGGTATGGGTGACTACATATTATGGAGCAATACTAGATGACACTTGTGTTGAGGACCCTCAGCAGGATCCACCTGCAGCTGAGGATGTTGCTCCAGTAGTCTAGACCAGTTTAGCTAGACAGTCTTTTCTACTTGTATTTTATCTCACATTCTGAGTTGTATTTTGAGATGTTGAGATGTATAGACCCTTAGACTTATTGTATTATGAGTTGACATTCTGGATGTTATGTATCCTAGACACTTAGACTTATTTCATCTATGCTATTGTTCTCTTTGAGTTACTATCTATCTATCTGTCTTTCATTCTTCTACCTTAGATGTGATTGAGACTGTATATTGTGATGTCACCTCCATTCGGAGAGTATAAACTGTACAGGTACCTTTATATTGTCAGATGATTGACCTAGGACAGCGTTCTACCGTCGACACTGCGGCGTAGGCTGGACGTACCTACGTCTCGTGCCCTTACTCTAGGGTACGGGTCGTGACACATTTTTAGTGGTGGCCCATGCAGGTCATGTTTATGTGGTGGTATTCGAACTAGAGTATCGCCACAGCCTGCAGTAGGAAATAGAATGTAGTTTCGAGGTACTCAATCACATTAGGAAAAACTCTTATCTAAATTCCTGCTATCTAAATTCTTGTTGATATTGTCTTTCTTTTGAAATAAACTGTCCCCTTTGACTATATCGTTTCTTCTCCGTATTGATTTTCTTGTTGATCTGTCTTCAGGATGGTGGAGACACGATCGCAGCATCTCGGTCCAGGTGACACCACTGAGAGGTCTGCCACCTCTCGTCCAGCTCACCAGGACCCGGGGACTGCAGCTCCCCTTACTCCAGCTCATGTGGGAGCTTCTGCCACATTTGGGGGTGCACCTCTACTTATTCGGGGGACCATCCCAGCTACCCCAGACATGCCTCTCCCGCAGTTTCGTCAGCCACAGTTCCAGCAGCACCAGCTGCAGTTCCAGCCGCCGATGCCATCTGGATTAGTAGATGCTGCACAAATGTTTTCATACTTCCAACATTTCCTAGAGACGCAGCAGGCCCAGCAGCAGCGTCAGACAACAGAGTTTACCAGAGGCATAGATGAGGCCCATCAGCTGGCTAGAGTGACGGTGGAGAGGTTGGCTGTCCCACATGGAGGATTGGGACAGCCGCGATAGCAGAGGATTCCGGGCATTCAGGACTTCAAGAAGATGAACCCCAGGGACTTCTCGGGGACAGAGGGGATTCTTTATGCTGATGACTGGATTGAGCACATTGAGGAGATCTTTCGACTGGCGGAGATACCAGTCGGACTCCAGATAGAGGCAGCAGCCAGCCAGATGCAGGATCTTGCCCGTACCTGGTATCAGACGGACCCGAGAGTAGGCAGTCCAGGGCAGACATAGAGAGCTTTCAAGGAGCTCTTCAAGGGGAAGTTTTTCCCGGATCAGGCAGTCGGTACCTTGGAGACCCAGTTCGAGAACCTGGTTCAGGGGAACCAGACTGTAGAGGAGTATTCTGGTGAGTTTTACCGATTGAGCAGATTCGTGGAGGGCCTTAGCGAGACAGCGAAGACGAGGAGGTTCAGGAAGGGCTTGGTCAAGAAGGTCAAGTCCTTGACCAAGAGTGACAGGAACGCCACTTTTGAGGAGATCCTAGCAGGAGCGGTGGCGGCTGAGGATGATCTTGAGCTGAAGCTCAAGAGGGGCCACGACACCCAGGGAGCTGGCAGCAGTGGAGGACAGGCCAAGAGGCCTCATTTTCAGTACCAGCAGCAGAGGCTATTCCAGCAGTAGAGGCCGTTCCAGCAGGTACAGCAGCAGTCGAGGCACCAGCAGCAGGCACCCAGACAGCAGGTCGTCAGTTGCACTTTCTGCAAGAAGCAGGATCATGGATGGAATGACTGCAAAAGAGGCTTAGCAGGTGTCTACTATGTGGTTCTGGAGACCACCAGCTGAGAGAGTATCCCATGTTTTCGGGACGACCAGTTCAGGGAGGCGGAGCCAAGGCTCCGGCAGGGCAGCAGAAGGGACCTTTGCCGACTCAGCAGCAGAGGTTCATCCAGCACCAGCATCAGGCCAGGGGTGGACAGCAGGGACGAGCCTACGCCATGGCAGCAAAGGATGCTGAGGTTACTGGAGAGCTGATAGCAGGTTCTATTCTTCTCGACTCTATTCCAGCTTTTGCATTGTTCGATTCTGGGGCTTCCCATAGCTTTGTATCAGTATCTTTTGCGATTCGACATCATGTTATATCTGAATCGTTGCCTAGGACTTGCAAGATCACGACTGGGGGTGGCATTATCCTCGTTCGTGATGTTTGCAAGGGACGGAGAGTAGTTTTGGGAGGCCGAGAGTTGGAAGTGTGTTTGCTCGTAATGCCACTACTGAACTACGATATTGTACTCGGTATAGATTGGTTGAGCAGGCAGCATGCCAGCATAGATTGCCGCGGGGGTAGAGTTCTATTCAGAGCGCCAGGAGAGCCAGAGTTTGTATATTCCCGACGGCAGGCAGAGCAGACTTGCAAAGTTTTCTGTGGAGCTTCAGTTGAGGAGCATCCAGCTCCACATCCATTGATAGCTGAGTTCATAGACGTATTTTCAGAGGAGTTGCCTGGGCTTCCACCAGACAGAGAAGTTGAGTTCTCGATAGACTTGGTTCCAGGTACGGAACCCATTTCTTAGCACGTCTATCGAGTGAACAACAACGAGCTGGTGGAATTGAAGAAGCAGGTGGATGAGTTGCAGGACAAGGGCTTCATCCGCTCTTGTTCTTTACCATAGGGTGCATCGGTACTCTTTGTACCAAAGAAGGATGGGTCGGTATGGATGTGTATCGACTACAGGGCACTCAACAGTCTGACGATCAAGAACAGATATCCACTGCCGTGGATCGACGATCTCTTCAATCAGTTGAGCGGAGCTCGGGTATTCTCGAAGATCGATCTGAGGTCAGGCTACCACCAGGTAAAGGTGAAGAGGGAGGATATCCCCAAGACGGCGTTCAGGACACGGTATGGCCAGTTCGAGTTTATGGTGATGCCGTTTGGGTTGACTAATGCCCCGGCGGTGTTCATGAACTTGATGAACAAGGTGTTCCACCAGTACTTAGATAAGTTCATGGTGGTGTTCATCGACGATATCCTGGTGTACTCAAAGACAGAGGAGGAACATGAGGAGCACTTGAGAGTGGTCCTGGAGACTCTCAGGCAGGAGCAGCTTTACGGCAAGCTCTCGAAGTACGAGTTCTTCCTGGATAGAGTCAACTTCCTGGGTCATGTGGTGACTGAAGATGGGATCTCAGTCGACCCAAGGAAGATATCAGCAGTTGAGGCTTGGGCAGCACCGACGTCAGTGGCAGAGATCAGGAGCTTCCTAGGATTGGCAGGATACTACAGGAGGTTCGTCCAGGATTTCTCTCGAGTTGCAGAGCCGTTGTCTAGGCTGACCCGGAAGGACGCAGAGTTTCTCTGGTCAGAGGAGTATCAGGCCGCTTTCGACGAGTTGAAGAAGCGGTTGACGACAGCCCCGATTCTGACATTGCCATCAGGATCAGGCGGGTTCACTATCTACAGTGACGCCTCGGGGAAGGGTTTGGGTTGTGTCTTACAGCAGCATGGGAAGGTGATTGCCTATGCTTCCAGGCAGTTACATCCCCATGAGAAGAACTACCCTACCCATGATTTGGAGTTGGCGGCAGTTATCTTTGCTCTGAAGCTGTGGAAACACTATTTGTATGGAGAGCATGTGGAGATATTTATAGACCATAAGAGCTTGAAATACGTGTTTACGCAGAAGGAGCTCAACATGAGGCAGCACAGATGGTTGGAGCTGATGAAGGACTTTGATATTCTGCTGCAGTATCACCCAGGGAAGGCCAACGTAGTTGCCGATGCGTTGAGCAGATATCCGACAGCTATGTGCTTGACGATGGATCGTCACTTGTTAGCAGACTTGGAGAGCCTTGGGATCGAGGTGATTGTACCGGGAGTGCAGATGCAGATGTGGGGCCTCCAGATTCAGTCGGACTTGATTGATAGGATCAAGTCGGCTCAGTTCGATGACGGTTCTCTACGATGCATCAGGGAGCAGGTCAGATCAGGATTTGTGGACGATGAGTTCACTCTTGCAGGGGATGGCGCATTGAGGCACGGTTCCAGACTGTGTGTACCCAGTAGAGACTTTCGGAAGCAGGTTATGCAGGAGGCCCACCGTTCTCAGTACTCGATACATCCGGGAGCCAACAAGATGTATAGGGATCTGAGAAAGCATGTATGGTGGAGTGGGATGAAGCACGAGGTAGCACACTTCGTAGCCAGGTGTTTGATCTGCCAGCAGGTCAAGACAGAGAGGCAGAGGCCAGGAGGACTGTTACAGCCATTGCCTATTTCGGAGTGGAAGTGGGAGCACATCACGATGGACTTTGTTTCGGGATTGTCGCGTACTCCAGGAGGGAAGGACGCGATTTGGGTCATCGTCGACAGGTTGACCAAATCGGCCCACTTCTTTCCATTCAAAGTGGGTTTGTCTACCGAGAAGCTATCAGAGATGTATATGAGGTAGATAGTCAGACTTCATAGAGTTCCAGTGAGCATTGTATCGGACCGGGACAGTCGTTTCACTTCACATTTCTGGAGGAGCTTGCATATTAGCTTGGGCACTCAGCTCAAGTTTAGTACTGCATACCACCCGCAGACAGACGGACAGTCAGAGCGGACCATTCAGACACTGGAGGATATGTTACGGACTTGTGTCCTGGACTTTGGAGATCTTGGGAGAGTCACCTGCACTTAGTAGAGTTTGCATACAACAACAGCTTTCAGGCCAGCATTGAGATGTCCCCTTTCGAGGCACTGTACGGGCGTAGATGTCGTACACCCTTGTCTTAGGATGATGTTGGGGAACGAGTTTTATTGGGGCCTGAGATGGTTATAGAAACAGCAGAGAAGGTGAAGCTCATCAGAGATCAGCTTCGCGTGGCGCAGGACAGACATCGACATTGGGTCGACAGCCACCGCAGACCTTTGGAGTTTGAGGTACAGTTTAGAGATAAGATTAGAATTAGGTTGTCTTGTTTGTGTTTTGTTAACCATGTTTGATTATCATAATTAAATTGAGACCTTGCTTGTGATTAGGTTGGAGACCAGGTATTCTTGAGGATATCTCCGACACGTGGTACGATACGTTTTGGTGGAGGTGGGAAGCTTAGCCCGCGTTTCATCGGCCCTTTCGTTATCAGCGGGAGAGTCGGTGACGTGTCTTACAAGCTAAACTTACCACCAGCATTGGTAGGAGTCCACAACGTATTTCACGTGTCGCAGTTGAGACGGTACGTGGCAGATCCTAGCCATGTACTGATCATTCCGAGATCGAGGTAGGTCCTACTCTTCGTTATGCAGAGCAGCCTGTTGAGATTCTGGATCGACGGGAGAAGGCATTGAGGAACCAGACGATACCATTGGTTCGTGTCGCATGGAGGCATCATTCTCCAGGAGAGTCCACCTGGGAACGGAAGGATGAGATGCGCGAGCGATACCCTTATCTATTTGCACCTTGAGGTATGATTTTCTATCCTTCTCATCAGTTTCAGTTTCGCCTTTAAATTTCGAGGACGAAATTATTGTTAGGAGGGTAGACTTGTAACACCCTGTTTTCTAAAATTAGGGTATTTTTGAAAATTTATTATTTTTATTATTTATTAATGGTGTTTTAGTCATGATATGATTATTGGTGATTATTAGTGTAATTAAAACTGTTTCTAAGTCATGACTAATGACTTTGTGATTTTACTAGTATAACCCTAGTGTAAACCCTAGTTATTCCTTAACCTAGAAGTTGCCATGACCATGTGAGCCTAACCATAGGCTTAGAACATCAAATTAGTAATTTTAGCCTAAAAGGGTATTTTGGTAATTTACTAGATTTTATTTAGAATTATGTGTTTTTAATATTATTTAATTATTGTTAAGTACCATGATTAGTCCCTAACCTATCTTACACTAATCTAGAGATTAGTTACTAACCTAGAATGCTAAGGGGATAGATATTACTTTTAGTCAATGGGTGAAAATATCTTAGATTACTTTATTAGATATTTCCATGAAATCCTCAAAATATCTCAACCTTGGCACCAAAGTCTTTGCTTTCTCCTTGAAGGAAGGTCAAGGACACCCCCCCTTGCCATGGCCGGCCAAGGACACCCCCTAGCAGCCACACCATTCTATATAACCTCATCAAATCATTCATGAACATTTTACATGAATTTTAATCCTACAAAATCCCATTTCCTTCAAACCTACACAACTTGATCATTTTTGATCTAAATCACCTTAGTCTTTTGCATTGGGACCCTACAACATCAAAGGTGCTAAGGGAGGCTAGCAATCTAGATTTCATGAGCTTTGGACATCACCAAGTGGAAGGAAGCACACCCCCTCTTTATTGATTTTCCCTTGGAATTGCACAATTAGGTAAATGCCCTCAAACCTAGTTAATATTCTATTTCTTCTTCATAAATGCATGCATATAGGTCTACCCTAACTGTGGGTCAAGTTTGGTGAAATTTAGGGCTGGTTTGGTTTCCGTAACGGACACGTATCCCAGGTTGAAAAACCTTGTTTGATGAAATGCCACAAAGAAATGGTTTTTGTTATTTTGTAAAACTAATTACTTTTTCTTGTAGCCCTAGACTAGTAGAATATGTACCTACTTGACTGAACATGACACAGTGTCATTTTCGTGTCAAAAATCGACATGGACACGCTGTGACAGGTGCACGCACAGTGCCCTGCTACCACAGTGTTCGTGCTCACTGCACAGAGCACTAGGATACGTGAAAATTAACATGGACACGGGGGCAATGTCTGCGAACATGCCTCCAAAGTTTCATGACTTCTTGTGTCGTGTCGAGTGAGAAAACTCACTCGCACTGGACATGCACTGACAGTGCACACGCGCGCGGGGGCCAACTTTGCGCGTGTCGTGTCGCGCGGACACGACATTTGGACACCTCATGGTTGCACGAGTGTGTAGCCCAACATGTGGGCTACACGTGGACATGACCACATAGCCCCACGTGGCGTGTATCGTGTCCACGAGACACTAGAACACACACACGACACTGTCTGAAATAGTGTGTATCAGTCGAGTTTTTCACGACTGATACGGTCTTTGTATCGTGTCCTGGAGTGTCGTGGACACGTATCAATATGTGGGTCGTATAGCCCTATATGTGGGCTATACGTGTGCATGACCACGAGACGTGTCGTGTCTCGTGGTGTGTCCACGAGAGTGTGGAACACGTGTACGACGCTGTATACGTGTGTGCGTATCTTAGTTTACCCGATTTGGGTTTTGAGAGTTTAGACATATCAAATCGTGTCGTGGTGTCGTGTCAAGCACCTAGGACACTAGGGGACACTTGGGGCATCACTTACCAACCCTTGGGTTTGAACCTTAGTTGGGTTTTGGACACGAAATTGGGTTTACCCAGTTTACCTATGCACAATCCCATATTTCCAGATTTGGGATATTTTCCCAGTTTTTAAAATCGAAATTCAAAACTATATTTATTATGATTTATACATGTATATGTATATTTTCAGTATATGTATAGGTAGTGTATGTATATGTGTGTGTGTAGGTGAGAATTGAGGATATACATATGTGTATATATGTAGTTATGTATATATACATATATATGTATATAGAAAAAAAAAATATATGTATATAGGTGTATTGTGTGTGTGTGTGGGGGACTAATTCCTGGTTCCAGAAATCTGGAAACCCCCTTGCTGTGTCCAGCATTCCCACTCTCTCTCTCACTGTTCTCACCTCACTCTAAGTCACTCTCTCTTTCACTCTATTTTACTCTCTCTTTATATATATGTTTTATATATAGGTTTGTCTATATATATATATATATGATATATATATATATATTTGTATAGATCATATATAGTGTCATTGTATATATATGTGAGTGAGTTGTATTATATATATAGTGTATTCATATATTGATATATAGGTAGTAGGTAGATTGTGTATATCTATATATATATATATATATATATATATATATATATATATATATATATATATATATATATATATATATATATATATATATATATATATATATATATATACGTGACTTTCTAGGTATAGTTTTATTTGGAAACCTATAAGTTATCTAGCCTATGGCCTAAGTTACTAGCCTATGGCATTAGGGGCTAACCCCAATTGACCTAATGACTTAAACACTAACTAGTTGACCCTTGTTGACTAAGGGTTGACCAAAGTCAACCTTAGGTCAAATTTGACCTAGTTAACCTAGAATTGACTAGGATTGACCTAAAATGACTAGTTTAACTAGTTTGACTAAAACCCTAACTAGTTTGACTATGGTTGACCTAACTTGACTAGTTTGACTTTAGAGTTGACCAGAGTTGACCAAGAGTTAACTTTTGACCAGATTGACCTAGAATCATGTAGTATGCATAGTAAACTTCATTTTTTACTATTTAGAAAACATTGTGACTTGTGTTGCTCTGATCAGGAGCCAGACACCTCTCCTCAGACAGCATATTCTCTACAGACATTCATACAGCAGGCGAGTGCATTCTCTGACCGTTTTATACTTATTCAGGCTTTACTTCTCGTTCTAGATTACTTTACTTGATGCTGTCACATTGGTAACACGGATTGTTACTATATGGATCTTTACATGAGATGTTATCCCTCTCGGGAGCATCGGATACTTCATGTTACGTGTGTTTTACTTTCATCATGTACTCCTATGCTTCCATCATGCATGTGCACTCATGTGATCATGTACTCTCATGTTCACTGTGCCCTCATGTATAACTTCACGTATACTCATTTATGAGCCTCATGTGAAGTAATGTATAATAACGTAACCTGTCTAGATCCTTGTGTATTGATTGGGGAAATAGGGGAGTAGAAGTAGACATGTGAATAATTCCAAAGTAGTATAATTATGTACAAACTCTGTAGTGTAATCATGTATAAATTCTAGCCATTCACATGCCTATCTTGTACTCTACATCACTAGTCACTTACAATATACAGTAGATATTTCCTTACAACTATCTCTTTTACAGCGTATATTTCCTTTCAGTATTTCCTGTATTTTACTCTATTGCCTGTATCGTATTTCCTAACCTGATATGAACTGTGTGAGATGTATTATGCTCGTTCCTGTCCTGACTGGACCTGCTGAAAATATTACAGAGGATGAGGATGAGGCATGGGTGACTACATATTATGGAGCAGGACTAGATGACACTTGTGTTGAGGACCCTCAGCAGGATCCACCTGCAGCTGAGGATGTTACTCCAGTAGTCTAGACCAGTTTAGCTAGACAGTCTTTTCTACTTGTATTTTGTCTCACATTCTGAGTTGTATTTTGAGATGTTGAGATATATAGACCCTTAGACTTATTGTATTATGAGTTGACATTCTGGATGTTACATATCCTAGACACTTAGACTTATTTCATCTATGCTACTGTTCTCTTTGAGTTACTATCTATCTATCTATCTGTCTTTCATTCTTCTACCTTAGATGTGATTGAGACTGTATATTGTGATGTCACCTCCATTCGGAGAGTATAAACTGTACAGGTACCTTTATATTGTTAGATGATTGACCTAGGACAGCGTTCTACTGCCGACACTGCGGCGTAGGCTGGACGTACCCACGTCTCGTGCCCTTACTCTAGGGTGCGGGTCGTGACAACCTCTGCCCATCTGACTCCTTCTCAAAAGGCGCAAGCTATTGAGGACACTGCCAGGACTCGTCCTAATAATCCAGAGCCCAGGATAAACCAGCTCTTGATTTAGAAGATGATGACTGGGATCAAGATTATGACGAATTCTTGTCACGTCCTGTACCTACTCCGGGTAAGAATGAATTACACAAAATTTTATATAATAATATATATTATAATTTTGTATATTGACTATTTTGCTTAATCTTTGTAGGTGCCATCTTTGTAGCGAAGCCTGTTGCTCCTCCTCCTCAAGAAACTATTTATGAGAAAAACATGGAGTCTGAGGAAGAGGATTCTTCTTCAAAAGAAGACTCTGCTCAAGAAGAATGTCCTCCATCTATGGAGGTACAATAAGAGATTACAGTGGAGGCCCAGCCAAAATTGCCTTCTCTTGCTAAGGACGGAGAAAAAAAAACAAACTGCAGAAGAACCAACTGCAGATGAAGAAGCGGCTACTGTAGAAGAACTAGCCTTTGATGAAGAAACAGTTCCAGGAGAAAAACTGTAAATGAAGTATTCGCAGAGCTTGAAGAGCCTGTATCCAACGAAGGTGATGAAGATATAGTCGACCCATCAACTGAAGCTGGAGACGTTGTAATAACATCCTCAGTTATTGCTACTGATCTGGTACAAGTTTCTGAGAAGGCAGTATCTGAACCGGAGTCAGTTGCAACAACTATTATTTCTCCCATAATAATCACTGCCACTGAAACTCAAGTAGTTTTAGCTCCAAAAACGACTGGAGAAATAATCCAAAGAAGTACTGAAGATATGGCCTATGAAGCTCTTGGGGATTAGTTAGCCATGGTAGCAGCGTCAACAATGGCTTTTACTCAACTTGCTACGAAGGCAACAACAATATCCACCCCTAGCCTTCAGAAGAGAGACTTGGTAGACATTTCCGCTACGCCGAGCTCAAATGCAGAAATGAATCTCTTAGTTGAGATTCATACTAAAACTTTCTACAAAACCCTGGCGGCTTTGATCAAAATGGTCCTGAAGAAGGGTTTTAATTATGAAAGCTTGAAGGCTGCTATTGCTCTCACAATCAGGAATGTTGCCATGTTCAATGACACTGAGAGAGCAGCTGTGCTGGAGAAAGTAGTAGAGAGACTTGAACAGCCTATTAGAGAATATCTAAGACTGTCAAGTGAAACTATTGAAAGTCTCAACCAAACCGAGTATGACGCTTTATCTGCTGAATACATTGCTCGGGAGACTACTTTCAATGAATCTCTCCAGAACTATAGCAGCGAAGTTGCCAGGAAGAAAGCTTTACTGAATGAAACTAAACTTCTGCTGGAAATGCATAAAGAAGCCTATGAGACTTCAAACATGAGAATTCATCAGCAAGATGATAGAATTCGTGAAGTTGAGGCAGAGTTGGCTCGCTTAAAGGCTGAAAGAGAGCAGATAATTGCGGATCGAGACCAACATCTGACGAAGAGCTCAATTTTGGAAGAGAAGGTTTTCGGTGTTGAAGCTGTCATTAAAACCCTTGATGATGCCAAGGATAAAATGGTAGCTACTTTCATCGAATTCTCCCATCTGTGTACTCCAGAAGCTCGATGCACCATAGCTACTACAACTGTGCTGAGCTCTCGTGAGAAGCGTCTAGCAGAGCTGCAAAAACTGCTCGAAGACGTATCTGCTCCGCCTTAGGCATTTTTGCATTCAATACAGAATTTTGTATTCTTCTGTCTTTTTTATTCTGTAATATTTTCAAGAAATTGCATGTCTTCTTGCTTGATTTATTTTGGCATTTTATTGATTGGTTTATCTTGGTTCGGTTCGGTTTGTTTGGCTTAGTTCGGTTTTGTTTGATTTTGTGTGGACCAAACCACTCCCACCTACCACCATCTTCATTAAATATCCTACCACACATTTCTCTCTCTTCATTACTTCTTCTTTTTCCACCATTACTACTTCTCCACCAACCTGAGAGAGTGGAGAGCTTAGGCAAGTGCATCTTGCTTCATGGAGGAAGTCCATTTTTATTATTCCATTGTCTTCCTTATGTGTTTCTAACCCACTTTAGTACTTTGCATTTTTCATTTCTGTGGTTAATTTCTTGTATATCTTATTTTGTGGTATTTTCGGTTTCCATAAATTTTGATCTAACAAAATTGCATATTTTGCTAGTTGATGGTTCCATGTTGTAGAGAATTTCATTTTATCCAAATTTGACCTACGGGAGTCTGGATTTGGGTTCCTATTATGGTTTGGAGGAGCATGGAGGCCATGGTATTTTTCATGGACATGTTCTCTGTGAGAGCCATTAATTGCACTCTGGGCCGCATGGCCTATGAATGCAATAGCAAGCATTTAGCTCATATGCATTATTTAATGCAACAACTAACATTCAGCCGCATGGCCTTATAATAATTGCATTAAATGCATTGGCATGGCCTTACAAAGAAGATAGCCGCATGAATTATGGATAATAATCCATTCAGCCGCATGCATTAGCAAATGTCAGCCGCATATTAAAGCATTATGTAATGCATTATGTAATACATTTAATGCCTATTTTGCTTGCATTCCATTTAATGCATTATGTGAATGCATGTGCTGGCAAGTCCATTTAATGCCAAGTTGCTTGCATTCCATTTAATGCATTATGTGAATTTATGTGCTGGCAAGTTATTAATGCATGGTTCTTTAATGCATTATGAAATGCATGGGATAACAAGCCTTGCTTGCAGGCACACCCCGTAGTGAGCCGCATAGGCATTGTAATTTTAATGCATATTTTGATGCATTTCATTCGCATGCATTCTTGCATAGAATTCTAGTGTAGCCGCATGTATTGCTTACATGCACACCCAGTAGTGAGCCGCATAGTTTTATATAGAAATGTATTATTTAATCTTCTATACATTTGTATTTGTTTGCAAATGCTAATTGTAGCCGCATGGGAATATACTTGGCCACCTTAGCATTTAATTGCATGCACGTGGGAGCATAGCTTAGCATTAATGCTTGGCCACCTTAGCTTAGCATTTAATGGTTGCACCCATAGTATTGCATGTTTTAGCATGCATGAAAAACCATTCTTGGCCACATGGCCACATATATATAATATGTGTATGGCCAATAAATTCTTGGCCGCATGCATTGTTTGAGTGGCCACGTGCCATATTTTGTCGCGTACACCATGGTGTGCTGGCCTCATTAGTATAAAGCATTAATTGTAATAGGGTCCCACAAGGTTTGTATCCATAAAATTTTAGGCCATATGGCCCCAGTACTTGAGTGGCCACGTGTCCTTTTCTTTTGCTTGAGTGGAAGCTTGCATTTATTGCGGGTTCCTCTCTCCTTATCTTTTCTGGTTGCACGAACATTTCTTGCTAGCCGCATGGCCCCCTTCAGTTATTTTCTGGCCGCATAAGCTTTGGCTGGCCGCATGGGTGGCCTTTCACTCTCATTGGCCGCATGGATGTTCTCCCACTTTTGGGCCGCATGGGGTCCACTTTGATTATTTAAATATTTTATTTGCCCGAATTGTGGTCAGAATTTCTTCCCACTCCCAACATGAAAGTTAGGGAGTTTCTCCTTGGCTTCAAGTATATATATTATTAATATATTATTATTTAATTGTACAAGTTTCTCCCCTCATTGATAAATGACATGACTTGATAGTGATCCGCCGTGGTGCACTCTTGACAAGATAACTTGACCTGACAAATTTGACATGATAATTCTTGATAGTGGCCCGACGTGGCGCACTCTTGACAGTGAACCTGACATAATATATTTCTCGAAATGCTGTTGCGACGGCTAACATGACACGACAAAATTGAATGGCCTGGACACCGTGGACGATTGTGCTTGTACAAATGAACCAGTCTTGTCTTGCATCATGTCTAGGACTGGGACCCCTGAGTACCACGGTCATTGGTACCCACTGTAAATGGCTAAGGCTAATAACTAGAATAATTCAGTAGTCATGAGAGATTTCCCCAGTTACAGACGATCCCGTTATCCCGGCCACAATTGTTGGACTTGTAGCCTGCCGTCGAGTAGGGCACATTTCCAGCCCACTGTCACGTGGGGCACTTCATGAAATAATTTCTACGCACACTGTCATGTGTTGCACACCAAGCTACCTAATAATTATTGATAACTGCGTAATGAATCCAAGTCGCCTGGATAACCTGGATTAGCTGCAGGGCTTGTGGCTGGAGGAACATATCATTGCATATTGCTAGTAACTAAGGCTTGTGTTAACCCTAATTAGTTAAAGTATCAAGCCGTACTTATTGCTTGGCCGTGAAAGATTGGATGGAGTCTAGTCTTGTCTTGATCCTGTACAAGATTGTTACAGGTCCTGATTTCTCATTTTACCTTGCCGATAAATGGTAGGAGAAGCCAAGTTCTGTTCAGACGAAGGGTTACAACCCCGGTCCTTGTTTGGTTTACGGGTTGTAACCTGGTTATCCGAATAGTCCCATGGTTATCTCATTGTATATCACCTATAATATATGATACGTTTTACCTTATCAATAACAATTGAGGCGGGTTTCTATTCAGGCGAAGAATTGTAACCCCGGTCCTTGTTTGGTTTAAGGGTTGCAGTCTGGCTACTTGAATGGTTTCTTCGTGCTCAATATATTATTGTTATCTCAGTTATTATCAGTATCTTTTAATTACCCTTGCTATTTATTGTGATATGCTGGTTTTAGTTCCTAAGTGTAGCCTCCTTTGTGGCACTTGCTCTTTCTGGGGTCTGACCCAGCTGGTTTTGTATGACCAGATACCGGAGCAGCACCAGAGGATCTACCGACCTTCCAGCCACATGGTGACCACTAGACGGAATCCTGGCAACGAGTGGATTTATTTTGGCTCTCCCACTCTATTATAAAATTATTCTTTTGAGGCGTTTAGCTGCCGAGCAAGTGTTAGCTCGTGTATATTTTTACTTACTGTCTGCCTACGGGCTGTAACATGATTGGCAACCTAGGGTTGATTATGTATGACTAAACTCTTGCTAGTCCTCACATTTTGTAACGACTAGCTTCATGATCAGCTGAATATATAATGTTTGGGACGCCTTACTATTGTATATTTAGTGATCTTACATCTTGTGACATTTGCTTACTTGCTTGTGATTGAGACCATAGGTTTGTTCCTGACCATAGGTGACTGATGGCTTGTAGTTAAACCCTCATGTATCTAGACAGCCGTGACCATATAGCGAGGTAGGTTGCACTTCAATATACGTAGCTGGCTATGTCTGCCCCCGCTCTCCAGTATTCTGGTTCTGGGGCGTGACATGGTTTAAGTGGTGGCCTATACAGGTCTTGTAAAATCAAGATATGTGAGGGTTTACCGAATAGATGTCTCAATCAGTATTCGCCCTTGATCTCTGCCCGTATCTTCTAATCCCTGAGATTCTCGACCTGATCACATGCTTGTATCGTTGATCTGTTCTGGTCCTTCCTTATTGTTCCCTATGTCGTCTTCTTCAGCGGTATTGTTCCTGGACCTGCCGATCAGCAGGACGAGGCACTTCCCGTGGACCAGCAGCAACAAGAAGACCAGGCCGAGCACTCAGGAGCAGCCTCCCGAGTCATGCCTACCAGGGATCCCGAGCTACCAGTTCTGCCAGTTCAGCCTGCAGAACCTGGTGATGGCACCTTGGTAGGACTCATCAGGACATTGTTAGCTTTCCATGATCGTAGATGAGATGCCTTGCACCAGGCAGTGGAAGATGCTCTGAATAAAGGCGGTCGTCATGGGAATAGCGCGGCCAACAGCTTCTGTAGTGCCCCGTCCCGCAAAGTCAATCGGAGGAATCGAAACGCCGACGGCGTTCGGTCTTAGCCTTGCAACGGCTTGCTCGGAGACATCGCTCAGGTGGGGTAGTTTCGGTGAACTCTCCTCATCTTTGCCTTCACATAATAAATCGTGTTTTCAACTTGCACAAGTTAGGCTTGATAATAAAAGCTACGCATCCACATAGCTAAGGGAATAATCCCGACGGGTCAAAATGAGTTAGAACATGGAAAACGTCCCACGGTCGGCCTAGAGTTGGTGCACGTCGTGCTTTGAAAATGACACTCGGTCCTTCGTCCCGTGGCTTGGGAGAAGGAAAGTTGGTCTCGGTGCAAAAGTTGAGAGTTAGCCTAAGTCATAGGCGTCGCCCGCACAAGTGCTTGCTAAAGCATGCACGGTCCTGTCCCGCAAGGCTTGGCATAGCCTTTGCTCGTCCCTTGGGTTAAGTTGTAGGCTTGAGTGAGTTAGGCAAATGTTATGCCGGTCGACCTAAGTTATTCTACGTGCTGTCCCGCTCATTCTGCGGTTGTAAAGATAAGTAGTCCCACGATCCTAAGGCCCGTCATATGGAGTATGACTTAGGCGACAGCGTTGCGTCGAACACGAGTCGATTTTAGAGGCACGAGCCACGGTTGGTTCAGTGGAAAGTTAGCCACGGTCGGTCGATACTCAAGAAAACATGTTATGTTCAAGTTAAGTTGGAAGGCTATGCAGTAGCCGTTCCCTGAGTTCAAAGAACGTTAAGTCTAAGCGATGGTTAGTCGCCGAGGCAACCCTGGTTAGGGGCTCTGCAAAGGAAGTATGAAAAATGGAAAGAGTAAAACAACCAAGTAAAAGAATTGATCACATAACAAGCCCAAACTGTATTCTAAAACACTCCATGTAACCCTTATGAACTTGGACACTTGTCGACAAGGGGTGGTTTCTTCGAGCGGCGACCCGCGGCCACGGGACCGTCTCGGCCTAGGAAGAAACAAGTTGTAGCCGAGCTGGGTAATAGGCAACGCTGGTTAGGCGATCGGTATGTCGGGGACTTTCATCGGGGCTCGCTACTTGCGTTGAAAGGGTCCCGAGTACCAGGCTACGTCCAAGGCGGCTGGTTAGGCCAATCCCATAACAAACACTTAATAATAATTGTTTTCAACTAACATGGTAAGTTTGGTGTCGGCACGAGCGGCAATCCGTGTGTGTGACGGTGGATTGAGTTGAATATGTATGAGTTAAATAGACACAATGTCGGAGCCTAAGATTTGGCTACAGCGAAGGCGACGTGCTTCGGCACGAGATGTGGCGTCGAGTGTTAAGTTGCGAGTTAAGTCAAAAAGGGCCGTAGGGCTAGTTGTATGAAGTTATGTCGAGTTATTGGGCTCGGCCTCGAAATACGAGGCACGGCCGCGTTGTCACAACACAAGTATAGGCGAGACTAAGCAAGGAGGCACTGCCTCGGATATATTGAAGCACGGATCGAGTTATGGCACGACCGAGTCGTTACGTCCCAGAGTTTGGCACGAAAGATAAGTATAAGTCGGTGCGTCGACAATGCAAGCACGAGAAGGGTCTAGAGGCAAGGAAATGGAGTCCTTCGTGTAGTTGCGTCTCTGATTATGGCCGTAAGGCAAACACGACCTGATAGGTTAACGTTGTCGGCACGAGAAGTGGTCTAGCGACAAGGTATGAGTTAACGTTGACATTACAAGTACGGGATGGTTCTGATACACAAGTTGCGCTAAGGCGCCGGTCCTAAAAACTGATCCTAAGGCAAGACTAGAAAGACAATCGAAAGGGATTTAAGCTGCACAAAGTAAATGAACGTGTAGGTTTTGTATGGGTGGGCGAGAAGCTCACTCCACCAGTACAGTGGTACTGACACCCACACAGTGTTTCATGTGCAGGCACAGGTAGAAGCTCGTGGCGCGGAGCTCGCTTGGATGCGTCGAGGCACGGAGTTCCTTGGCGAGTCGAAGCGTGCGGTCGCGTGATCTGAAGACTTATACAGGACGTAATGTATGGACATCGCCTTCCGAAGCTTCCGCTGGAATCAAGTATTGTATCGAGAGATGAGAGAGAGCAGAGTGACTTGTAAATGAGAGAAAAGTGAGCACGAGAGACATTGTAATTTGGCCTTGCGCCCACAGATGTAATCTTGTATTCAATATCAAATAAAAGAGATTCTTTGGAATGACTTGTGTTCATGTGTTCTTCTTTAATTCCGCTGCTATAAATCAATGTCTCTGCACGGGACTTCTGTGCGACGACCCCGTCGCAGCCGCTGCAATCGGCCGTTATGGAACCCGCCTTGCACGAGCGCAATCTAGGCTCGTGCGGCATCACGCCTTAGCGAGGACGATCGCTCCTACGGGAGCGGGGCGTGACATAGTGGTATCAGAGCACGGCTTTACGTCCTTGGACCGTCGATTGAATTCTTTAACTCTGTTGTTCCGCAAACTCTGAATTGTGCTTCCGCAACGTGTTATCGTTGGTGCGCTCTCTCTCAAATGTTCCTCGGCATGTCCATACAATAAGTCTAAATATTTTCGAAAGCTCGTACAAGCGTTCAATCTAACGCATCGGTAGGCCGTTGCCAAATGCATCGGTAGGGCCTTTGTGCCGAATGTTACAAACTTGACTCGATAGAAAACATATGCTAATGTTCGCAAAGTCGCACGTGTGCCCGAATAGTCCTACGTTAACCTTAAGCAAGTCACGTGCATGCCTAATTAGTCCAACGTTGACCCTAGCAATTGAGCGTGCAAACTCGGGATATAGTCCGCATAGGATGGCTATGCACACGGCCTTTTGGCTAAGTTGTATTTCGCGTCGCGCACCTTGACCCTTGGTGCAAACGAGTTGCGAGCGATATCAAGTACCGCTCGGTCGGGAACGGAGATATACTTAGAGTGTCTATCGATAGGAACGCTATCGAACTAACGCTTAGGCGCACACGGAAGATTGATTTGGATTTGGAGGAAATAGTACGAACGACTTAGTGCGTCGATACGACGCGAGCGACTACGCTAGCGATTCGCCGGACAAATCTGAAGGATGTCTTAGCGAGTGACGCGAACGTGATTGAGGACTAAATAGGATGGCTTGAACCCGAGTGGTGTATGTGATAGGTTCGGAGAAGAATAAGAATGAGTGTCGACTACTAGTCGAGTGGCTCGAATCCGAGTGGTGTATGGTTCGTCTTGGAAATTGTTCGAGTGAATATTGAGGATTACGAGTATGTCGGCGAGGCGATGCGATCGCGCAAAGCCTTAGAACGCGTCACGCTTAGTTGGGCGTGACTTCGAATGTCCCGAACGAGCATCTCGTTCGGACAACTTGTGAATGTGCAACGTGAGTTAGAAAACATTTCGGAATGATGGATGAAAATGAATGGTCTTGATCGAGGAAACTTAGAGGATCGTGCGTGCGATATCGGATTGATGCGAATGAAATGTGACTTGAGTTTGAATAACGATTTTGAAACGAGCTTGAGGAAAAGCGACTGAACTTGATCTTGAGTATTGAGAAAATTGTGGAATATCCAACTCGGACAATAACATCAGTCGCACGACTCGAAATTGGTTGCAAAGGAAGATCGTCAGGTTACGCATATCGTCGATGGTATTGAGGCGTATCAAAGATCGATATGCGATAACTCGGGGGCACTCTGACTCGGCAAATGACGGTCGTGCAAATGTCATTGTTCCGTTGGACGCTATACTTGAATTGTTAAAAATATGTCGAAGAAAAGATAGACTTGGCTCGAGGACTTTCTAAGTTGAACGAATGACGATCGAACTATCGAACTTGGCTTGGATGAAAACTAGAATGTTTGGATTTGCTTCGTCGACAACCACAATGTTGATGTTCTTGTCTTATGCGAGCGCTACTCCAGCCTCGCACATGCGTCACACCGATTAGGGCGATCACTCTGCGTGAGCGCTGGTATGGTGATTCATACAGCAAGAGTGGTCGAACTTGTACGGTGCGACAGATTGTGCTTTGACTTGTGGCTTGACACGAAGTTAGACTCGAGATTGAATTGGTGTGCTTGTCGATTGAACTTGAGGATTGAGTAGGTCCAATCCGCGTATCGAGAATGAATGAGTCTAAACTCAAACAAGAGTTACGCCCCGATGAGAATGATTATACCACGGGAGCGTTGCGTGGTGATTCACGAACCGCCGTGGATAATCGGACTCGCGTGAGATTGGGGCGCAACGTATTGTCGAGCAAGACGACCTCGTGATCGAATACATGAATTGGTTAGAATTGGTGATTGAATGGATTTGAATTCTGCGCAACGAACGCATTGAGGCGAATAGGTGATCGTGCTTGATGTTAGAAATCTGAATGACGCGAGCTTGGGTAGAAGACCCCATATGATCGACTCTGGTTTGACCCTAGGATAGGGGTCAGTGTTGGCATTATTGTTGGGGAACTATGATTCCAATCCTGACATTGACTTAGCCTCGAAAAGAAATGGCCTAGCGGTTAGGCGAGACGCTATGTTTCATGAGTTATCAGTCGAAGGATTGATCTTGAGGATTGGCATGGATGGATAGCGTGAATCACGAATGTAGAAAACCCTGCTCACGAGATTCGGCTGACATGCATATATTTCAGGGACGCCTGGGTATGTGCACGATGCGACTCGAGTGAGAATGACAAATTTTCTATCATGCGGCTTGGCTGAATACATGTATTTTAGGGACGCTTGGAATGCGTGCACGATCCAGCCAAGTATGCGGCGAGTTCAAGCAAGGCTTGAAATGTGGGAGTGTGTCGAGATCTTGAAATCGTGTTGAAGTAAAGATTGATAATAGTGCGAGCGTGGCTCGGAATCGAAGGAACGCGTAGGCGAAATGTGTACGATTAAGTCTTGGCCATAGAAATGGTAGGATGACTTGTCCTCAGGAAAGTCTCGAGGACGAGACTTGTTCTGAGTGGTGTATGTTGTAGTGCCCCGTCCCGCAAAGTCAATCGGAGGAATCGAAACGCCGACGGCGTTCGGTCTTAGCCTTGCAACGGCTTGCTCGGAGACATCGCTCAGGTGGGGTAGTTTCGGTGAACTCTCCTCATCTTTGCCTTCACATAATAAATCGTGTTTTCAACTTGCACAAGTTAGGCTTGATAATAAAAGCTACGCATCCACATAGCTAAGGGAATAATCCCGACGGGTCAAAATGAGTTAGAACATGGAAAACGTCCCACGGTCGGCCTAGAGTTGGTGCACGTCGTGCTTTGAAAATGACACTCGGTCCTTCGTCCCGTGGCTTGGGAGAAGGAAAGTTGGTCTCGGTGCAAAAGTTGAGAGTTAGCCTAAGTCATAGGCGTCGCCCGCACAAGTGCTTGCTAAAGCATGCACGGTCCTGTCCCGCAAGGCTTGGCATAGCCTTTGCTCGTCCCTTGGGTTAAGTTGTAGGCTTGAGTGAGTTAGGCAAATGTTATGCCGGTCGACCTAAGTTATTCTACGTGCTGTCCCGCTCATTCTGCGGTTGTAAAGATAAGTAGTCCCACGATCCTAAGGCCCGTCATATGGAGTATGACTTAGGCGACAGCGTTGCGTCGAACACGAGTCGATTTTAGAGGCACGAGCCACGGTTGGTTCAGTGGAAAGTTAGCCACGGTCGGTCGATACTCAAGAAAACATGTTATGTTCAAGTTAAGTTGGAAGGCTATGCAGTAGCCGTTCCCTGAGTTCAAAGAACGTTAAGTCTAAGCGATGGTTAGTCGCCGAGGCAACCCTGGTTAGGGGCTCTGCAAAGGAAGTATGAAAAATGGAAAGAGTAAAACAACCAAGTAAAAGAATTGATCACATAACAAGCCCAAACTGTATTCTAAAACACTCCATGTAACCCTTATGAACTTGGACACTTGTCGACAAGGGGTGGTTTCTTCGAGCGGCGACCCGCGGCCACGGGACCGTCTCGGCCTAGGAAGAAACAAGTTGTAGCCGAGCTGGGTAATAGGCAACGCTGGTTAGGCGATCGGTATGTCGGGGACTTTCATCGGGGCTCGCTACTTGCGTTGAAAGGGTCCCGAGTACCAGGCTACGTCCAAGGCGGCTGGTTAGGCCAATCCCATAACAAACACTTAATAATAATTGTTTTCAACTAACATGGTAAGTTTGGTGTCGGCACGAGCGGCAATCCGTGTGTGTGACGGTGGATTGAGTTGAATATGTATGAGTTAAATAGACACAATGTCGGAGCCTAAGATTTGGCTACAGCGAAGGCGACGTGCTTCGGCACGAGATGTGGCGTCGAGTGTTAAGTTGCGAGTTAAGTCAAAAAGGGCCGTAGGGCTAGTTGTATGAAGTTATGTCGAGTTATTGGGCTCGGCCTCGAAATACGAGGCACGGCCGCGTTGTCACAACACAAGTATAGGCGAGACTAAGCAAGGAGGCACTGCCTCGGATATATTGAAGCACGGATCGAGTTATGGCACGACCGAGTCGTTACGTCCCAGAGTTTGGCACGAAAGATAAGTATAAGTCGGTGCGTCGACAATGCAAGCACGAGAAAGGTCTAGAGGCAAGGAAATGGAGTCCTTCGTGTAGTTGCGTCTCTGATTATGGCCGTAAGGCAAACACGACCTGATAGGTTAACGTTGTCGGCACGAGAAGTGGTCTAGCGACAAGGTATGAGTTAACGTTGACATTACAAGTACGGGATGGTTCTGATACACAAGTTGCGCTAAGGCGCCGGTCCTAAAAACTGATCCTAAGGCAAGACTAGAAAGACAATCGAAAGGGATTTAAGCTGCACAAAGTAAATGAACGTGTAGGTTTTGTATGGGTGGGCGAGAAGCTCACTCCACCAGTACAGTGGTACTGACACCCACACAGTGTTTCATGTGCAGGCACAGGTAGAAGCTCGTGGCGCGGAGCTCGCTTGGATGCGTCGAGGCACGGAGTTCCTTGGCGAGTCGAAGCGTGCGGTCGCGTGATCTGAAGACTTATACAGGACGTAATGTATGGACATCGCCTTCCGAAGCTTCCGCTGGAATCAAGTATTGTATCGAGAGATGAGAGAGAGCAGAGTGACTTGTAAATGAGAGAAAAGTGAGCACGAGAGACATTGTAATTTGGCCTTGCGCCCACAGATGTAATCTTGTATTCAATATCAAATAAAAGAGATTCTTTGGAATGACTTGTGTTCATGTGTTCTTCTTTAATTCCGCTGCTATAAATCAATGTCTCTGCACGGGACTTCTGTGCGACGACCCCGTCGCAGCCGCTGCAATCGGCCGTTATGGAACCCGCCTTGCACGAGCGCAATCTAGGCTCGTGCGGCATCACGCCTTAGCGAGGACGATCGCTCCTACGGGAGCGGGGCGTGACAGCTTCAAGCGCTTGAACTCTCCCTTCTTCGACGGCAGTGAAGATGCGATCGCCGCATATACTTGGCTTCAGGACACAGAAGTGATTCTAGAAGCAGCCAGGACCCCAGAAGACGAGAAGGTGGCCGTGGTGCGCCTGCAGTTACTAGATCTTGCCCGCAGCTGGTAGGTGGCGCAGGCCGTGGGATTAGTGGCCCATATTTCTTGGGCAGTATTCAGAGAGAGATTCCAGACCAAGTACTTCGATACGGTGGCTCGGTACGATCTATAGACCAAGTTCACCAATTTGAAGCAGATGGGCCGGACGGTCAACGGATATGCGGTCGAGTTCTCCAGGCTTAGTTGGTTTGCTCCTGTAGTGCCCCGTCCCTACATCGTGCCCCGTCTCCGTCCACGGGGTGCGCGAGAAAGGAACACTGTCGCTATCGATTTGGTCGGGACCGATAGGTCAGAATCGGCCGAGTCGATCGAACGGGAACGGTTGAATTAAGATCCATTCCACGTTATGGAATGGCTTCTTCGGAACCAAGTCCCATATTCAGCGGGTTGTGCCTCGAGGATTGGCTCTGCGGCTGAGTCGGGAGAGACCTCCCGTTGCTCTGGTTTTCATGCCGCACTTGAATTGGCTTTGGCTTTCGTTTTCGTGAATGCTTTCGATGGATTTTTCGTGACGCGTTTTCGAGCTCGCATTCATATCGAAATTCCTTAAAATACACAGTGTTCTAATCAGTTGCTTATGCGATTGCAGGTGATCGCGTAGGCGACGACAGCGCAGCCAACCGGTCGCTCGCTTGAAGCAAGCTAAGGCGAGTGGCTTACCTCCTTCGCCCCGTCCCTCTACGTCAAACTCAATATGTGAAGTAAATTAAAAGCTTGTCATAATATCATAGAATCAATGAAATCGTGCCACGGTACTTCATGAAACACTGGTTAACGAACTGCCGGTTCTGGAAATCGAAAACATGTTTCCCTATGCAATTATACTTGGTCTATGCAAACCAATGAATGAATCAATTAATGTTTATCGCAACGATACGGTTAAATGACCAAATCAACTAAGTTCTAAGGAAAACGGTCATTGGACAACTTGTCGACAAGGTGTAGTTTCCTCGAACGGTTACCTAGGCCAAGGGACCGATTCGGCCCGGGAGGAACGAGTGTATAGTAAGCGCCAGCCCTTCATCGGCGCGAGTTATGCGGGAACTTTCACACAGGGCTCGCTACCCGACGCGAAAGGGTCGCCGTCTAACTCAGCTATATGTCCGCGATGGCTTGAAATTGCCAGTGGCCTCCACACCCTTCACATTGCTTAACAAACGCACATGGCACGGGATGATTTTGATAGTTGCTCAATGTTATACAATTTCATTGCTTGCCGCCAAACATGTTAACATGCAAACCGAACAGGATGGTTAGAAAGATCATTGAACTAACTAGCTAACATGTTTACAATTTCTTGAATCAAATGCAGAGCTTGGATTTAATTAGCCATTCGCCAGTACATGTGTATCGTGCTGATCCTCGCTCTTTGCAGGTCCCGCGAACCAGGAAGGACGCGCCAACTAGCAAGGCGACGTTCGTGACTTTTGAAGCTTCGGCCGTGCGTCGAAGACTATCTCTCTGCGACTCCACATTTTGAAGGCTCTCGACAGTCCAAGGAAAATGACTCAGCGTCCCTCCCATCCAGGTCAATGGAGTACTTGTGTATATTGAGGGATGTGTACAATGTATGGAACGGCCATCTCATCGGCACTCTTTTGTAATCGAGTCATGTTGTAGCCCGCGCGGCAATGAGTCTTGTGTCGGAGTCTGTAAAAAGATGTTCATTATCAATAAAGATCAAGTTTCCTTTACTTACTGTGTGTATCAATTTGTCTGCGTACTCTCTTAGATCTCGTGTCTCGGATTACCTTATGACTTGGCCTTGTGCGATCGCAAATTAGGTTCGCACGGCATCACGCCCGGGGGACGACTATCGATTCGACGGAATCGGGGCGTGACATAATGGTATCAGAGCACGGCTTTACGTCCTTGGCCTCCAGTGTCGAGTTCTAGTCTCCAACCGTTGACCTCGTGTCGATGAGAAGAGTTGTTCCATACGCTGAACCCAGAACATTTTCTGAAACTAACGAGAGTTGCCTTTCCTTTTCCCTGCAGTTACGGGAGCTCAGGCAGAAGACGGGACGAGCGCTTCCAGCGGCTCGAGTGCTTCTGGACCCGAGCATTCCGTCAACCCAACGAGAATGACGCCTACTGTAGCCGGACCTTCCGGCGACCCGATGCAACGTATGCTGCAAATGCTTGAAATGCAGCAACGTCAAAACGAGCTCCATCGTCAGCAAGCGGAGGCTCGTCAGGCTCAATTTGAGAATCGGTTCGAGGCTCAATTCAAGCTGCAGCAGCAACAGCTGAATACCCTCCAACAGATCGTACAGTCGGTCGTCGGCAACAACAACTCAACGATGACACCTGCCGTGACCCAGCCTGCGGTTCGTTCCAACAAAGCTGAACCAGAGGCGCCCGTGCTTTCACCTGCAGCACCGAGAAGTTCTAACTTCGACGTGTCAAAATTTACGAAAAGCTGCCGCACTTCCTTCAACGGCACAGAAGATCCCGCGGTGGCGATCGACTGGCTGGAGGAGCTGGAAGATAAGTTCGAGCTTCTGGGTGTCGAGGACTCAAAGAAAGTCGCGTGTGCTCAACTTCTACTGCGAATGAACGCGCACGATTGGTGGGCTGTGCAGAAGCGGGCAATTCGACGTGAAGACGAGACGGCGGCGATCTCATGGGCGACATTCAAAAAGGCGTTCGAGACTGAATATCTTTCCGCAGCCGTGCGACAGAAGAAAGAAGATGAGTTCATGCAGTTAAAGCAGGGCAATATGACGGTACGACAATATGCGGCCAAATTCAACAAACTGGCCAAATTTGCTGGGGACTTCCTACCTACCACCGCCAGCCGAGCTCGACGATTCGAAGTGGGCCTACGTTCAACCATCCGTGCGCATGTTTCGGTGGCCGAATACAAAACCATGGGCGAGGCACTCAACCACGCCATCCGTCTGGAGTCCGAGTATCCTCCTACTACTACCGACGCTGTTCACTTTAATAACAAACGCCATAGTAATGCGGGAGGCAACAACGCACACAAGCGTCAAAATCGTGGCAACGGAAGCGGCAACCAGACGAAGGATCGAGTGGTCTGCACTTTCTGTGCCAAGGAGGGACACTTAATCAGCGAGTACCGACTGAAGAACGGTACGTGCCTCGGGTGCGGCCGAGCCGACCATACCGTACGCGACTGCCCGAAGAAGAACCGAGGCCAAGCACCTCGGGCTCCACCGACCGCACCCCAGAATGGCCAAGACCGTCGCCCTAATGCTCAGGGCCGTGTCTACGCCATGACCCGAGACGAAGTCTACGCATCTGACACAGTCATGACAGGTATACTGCAATTCAATAATAAACCTGCTCGTATACTGTTTGATTCAGGTGCCACGCATAGTTTCATATCGGCGGACTTTGCCGTCGAGCACAATTTTCCTCTGATACCGCTCGGTCTTGAGCTTACTGTTAACATCCCGTCGGGCATGCCACTAGCTGCAAATTTAGTCTGCGGAGGCGGAATCATCTGTATAGGTGGTCAAAAGGTCAGTCTCGATGCGATAGTTCTGAATATAAAGGACTACGATATCGTTCTGGGGATGGATTGGCTTGGTCCGTGCAACGCAACCATAGACTGCGCCGAAAAGAAAGTCACATTCCGCATACCGGGAGTGCCTGAATTCTGCTACTCGTGTGGTGAGGCGTCGCCGACCTGCATGGTGATCTCTGCAATATCTGCTCGATGGATGCTGTATTCCGGGTGCGAAGGCTATCTAGCTTCCGTTCAAGACATGCGACAGGATGGTGCAAACGCGGGTCAGACCGACGTTGTGGCAGAATTCCCCGATGTGTTTCCGGACGAGCTGCCCGGCATGCCGCCTGATCGAGAGATTGAGTTCACTATCGATACCTTCCCCGACACTCGACCGATCTCGAAGATCCCGTACAGAATGGCCCCTGCAGAGCTTAAAGAACTCAAGGTGCAGTTACAGGAATTGCTCGACAAGAGATTCATCCGACCCAGCGTCTCGCCGTGGGGAGCGCCCGTACTATTTGTCAAGAAGAAGGACGGCTCTATGCGTCTTTGTATCGACTACCGCGAGCTGAATAAAGCCACCGTCCGGAACAAGTATCCCCTGCCCCGCATAGATGATCTGTTCGATCAGCTCCAAGGAGCCACGGTGTTCTCTAAAATTGATCTGCGTTCGGGTTATCATCAACTCAAGATCAAGCCGGACGATGTGCCGAAGTCTGCCTTCCGCACTCGATACGGCCATTACGAGTTCCTGGTAATGCCGTTCGGCCTAACGAACGCCCCTGCTGCCTTCATGGATTTAATGAATCGGGTGTTCCGACCCTTCCTCGACAAGTTCGTAGTGGTCTTTATCGACGATATACTCGTCTACTCGAAGAATAAGCAGCAGCATACTGAGCATCTGCGGACCGTGCTTCAGACCCTTCGAGAAAATCAACTCTACGTGAAGCGAAGCAAATGTGAATTCTGGCTTAGCAGCGTCGCATTCCTCGGACACATTATTTCTGCTGAAGGCATTGCGGTCGACCCAAAGAAAGTTGAAGCCGTTGTCGATTGGAAACGGCCAGCGTCCGTCGGCGAGATTCGAAGTTTCCTTGGCCTAGCTGGATACTACCGACGCTTCGTGAAAGACTTCGCGAAGATCGCATCGCCTCTGACTCGCCTCACCCAGAAAGGAGTCGCCTTTGAATGGTCAGACGACTGTGAAGCTGCATTCCAAGAGTTAAAGCAGAGGCTCGTCTCGGCCCCGATACTCGCACTTCCAGAAGGGACTGAGGGTTTCCAGATATTTAACGACGCGTCCGGTCAGGGCTTGGGGTGCGTGCTGATGCAGCGGAACAAGGTGATATCTTTTGCGTCCCGACAGCTAAAGCCGCACGAGAAAAATTATCCCACGCACGACCTGGAGTTAGCGGCGATTGTGTTTGTGTTGAAATTGTGGCGCCACTATCTCTATGGTGTGGCGTGCACGATCTATACCGATCACAAGAGCCTCAAGTATCTATTCACGCAGAAGGAGCTGAACTTACGGCAAAGGCGTTGGCTGGAACTAATCAAAGATTACGACTTGACTATCGACTACACGCCGGGAAAGGAAAATGTTGTGGCGGACGCTCTGAGTCGGAAGTACCTTGCCTCGTTATCCATCGACCCTTGACTGCTACGCGACCTTGAAGAGATGGGCATCGAGCTCCGAGTCAGATTTCGGAACGTGCAGTTGGCAAAGTTACAGTTGGAGCCGAGCTTGCTGAATAAGATCAAGACCGTTCAGACGGATGATTCGTACCTGAAGAAAGTGCGAGAGCTAATTTCGACAGGCAGGACGACCGACTTTGCGGAAGACGAAACCGGCGTGCTTCGATTGAAGGGTAGGCTATGCGTCCCGGACGATACAGAACTTAGAAAGGAGATCCTGGCGGAGGCGCACTATACGAAATACACTTTGTATCCAGGCAGTACCAAAATGTATAAGGACCTCCGCACGACCTTTTGGTGGCACGGGATGAAGAGAGATGTGGCGCTCTTCGTGTCGCAATGCATGGCCTGTCAGCAGGTGAAAGCTGAGCATCAGCGACCGGGCGGGGAGATGCAGAACCTCGCTATTCCCGAGTGGAAATGGAATCATGTCACTATGGATTTTATTGTTGGCCTGCCGAAGACACCACGGGGGAACGACGCCATCTGGGTCATCGTCGATCGATTAACCAAGTCAGCGCACTTTATCGCCATCAAAGTTACTTGGAGCGTTGATCGCCTGGCGCAGATTTATCTTGACGAGATAGTACGGCTGCACGGAGTTCCAGTATCCATCGTCTCTGATCGGGATTCACGGTTCATGTCACGATTCTGGAGTAGCCTTCAGTCGGCGCTGGGAACCAAGTTGCAGTTCAGCTCAGCTTACCATCCTCAGACCGACGGCCAAACGGAGCGCGTCAACCAGATTCTTGAAGACATGCTACGGCTCTGCGCTATCGACTTCAAATCAAGCTGGGACGTCCACCTACCGCTGGCGGAATTTGCATACAACAATAGCTACCAATCCAGCATCCAAATGGCGCCGTATGAAGCCTTGTACGGCCGGAAGTGCAGATCTCCTATTTGCTGGGATGAAGTCGGGGAACGGCAGATACTCGGCCCGGAGCTGGTAGAACAGACTGTGGAAAAGGTCAAGCTCATTCGGGAAAGATTAAAGACCGCACAGAGTCGCCAGAAAAGCTACGCGGACATTCATCGTCGACCACTCGAGTTTCAAGTAGGCGATCACGTATTCCTCAAGGTGTCGCCCATGCGGGGAGTTAGTCGGTTCGGCGCGAAAGGAAAGCTGAGTCCGAGATTCGTTGGGCCGTTCGAAATACTTGAACGGGTCGCGCCAGTGGCCTATAAAATTGCCCTACCACCGGCGCTTGAAGGTGTTCACAATGTCTTCCATGTCTCTCAATTGCGGAAGTACGTGCACGACCCGAGCCACGTGGTAGATTTTGGCCAGCTGGAGCTAAAATCTGACTTATCCTACGTTGAAGAACCAGTTCGAATCATAGAACGCAAGGATAAGCTGCTGCGCAATCGAGCGATCCCTCTTGTCCGCATCCTCTGGAAGAACCACTCGGTCGAAGAGTCGACGTGGGAGCTTGAATCGGAGATGAAGGATAAATTCCCTTCATTGTTCTTGTAGAGGTAGGTTTCATCTTTAAGTTTCGAGGACGAAACTTTTTATTAGTTGGTTATGGTGTAGTGCCCCGTCCCTACATCGTGCCCCGTCTCCGTCCACGGGGTGCGCGAGAAAGGAACACTGTCGCTATCGATTTGGTCGGGACCGATAGGTCGGAATCGGCCGAGTCGATCGAACGGGAACGGTTGAATTAAGATCCATTCCACGTTATGGAATGGCTTCTTCGGAACCAAGTCCCATATTCAGCGGGTTGCGCCTCGAGGATTGGCTCTGCGGCTGAGTCGGGAGAGACCTCCCGTTGCTCTGGTTTTCATGCCGCACTTGAATTGGCTTTGGCTTTCGTTTTCGTGAATGCTTTCGATGGATTTTTCGTGACGCGTTTTCGAGCTCGCATTCATATCGAAATTCCTTGAAATACACAGTGTTCTAATCAGTTGCTTATGCGATTGCAGGTGATCGCGTAGGCGACGACAGCGCAGCCAACCGGTCGCTCGCTTGAAGCAAGCTAGGGCGAGTGGCTGACCTCCTTCGCCCCGTCCCTCTACTTCAAACTCAATATGTGAAGTAAATTAAAAGCTTGTCATAATATCATAGAATCAAAGAAATCGTGCCACGATACTTCATGAAACACTTGTTAACGAACTGCCGGTTCTGGAAATCGAAAACATGTTTCCCTATGCAATTATACTTGGTCTATGCAAACCAATGAATGAATCAATTAATGTTTATCGCAACGATACGGTTAAATGACCAAATCAACTAAGTTCTAAGGAAAACGGTCATTGGACAACTTGTCGACAAGGTGTAGTTTCCTCGAACGGTTACCTAGGCTAAGGGACCGATTCGGCCCGGGAGGAACGAGTGTATAGTAAGCGCCAGCCCTTCATCGGCGCGAGTTATGCGGGAACTTTCACACAGGGCTCGCTACCCGACGCGAAAGGGTCGCCGTCTAACTCAGCTATATGTCCGCGATGGCTTGAAATTGCCAGTGGCCTCCACACCCTTCACATTGCTTAACAAACGCACATGGCACGGGATGATTTTGATAGTTGCTCAATGTTATACAATTTCATTGCTTGCCGCCAAACATGTTAACATGCAAACCGAACAGGATGGTTAGAAAGATCATTGAACTAACTAGCTAACATGTTTACAATTTCTTGAATCAAATGCAGAGCTTGGATTTAATTAGCCATTCGCCAGTACATGTGTATCGTGCTGATCCTCGCTCTTTGCAGGTCCCGCGAACCAGGAAGGACGCGCCAACTAGCAAGGCGACGTTCGTGACTTTTGAAGCTTCGGCCGTGCGTCGAAGACTATCTCTCTGCGACTCCACATTTTGAAGGCTCTCGACAGTCCAAGGAAAATGACTCAGCGTCCCTCCCATCCAGGTCAATGGAGTACTTGTGTATATTGAGGGATGTGTGCAATGTATAAAACGGCCATCTCATCGGCACTCTTTTGTAATCGAGTCATGTTGTAGCCCGTACGGCAATGAGTCTTGTGTCGGAGTCTGTAAAAAGATGTTCATTATCAATAAAGATCAAGTTTCCTTTACTTACTGTGTGTATCAATTTGTCTGCGTACTCTCTTAGATCTCGTGTCTCGGATTACCTTATGACTTGGCCTTGTGCGATCGCAAATTAGGTTCGCACGGCATCACGCCCGGGGGACGACTATCGATTCGACGGAATCGGGGCGTGACAGCTCCCACCTTGGTGGCGACCGAGTTCGATAGAGCCCAACGATTTCAGCAGGGACTCCACTTAGAGATTCTACTGGCAGTGGAACAGTTTGAGCATCAGACTTTCGATGCGGTACTGAGGGCAGTCAGGAGGCACGAGTATACCTCCTACAGGATCGTGGACAGAACCGGAGGTCGAAAGCGATCTCACGGCAAGATGACCCAGTCGACAGCACCAGCCCCGGCAGTCAGGGCTTTGACAATTGGAACTCCGAGGCAGGCAGCCTCAGTGACGTCGGTTACATCCCCTCAGCAACAGAAGCAGAAGCAGTCTTCCACAATAGGCTGCACTCATTGTGAGAAGCCAGGACACGTTGTTTCAGAGTGTCACAGAGCACAGGGATTGTGCTTGGCTTGTGGAGCACCGGACCACAAGATAGGGTCCTGTCCGAATAGAGCCGGTTCCTCCTCATCGGCCCAGACTAGTCCCTCGATAAGGGGACCAGCGCCAGCACCAGTGCAACAGCAGTTTCAGCCTCCGAGGCCATTGCCGCCTCAGACCCAAGTCTTCCAGCAGCAGAGACCCCAGCAGTATGCCTTGGTCCAAGCTCAGATTCAGAACTGGCAGAGAGGTTTTTTGTCACGACCCGCACCCTGATTAGGGGCACGAGTACGTGGTTACGTCCAGCCTACGCCGTAGCATCGGCAGTAGAACGTTGTCTAGGTCATCTATAAATACTACAACTAAACAGATAAAGGTACCTGTACAGTATATACACTTCGAATGGAGATGACATAGCAATACAGTCTCAATCACAAAGCAAACTAGGATAGATAGCATGAAAGAAAATATGATAGATGAAAACAAAAAATAAGTTCGAGATCCACACAAGCCCAAAGCTATACACAACACCACAGAGTCACAGAATATAATATAAAATACTGCTGTCTGAAAGTACTAGCTGGCTCGCAGGCCAGGCAACCCTAACTAAGCTACTCTACTCAGGGTGAGCAAAATCTAGTAGCTCTACTAGCAAGCCATGGTCCAGGTCTACTCCATCAGACTCGACCCCATAATAGGTCGGGCAATCTGTCTCAGAATCATCTGTAATATATCAACGATATCCTGTCAGGAAAATGAGCAAGTACAAAACACTAACAACAGTTCCATATGAATTGTCAAATTCTATAAGAGACAATATAATGAACTACAAGACAAAGATATATGAAGACTTGGGAACCGTTCGGAAGCTGAGTTACAACCCTTAAACTAAACAAGGACCGGGGTTGTAACCCTTCTTCCGAGCAGAACCTAGTCTCCAATCAAGGTATAACATAAAGGCATGTAGAACATGTGAGTCACTGAATATCATAGCATGGTGAGAAAGTACTGAATGTAGAACAGAACATGATATATGATAAGATAAGTAAATATAAAATATGCCTTGAATTATTCGAGCGTTATGTGATCGGCTTGGAAAACATGATCAGGCTTTCCATCCGACCGGCTATGAACAATGTGTACAATAGAGCGGTAAGGCCAGTCACCATGGAAAGCTATGAACGATGTAGGGTAAGGCTTTACCCGTCGTGAGGCGAGGGTATAGCTATGAACAATGTGTATAATAGAGGAATTTTGATCACACAACCACTAATAACTCTCCATCCCAGAATAGTATAAAGGATCCGGACATAACACGTCATGACACGGGATTCAAAAGCAGGTGATCAGCCCACTCCTAAGTCCATGTCTATACAAGTACAAGTAACAAGTCGAGTCATGTACCAATATACCAAGTAATCCGGGAACAACATCTCATGACAGGATCCGACATATACTAGTCCGTGAACCATCGTATTAGAAATCAAGTAAGACACTACAACTGAATCAGATATAGCAGATATCAAGACAATAAAAACTTTTAGTGAATGTACTCGCCTGCTGTCCTGAGCGGTAGGGTATATCAATGCTCAGAGTGGTAATCAGAAATCTAAAGATGAGATATTTCATGTTAATTTAGGTTTAACAAGTTAAGAATGATTTATAATGAATGATATGAAATCTAGGTCAAACTAGGTCTCACTGAGTCACAATAAGTCCTGTCAAGTCAATCTAGGTCAAATCAAGTTATATCAAGTCAATCTAAGTCAGACTAAGTCAACTCTAGGTAATAACAGTCATCGCAAGTCAAAACAAGTCAAGGCAAATCAAACGGGGTCAAGAGTTGGCCTACAGTTGACTTTTAGTCAACTGGTCAACCCTGGTCAACTCTAACAGTCAAACTCTATAAGGCTAACTCAAAACCAACCATAGGCTAACATGTCTTAGAATACCTAAGATACTATACTACAATTACCTATACAAAGTATATCACATGTAATATATATAGATCAACCTTAAATCTTATAATTAAGCTAATCCCATACTCTAACTCAAATCATGACACAACTCCTAAGTATCTCACTTAACCCCATACATATCTTAATATATATACATAACCTATACCATATATGGTACATATATATCTATCTATAATAACCCAAGTCTAACAATACCTATATATATAATGCACTCATACATAGGTCAAACCTAAACCAACTAGTTAATAGTCTAGGGTTTAGTCAAATCTTAGTCAACTAGCCCTTCCAAGTCATTTCTAGATTAATTAGGTCAAGTTTGACCCATAGTTGACTTTGGTAAACAATGGTCAACATTGGTCAACTTGCTAGTCAACCTAGGTCTACTAGGCTTATTGTTCAAATCTAGACTCACTAGCCATAGGCCATAGGCTAAAATATCTAGGGCACTGGCATATATATATATATATATATATATATATATATATATATAATATACTATATATAATATAACATATATACAAATATATAGAGGGAAGGGAATGTGAGAGTGTGTGTGTGTGTGTACAAGAGTGAGTGAGAGTGTGAGGGTGTGAGGGTTAGGGTTAGCAAGGGTTAGGATTAGGGTTATGGGTTATGGGAAACCCATTCTCAATTTTGGCTAAAATAAAGGTCTATGTACACTCACACATTACATATATATACACACACCTATACATACACCCACACACATATATATACACCTACACACATATATATACATACCTACATACTCATATACATATACATACACATATACTATATATATACACACAAACATACATACATATATACATAAAAATCGATTTGAAATTCATTTTAAAATACTGAAAAATACCAGGAAATACTGTTCATCACTGAACATTGGGGGTAAACCCAAATCCGACACAAAACCTAGCTAAGACCCAAAACTAGTAGTTGGTAATCGTGCCCCCATATGTGTACGTGTCGTAGGTGTCCATAGATGTCCACCACGACACGACCCAACGTGTCCAAGTGTCAAAAACCCAAATCGGGTAAGTTTTATACACTGTGCAGTATCACAACGTCGTGCACGGGTTCACGTGTGTGTAGGACACGACACACACATCCACGTGTCTCGTGGTCGTGCCCCTAGGTTTGCCAGGGATAGGGCTACGTGTTCCAGTGTCTGTCTCATGTCCACGTGTCACCAGGACACGACACGAGACGCGTATCAGTCGAGAAAACTCGACTGATACACACTGTGCAGTGCAGTGTAGTGCGGTGGGTTCGACGCCTCGTGGACATGACACACGCCACGTGGGGCCAAGTGGTCGTGTCCATGTATAGCCCACGTGTTGGGCTACACACTCATGTCACCACGAGGTGTCCTCGACTCGTGTCCACGCGACACGGTGCGCGTGTCAAAGTGCTTTGTGTACTGTGAAACCCGTTATTTTAGAAAATTATTTTTAATTTGGGAATTTGAATTACTAAAACTGGAAATTTGATCAAAACATGTAATTTTCCAATTAATCAATATTATGTTACTTAGATTAAAATTATTATTTTTAAGAAAATAAATTTTTTTTTTGGACTGTTGTTTGTCAGCCAGACCGAACTAAATTGGAAACATAAAATATTTTTTGTTATAAAATGTTTTCATATTTTTAGCCATTTGTTAGAAGCCAAATTGTTTGGTCAAAACCCAAAACCATGAATTATACAAGCCTATTATAACTCCAGCCCAAATAGTTAACCCAAATCCATGAATTATCCATGAATAATAATTTTAAATAATTTGCAAGCCTATTATAACTCAACCGATATCATTTGTATTAACTGTTAAGAGGAAGAAAGGATATTATTAAAGAAAGTTATCTTCTTTATAAACGTTTTTGCCAACTCATTCCATTTCCTTCTGTGGGTTGAGGGCTGAGTCTTTCCATTTCCGAACGGCCGAGCCGTCGACCCTTCGGCTCCCCGTAACTCCGGCAGACCCTTCCTCTTCCATAACCCCCAACTCCTTCTCCTATTTAAGCCCCTTCACCACCATTACCATCTCCATCCCCACTCCCAAACCCTTTCCCAAACCGTGCCCTAACCCCAAAAATATTTCCGTCGAACCCCGTCCCCGGCGCCACCTTTCCCCAGGCCGCGCCCTGTCCGGCGACTAGCCCCGCAGTAGCCGCCCGCCTCCCGAGTGCCCGAGCCACCCTCGCGGCCCTCCCAGCGCGGCCGACCTCCCGCCGCCTCCCCTGTCCCGGCGGCCCGCGGTCTCCTGAGCGCCGCCCCGGCTCGTCCAGCCGGCGTCCGCAGTACCCCCCTGTAGCGTTTTTCCGAGCGGCCCCTTCCGCCCGAGACCGGTGACTTTTCGTCGCTGTGGTGCCCCGTCACCGAACCGATCTGTTCCGAGCTTTCCGACTCGCTGTCCGCAGGATTCTGAGTCAGATCCGTGGTTTTCTACTGCCCGCGAGTATTGGAACATTACGAGTCCGAGGCATCACTTCGGATTCCTTCGATTTCGGTAACTTCTGTTAGTCCCATAGTTCTCTTGGTCTATGATGAAATCTGGTCCAGGAATTTTCTTCGAAAAATTCGGTGTTTCGGCTACGTTTTTGGTTTCGGACTTTGTCCTCTGACTTTTAGGTTCTGTGATTTTACGCGAATCCTTTAGAAAGAGTTCTGTGGAAAATTATTGGTTTTTCCGAATATATTTTGGAATTTTTTCGACTCCTTCGGAAACAATTCTGTGGTTATAGATTTATACATATTATTTGGGTTCGGTGATTTCTTGGAATTTCCGAGAATAATTCGGAAGGAACGTTGTTAGTTTTTCCGACTTACTTTGGGAGTTTCGATATCAATTCTAGACTTCAAATTTATTTTGGAAAAAATAGTTTTTTGGTGGTTATATTGGTTTGGGATTTATTTGCAGGAAAAATCGGCGCATTTCCCAGTTTTGGGTTATTCCGAAAATAGAGGGAATGCTGCCAAAATTTCTATAAAAATTAATTATATGATTTTAAAATGATTTTTCGGAAATGATAATATTTTTGGGCGACGACCTTATCGGTATATGGGCCCAGTAAAATGCAAACGCACCGGTTTGTCCGGACGTTGAGGCAGAGTAGCTGTAAATGAAGAATTGGACCAGTTCTGAGACTTATTCTATTTTATTTTTAGTTATTATAATTTTGTAGGTAAATTTACAAAGACTAACAAATTTTCTCTTATTTTAATTCTTGGGAATGTAAGGGCATAAGCCTATTTATCTATTTTGTAAATTGTAATAAGTAGGATTTAGCTGTGGATTTGCTGAGATTGTGAACGCGTACAATTAATTAATATTATTATTAATTAATTAATTAGAAATTCATGATTTTCTCACTTAAAGAAAAGAAAATATATTTATATGTATAAATATAAAATACTAACTTTTTCCCAATAAAAATTGATACAAACAAGTTTTTTCGAAATAAAATATAAATTTAGATTTCCTTAATTGTAACGCACTAGAAAAGCGTGTTCTGATTGTGTTGATTAAATACAAGATTAAAATTGACTAGGAAACAAAATTTAGAGATTGTAACTAGATTCTAGAGTTGTGGTTTCTGAGACATAATTTCCGGAATGTAGGATTTCAAAGAAGAGAGGTGACTGTTCAAATCCTGAAGAACCAAACTCGTCCAACTTAAATTTAAGGCAAGTACATTTATGTGGATTTACGATTATTTTAACAATCATTTCATTGCAATTTTAAACCACTGATAAACACGAACTCTTTCGAGAGTATTGACTGTACTGTTGGGGACTGGGGGAGTAGAGTAGTGGATATGACCAAATCCAAAAATTAGGATAACTGACTGTATTAGCTTTCCCCTCTTCACACGGGGACAAGCCATACCGTATCGCTAGGATACTACTGTAACCCAATCCGGTCATATTCATTACCTATTCATATCACTTTACTGTATTTCAAAATTGTTTCATCTTTAAAAACTGTTTAAAAGTGCATGATATTAATTGTCATTTTAATTGTTAAAATTTGCATAAATTGTACTTTGCTCCCTCCTGACTGGAGACAACATTTTAGGTATTTCTGATGACCTGGAGATGCTAATCAATAGCTACTACGATCCTGACTTGTACCCGGCGGTACTTCCAGCTGATGAGGATGTTGTGGCGTCTCCATAGATGCTACTTTAGTTTGGAGTTTATTAGTTTCTTGTTATTTCAAGTTATGAAACTTTGTAACAGAACAAATTTTGAATTATCGTTTAAATATATGTTGTGGAAATTTTAGTTACAAATGTTGTTGATCACCTGCATATGGATTACAGCTTACTGCCGCCGTCTCATCAACGGTGCAGGCTGGGCATGATCCGATTCGACCCAAGTATTTGGGGACCGGGTCGTGACATGTTTTTAGTGGTGGCCCATGCAGGTCTCTATCAATCAACAACTTAGGAAAACATAAGAAACATTTAGAAACATTAGAACATTAATTTACCACAACATAGGACCAAAATATATTATAATTAAATATTTTTGTTTGACTATAGATAGGCTACCTTGCTTATGTTTATATCCTAAACCTTCCAGAGAATGGCCACTGATAAAACCAACCCTGCTGGCGATGGAATGTCAACACCTGATCAAACCCCACCGCCTCAACCAAGTCCGGGTTTTACACCATTGAATGCACCTCGTGGGTTGTTTGCCGCTTCAACGGTGGATCCATCATCTTCCCAGACGGAGATGCAACCCCCTGTGGTTACGCCCACTCCAACTGCCCCACCGGTGCCTGTGGACCCTACTGACCTCATAGGTCTGCTAAGAGGAGTGCTAGAAGCCCAGAGAACTCAAGCTGAAGCTCATCGCGAGCAGACGGCCATTATGAGAGAAGGCATGGAGAATGCCCATAGCGTGGCAATGGCTGCACTGGAAAGAGGAGAAGCAGCTCAACTGGAACCAAGGCCTGCCAAGGTAAACATAAATTTAAGGATTAATTTATGTAATAATAGGGCCATTTAATTAATGGAAATCATATTGCCAAGGTGGGCGATATTGAGAGCTTTAAGAAGCAGAACCCTCGACCTTTCAAGGGTACCGAGGGAATTGTCTATGCTGACGAATGGCTCGATAATATGGAGCGTCTCCTGAGCGTCGCTCGACTTCCAGAAGACCTCAAGGCCGAAACAGTGGGACTCCAACTGCAGAATGTAGCAAGCACCTGGTATCGGAATGAACCCCGACTCCAGGATAGGCAAGTTGACTGGGACACCTTCAAGTAGTTGTTCCAGAGGAAGTTCTTCCCAACTTCAGAGTTGCGGGAGATAGAGCGACAATTCCAGAACCTGAAGCAGGGCAACATGACTGTGGGAGAGTATGCTGCTAAATTCGGCCAGCTCAGTCGATTTGCCAAGAACCTGGTAGCTGATCCTGACGATCGTGCTGAAAGGTTCAGATTTGGACTAAGAGAAGAGATCCGCACCCATGTGATCTCAGGAGGTGCCAAGACTTATGAGAAGATCTTGGAGCGAGCTCAAGACATAGAGAAGAGCCAACCTGCCCGCTCGAAGAGAGATTATCCTGGAACTAACAACTTCCAGGGTAATCAGAAGAAGCCTAACAACAACAATAACAACAGCAACAACAATAACCGTCCTCCTTACCAGCAGACGAGGAACAATGACAAGACGCCTCAGAGGCAGATCCCCATCTGCGACTTTTGCAAGAGGCCGGGACATCTGGCAAATATCTGTAGGAAGAGGCTAAGGCACTGCCTAGTCTGTGGGTCTTCCACCCATCAAGTGAGGGACTGCCCTCTGTCGACTAACAGGACTGGAGCAACTCCGCAGAAAGGACCTCTGCCCACTCAGCAACAATAATTTGGGCAGCATCAACAGAAGACGGGACGAGCTTTTGCCCTGACAGCAGAGGAATCAGAACCAGCTCAGGAACCTGTAGCGGATGTCATATCAGGTTCTATCTATGTGCATTCCTACCCTGCCTTAGCTTTATTTGATTCGGGAGCATCACATAGTTTCATAGCCACCAAATTCATATCTGCACACCATATAGTTACTGGCTTTAGCAAGAAGATCTGTAGAGTTATGACTGGAGGAGGACCCCTACCTATCACTGAAATCTGTGAATGCCCTATCACTATAGCTGGCCATAACTTTATAGCACCTTTGCTTGTCATGCCCTTACCTAACTACGATGTAGTCCTAGGGATGGACTGGTTAAGTAAGCAGCATGCGCTGATAGACTGTCATCGAGGATGTGTAGTCTTCAGTCCACCTGGAGAACCGGAGTTTGAAATATCTCGAACTCCGGAAGAGATGGAATGTGTTACCTATACCTCTATCACTGAAGAGTCCAGACCTCCGCACCCTATCATAGCGGAATTTATGGATGTTTTCCCTGATAGTCTTCCCGGGTTACCCCCAGACCGAGATTTGGAGTTCACCATTGACCTAGTCCCCGGTTCTTCCCCTATTTCTAAGGGATGCTACAGAGTCAACCCGAAGGAGGCCAAGGAGATGAAAGATCAGATCAATGAACTGAAGGCTCTGGAATTCATTCGAGACGGAGCTTCACCCTGGGGAGCGCCTGTCTTATTTGTTTCCAAGAAGGACGGAACTGTGAGGATGTGCATCGACTACCGGGCGCTGAATAATATCACAATCAAGAACAAGTACCCTTTACCTCGGATTGATGACCTGTTTGACCAACTCAGTAGAGCTAAGGTGTTTTCCAAGATTGATCTCAGATCTGGCTACCATCAGATCAAGGTCAGGAAGGAAGATATTCCCAAGACGGCGTTCAACACCAAGTATGGGCAGTTTGAATTCTTGGTCATGCCGTTTGGACTAACAAATGCTCCTGCGGTGTTCATGAACCTTATGAACAAGGTTTTCCATGAATACTTAGATCAATTTGTTGTTGTCTTCATTGATGACATTTTGATCTATTCAAAGACTGAAGAGGAGCATGAGGAGCACCTCAGAAAGGTTCTGGGAACTTTGAGGAAAGAGAAATTATATGGTAAGCTATCAAAATGTGATTTCTTTCTAGACAAGGTGGATTTTCTTGGCCATATTGTCACAGGAGAAGGAATTTCAGTGGATCCTAAGAAGATAGCTGCTGTGGAGAAGTGGTCTACCCCAAGCTCAGTTGCTGAAATCAGGAGTTTCCTGGGCTTGGCTGGCTACTACCGGAAGTTTGTGAAGGACTTTGCTAGAATTGCTGAACCAATGACAAAGCTGACTAGGAAGAATGAAGAGTTCGTCTGGACGGAAGATTGTCAGGCTGCATTTGACGAGCTGAAGAAGAGGCTTACCACTGCACCAATCCTTGCACTACCCGCAGGATCCGGTAGTTTCACAATCTACAGTGATGCCTCTGGAAAAGGACTGGGATGTGTTCTTCAACAGAATGGGAAAGTGATTGCTTACACATCTAGGCAATTACGGAACCATGAGAAGAATTATCCCACACATGACCTAGAGCTGGCAGCAGTTATCTTTGCGTTGAAGCTATGGAAACACTATCTGTATGGAGAAAGAGTGGAGATATACACAGACCACAAAAGTCTGAAGTATGTTTTCACTCAGAAAGAGTTGAACATGAGGCAAAGAAGATGGCTGGAGCTAATGAAGGACTTTGACATCGACCTGCAATACCACCCGGGTAAGGCTAATGTGGTCGCTGATGCACTTAGTCGATACCCAGTGGCGATGCTCTTGACTAAGGAGCGACATCTGCTAGAGGACATCGAGAAGCTTGGATTAGAGATCATATTGCCTGGAGATAGAAGGATGGAGCTGGATGCTGATTCAGTACTGATGAAGTTGCAAGTGAGCTCGTATCTGATGGACAAGATCAAGGAGACTCAGTTTCAAGATGAGGCACTTTGCAAACTGAGAGACCAAGTGTTGGCGGGAACACTTGAGGGTTTCTCAATCGCCAGTGATGGAGCTTTGAAGAATGGTACGAGGCTTTGTGTACCATCTGGCGAACTGAAGAACGAGCTGATGAAAGAAGCGCACCAGTCGCAGTATTCTATACATCCTGGAGCTAATAAGATGTATCGGGATATGCGCACTATTGTTTGGTGGTATGGAATGAAGAAAGATGTGTCCAAATTTGTGGCGAGATATTTGATCTGTCAGCAAGTGAAGGCCAGTAGACAGAGACCCGCAGGACTTCTACAACCGCTGGACATTCCAGAGTGGAAGTGGGAGCACATCACAATGGATTTCGTGTCAGGTTTGCCTCGTTCCCAAGGAGGGAAGGATGCCATCTGGGTCATAGTGGACCGACTAACCAAGTCAGCTCACTTTATCCCCTTCAAGGTTGGTTTATCCACCGAGAAGTTGGCGGCTCTATACATGCGACACATCTACCGGATTCATGGAGTACCGGTAAGCATTGTATCTGACCGAGACACTCGTTTTACCTCTCACTTTTGGAAAAGTTTGCATGACAGCCTGGGGACACAATTGAAGTTCAGCACTGCCTATCACCCCCAGACAGATGGTCAATCAGAGAGGACGATTCAGACACTAGAGGATATGCTGAGATCGTGTGTCTTAGAGTTCGGAGGATCGTGGGAAGACCATTTGCACTTGGTAGAGTTTTCTTATAATAACAGCTACCAAGCCAGCATTGGTATGACCCCATTTGAGGCTCTGTATAGACGTCATTGCCGTACACCATTGGCATGGGACGACGTAGGAGAAAGGGTACTGCTGGGCCCAGAGATGGTGACTGACGCAGCAGAGAAGGTGAAGATAATCAGAGACAAGCTCAGAGTTGCTCAAGACAGACAGAAGCATTAGGCAGACAGCAGTCGTCGACCACTACAGTTTGAAGAAGGAGATAAAGTCTTTGTGAAGATTTCTTCTGCCAGAGGTACAATCAGATTTGGCAGAGCTGGGAAGCTGAGTCCCAGGTACATTGGACCATTTGAAGTTCTGAGCCGGATTGGAGAAGTGGCGTATAGGTTAGCTCTACCAGCTAATCTAGAGGGCATGCACAACGTCTTCCATGTCTCACAGCTTAGAGGCTACGTTCCTGATGAGAATCACATTTTAGACCACTCAGAGCTGGAGATTGGACCGAGCCTCACAATACCTGAGAAGCCAGTGGCGATTCTAGACCGAGGTGAGAAGAGGACCAGGACCTCGATGACTCCGATAGTTCGGGTAATGTGGAGGCACGATTCCCCAGGCGAGTCTACCTGGGAGCGAGAAGATGAGATGCGGGAGAAGTACCCGTATTTATTTGAGACCTGAGGTAATTTCTAACCCAACTCTTTAAAATTTCGAGGACGAAATTTCTTAAGGAGGGAAGGTTGTGAAATCCGTAATTTTAGAAAATTATTTTTAATTTGGGAATTTGAATTACTAAAACTGGAAATTTGATCAAAACATGTAATTTTCCAATTAATCAATATTATGTTACTTAGATTAAAATTATTATTTTTAAGAAAATAAAAATTTTTTTTTGGACTGTTGTTTGTCAGCCAGACCGAACTAAATTGGAAACATAAAATATTTTTTGTAATAAAATGTTTTCATATTTTTAGCCATTTGTTAGAAGCCAAATTGTTTGGTCAAAACCCAAAACCATGAATTATACAAGCCTATTATAACTCCAGCCCAAATAGTTAACCCAAATCCATGAATTATCCATGAATAATAATTTTAAATAATTTGCAAGCCTATTATAACTCAATCGATATCATTTGTATTAACTGTTAAGAGGAAGAAAGGATATTATTAAAGAAAGTTATCTTTTTTATAAACGTTTTTGCCAACTCATTCCATTTCCTTCTGTGGGTTGAGGGCTGAGTCTTTCCGTTTCCGAACGGCCGAGCCGTCGACCCTTCGGCTCCCCGTAACTCCGGCAGACCCTTCCTCTTCCATAACCCCCAACTCCTTCTCCTATTTAAGCCCCTTCACCACCATTACCATCTCCATCCCCACTCCCAAACCCTTTCCCAAACCGTGCCCTAACCCCCAAAATATTTTCGTCGAACCCCGTCCCCGGCGCCACCTTTCCCCAGGCCGCGCCCTGTCCGGCGACTAGCCCCGCAGTAGCCGCCCGCCTCCCGAGTGCCCGAGCCACCCTCCCGGCCCTCCCCGCACGGCCGACCTCCCGCCGCCTCCCCTGTCCCGGCGGCCCGCGGTCTCCTGAGCGCCGCCCCGGCTCGTCCAGCCGGCGTCCGCAGTACCCCCCTGCAGCGTTTTCTCGAGCGGCCCCTTCTGCCCGAGACCGGTGACTTTCCGTCGCTGTGGTGCCCCGTCACCTAACCGATCTGTTCCGAGCTTTCCGACTCGCTGTCCGCAGGATTCTGAGTCAGATCCGTGGTTTTCTACTGCCCGCGAGTACTGGAACGTTACGAGTCCGAGGCATCACTTCGGATTCCTTCGATTTCGGTAACTTCTGTTAGTCCCATAGTTCTCTTGGTCTATGATGAAATCTGGTCCAGGAATTTTCTTCGAAAAATTCGGTGTTTCGGCTACGTTTTTGGTTTCGGACTTTGTCCTCTGACTTTTCGGTTCTGTGATTTTACGCGAATCCTTTAGAAAGAGTTCTGTGGGAAATTATTGGTTTTTCCGAATATATTTTGGAATTTTTCCGACTCCTTCGGAAACAATTCTGTGGTTATAGATTTATACATATTATTTGGGTTCGGTGATTTCTTAGAATTTCCGAGAATAATTCGGAAGGAACGTTGTTAGTTTTTCTGACTTACTTTGGGAGTTTCGATATCAATTCTAGACTTCGAATTTATTTTGGAAAAAATAGTTTTTTGGTGGTTATATTGGTTTGGGATTTATTTGCAGGAAAAATCGGCGCATTTCCCAGTTTTGGGTTATTCCGAAAATAGAGGGAATGCTGCCGAAATTTCTATAAAAATTAATTATATGATTTTAAAATGATTTTTCGAAAATGATAATATTTTTGGGCGACGACCTTATCGGTATATGGGCCCAGTGAAATGCAAACGCACCGGTTTGTCCGGACGTTGAGGCAGAGTAGCTGTAAATGAAGAATTGGACCAGTTCTGAGACTTATTCTATTTTATTTTTAGTTATTATAATTTTGTAGGTAAATTTACAAAGACTAACAAATTTTCTCTTATTTTAATTCTTGGGAATGTAAGGGCATAAGCCTATTTATCTATTTTGTAAATTGTAATAAGTAGGATTTAGCTGTGGATTTGCTGAGATTGTGAACGCGTAGAATTAATTAATATTATTATTAATTAATTAATTAGAAATTCATGATTTTCTCACTTAAAGAAAAGAAAATATATTTATATGTATAAATATAAAATACTAACTTTTTCCCAATAAAAATTGATACAAACAAGTTTTTTCGAAATAAAATATAAATTTAGATTTCCTTAATTGTAACGCACTAGAAAAGCGTGTTCTGATTGTGTTGATTAAATACAAGATTAAAATTGACTAGGAAACAAAATTTAGAGATTGTAACTAGATTCTAGAGTTGTGGTTTCTGAGACATAATTTCCGGAATGTAGGATTTCAAAGAAGAGAGGTGACTGTTCAAATCCTGAAGAACCAAACTCGTCCAACTTAAATTTAAGGCAAGTACATTTATGTGGATTTACGATTATTTTAACAATCATTTCATTGCAATTTTAAACCACTGCTAAACACGAACTCTTTCGAGAGTATTGACTGTACTGTTGGGGACTGGGGGAGTAGAGTAGTGGATATGACCAAATCCAAAAATTAGGATAACTGACTGTATTAGCTTTCCCCTCTTCACACGGGGACAAGCCATACCGTATCGCTAGGATACTACTGTAACCCAATCCGGTCATATTCATTACCTATTCATATCACTTTACTGTATTTCAAAATTGTTTCATCTTTAAAAACTGTTTAAAAGTGCATGATATTAATTGTCATTTTAATTGTTAAAATTTGCATAAATTGTACTTTGCTTCCTCCTGACTGGAGACAACATTTTAGGTATTTCTGATGACCTGGAGATGCTAATCAATAGCTACTACGATCCTGACTTGTACCCGGCGGTACTTCCAGCTGATGAGGATGTTGTGGCGTCTCCATAGATGCTACTTTAGTTTGGAGTTTATTAGTTTCTTGTTATTTCAAGTTATGAAACTTTGTAACAGAACAAATTTTGAATTATCGTTTAAATATATGTTATGGAAATTTTAGTTACAAATGTTGTTAATCACCTGCATATGGATTACAGCTTACTGCCGCCGTCTCATCAACGGTGCAGGCTGGGCATGATCCGATTCGACCCAAGTATTTGGGGACCGGGTCGTGACATACTCTGTACAGTCAGTGCAAGACCAGTGCACTCGTGTTTCTGTGTTCGACACGACACGAGGTGTCATGAAACTCGAGGGGGGGCCTGTCAGTGGTTTCTTCCACCTCTGTGCCAAGTGGCATGTGTCCACGTGGCATGGACACGAAGAAATTTGTATCGGGTAGCAGGGTACTGTGTATGTGCATCGTGCAGTGAGTTCGTGTCCATTTTGGACACGGACACGACTCGGATTCGTGCTCAGTCCTAGTGTCTCGTGATCAGCATGCCAAGGGCTACCCAAATGTGTTATTTGTTTTGGAAAACAACAACTTTTATTCCTAAGTGGCATTTAACCAAATACTGTAATTAAAACAATGATACGTGTCCGATACGGACACCAAACCAAATCTACTTCCTACCAAACTTGGCCTACAGGTCCATGGTACCTAGATACACCTAACCATGAAGAGAAAACACAATATTAATAGGTTTTGAGGGTGTTTACCTATTGAGTCAAAACTTAATGAAAAACCAAGGTAGGGGGTTTCCTCTTCAAATGATGATGCCCAAAATGCTATGCAACCTTGCTAGCTAACTCCCCTTAGCACCCTCAATGGTAGGGGATCCCAATGCAAGAAACTAGGCTCAATTTGGAGCTAAATTGGTTAAGTGGTGAGATTTTGAAGTTGTAGGGATAACTAGTTTTTAAGGTATAATTGTCACGACCCGCTACCCAAATTGTTGGGCCGGGCCGAGTCATGTCCAGCCTACGCTTGAGATAAAATATAGTAAGCTGTTCTAAAGACAACATGATACTAAATGTGCTAACAGTTCTATAAGTGAATAAAAGTCATAAATGCTCCAAACACAAAAGTTGTCTAATATAGTAATAAGTCCAAGTACAAGTCTGAAATATAAAACTGGATACATGTCCAGTTATAAAATACGTAGTCTAATACATGACTACACTAAATATCCCAAGCAACTATGCAAACTAGACGAGTTTCTTCGCAGGTACATCCTCGTAATGCAAAGCCTAGTCCTCGGCAGTATCTCCATAATATGAGTCACAGAGCAACTTGTCACGCCCCGCTCCCGTAGGAGCGATCGTCCTCGCTAAGGCGTGATGCCGCACGGGTCTAGGTTGCGCCCGTGCAAGGCCAAGTCCAGAAACGGCCGATTTGAGCTAGGCCACAGAGTCGCATAGAGTGTCCTCATTTGCAGCGAAAAGTAAATAAACACAAATTAAAGCGAATTCAAACTCTTTATTGATATTCAAGAAGTTTACAAGCGGCGCTAGGCCAAGTTTACAAGTCGCTCAAGCTCTCTCTCTCTGAAACATAAAAGGCGTACCAAGTGGCTTACAAGATGGAATGATTCATGGCGATGTTCCAATACATTATGTCCTGTATATGGTGCTCCAGCTTCTTGCAACGCTCCAAGGCTCGAGAGATAGCTCCGCGCCTTAGCACGTTCGAGGGAAGCTTCGTACCCGCCGACGTTCCCTGCTTCCTGTAAGCAGACAGTGGGGTTATCAGTACATTGTTATGCACTGGTGGGGAGGATAGCTCACCCACAATGCTATCATTACCAAACACGTTATATTTACTTTTGTGCATCGTCTATCATTAATTGTCTTTCTAATCTTGCCTTAGGGTCAATTTCATAGCATATCTCATAGCCTATCTCGTGTTGCTGAATTCAAGTGTCATACGAAAAATACATGCACGACTTACCCATACTTACCGTCCGGCCTTTTCTGTCCAAGGTAAACCAATTTAGTCAGCAATTAACATGAAGTAACTTAACGTGATTCATGTAAACATTCAATGTTACGGGCGTGTCCATGTCTCGGGTTCTAGCACGTCGTGGGCATGTTCTAGCACGTCGTAGGCATGTTTCAGAGTGTTACATTTCAAGCATGTTCAGAGCGTTACGTTTCTAGCATGTTCAGGATATTACATTCAAACATGTTCAGGAGTGTTACATATTGAGCATGTTTTTAGGAGGCACTTCATTTGGTTAACTTAGACTACTTGTTTCAATGCAAAAATTGCACGTGGATTGCCACCAGCATAGTCCACTTAATCTACATGCATGGGTCGCTGGCTTTACAAGCCATTTTGGACATATCTCCTCGGTATTTCTCAACTTAGCGTAGGGTGATGGCTGGTACACCCTGTTAAGTCTCTTGAAATACCCTACACTTACGTCTTCCGGTGCCCAAGCCCGCACCCAGGCAGCCCGTAAGCCCCGACTTTTGATTCCGCCTAGGCCGGCCACGGTATACTCCACACAACGCCCGTGCCGCAGAATCACTGCACGACCACGGTATTCCCCCCCATCGCCCGTGCCGTTTGTCCACGACCATTTCGTATTATCTTGACAATTCAAACTTAGCGGCTATCTCCGAGCCGTAGGATAACCCTTAGCCATAATGCGTTATTGACCAGGTTGGCGTCCGTGCAGCACGGGTAGCGAGCCCCGTTGTACGTGCCCGTCATACCTGTCGCTAACCATTCTTTCCTTTCTTATCTTTCATGTATTCTTTCTTTTCTTTCTTTCTTTCACTTGTTCGTTCGTTCATCGATTGATTAACGTATTCATTTATTTATTCATTCATTTATTCTTTGATTCATTTATTCACGCATTATGCAACTCCCAGTGCGGGAGTCGCCTTGGCGACCCATCGGTCCCATAGTCTTTCAATGTTGCTATACTCTACTCGGAACGACTATGTTAATAGTTTTCCTATTTTATTGTTGTAAACCATTTATTGTTTCATTGTTTGAATGCATAAGTGACTTGAACGTAAGCTTGTGCCTTAGCACGAGCGTGGAGCGCAGTGCAAGAGTTCACATTTTCCAAGTTCCTTTCCATATTCTATACAAGCATACAAGATGGGATTATTCCCTTAGCTAGGTGCGTTGAGTCATTTATTAGCATGCACGATGTTATCGCCTAGCGATTCTCGTGATAGTGTCCGTATTGTTATGTGTCTAGGCTAATCAAAGACGGGTTCATCGGAGCCACCCACCTTAGCGATGTTCGCATCGGCCGAGCGATACTCCGAGTGCGCCTTTGAAAGTCTAAGTCTGGATTCATCTTGTCGGGCCAATGTAAGCCTTGCATCAATTCTTCATCAGGTCGATGCCAACTCTTCGGGTCGACGGCTCGTTTGAGTCGTTGCACTTGCCGTTTGAATCGGCGTTCCGCTAGGGCGGAGCGGGTCATTACATAATACACCACTCAAAATAACTCTCGTCCTCGAGACTTCCTGAGTGCAGGTCATCCTACCATTCCTTAACTCGCGTCGTCGTGTTTCTTAAACAATCCCTATCGAATGGCTTTACCGCTCGATGGCACCGAACTATACTCGATACCTTTCCAAGTCCCGTGTCTGTATACGTTTTGGTCGATTTTTATTGAATGGCTTTTCATTCATTTAGAGTTGATGGCACTTATTCAATTGTCGTGTTTCTTCGATTCGGTTGCTATTTTGACGTGTCATGGGACTGGAATGGTCGCACGAGGCACGTTGAAATTCGTCTAACACGAGGGTCGTCAGCTAAGGCAAACTCACTTTCGTTTATCTCAGCCATCGGGATGGCCCGATTCGCTTCTCAAGCGTTCGTGTCCACGAAATCAGTATGATTTCTTCTTAGCGGGGTCGACAAAGTCTAAGTAATTTTTGTCCGATTTCAAGACCAAGTATTGCACTATTATCGTGTACACCTTCCTATCAATGGTTCAATTCGTTATACCAACTTTTACTTGCACAATCTCGATTCCATATCATTCACTTGTTTAGGGCCAATCTTGGTGTCGTTCACGCACACTCCGCTCACACGTTTCTTCGATTCCGAGCCATGCTTGTATTAGTATCATTCCTTTCTTTTAACACAATTCCAAGTTCTCGACACTCTTCCATTCCTCAAGTCTCGTTTGTAAATTCAATGTATCACTTGGTTAGATCGTGTACGCATTCCAGGCGTCCCTAAAATGTATGCATTCACCAAACTGCGTGATAGAGAATTCATCATTCTTACTTGAGTCGCATCGTGCATATACTCCGGCGTCCCTGAAATATATGCATGTCAGCCGAGTCTCGTGAGCAGGGTTTCCTATATTCGTGATTCATGCTATCCATCCATGCCAATCCTCAAGATCAATCTTTCGATTGCTAACAATTGAAACAGGGCATCTCGCCTAACTGCTAGGCTATTTTTTTTCGAGGCTAAGTCAATGTCAGAATTGGAATCATAGTTCCCCAACAATAATGCCAACACTGATCCCAATCCTAGGGTCAAACCAAAGTCGGTAGTACAGAGGTTTTCTACCCAAGCTCGCGTCACTCAGATTTCTAAACATCGAGCAGGATCACCTATTCACATTAATGTATTCGTTGCGCATATTCGAATCCATTCAAATCACCTAATCGACATACTTCACATATCCATTCTAACCAATTTATGTATTCGATCACGAGGTCATCCAGCTCGACAATACATTGCGTCCTAATCTTACGCGAGTCCGATCATCCACGATGGTTCATGAATCACCATGCAACGCTCTCGCAGAATAATTATTCTCATCGGGGCGTAACTCTTGTTTGAGTTTAGACTAACTCATTCTCGATACGCGGATTGGACCTACTCAATCCTCAAGTTTAATCATCAAACATACTGATTCATTCTCGAGTTTACCTTCGCATCAAACCACAAGTCAAAGCAATCAAATTGCCACGCCATCAAGTTCAATCACTCCCGCTGTATGAATCACCAAATCAGCGCTCACGCGGAGTGATCGTCCTAATCCGGCGTGACGCATGTGCGAGGCTGGAGTTGCGCTCGCATACGACAAGAACGTCAACGTTGTGGTTATCAACGAAGTAAATCCAAGCATTCTCATTTTCATCCAAGCCAAATCAATTCGATAGTCTGACCGTCATGTGTTCAACTAGAAAATCCTCGAGCCAAGTCTATCTTTTCCTCGACACATTTTTAACATCCCAAGTATAGCATCCAACGGAACAATGACATTTGCATGATCGTTATTCGCCAAGTCAGAGTACCCCCGAGTTATCGTATATCGATCTTTGATACGCCTCAATACCATCGACGATATGCGTAACCTGACGATCTTCCTTTGCAACCGATATCGAGTCGTGCGTTGATGCTGTTGTCCGAGTTGGATATTCCACAATTTTATTTAATATTCAAGATCAAGTTCAATGGCTATTCCTCAAGCTAGTTTCAAGATCGTTGTTCAACTCAAGTCACAATTCATTTGAATCAATCCGGAATCGTACGTGCGATCCTCTAAGTTTTCTCGATCAAGACCATTCATTTTCATTCACCGTTCCGAACCATTTTCTAATTCGCATTGCCCATTGATAAGTTGTCCAGCGACATCTCGTTCGGGACTTTTGAAGTCACAGCCAACTAAGCGTGACTCGTTCTAAGGCTTTGCACGATCGCATCGCTTGTCGACATACTCGTACGATCCGTACATCCTTAGTCTCGCTCAAACGATTTCTATGACGTCCATACACCACTCAGGGTTCGAGCCACTCGACTAGTCGTCGACACTCATTCTTATTCTTCTTCGAACCTATCACATACACCACTCGGATTCAAGCCATACGATCTAGTCCTTAATCACGTTCGCGTCATGCGCTAAGACATCCTCCAGATTCGTTCGACGAATCTCTAGCATAATCCTCACGTCGCCTCGACGTACTAAGTCGTTCGTACTAATCCTCAAAATTCAAGCCAATCTCTCGTGCACGCCTAAGCGTTAGTTTGATAGCATTCCTATCGATATACACTCTAAGTGTATCTTCGTTCCCGACCGAGCGGTACTTGATATCGCTCGCAACTCGATTGCACCAGAAGTCAAGGTGCGCGACACGCGGCACAACATAACCAAAAGGCCGTGTGCATAGCTATCCCGTGCGGACTATATTCGAGTTTACACGCTCACTTATTCTCGTTCGAGCGATAATCGATCTCGCTCGCAACTCGTTTGCACCAGAAGGTCTAGGTACGCGATACTCTGCACAACTTAGCCAAAAGGCTGCGTGCATAACCATCCCGTTCGAACTATACTTTGGTCTCGTGTACTTGTTTGTTGTCAGCGTAAGCTCATTCAAGCACGCACCGCGTTTGCTAACTCTTAGCATCGGTTCCTTCCAACTCAAGTCCGTCGTGGTGGCACAAAGGCCTTCGCCTATCGATCCCGTCCAACCGAGTACTCGTACGAGCTTTTGAAAATATTAGACTTATTGTATAGAACATCCCAAGGCACAATGAGAGAGAGTGTACACTTCTTTATTTCCAACGAGCTTTCAAAACTGAGAGAATCGAAATAAAGTCCAAGGACGTAGAGCTATGCTCTGATACAAATCTGTCACGTTCCGCTCCCGTAGGAGCGATCGTCCTCGCTAAGGCGTGATGCCGCACGGGCCTAGGTTGCGCCCGTGCAAGGCTAAGTCCAGAAACGGCCGATTTGAGCTAGGCCACAGAGTCGCACAGAGTGTCCTCATTTGCAGCAGAAAATAAATGAACACAAATTGAAGCGAATTCAAACTCTTTATTGATATTCAAGAAGTTTACAAGCGGCGCTAGGCCGAGTTTACAAGTCGCTCAAGCTCTCTCTCTGAAACATAAAAGGTATGCCAAGTGGCTTACAAGATGGAATGATTCATGGCGATGTTCCAATACATTATGTCTTGTATAAGGTGCTCCAGCTCCTTGCAATGCTCCAAGGCTCGAGAGATAGCTCCGTGCCTTAGCACGTTCGAGGGAAGCTCTGCACCCGTCGACGTTCCCTGCTTCCTGAAAGCAGACTGTGGGGTTATCAGTACATTGTTATGAACTGGTGTGGAGGCTAGTTCGCCCACAATGCTATTATTACCAAACACGTTATATTTACTTTTGTGCACCGTCTATCATTCATTGTCTTTCTAATCTTGCCATAGGGTCAATTTCATGGCATATCTCATAGCCTATCTCGTGTTGCTGAATTCAAGTGTCGTATAAAAAATACATGCACGACTTACCCATACTTACCGTCCGACCTTTCCTGTCCAAGGTAAACCAAGTTAGTCAACAATTAACATGAAGTAACTTAACGTGATTCATGTAAACATTCAATGTTACGGGCGTGTCTATGTCTCGGGTTCTAGCACGTCGTGGGCATGTTCTAGCACGTTGTAGGCATGTTTCAGAGTGTTACATTTCAAGCATGTTCAGAGCGTTACGTTTCGAGCATGTTCAGGATATTACATTCAAGCATGTTCAGGAGTGTTACACATTGAGCATGTTTTCAGGAGGCACTTCATTTGGTTAACTTAGACTACTTGTTTCAATGCAAGAACTTGCACGTGGATTGTCACCAGCATAGTCCACTTAATCTACATGCATGGGTCACTGGCTTTACAAGCCTTTTTGGACATATTTCCTTGGTATTTCTTAACTTAGCATAGGGTGATGGCTGGTACACCCCGTTTAGTCTCTTGAAATACCCTGCACTTACGTCTCCCGGTGTCCAAGCCCGCACCCAGGCAGCCCGTAAGCCTCGACTTTTGATTCCGCCTAGGCCGGCCACGGTATACTCCACACAACGCCCGTGCCGCAGAATCACTGCACGACCACGGTATTCCCCCATCGCCCGTACCGTTTGTCCACGACCATTTCGTATTATCTTGACAATTCAAACTTAGCAGCTATCTCCGAGCCGTAGGCTAACCCTTAGCCATAATGCGTTATCGACCAGGTTGGCGTCCGTGCAGCGCGGGTAGCGAGCCCCGTTGCACGTGCCCGTCACACCTGTCGCTAACCATTCTTTCATTTCTTATCTTTCATGTATTCCTTCTTTTCTTTCTTTCTTTCACTTGTTCGTTCGTTCATCGATTGATTAATGTATTCATTCATTCATTCATTCATTTATTCATTGATTCATTCATTCACGTATTATGCAACTCCCGGTACGGGAGTCGCCTTGGTGACCCATCGGTCCCATAGTCTTTCAATGTTGCTATACTCTACTCGGAACGACTATGTTGATAGTCTTTTCGTTTCATTGTTGTAAACCATTCATTGTTTCATTATTTGAACGCATAAGTGACTTGAACGTAAGCTTGTGCCTTAGCACGAGCGTGGAGCGCAGTGCGAGAGTTCACATTTTCTAATTTCCTTTTCATATTCTATACAAGTATACAAGATGGGATTATTCCCTTAGCTAGGTGCATTGAGTCATTTATTAGCATGCACGGTATTATCGCCTAGCGATTCTCGTGATAGTGTCCGTATTTTTATGCGTCTAGGCTAAGCAAAGACGGGTTCATCGGAGCCACCCACCTTAGCGATGTTCGCATCGGCCGAGCGATACTCCGAGTGCGCCTTTGAAAGTCTAAGTCCGGATTCATCTTGTCGAGCCAATGTAAGCCTTGCATCGATTCTTTATCAGGTCGATGCCAACTCTTCGGGTCGATGACTCGTTTGAATCGTTGCACTTGTCGTTTGAATCGACGTTCCGCTAGGGCGGAGCGGGTTATTACACAACTCCTCCTCAGTAAGGATACCTACAACGTTATCCTGTCAGGATGGGAGCAAGTACTGATTCTAGCAAACTAAATATACGAAGCATAAACAGGGATGTAATAAACTGGAATCATGGCATATCATGTGTTAATTTGTTCTTTTTAGAAATGACAACATATAGTTTAAAAGTTTAAAACCGTAGCATGTACGTGAATCGGTCAATAGGTGAATAGGATGTACAGTGGCACATATCAAGTTTTCTGGTATGCACATATGTGCACGAACGGCATCGGTGTATATCCATACACAAACGCGAGATCAGAACATACGGCAAGGTCACATATAGAATGTCACCGAGCGCGGTAAATACATACGGAGAAGGGGGTCATGTTCACGTACACTACTAACAGTTTCCCTTAACTCGTTATTAAAACATGTGAGAGATATAAGATACTGTCTAAACATGGTAGAGACTGAAAGTAATACAACATGTAAAGTTCTAACTTGCTACCCCAAGGATCAGCATTTAACATGGTTGGTAAATCACAGTTTATTGTTATAGCAGTATGTAAAGTTTATAGAAAGTACTTGCCTTTAGCAAAGCAAGCTGCGATAAAAGTGCTATAGATGTGTGGTTACTCGTCACTGTAGAAATAAATACATAAACTTAGTTTTTACACTAAGCTAAAACACTAAGACACTAATTGGTGCAACACGTCTTGTGACTGGGCACCTGGTCAAAATGATGACTTTAGCATAGAAGACCAATGTGGGGTGACACACTACTATAACTAACTTTCTAGGGTCTTTACACTAGTGAGGGGTGAGGTTCAACACGGCTATAACTCAAAATAACACAAAAAGTTGCAAGTCGTAATTATTTAATAATTAAATCAAATGAACATTGTGTTCCAACAATTTTTGAGATAGACAAAAAGCTTAATCTTACATAAAATAATGTACTAAAATGATCCTTGTTAATTATAGAAATTTATTATAATTTTTCTGGAATTTATTAACCAGTACAAGTATTTTATAAAAATCAGTTTTCCTAAGTACACAGAAAATGAGTTCTGGTTTCATATGTCAAAATAGTGGCAAAACTGTAAATTAAATACTGTAAAAATTATACTAAATTAGCTAAATTAACATAGTATCTAAATACTATTTTTCTAGAATTTTAATAGCAATTAAAGTATTTTTAGAAATTCAAAAACAACATTGTACATAAACTGAAATTAAATAATTAATTATCTGCGTATTTTGTCCATGTATATAATTTGAAGCAAAGTTCAAATACAGGACCCAAGGCCATGAATCAAGTCCAATATGACTTGTACAGGTCTTGAATGTGTGAAAACACATTTGGGCCCAAAACTCATGCTAGGCTTGGACACCAAATGGTTACAGTAATTAAAAATACACAAAAAAATACAAAGAGTTAAAAATACATAATAAATATTAATATTTTAATAGGGTAAAATTTTACATAATAGCCATAAAAATATGACAAATAATATTTACATATATTAAAAATATACATATGTATAATATTACGTAAATTACTTAGGCTAAATAGTTATGAATATATACATTTTTTTTATACATATACATATATAACATATATGTATATATATAGAAAACACATATATATGCATAAAGAAATAAATATATAATATATATATATAAATACTGTACATACGTATATAACAGTATGTATATATATAATAAAAAATATATATATATATACAGAAATACATATATATATATATTTATATATATATATATATATATATATATATATATATATATATATATATATATATATATATATATATATATATGAAAACATAAAAATAAAAGAAAAAGAAAAAGAAAAAGAAAACAAACACAGCACAGAGGGCTCGAACTCGGGCCACTGTGCACGCGGGGAGGGGGGGAGAGGGGGGTTTAAACTCGCGCGCTGACCAGTGGGCCAACTCGGCTCTATGTTAGGATTAGGTTTTCGTTTAATTTATTCAGGTTTTAATTTAAATAACAGTAAATCCGATAAATCGAAACTGTGTCCTGACAGTTTGGGACACAGAGTCTAAGTGTCGGGGTTATTTACGACACGCACGAATATTGGTTCGCGTGTCCAAGCACTGGACTAGGGTCCTCGTGTCCGGGCGACCCTAATACGTGTGTACGAAACACGTACGGCACGTTTGGACGCTGCGACTTACGTGTCCGACGGTCGGTGGGGGTTTCGAGAGCCGTGGACGGCGGAGGAGGCGATGGGGCGGTGGCGCTCGGGTGGCGATCGACTCGTCTCGTCATTGCGCGTCAATTGATGGTGGTGGATGGGGGTGGCGACCGTCGGGGAAGCGGCACTGGGTAGATGGCCGGAGTTAGGGTTTCGGTTAGGGGTTTCAGGAAGAATTAGGGCTGTGGTCGTCGTAGGTGGGTCGGGGTGGTGGTGGCCGAGCTGAGGGGAGTGAGGGGGTTTTTATAGGGGGTTCGAGTCGGTCCTAGGTCGGTTGGGCGGCCGGAAATGGCGGGGGCAATGAGTCGGCGGTCGTCGGGCAGTACGGGAGGCAGCCTGGTCGTCGGGGGTGGGTAGATTAGGAATTACATTTAGGTCCCCATAGTTTAGGATATTACAAAATGGTCCCTAACAGACTAAATACAAATAAAAATTTGCATTCCGCAATTTAAAACAAAAAATTAATTACAAACTGCTATTGTAACAATTTAATAAATTACATAACTATATTAAAACATTTCTAAATATTACAAAATGATATTAAAATATTTCAATTAATTACAGAATGATATTTTAGTATTTAAAACTCATTTAAAATTCATTTAAAAATTCTAGAAAAATTCCTAAAAATCATAATAAATATTTTAAGGCTAAATATGACATTAATAATTAATTAACACTAATTAAATAAATTTTGAAAAATAGGGGCTCACAAGTCTTTCCTTCTTGAAAAATTTCGTCCTCGAAATTCACAAGGATTGAAGACCCTACAATATTCTAACATAGCAAGCAATGCAACAAATGACTAAGGCTATGATCGAAACTAACCTCTAAGGTATCAAGCAGGAACGGGTGGTTCCCTCGCAGCGGTTGGATCGAACAAGTAAGGGTATCTCTCCCTCATGTCCGATTTCCTCTCCCAAGTAGATTCATCCGGAGAGTGACGGCTCCAAGCTACTCGTACTAAGGGTATAAACTTGTTTCTCAGCCTCTTCTCTCTCCTGTCTAATATCTCCACTGGCTGCTCAGAAACTGTAAGGCTCGGTCCGACCTCCAACTCTGAATGATCTAGCACATGGCTGGGGTTTTGAACATATCTCCTCAGTTGAGATACGTAAAAGACATCGTGAACTCCTGCTAGGTTGGGTGGAAGTGCAATCCTGTAAGCTACCTCTCCAATCCTGCCAAGTATCTCGAACGGCCCGATGTATCTGGGGCTCAGCTTCCATCCTCGTCCGAACTGGATCGTCCCTCTAGTAGGTGATATCTTCACTAGCACCATATCACCGTCTGTGAACTCCATCGGTCTGTGACTAGCATCAACCCGGTGTTTCTGTCTGTCCTGAGCTACTCTGAGCCTGTCTTTGATCATCCTGACCTTTTCTGCTGCATCTGTGATCATCTCTGGCCCAAGCATAACTCTGTCTCCGATATCGTCCCAGAAGAGCGGTGTACGGCATCGTCGTCCATATAGCGCCTCGAAAGAAGACATACCGATACTGGCTTGGTAGCTGTTGTTGTATGAAAACTCTACCAAGTGCAGATGGCTCTCCCAAGATCCTCCGAAGTCCAGTACGCAGGTCCTCAGCATATCCTCCAGTGTCTGTATCGTCCTCTCGGACTGCCCATCTATCTGCGGGTGGTACACCGTACTGAACTTGAGCCTACTGTCCAACTCCTCCTGCAAGCTCCTTCAGTAGTGGGACGTAAATCTGCTGTCTTTGTCCGACACGATGCTCACTGGCACTCCGTGTAGGCGAACTATCTGCTGCATGTATAGCTCCGCCAACTTCTCGGTGGAAAGCCCCACCTTGAAGGGTATAAGGTGCGCACACTTCGTCAGCCTGTCCACGATGACCCAAATGGCATCCTTCCCTCCTTGGGAACGAGGAAGCCCCGAGACGAAGTCCATCGTAATATGTTCCCACTTCCACTTGGGAATGGGTAACGGCTGTAACAAACCAGCTGGCCTCTGGCCAGCTCTGCCTTGACCTGCTGACAAACTAGGCATCTCGAGATAAAATGTGATACATCCTTCTTCATTCCGTGCCACCAAAGATGTTCCCGTAAGTCACGGTACATCTTGTTAGCACCAGGGTGAATAGAATATCTCGATCGGTGCGCCTCCTGCAAGACTGCCTCTATCAGCTCTCCCTTCGGGACGCACAATCGGCTGCCATGCCTCAAGGATCCATCCTCTGCTATAGTGAAGTCATCCAGCAATCCAGCTAAAGCCTGGGCTCGAAGTCTGCGAAGGCTCTCATCTGTAGACTGTGCCTCCCGGATCTGCTCCATCAAACCTGACTGAATGTCAAGCGCGATTAGGGCTGGGCACGGGTCAGGCCGGGCCAAAATTTTCAAGAACCGGACCTAACCCGTTCTTTGACGGGGCGGGACGGGGTGGGTCAATTTTTTTTTCTGGAACCGGACCTAACCCGCCCCGTTTGAAACGGATCCAATCCACAACAACCCGCGGGTCCAAACTGGCCTAAAATTTATCATATACAAAAAAATTATATACAAAAGTAACAAAACTATCCCTATACAAAAGTAACAAGACTGTATAAAAAAACTACCTGTGGCTGTAATCAAACATTCAAAAATAAAAGTCACTCAATTCAAAAAAAAAACCCACCTGACCTGAGAGTAACAAAACTATAGAAAAAACCTGAGACTTCAAAAAATCAATTTCCTGTTCAGTTTTCATTATGCAATGTTACTGCTACATATCAACCTGCAGTTTATAATTTTACATATCCATATGTATACTGCTGTACTGCTATATGAAACCTTAAAAGAATCTTCGGCAAACAGATCACAGAATCACATATGCCTTACACACTCATTCTACAACAAAGTCGAAAATGCTTCCACAACTGATCACTTTTTAAACCAACCCCCCAACCCCACCCCCACCCCCTTTTCTTTCAATCTTTTGATTCTGTCTACAACTAAGTTCATACAAGTAGCTGAGCTATTAAACAGTGCTCTTAATTCTACCGATACACCCAACGATGCATATAAACTTCTTTTCCTGGATTTGTGAAACACTTCATCGAGGTAAGTCACTCTCACCTAACTTCTGGACTTACACTGCATCTCCCAAAAGTAGTATTCCATGCATCTCCACTTCCATACTAAAATGTTTTGTTCCTTGTTCTATAATGATCGCTTCTTCAATTGTCACCGTCCTCTAGGCAAAAATTTCTGCATCCTTGTAATAATAATGGCCATTGTGCATCTCTACCGATCTGATCACTGCTTGGTAAATTAAGGATTAAGAATCCTGAGATTGGAAATCCACTGCTGTTCAGTTGACATACTAAGATTCACAGAAAAGGAACTTGGTCATAAAATTTAAGTTTCATACCTCTCATTTATACATAAGCAAGAACTGAAATTCCCAAGTGAAATTATCCTTGATCATGCGGACCAAACATTTGAACTGCTCCAATTCAAATGAACTGCAATTTGACAGTATGAACGTCGTTTTTGTGGTCTGGACAAATGAACTGCAATTTTCTTTTATAATGTAAGGTTCAATAAGAGCTCATTTATAATGAAAACAAATACAGAGAATGAACCTAACGTCTAAAGACTTATACACATATAGAGAACTAAACCCACCTCCTAAAAGTGATCAATTGCTTTCTTGTTGCAGGTACAATTCTTCCATCCTAAGTTCCAGACAAATCAAAATGAAGCACTATATGTTAAAGGTTCCTGAATGGCTGAATCCTGATGCTTGGCACTTGGCAGTGGCACCCGGCCACTTTGAGAAGAATCTCCTATATAGCCAAAGGCCCAAAGCAGCCGAATCTTGGACAGTGGCATCCGAAGCAGCTCTAAATGCCTTTGCCCGTTGCCCGAATGCAGTTCTTGATTCTTCAAATATCTGCAAACCAATACCCAAGAGTTCTATGTTCAGCAGAATCAGCACATTAATATCCCTAAATTCCTCAAACTGAATTGTAAATGGATATTTGCTAGAATTATGAGGATTCTAGGATAAATGTAATTGAGTTTCCACAGTGGTCTCCAATTAGTGAATATTGCAAAGGGACTATTAATCTCATTTATAATTATTATTGTACAAAATACAATGACGATGCTGCCTTGAAAACCCTAGCAAAGTAAAACAGGGCTACACAAACCAGTAAAATACTTTGTCACTGGTTCAGGTGCTGGAAAGGCACCTAGAACTTGCATGTGAAAATTACACCATATAAACTATATGGATTATTGAAATTAGACCATATAAACTACACAGAATCAGCAGCTGAAAGCCCAAGCATGTGAAAATTATACTATATAAACTGAATTGGACAAACTATATGGATTATTGAAATTCAAATAAACAAGCTACTGAGACAACTCATACTACTGAATCAAAAGGTGACTGAGAAAGTTATAGACAAAGGCAAGAAGGGAACTACTTGAGGAGAGTGCATTCTCCTGTGACTTGTCAATTTTCATATAATCCTCCTAGCAGAACAAGATTAGAGCTTAGAAGTCAAAAAAGAGTATTTCCCTGCAAACCAGTAAATTATAGATTCCACACAAACATGTAAGCCATTCAATTGACTGCTAATGGTTCAATATATAATGCTTACTTGAAATTGTTTCATCAAATAAAATACAGATACCTCAATATATATGTTCTTTGTCCTTCTGAAAGGAAAAAATGGCATTCAGGAACCTTTAACATATAGGAACTTTGGAATTGTAAAGAATACAGATACCTCAATTCATTAGAAAGACCTACCATACTCACGACTTCATCCTTTGCTAATCCATTAGTCCATTACCAACTTAAGGTCATTGCCACTGCACCAGAACTTTGGAATTGTAAAGAATACAGATAAAAGATTTGATAAGAAAGCTATGTTGTCATATACCATTAAGCAATTAGGAAACCGTGAATGCATCTCATTGCATGTGATCCATATGACATACAGCTAAAAAAAAGATAGTACGACATCTATTTAGTCTTCCGGAATATTTTATAACTATAAGAGAAAGGTAGAACCATAGAACACCACCAATTATTCAGGAAATTTAAAGACAAATTAAGAACCGGACAAATAGCATATAAGTAGCAACAAACAAAATAGATGAAACATAATTGGGGACAAATAGCATATAAGTAGATGTGGAGAACAAGCAACCACGAAACGATCATGTTGCTCTTCGGGAAAGAGTACAACTTAATTGGCTTTATCGATTAGGATATTATATCTTCTGCTCGTTAGCGTACATGTAACTGCAAACAAGATAGTTCATACCTGTAGTAAATCACCTACAAGCTACATTAGTTTGGTGCCCACAGGATCAACAGAAAAATTTATTAGAAGAGCCTCTTTGGTAATTGGCTGGAATTTGAGTCTCCACATCTGCATTTTGTTATTGAAGTACCATTAGACTTGATTTTAATCCATTCATTTACTTCCTCTTAGGTAACCCTACTCTTAACAGACGGTATATGACAGCAATCAAGCCTCACATGAGCAGTCTATTCTGCAAACCAGCAGTATTAGGTGCCTGTGATCCCAAACACATACTAAAATCTTGTAACATTCTTTTCAGCTAATAGATTTGATAAGAAAGTTGATGGATACTATTGAGAATACAGATACCTCATTTTTGGCATTACTTGCTTTCATCTACATGTCAGTATGTTGCTACACCTACAGTTTGTAAAAAAGATTAGCAAGTAGCATTTGTAGACCCATACAATGCTTAATTTGAACTAAGAAAGCACCTGTAAAAATATCGGGTGCATCAGTAGACCCATGTATCTGTAGAGCCATGCTTTGCTAAGAAAGCACCTGTAAAAAGATTAGCAAGTAGCAAGTAGCATCTGTAAAAATACCTCAAATGAACTAAGAAAGCAGTCAAAGCACCACCAAGGTCTAAGATCAATATGAGAACTCATGCAAGCAATGCTTAATTTGATCTAAGAAAAAGAGTAGACCCAAAGATGCAAATAGTGTTCAACAAGCCAATTCAACAAGACAGATGAAAAATAAGTAGTCTAACTGTCTAACTCATAAAACATAACATTAAAAACATCATGAGAATCATAAGTTCGCAACTCCTTCTATCTTATGAGCTTGAGTTGTTTCGGTTTGGTGCATTTGAGCTTATACTCTCCTCTTTGCCTCTTTGATACTCTACAACAAAGAAGAATGTTTCTTAAAAACAAATAAATCAACAAATACATGGCAAGTGTCATAGAAATAAATAAAAAAAACTAATTGAATAGCAAGTCTTACCGCTTTCACAATCTTGATAGAATTCAAGTTCCGACGCACTTGCTTCATACTCAATATAGCTAATATCTTCACTTTTCAACCAATTTTGAAGGCATATCAATGCCTCCACCGATTTGGGAGTGAGAGATGATCTAAATGGATCAACGACCCTCCCGCTAGTGCTAAAAGCACTCTCCCTAGCAACCGTCGATACTTGAATAGCCAACACATCTTTGGCTACCAAAGCAAGCATTGGGTATGAACTCTTACCTTTTACCTTCCACCACTTCAAAATGTCAAACCGATCATTCTTGTTATTTGGCTCTAGCCTGTCCATGAGGTACCTATCCACCTCATATGAAAGCACAACATTATGAGTTGCTTCTAGTTCCTTCTCCCAATCCATCATCATCTCATCAAATATCACCGGAGTTTCTGTCGAGAATATAGGGTGTGCAACTTGTCTTCCAAATGAGTTATTTTCACTCATCGAAACACATGAAGACTGTCACACCCTGCTCCCGTAGAAGCGATCGTCCTCGCTAAGGCGTGATGCCGCACGAGCCTAGATTGCGCTCGTGCAAGGCAGGTTCCATAACGGCCGATTTCAGCGGCTGCGACAGGGTCGTCACACAGAAGTCCCAAGCAGAGACATTGAATACTAGCAGCAGAATTTAGAACAAACACAAGTTATTCAAAGAAGCTCTTTATTGATATTGAGACAACAATTACATTGGGGGCGCAAGGCCAAGATTACAATCACTCAAGCTCACTCTTCTTACATTTTATAAGTTCACTCAGCTCTCTCTCATCTCTCAATTACAAGTCTTGATCCAGCGGAAGCTTTGGAAGGCGACGTCCATACATTATGTCCCGTATAAGTCCTTTATCCATGCGATCGCACGCTTCAAATCGCCAAGGAACTCCGTGCCTCGACGCATCCAAGCGAGCTGTCACGACCCGATCCCAAATAATTGGGTCAAACCGGATCATGCCCAGCCTGTACCGTTATTGAGACGGCGGCAGTAAGCTGTTCCATTAGCAGGTAATCCACAACAACATCTAAATTTGTCACAACTCAAAATTCGAAAAAATGAAATTTTATTAAACTTTGAAATAAGTACAACTGGAATGTGAAAGAACTGAATTAAAAGCTGAAGTCAAATTACAAAATTCTAAACAACAAATTTAGAAACAGAAAATCTAGCTAAGTGTTCGGCTCGCCGGCCTCAAGTCCTGCGTCCTCCAACAGGGTACAGAACCGGGTCAAATTAGCTGTTGTATAGTATAACAGCTCAGCATCCTCAATGTTCCCTAAAAATGTTATCTCCAGTCAGGAGGGAGCAAAGTACAATTCAAGCTAATTTAAACAGTTAAAATAAATAATAGAATCATGCACTTTTAAACAGTTTAGAAATGAACAGTTTTCTAGCAGTAAAATAGTGTGATTTGAATAGGCAATGAATATGACCGGCTTGGGATGTACAGTTGTATCCTATTGATACGATTCGGCTTATCCCCGTGTGTATGAGGGGTAAGCTAAACTGGCCTAAGTTACAGTTGGATGTGGTCATAAACATTACTCTATTCCCCCAGTCCCCAATCAGTTACAGTAGTTGCAGTCAGTACTCTCAGGGAGAGTTTCGTGTTTGCATCGTGGTTTGAACTTGCAGTAAAACGATTATTAAAATAACTGTAAAACTAACACAAACTATACTTGCCTCAAAAATGAACTTGACTGGAGAGGTTGAAGACTTCGAGACAGGAATTCAGAATCGTCCTCGAATTCCTACATTCGAGAAATTGACTCAGATTCCAGGTTTACCAATCTAGCTATGCTAGTTGAAATCTCTATTTGTGTCCTAATCCAATTTTAATTCTTTATTAAACAAAACACGAAAACACGATTATTTGTGCGTTGATTTAATTCGAGGGAAAAGATCGTTTTATACTTTGTATTTGGAAAAACACGTCAATACCAGATTAATTGATTAAAACTTTGTATTTTCATAATTTATAAATATAAAACTAATTTCTTTATTTAGTGAGAAATACATGATCTTTAACTAATATTAAAACTGATAGATTTTAGGCAAAAAAATCTTTATTAATTTTGTACGAAAATACTTTTATTAAATTTATTCGTTTAATACAAAAACTCGCAAAATCAGCAACAACCAAAACCTATACTACCAAATACAGTTACAGACCAACAACCAGCTGGGCTTATGCCCATTACAATTTATTTACATAAATTGAAATAAGACAGAAACTGCCGTTAGTCCTAAACTTTAAATGAATTAAATATGAATAAAATTAAATGATAGAAAATAAAGATAAAATAATTATTTATAGAGTCTCAGATATGGTCCAATCTTCAACTAGGCTAATGCCTCAACGTCCGGGCGAAGCCGGTTTCGTTTGCACTTAGCCGGGGCCCATTGACCGATACGGTCGTCGCCCAAAATCTAAATATTAAATAAAATCCCGAAATCCATTTTAAATTCATTTTTAAAATATTCTAGAATTTACGAAAAAATCCGGCAGCATCTCCTCTGTTTTTGGTCAACCCAAAAACTGGGAATTACGCCGATAATCTTTCCTGCAAATCCCAAACCAGGGAATCCCAAATATGTATAAATATAATAATCCACAACCAATCCATAGATAAATTCGGAACGACCCAAAATAATTTCGGAAGTCCGATTCCAACCCAAAAACGTCACAGAACGCTACCGGAAAAATCCTGAAAGCTCAAAATATACCAAAAACCAATTCCTGAAAAGTTTCGAAAATCCAAAATAATCAACAGAACCTTTCCGAAGGTTTCGGAAAAATACGACGTCACTAAAACCGAATTCCCAAGGGGAATCAGGGACTATTTCTCATCACAGGCTGTATAGAAAAAGGGCGGGACAGGGGTTATACCTCGGGTTGCTCGGCTAGAGCTCTCAGATGATAAATAGAGAAAGAATAAAGAGATCCGAATAGCGACGACAACTCGGAAGAGCGCTGGAGTGCTGTCCGGGCTTGGCAACAACGGATAACGTGCTGGATCGGAGTCCGAGGCACGACGGGGTACTGGGACAGCGCTGGAAGTGGTGCTTAGAGGCTGCGCCGGCGAAGAACGCCGACGAAAAGGTGCTGGAGACGTCGGGGCCGGAGCTAGGGCACGCGCCGGGGTGCCTGGCCGGCGGGGAACGCCGGGGAGACACGGAAAGGCGTTGCTGGGTCGGCGGGACGCGGCACGGTGGGGCAATCCGGAGCTGGCCGCGCAGAAAGAGGCACGCCGGCGGGTCGGCCGGAGCGCGCTGGGGCCAGGGGGTCGACGGAAGCCGACAGCACGGAGGGCACCGCACGGGGACTCGTCGGCGTTGCTCGACGGGGTGAAGGGGGCTGGATGGTCGGCCGGAGGGTGCGGACGCTGACCGAAGAGGGGCGACAGGGGGTCGGGTCTGGAGGGAGTGAAGAGGGAAAAGGAAAATTACTTCTCTTGTGAACAATGTGGGAGTGGGTGTTGTTCTGTAGGAAGAAGAGAGAGGGGAAGAATTGCTCTTTCTGTGAGGAGTTGAGGAGAAGTGGGTTTTTAAGTAGGAAGGTGGGGTGGAGGTTGTGTGGTTGTGAGGAAGTAGGGGAGAAAAATGGGGTTTGAACGTGAGTGTGAGGGAGAGAGAATAGGGAGTGCTGGTCCAAATTTGGACCAGCTCAAAAGAATTTTTTTTTTTATTTAAACCAAATCAAATTTAGGAAAAAGATGGGTCTGGGTTCGTGCTCAGGTCTGGGTTCGGACTCGGGTCTGGGTTCAAATCCAAAAATCCTTGTTATTTAATTTTCGAAGTAATTTTTAACACTCAACAATAATTATAATAAAAATAATAATAATACTAATATTAATTACAAAAAAATAGGTTTCACAATCTTCCCTCCTTAGAAAATTTCGTCCTCAAAATTAAAGGCAAGGTAGGAGAATCAAACAGGTACGGGTACTACACCCGTAACTCAGGTCCAACAATAAGAATTTCCAAGACAGTCGTAGATGAGACGGTTTAGGGACAAGTTCCATTTATGATATCATCCATGTAGAAAATACAAAAGCGAACCAAAGTACACGAGGTTGATCAGACCATCATGCACCGGTCCTGATTAGACAATATTTTAGTGGGTGCATCCAATAAAATACCGTCATGATCAAGCTTGATAAAAAGATAGCTAGCAAAACTAGGCTAATTTAGCAGCATCAGTCAAGTTTAGAACGAAAAGATAAGGAATAGGAGTTTACGTGATGGCTCAAATTCTGATCTTTTTCTCACCTCTGACTACACTTGCAACTGGTTTCTCTGGCTCTGAAAGGTTGAGTCCAATCTTCAGCTCTGAATTATCCAATATGTGACTCGGATCCGGAATGTAGCATCTGAGCCGTGATACGTAGAAGACGTTGCACACTCTCAAGATTAGCTGGTAGAGCTAACCGATACGCTACTTCCAACTCGTCTTAAAACTTCAAATGGCCTGATGTACCTGGCCTCAATTCCCAGCTCCGTCAAAACTGTTTGTTCCTCTGGTAGAAGAAACTTCACAGAAATGCTATCTCCTTCTTCAAACTTCATCGGTCGACTACTACTATCAACCCAATGCTCCTGTCTGTCTTGGGCAATCCTGAGCTTGTCTCTGATCATTCTTACCTTCTCTGCTGCATCGGTCACCTTCTCAGGGCCCAGCAGTACTCTTTCTCCTACGTCGTCCCATGCAAGTGGTGTACGGCAACGACGTCCATAGAGTGCCTCGAACAGTGTCATACCGATACTAGCTTGGTAGTTGCTATTGTAGAAGAATTCTACCAAGTGCAAATGGTCTTCCCAAGACCCTCCAAATTCCAAGACGCAGGATCTCCGTATGTCTTCTAGCGTATATATTGTTCTTTCTGATTGCCCGTCAGTCTGGGGATGGTAGGTAGTGCGTATATATTGTTCTTTCACAATATAGCATACTATGGCATCGAGTCATTGTTGGGTTATTTGTGTCCAAACCAACAACAATCATTCATTTAGGGGCATCATAATGTATATAGACTTATTGTATGGAACATCTAGTGAGCAGCCATGAGGGTCAACGAACTTTCAAGCACAGATAACATAAGGATGATTACCGAACAACAATAGCATAATCGCGGAAGCAATCTTTGATTTAATCGCGGAAGCAACGTTGAGTGATCGCGAAAGCAACTTTGGTTTGAAATGAATCAAAGAAGAGACCAAGGACGTAAAGCCGTGCTCTGATACCAATTTGTCACGCCTCGATTCATAGAGTCATTTATTCACATATTTATCTCTTAGAATCGATCGTCCTCGCTTGGGCGTGATGCCGTACAAGTCTGGTATTGCACTTGTACAAGGCAAAGATGGTACATAATCGATTATTCTTCAAATAGGAACACATCGCAGCGACATAAGCAGATAAATTGAATTTAGTGAGGACAATCTTACTTATTGAATAGAAGTACATCACTTCTTTATGGCAGCGGAGACAAAAGAATAACTCGAAGTCACACAGAGATATATAGAACTATATCCTCTTTATTGATAATTGAAGAAGAGTACAAGACTTGTATCGAAGTACAATATTTACAAGACATCTCACTTTACATTGGAAACCAACTGAACAATGCTATACAGCTTACAATTGATACTTGGATACATAGGATTGCAACTCGATATACCGACTTAGCTTACAATCTCACTGGTACAATTGATTACAATGTTCCATACATTATGCCCTTTATAAACAGAAGACATCATCTTGTGCAAGGAGAGCTTCTATATGCCCAACAAATCTTCGATGCCGTGGGACCAATCCAGCTAATCTTCGTGTGTAGAACATTCCAAGCACGAGCACCTGCCCACAAAATGTGGGTCAGCACATCATCTATGTACTGGCGAGCGGAATCCAACCCACTCGCATAAACCAATATTTAAAGTGATCATTTAAGCAAGCATTTATTAGAATGATCTTTCTACTTGGGGCCTAGCATCAGTTTACAGTTCATGGGCAATAATCAGAGTGAAGCATGTAAACATATTCTTAGTAGCATTCATGTGGACATATCATTTTAGCATTCTTGGTGTTATCATACAAGGCATCATTGAGGCATCTCTTATCATTAACATTTTAAACATATTATGGCAATTCTCACTTCAAGCATCATTTAGCATAGATGTTATGTTTGAGCACTATTTATAGCAAGGCATCTTTCTAGCATACTAAATTGAACATGTTAAGCAGGCAAGTTAAACCAACTTATACAATATCACAATTATGTGATTTCTTACCGATAGCCGACTTCTCGTACCTGCATCAAATACATGTTATCCAATATACTTACTCTGCCTGCACAAAACATTCATTAGCATGCATCCCGACTACATGGTTACTGGTGTTGTTAAACCATATGGACTCTTTTCATTTCATTTTATTTTAAGATAATGCGGTCAGCATAGTAGGTGGCAAGCCTCTATGCCACCCCGCCTTATCCGTGCTCCCATAGCACTCATCATTATTTCTTCCTAGGCCGAATCGGTCCCCAGGGCCCTAGGAACCGTTCGAGGAAATTATTACTCAAACCTTGTATACAAGTTGTCCATGACCATGCGAATGCGTGTCCGACTCGATTGTGAACATAATCGCATGGTAAAATATATTAAGGAAAGTAAAAGCAACAATGCATCATTAGTAATATTCAATGACTTATTCATTTCATCATTACCATCATTTCATTTGGTGATCTCAACGATCCCAGCTTTATCATTTCTCATTCATTGCTTCCTTGCAACATATCTCATATCATTCCTTTCTTAAGAGGAACTTAACATGCATTCATTTCTTATAAGGGACAGGCATCATTTCGTATTTTTGCAACAGTTATAGAGAGAGTACATGATTCTAGTGTTACATTCAGTTCATTGGGTCGATAGCACAGCCAGTTCATTTCTTATTCTATCATTCACAAGGCATCTTATTAATCAAGTGTTTTATCGTTTCAGCAGCATTAAGTATAAGGGGCAATGTTATCAATTCATTCTCAGGCCTCAAGTCACATTAGCAGTTCAATGTGTTGTACATTTCAATAATTCTTAACATAGGCATCTCTATTATTCAGCAACTATAACATGGGACATTTAGGGACAATTCATAGCATTTCAATACTTTATTTATTAAGCATGAAGGAGTAAGGAGGAGGAAGGACAGTTCCACTCACCCAAAATTCTACTAAGCGTAGCTCCCCCAGCGAGCCACGTTCCAATACCCATTCCGTCTAGCCAGCTAAGAGAGACTGCATCAGTCTCAATTCTCCTGATTCCCAACATAAGTCACGGTCCAATATTCTGATAGCTTCAAACAAGCCAACCAAATGCCTCGTACAGAGCGGGATATTACATAATATACCACTCAGAAAAAGTTTCGTCCTCGAAACTTAAGGAAACAAGTCTTCTACAAGATTCACTTAATCACCATGAGTTTACTCATTCAGCTTCAAATCAATATTCATTTCTGCCCACTCGGTCATTCCAAAATATCTATCCAACTGTACCATTTAAATCCATCAACGATTTGATCTATCTATCTCTTTTTCAATTACTTGTAACTTCTCATTGATTCACCAATATTTTTCTTGCGTTTCTATCTCGGTCGCAACATATCACTTCGTTTGGATCCATACACATATTTTAGGCGTCCCCAAAACATATGCATTTCAGCCAAAGTCCGTGCTAGTGCGATAAATTCTTCCCATAATGTTATCTCAGTCGTAAGCAATCATTTCGGCTGGATCCATACACATATTTTAGGCGTCCCCAAAACATATGTACTTCAGCCAACTTCCATGTTAGTGCGATTCGATCAGCCATAATATAACTCTCTTTTCTAAATCCGACTTAGCATCCTTTCATTTGACTTATTGCTTTATTCACTTTGCCATAATCACTATCTTCCAGGCTATAATACTTAACATCAGGGACTACTTGGTTAAGCTCTATACCCAAGCATAACATTTCTAACATTCGATCAAGGGTCTAACTTAGAGCCAATCATATCAAGAGTTCACAACATGCAATCATATTCCTTCCCAAATCCAACAATATTTTTTACCGAGGCAATTCATCTTTTCTAAAAGATACGATCCTACATCACCAACTATCGATACCGATCCAACATTTCCGTCATGAGCAGTCAATTCCATCTCATATAATAATTTACTATCCGATACATAAAACTCAAGTCTCATCCCACAATTCTAGTCTTGCTATAGGCCGACACATAATCCTCAAGGGTCAGACATCTCTAAGGTTCATATTGAAGCATACATACAACATATCACTCTTAGGTCGTACTCATCACCATCTCTCGTTCAATGCCACAAGGTCATTCTATGGGTCGCCAACAGCCATCTATTATTCGGTCCAGTCTCAATGGTTAGCTATACCGACAGTTATACCTAATCATTCAGGTGACTTTCCTAGAGTGGATGGCTACTAGGGTTATACTAGTTTCTTTTACTTAGGGCCAACAAGCAACCGACAGTTCTAAGGAACTCTACCCAAACCTATGGGTATCAACTCAGTCTGAATAATGAATCGCCAATTGGGCTAAGCCAGCAATTGGTAATTCATCAACTGGTCGCTAGGGTCAAGTCTATCTATCCAGGGTCTTCCTCAAGGAAATAATTCCCACAGAGGCTCATTCTAGACTTACCCAACGATCGACTAAGATCGATCTATCAAAATTAAGGTCAATTTCCAACCCGACATACGATTCTCATCGTTCTAATAATCCATCAAGTAAATTCCCAATGATTCAATTTCTATTTCAAATTCCTTTGTACCCACACGAATCTATAAGCCAAAGCTAACTATTCATGGGTCTTCGAATCCGATATTCTTAACATAACTACGGAATCATACTATTCGATCCGTATGACAGAGTCACACCACCAAGTCATAAGCCAACAATCTATCTCCCAACCAACAGTCACATATACCGACATTATCCAACACGATTGTAATTCTTCAATTCCATTCGTTTCATCAGTCATCAACATCTCATACGGACATTCTTAAATCTCATATTACAAGGGTCGAGTAATTCATTCCATTCAATCCGATAATTCATGTGTCAATTTACCATTCTCTATGCAACACAATTATTCAGGGTTGCTACTTGTTACTTTTCTAGTACAATTCAATTCCTCAGCATACATGCACATATGCAACGACTATCCTTCGGTGATCAAGATAGATGGACATCTATTACACCTTAGGGTCAAGGCACATATCTCTAATATTCCTCTGGTTCGTCAACAATATTTCTAAAACTTTTAACTACGCAACCAACTTTGTATTAGCCACATGTAATTTGCAACCAACCAATCGAAATCAACTTTCAGATGTTCTAATCCACAATATTCTCTAGCCAAATCCATTTACCCATAGCATACTAACTGTCTTACTAGACTGAGTCATCACTCGACTAAACAATTTCTAACCAAGCCACCCGTTACAATTTCTGACAATCTTGCTACTCAATATAACATCACTGTCAAGGGACACTCGAGTCATCTAGCCATAATACATGACTCTCAGGTAAGTCTTGGCACTACCCAGTACCCACAGATAGTCTCATTGCTATCCTATGGAAAAGGTCAACAACATCTCGTTCTGAGGTGGTAGACGCAATATACCACTCAGAAACGAAGCCATCCGTACACAATACAAACACAATTCTATTCCGGATATTCGTGATCTATAATGATCACAATACTTAACCAACATCTCGGGGTCTCAATATCACAAGCCAACATTCATAGGGTCTCAAAAGCAGTAGCCAGCATACATGAGTCAATTTACCACTCTGTTGAACTCATCCATCAATTATTTTATTCCCAATTCTTTTCCAATATCACATGCAATTTTCAACTTGTTGCAGCATACATAGCCATTTCCTTTATTTTCACATTCCAAACAGCATTCACAATATAGCATACTTTGGCATCGAGTCATTGTTGGGTTATTTGTGTCCAAACCAACAACAATCATTCATTTAGGGGCATCACAATGTATATAGACTTATTGTATGGAACATCCAGTGAGCAGCCAAGAGGGTCTACGAACTTTCAAGCACAAATAACATAAGGATGATTACCGAACAACAATAGCATAATCGCGGAAGCAATCTTTGATTTAATCGCGGAAGCAACGTTGAGTGATCGCGGAAGCAACTTTGGTTTGAAATGAATCAAAGAAAAGACCAAGGACGTAAAGCCGTGCTCTGATACCAATTTGTCACGCCCCGATTCATAGAGTCATTTATTCACATATTTATCTCTTAGAATCGATCGTCCTCGCTTGGGCGTGATGCCGTACAAGTCTGGTATTACACTTGTACAAGGCAAAGATGGTACATAATCGTTTATTCTTCAAATAGGAACACATCGCAGTGGCAGAAGCAGATAAATTGAATTTAGTGAGGACAATCTTACTCATTGAATAGAAGTACATCACTTCTTTATGGCAGCGGAGACAAAAGAATAACTCGAAGTCACACAGAGATATATAGAACTATATCCTCTTTATTGATAATTGAAGAAGAGTACAAGACTTGTATCGAAGTACAATGTTTACAACACATCTCACTTTACATTGGAAACCAACTGAACAATGCTATACAGCTTACAATTGATACTTGGATACATTGGATTACAACTCGATATACCGACTTAGCTTACAATCTCACTGGTACAACTGATTACAATGTTTCATACATTATGCCTTTTATAAACAGAAGACATCATCTTGTGCAAGGAGAGCTTCTGTATGCCCAACAAATCTTCGATGCCGCGGGACCAATCCAGCTAATCTTCGTGTATAGAACATTCCAAGCACGAGTACCTGTCCACAAAACGTGGGTCAGCACATCATCTATGTACTGGCGAGCGGAATCCAACCCACTCGCATAAACCAACATTTAAAGTGATCATTTAAGCAAGCATTTATTAGAATGATCTTTCTACTTGGGGCCTAGCATCAGTTTACAGTTCATGGGCAATAATCAGAGTAAAGCATGTAAACATATTCTTAGTAGCATTCATATGGACATATCATTTTAGCATTCTTGGTGTTATCATACAAGGCATCATTGAGGCATCTCTTATCGTTAACATCTTAAACATATTATGGCAATTCTCACTTCAAGCATCATTTAGCATAGATGTTTGTTTGAGCACTATTTATAGCAAGGCATCTTTCTAGCATACTGAATTGAACATGTTAAGCAGGCAAGTTAAACCAACTTATACAATATCACAATTATGTGATTTCTTACCGATAGCCGACTTCTCGTACCTGCATCAAATACAGGTTATCCAATATACTTACTCTGCCTGCACAAAACATTCATTAGCATGTATCCCGACTACATGGTTACTGGTGTTGTTAAAACATATGGACTCTTTTCATTTCATTTCATTTTAAGATAATGCGGTCAACATAGTAGGTGGTGAGCCTCTATGCCACCCCGCCTTATCCATGCTCCCATAGCACTCATCATTATTTCCTCCTAGGCCGAATCGGTCCCCAGGGCCCTAGGAACCGTTCGAGGAAATTATTACTCAAACCTTGTATACAAGTTGTCTATGACCATGCGAATGCGTGTCCGACTCGATTGTGAACATAATCGCATGGTAAAATATATTAAGAAAAGTAAAAGCAACAGTACATCATTAGTAATATTCAATGACTTATTCATTTTATCATTACCATCATTTCATTTGGTGATCTCAACGATCCCAGCTTTATCATTTCTCATTCATTGCTTCCTTGCAACATATCTCATATCATTCCTTTCTTAAGAGGAACTTAACATGCATTCATTTCTTAAAAGGGAAAGACAACATTTCGTATTCTTGCAACAGTTATAGAGAGAGTACATGATTCTAGTGTTTTATTCAGTTCATTGGGTCGATAGCACAGCCAGTTTATTTTTTATTCTATCATTCACAAGGCATCTCATTAATCAAGTGTTTTATCGTTTCAGCAGCATTAAGTATAAGGGGCAATGTTATCAATTCATTCTCAGGCCTCAAGTCACATTAGCAGTTCTATGTGTTGTACATTTCAATAATTCTCAACATAGGCATCTCTATTATTCAGCAACTATAACATGGGACATTTAGGGACAATTCATAGCATTTCAATACTTCATTTATTAAGCATGAAGGAGTAAGGAGGAGGAAGGACAGTTCCACTCACCCAAAATTCTACTAAGCGTAGCTTCTCCAGCGAGCCACGTTCCAATACCCATTCCGTCTAGCCAGCTAAGAGAGACTGCATCAGTCTCAATTCTCCTGATTCCCAACAAAAGTTACGGTCCAATATTCTGATAGCATCAAACAAGCCAACCAAATGCCTCGTGCGGAGCGGGGCATTACATCGACTAAGTGCATCTGCGACCACATTAGCCTTACCTGGGTGGTACTGTAGATCGATATCAAAATCCTTCATCAGCTCCCGCCATCTTCTTTGCCTCATGTTCAGCTCCTTCGGAGTGAAAACATACTTCGGACTTTTGTGGTCTGTACATATTTCCACTCTCCCTCCATATAGAAAATGCTTCCATAGCTTCAAAGCAGAGATGACTGTCGCAAGCTCCAGATCATGCGTGGGATAGTTCTTCTTATGTGTCCGTAATTGTCTAGATGCATAAGCAATCACTTTTCTATGTTGTTGAAGAACGCAACCCAGTCCTTTACCTGGGGCGTCACTGTAGATTGAGAAACCACCAGTTCCTGCGGGTAGCGCAAGGATTGGTGCAGTGGTAAGTCTCTTCTTCAGCTCCTCAAATGATGTCTGGCAATCTTCAGTCCAGATGAACTCTTCATTCTTCCGAGTGAGCTTCGTCCTCGACTTAGCAATTCTGGCAAAACCCTTCACGAACTTCCGGTAGTAGCCAGCCAAGCCCAAAAACTCCTGATTTTAGCAACTGAGCATGGGACCACTTCTCAACAGCGGCTATCTTCTTCGGATCTACCGAAATTCCTTCTTCTGTGACAACATGGCCAAGAAAATCCATCTTGTCTAGAAAGAATTCACACCTGGAAGGCTTACCATACAGCTTCTCCTTCCTCAAAGTTTCTAGAACTTTCCTGAGGTGCTTTTCGTGCCCTCTTCCGTCTTTGAATAGATCAGAATGTCATTGATGGAGACAACGACAATTTAATCTAGGTATTCATGGAAAACCTTGTTCATAAGGTTCATGAACACCGCAGGAGCATTCGTTAGTCCAAACGGCATGACCAAGAATTTGAACTGCCCGTACTTGGTGTTGAACGCTGTCTTGAGAATATCTTCCTTCCTGACCCTGATCTGGTGGTAGCCAGATCTAAGATCAATCCTCGAAAATATCTTGGCTCCGCTCAATTGATCAAATAGGTCATCGATTCTGGGGCAGAGGGTACTTGTTCTTGATTGTTCAGCGTCCGGTAGTAGATGCACATCCGTACTGTTCCATCCTTCTTATGCACTAACAAGACTGACGCTCCCTAGGATGAAGTTCTATTTTGGGTGAATCCTAAAACTTCATTGATCCGGTCCTTCATCTCCTTGGCCTCCTTCAGGTTGACTCTGTAGCATCCCTTAAAAATAGGGGAGAGCCGGGAACTAGGTCAATAGTAAACTCTATGTCTAGGTCTGGGGTAATCCGGGAAAACTATCAGGGAAAACATCTACTATAAAGGTGTAACTAAGAATTTTATTCATGAAAGAGAATTACAGCAAAACTCTCATGATTATTCTAAGGGCATCCTGTTACAACTTCTTATAACAATAGAAAATGCTATTCAGCAGTCCTAGGTACTAATCTTCATGGTTCTGGCTCTTGCATGAGCAGTCTCCAACTGCTTTATCTTCCTCTATGATCCTCGAGTCTGCATCATGCCCTCCTGCAATGGGTGTAGGAGACAAGGTCTGCTCGATAGAAAGAGAGTCCCTAGGTTGCGGCGTGGCAGGTGTTGCTGGGATAGGTGCTCTGGTATAATGGGGGAGATAAGAGGCAGTTCTTTACCCGATGTTCAGCGGATCCACATGCCAAATATTATCCCAATCTCTTGCGGCAACTAACGGTCTGATGACCAGGCCTCTTACAGTATTCACAAGCCAATAGCCTCTTACAACAAGACTGTCAAAAAGTAGAGTACTTGATGGGACCCAAATATCTTCTAGATTCAGGGGTATACCTCTTAGGGTGAGGTTTCGCTCTAACTTGGTTGGAGACAGCTAAGGCTACATCATTGACGTTCTTCATGACTTCTCTCGTGATATCTATCTGTTCCTGCTGGACTTCAGCTTGAGCCTTCTGGTACTCCAGGATTTTTTGAAGTAGGACAACCATTTGGGAGGTGTTCGCTGGCACTGGTGGAGCATCAGGAATGGGTACTTCCTCAAGAAAATACAGCTCAGTTTGAGAAGAGGTAGGATCCACCGGTGTAGTAAAAACTTCACTGGATGCATTATGGGGATGGTCAATCAGCTGCAAGGGAATAAACCCTGGACTTGGTTGAGGAGATGGGGTATAATCCGGAGATAACACCTCATCACCAGCAGGATTGGTCTTGTCAATGGCCATTCTCTGGAAGATTTAGGATGCACACATAAGCAAGATAACCTACCAATCTATAATCAAACAAAAGTATTTATTTATATATAATTCGGTCCTATGTTGTGACAAATCAATGTTCTAGTATTCTAATTGTTTCTAAGTATATTTTCCTAAGTTGTTGTTTGGACCTGCATGGGCCACCACTAAAAACATGTCACGACCCGATCCCAAATAATTGGGTCGAACCGGATCATGCCCAGCCTGCACCGTTGTTGAGACGGCGACAGTAAGCTGTTCCATTAGCATGTAATCCACAACAACATCTAAATTTGTCACAACTCAAAATTCGAAAAAATAAAATTTTATTAAACTTTGAAATAAGTACAACTGGAATGTGAAAGAACTGAATTAAAAGCTGAAGTCAAATTACAAAATTCTAAACAACAAATCTAGAAACAGAAAATCTAGCTAAGTGTTCGGCTCGCCGGCCTCAAGTCCTGCGTCCTCCAACAGGGTACAGAACCGGGTCAAATTAGCTGTTGTATAGTATAACAGCTCAGCATCCTCAACGTTTCCTAAAAATGTTATCTCCAATCAGGAGGGAGCAAAGTACAATTCATGCTAATTTAAACCGTTAAAATAAATAATAGAATCATGCACTTTTAAACAGTTTAGAAATGTACAGTTTTCTAGCAGTAAAACAGTGTGATTTGAATAGGTAATGAATATGATCGGCTTGGGATGTACAGTTGTATCCTATTGATACGATTCGGCTTATCCCCGTGTGTATGAAGGGTAAGCTAAACTGGCCTAAGTTATAGTTGGATGTGGTCATAAACATTACTCTATTCCCCCAGTCCCCAATCAGTTACAGTAGTTGCAGTCAGTACTCTCAGGGAGAGTTTCGTGTTTGCATCGTGGTTTAAACTTACAGTAAAACGATTATTAAAATAACTGTAAAACTAACACAAACTATACTTGCCTCAAAAATGAACTTGACTGGAGAGGTTGAAGACTTCGATACAGGAATTCAGAATCGTCCTCGAATTCCTACATTCGAGAAATTGACTCAGATTCCAGGTTTACCAATCTAGCTATGCTAGTTGAAATCTCTATTTGTGTCCTAATCCAATTTTAATTCTTTATTAAACAAAACACGAAAACACGATTATTTGTGCATTAATTTAATTCGAGGGAAAAGATTGTTTTATACTTTGTATTTGGAAAAACACGTCGATACCAGATTAATTGATTAAAACTTTGTATTTTCATAATTTATAAATATAAAACTAATTTCTTTATTTAGTGAGAAATACATGATCTTTAACTAATATTAAAACTGATAGATTTTAGGCGAGAAAATCTTTATTAATTTTGTACGAAAATACTTTTATTAAATTTATTCGTTTAATACAAAACTCGCAAAATCAGCAACAACCAAAACCTATACTACCAAATACAGTTACAGACCAACAACCAGCTGGGCTTATGTCCACTACAATTTATTTACATAAATTGAAATAAGACAGAAACTGCCGTTAGTCCTAAACTTTAAATGAATTAAATATGAATAAAATTAAATGATAGAAAATAAAGATAAAATAATTATTTATAGAGTCTCAGATATGGTCCAATCTTCAACTAGGCTAATGCCTCAACGTCCGGGCGAAGCCGGTTTCGTTTGCACTTAGCCGGGGCCCATTGATCGATACGATCGTCGTCGAAAATCTAAATATTAAACAAAATCCCGAAATCCATTTTAAATTTATTTTTAAAATATTCTAGAATTTACGAAAAAATTCGGCAGCATCTCCTCTGTTTTTGGTCAACCCAAAAACTGGGAATTGCGCCGATAATCTTTTCTGCAAATCCCAAACCAGGGAATCCCAAATATGTATAAATATAATAATCCACAACCAATCCACAGATAAATTCGGAACGACCTAAAATAATTTCGGAAGTCCGATTCTAACCCAAAAATGTCACAGAACGCTACCAGAAAAATTCGAAAAGCTTAAAATATACCAAAAACCAATTCCCGAAAAGTTCCAAAAATCCAAAATAATCAACAGAACCTTTCCGAAGGTTCCGAAAAAATACGACGTCGCTAAAACCGAATTCCCAAGGGGAATCGGGGACCATTTCTCATCACAGACTGTATAGAAAAAGGGCAGGACAGGGGTTATATCTCGGGTTGCTCGGCTAGAGCTCTCAGATGATAAATAGAGAAAGAATAAAGAGATCCGAACAGCAACGACAACTCGGAAGAGCGCTGGAGTGCTGTCCGGGCTTGGCAACAATGGAGAACGTGCTGGATCGGAGTTCGAGGCACGACGGGGCGCTGGGACAGCGCTGGGAGTGGTACTCAGAGGCTGCGTCGGCGAAGAACGTCGACGAAAAGGCGCTGGAGGCGTCGGGGCCGGAGCTAGGGCACGCGCCGGGATGCCTGGCCGGCGGGAAACGCCGGGGAGACACGGAAAGGCATTGCTGGGTCGGCGGGACACGGCGTGGTAGGGCGCGCTGGAGCTGGCCGCGCGGAATGAGGCGCGCCGACGGGTCGGCCGGAGCGCGCTGGGGCCAGGGGGTCGGCGGAAGCCGGCTGCGCGGAGGGCGCCGCACGGGGACTCGCCGACGTTGCTCGGCAGGGCGAAGGGGGCTGGATGGTCGGCCGGAGGGTTCGGACGCTGACCGGAGAGGGGCAACAGGGGGTCGGGTCTGGAGGGAGTAAAGAGGGAAAAGGAAAATTACTTCTCTTGTGAAGAATGAGGGAGTGGGTGTTGTTCTGTAGGAAGAAGAGAGATGAGAAGAATTGCTCTTTCTGTGAGGAGTTGGGGAGAAGTGGGTTTTTAAGTAGGAAGGTGGGGTGGAGGTTGTGTGGTTGTGAGGAAGTAGGGGAGGAAAATGGGGTTTGAACGTGAGTGTGAGGGAGAAAGAATAGGGAGTGCTGGTCCAAATTTGGACCAGCTCAAAAGAATTTTTTTTTATTTAAACCAAATCAGATTTAGAAAAAAGATGGGTCTGGGTTCGGGCTCAGGTCTGGGTTCGAACTCGGGTCTGGGTTCGAATCCAAAAATCCTTGTTATTTAATTTTCGAAGTAATTTTTAACACCAAGCAATAATTATAATAATAATAATATTAATTACAAAAAAATAGGTTTCACACGAGCTCCGCGCCACGAGCTTCTACCTGTGCCTGCACATGTAAACTATGTGGGTGTCAGTACTCAACTGTACTGGTGCAATGAGCTCCTCGCCCACCCATACAAGACCCACACGTTTCATTTACTTTTGTGCAACATAGTCCATTCTTATCAATTGTCTTTCTAGTATTTCCTTAGGATGAGTTTTATGACCGACGCCTTGCCTATTTTGTGTATTCAGACCATCCCGTGCTTGCAACAACAATGTCGACTCAAACAACGTTAACCTATCAAGTCGTGCTTGCCTTTCGGCCAAAATCAGAGATGCAACTATGCACGTAAGGCTCCACTCCCGTGTGACCGTGCTATAAATCCTTTGTGCCGTGCCTCGCAACTATGTGCGACTCCACCATCCATATCGCCGCCTCGCAGCCCTTTGCTACTAAATCAACAACTGACCCAATCAAGACTTGGGGGGTAAGTGTCTCGCGACCAACTTTGCCTTGAGGCCTTTCCTGACTTAGACTCAGGACAACTCACATCCAAACTATGCAACTTATATGCTGACAACATTAGACTCGACGCCACATCTCGTGCCGAAGCACGGTGTCTTCGTTACAGTCAAATCTTAGGCCCAAACATTATCTTCTGACCGAGCATGCATTCGACTCGACTCTTGATTCACTTCACCTAATACTCGACTCAGTCCAAAGGCATCTACGCGGATCGCCGTCCATGCCGACTCTTCTATATGAGGTCACTAGCATAATAAGCTATACCTGGACACGTAGCTTGCGGTCGGCCGGGACCCTTCTAGCGTAAGGTAGCTAGCCCCCTGGAAGTTTTTGACTGACCCGGTGCTGTCGAGCCAGCACAGCTACCACCGTGTTTCCATTCTCGACCGAAACGGTCCCATGGCCATGGGTTGCCTTTACGGGGAAACTCTCCCTTGTCGATAAGTTGTCCAATGACCATGCAAGACCCTTCACTCAAACTGACGTCTCACACAATCATTGTACTCTCAGTGTTATCATCTCTTTCAAACTAATATCCATTTTTTCTATCATTTGAGACCCCTCGACGACCCATAGTCGCGAGCATTCTTTCTATGTTACCATATCATTTCATTCATTCAACTCAATGCCTAATCAATAATCCTTTCTCCAAAACTCATTCAATCAACCGTGGTTCATGCCCTAGACACTAAGTCCATGCACCGTGCCTTAAGCCGACTTCCGATCTACGCGATGCTATCGTCCAAGTCATACTTTATATGACGGGCCTTGGGATCGTGGGACTATTTAATCTGACAACCGCAGAATGAGCGGGATAGCACTTAGAATGACTTAGATCGACCGACATTTACTTTGCCTAACTTACTCAAGCCTACAACTTAACGAGCAAAGGCCGCGTCAAGCTTTGCCTCGATGGAACGTGCCGTACACGCGTTCAACTTTGAACGACCAAGTCATTTGGGTGCCTAGACTTATGGCACAAGCTGTGCAACGTAACTTAACTCATGGGGCAAGCCAAGGCTATGCCAAGCCTTGGACGACAGGACCGTACATGCTTTATGAAGCATTCATATGGGCGACGCCTATGACTTAGGCTATGTTCATAACTTCGTCGACTCAACCAACTTTCCTTCTCCCAAGCCACGGGACGAAGGATCGAGTGTCATTTTCAAAGCACGCCGTGCACCAACTCTAAGCCGACCGTTGGACCTTTCCATATTCTAACTCAATTCGACCCATCGGGATTATTCCCTTTAGCTATGTGGATCCATCTCTTTTATTATTAAGCCTACTTGTGCAAGTTGAAAACATGCATTTTATTATGTGAAGGCTAAGATGAGGTAAGTTCACCGAAACTACCCCACCTGAGCGAGCGGTCGCCTCAACCGAGCGATGTCTCCGAGTAGCCATTGGAAGGTTAAGTCCGAACGCCGTCGGCATTCTGATTCCTCCGATTGACTGAGCGGGACGGGGCACTACATGATACACCACTCAAAAAAAGTTTTGTCCTCGAAACTAACTGAGTACTTACTCATTGACTTTATCACTCGACATTCAACGACTCTCGCGCACATTTTTCCTAGGCATTTCTCAAATTCGAGCCACGCTCGTGCTACCCTCAATCCTTTCTTCAAAAATCACGATCTCAAAATCTGTGACACTTCTCCGTTCCTCAAGTCTCACTTGATTCAACGTATCACTTAGTTGGACCATGCACATATTCCAGGCATCCCCAAAATACATGCATTTCAACCAAGCATCGTGATAGAGAATCCCCCATCACCACTTGAGTCAGATCGTGCACATATTCGGGCGTCCCTGATATACATGCATGTCAATCGATACTCGTGAGTGGTGTCTCCACAAATTCTACCATTTTGCACCCGGATGTCTGCCTAACCGCTAGGCTATGTCTTTTCGTCAGTATTGGAATCATAGTTCCCAAACAACAATATCAACACTGACCCCATCCTAAGGTCAAACCAAATTGATAGTATGGGGTTTTCTACCCAAGATCGCATCACTCCGATTTCTAAACTTCAAGCATAGATTTCCTACACACATCTCAACATTCATCGCACGGGGTCCGAGTCATTCAGCAAAACCATCCAATGATAACTCACGTTCAACCAATACTCAACAAGAACGTATCGCTCGTTCATCAAGCCATTTTGTATAGTCTATCCCTCGCACACGTTCGACATAATCCACCTATCAATCCTTTTCAAGTCAAGCACGCTACGACACAATCCATCGCTAAACTATAATTCATATTTCATATTCCCTAAGTCATTTATCCCAATTCACGCATTCGATCGTAAGGTCATCTAGCTTAACAATATGTTGCGCCCCGATCTTACGTGATTCAGATTACCCATGGTGGGCATGAATCACCATGCACACTCCCGCGGGATAGTCATCCTCATCGGGACGTAACTCTTGTTTTACGTCTAGACTAATTCATTTTTGATGCACGGATTGGACCTACTCAATCCTCAAGTTTATTTCATTCATCAATCGCAAGTCCAAACATCCTCGAATTTTCCTTCGCATCAAGCCAACAAGTCGGGACAATCAAAGTTGTTGCGTCCTGATTTTTCCGAGTTCAATCATTCCTATGACATGGATCACCATGTCAACACTCACACAGAACGATCGCCCCAAATCCGACGCAACGCATGTGCGAGGCTAGAGTTGCGCTCGCGCAAGACAAGATCGTCAACGTTGTGGCTATCTGCGTAACCATCGAGACACGATCACTTTCATCCAATATTTATCTCAATCAAAATCCAAAGCATAGCATCCAATCGAACAATAACACTTGCACGATCGTCTTTCGCCGAGTTAGAGTACCTCCGAGTTATCGCATAGCGATCTTTGATACGCCTCAATACCATCGACGATATGCGTAACCTGACGATCTTCTTTTGCAACCAAATTTCGAGTCGTGCGAAGATGCTATCGTCCGACTGGATAATCTCCTCGACATTCAAATTCAAGTTCGATCATTATCCCTCGAATCATTCACAACATCGATTTTTCTCAAACCAAATTCACGTATCGTTCATCCATTTATCTTAAGTCATCGACCAACGTATTTCCTTAATTCGCATCATTCCTTTATCAATCGATCGACATCCCTGAGGCTATCGTATACACCACTCAGGGATGAAGTCATTCAACAAATCCTCAACTTATCATTCGAATCAAAATTGACTTCTTCAAATTTCTCGTTCGAACCATTCCTCAGATTCCAAGCACGCTCATCTATATCGCATCGACGTTATCGTCGCTCGATAGCACCCCTATCGATAGTCGACTCATTTTACTCAATCGGGCTCAACTCATTCTTCGTTCGATACTATTCAATTCCCGAACTCGACTTTTCTAAGGTCGATGCAACTTTGGTGTATATGCCCAGCCCGACTTAGCCAACCGTGCTTACGCGAACCATCTTTTTGTTTTGTTGTCAAAAACTGTTCTCCTATATTTTGCAAAATAGATAGACTTATTGTATGAACATTCCGTGGGACAATTGAGAGAGAGCGCACCAACGATATCAACTTGAGGAAGCAATTTTAGAGTTTGCGGAAACAACGAGTTAAAGAATTCAATCAATAGTTCAAGGACGTAAAGCCGTGCTCTGATACCATTATGTTACGTCCCGCTCCCGTAGGAGCGATCGTCCTCGCTAAGGCGTGATGCCGCACAAGCCTAGATTGCGCTCGTGTAAGGCGGGTTCCAAAACGGCTAATTTCAGCGGCTTCGACGGGGTCGTCGCACAGAAGTCCCAAGCAGAGACATTGAATACTAGTAGCAGAATTTAGAACAAATACAAGTTATTCAAAGAAGCTCTTTATTGATATTGAGACAACGATTACATTGGGGGCACAAGGCCAAGATTACAATAACTCAATCTCACTCTTCTTACATTTTACAAGTTCACTCAGCTCTCTCTCATCTCTCAATTACAAGTCTTGATCCAGCGGAAGCTTTGGAAGACGACGTCTATATATTATGTCCCGTATAAGTCCTTTATCCATGCGGCCGTGCGCTTAGAATCGCCAAGGAACTCCGTACCTCGACGCATCCAAGCGAGATCTACGTCACGAGCTTCTACTTGTGCCTGCACATGTAAACTATGTGGGTGTCAGTACTAAACTGTACTGGTGGAATGAGCTCCTCGCCCACCCATACAAAACTCGTACGTTTGATTTACTTTTGTGTAACATAGTCCATTCTTATCAATTGTCTTTCTAGTCTTGCCTTAGGATGAGTTTTATGATCGACGCCTTGCCTATTTTGTGTATTCAGACCATTCCGTGCTTGCAACAACAATGTCGACTCAAACAACGTTAATCTATCAAGTCGTGCTTGCCTTTCGGCCAAAATCAGAGACACAACTACGCACGTAAGGCTCCACTCCCGTATAACCGTGCTATAAATCCTTTGTGCCGTGCCTCGCAACTATGTGCGACTCCACCATCCATATCGCCGCCTCGCGGACCTTTGCTACTAAATCAACAACTAACCCAATCAAGACTTGGGGGTTAAGTGTCACTCGACCAACTTTGCCTTGCGGCCTTTCCTGACTTAGACTCAGGATAACTCACATCCAAACTATGCAACTTATATGCTGACAACATTAGACTCGACGCCACATATCGTGCCGAAGCACGATGTCTTCGTTACAGCCAAATCTTAGGCCCAAACATTGTCTTCTGACCGAGCACGCATTCGACTCGACTCTTGATTCACTTCACCTAATACTCGACTCAGTCCAAAGGCATCTACGTGGATCGCCGCCCATGCCGACTCATCTATATGAGGTCACTGGCATAATAAGCTATACCTGGACACGTAGCTTGCGGTCGGCTGGGACCCTTCCAGCGTAAGGTAGCTAGTCCCCTGGAAGTCCCCGACTGATCCGGTGCTGTCGAGCCAGCACAGCTACCACCGTGTTTCTATTCTCGGCCGAAACGGCCCCATGGCCATGGGTTGCCGTTACGGGGAAACTCTCCCTTGTCGACAAGTTGTCCAATGACCATGCACGACCCTTCACTCAAACTGACGTATCACACAGTCATTGTACTCTCAGTGTTATCATCTCTTTAAAACCAATATCCATTCTTTCTATCATTTGAGACCCCTCGATGACCAACGGTCGCGAGCATTCTTTCCATGTTACCATATCATTTCATTCATTCAACTCAATGTCTATTCAATAATCCTTTCTCCAAAACTCATTCAATCAACCGTGGTTCATGCCCTAGACACTAAGTCCGTGCACCGTTCCTTAAGCCGACTTCCGATCTACGCGACCCTATCGCCCAAGTCATAATTTATATGACGGGCCTTGGGATCGTAGGACTATTTAACCTGACAACCGTAAAATAAGCGGGACAGCACTTAGAATGACTTAGGTCAACCGACATTTACTTTGCCTAACTTACTCAAGCCTACAACTTAACGAGCAATGGCCGCGTCAAGCTTTGCCTCGATGGAACGTGCCGTACATGCGTTCAACTTTGAACGACCAAGTCATTTGGGTGCCTAGACTTATGGCACAAGCTGTGCAACGCAACTTAACTCATGGGGCAAGCCAAGGCTATGCCAAGCCTTGGACGACAGGACCGTGCATGCTTTATGAAGCATTCATGCGGGCGACGCCTATGACTTAGGCTATGTTCATAACTTCATCGACTCAACCAACTTTCCTTCTCCCAAGCCACGGGACGAATGATCGAGTGTCATTTTCAATACACGCCGTGCACCAACTCTAAGCCGACCGTTGGACCTTTTCATATTCTAACTTAATTCGACCCGTCGGGATTATTTCCTTTAGCTATGTGGATTCATCTCTTTTATTATTAAGCCTACTTGTGCAAGTTAAAAACATGTATTTTATTATGTGAAGGCTAAGATGAGGCAAGTTCACCGAAACTACCCCACCTGAGCGAGCGGTCGCCTCGACCAAGCGATGTCTCTGTGTTGCCATTGCAAGGCTAAGTCCGAACGTCGTCGGCGTTCCGATTCCTCCGATTGACTGAGCGGGACGAGGCACTACAAAGACTGTATAGCAAATTATACAACAATCCTTGATGAGAAAATTATAAACTAGTGCGTCCACCACCATTAGGCACTACAATTATTTGTAACTGAAAGTCTGAAACAATTCAGCATTCAGTCTAAGTGTTCAGAAGAATTCAGCATTCAGCATTACGCACTATAATTAATTGTTTCAACAAATACATGGTCCTAATTGGCTTCCCATGCAGCTTTCAGCTGAGCCATTTGTTGAAAGGCTCAATGGGACATTAAGGTACTTAAATCTGGTAGGAGGCTTGCATGACAATATGTGTTGTGTTAAGTATAAACATTTTGCTGAAGTCACAATCTTCAGACCATGTACACCAAACTCTTTGAACTCTGACAGAGAGACCAGATTTCTGTCTCATACTGTTAGGCAAAGCTATCAACACATCCATCTCTACTTAATTATCATACCTATGAAATTTTACTATATTATGTAAGAATCTGTTGGTGCTGTTACTTGTTAGTACATGAAATTCAACTTGCATTTGCATGACCATATCATGCAAATGTAAATATTCTTATATAGAAATGCTTTTCAAATCAGTAAACTTTATTCTAAGCAATGACTATTAGGAAGGCCATCTATCTCGACCAATGCATGCTTCACCTTTGTCTTACCAACAGACATGGTGAGTGTCTTGCTGCTTGCACATGCTCTCACTTCCCTCAGCATTCACCATTAGGCACTAATTATTTGTAACTGAAACAATTATTTGTAACTTGTTGAAGCCTTAATGAAGACTGCACAGGGAACAAACTTGTATATGCAGTGCACTGAATGAAGACTATTTAAATTTTAAACAACATATATGCATGTATTAATCCAGGACTAGAAACTGAAAATCTAAAATAGTGAGATTTCAGTAAACAGCATATATTAATAAATAAATAAATAACTAATGCTACCTGTGTACCCTTGCCACGCCCCTGAGAACCATCACGAATTGTTGTATATGCATCACACAATTCCTTCATCAGTGTCTTCAAACGATTAGCTTGTACTTCAGCCTTTTCATCAGTATATCCCATTTTCTTCTTACACAAGTACAAATAGTGTCTCAACTTGAACCTTGGGTCTAGAACAAGTGACACTATAAATAGTTGGTTCATCGTTCCAATGGAACCAAAATATTTTTTATACTCTGCTCTCATGCTGACTGCCATGTCTGTAAGCACAGCCTACCCACTAAATCCAGCTTGGTTATACTCGGGCATAAAGAGCTTATGGATCTCAGATTCTACAGCAATGACATCGTGGACTGCCATGTGAGATGTAGGATACTTGCTAATGCTCACCTTTATTGTCACTAAGTAAAACACCTTCAAAAAATTGCAAAACACATTTGCACTCTTCCAATCCTTCTCATTCGGTGGCCCAACCCTCATTTTAGTAGAAGATTCCAATGTTGCCTCATCTTCACTAACACACACTTCATCCTTTTCGTTGAAATAACCCAAATATGCATTGTCTTCATCTTCACACATTCTATCGAATGCCTTTTGATACTTCAAAACGGACTCCAACGTCAAGTATGTGCTATTCCACCTTGTCGCCACATCCATAACAACAATACCCTTTTGATCTAATTTCTCGACTTCAATGCATCTTTTAAAATATGCTAACCTCGACGGACTTGATTTCACAAACTTCACAGCTTTCCTAATTGCAACCACACTCCGATCCAACCTTTTCAAACCATCTTTCACTATCAAGTTTATGATGTGAGCTAAACACCTCACATGCACATACTTTCCCTCCATGATAAGGGGTGAGTTAAGCCATTTCTTTAGCTTTACAACAAGCCATTCTATTGCAACCTTGTTAGCCGGAGCATTGTCAACCGAGATACACATAATCTTCTCAATTTTCCACTCAATTAAGCATTGCTCAATCAACTTACCAATTTCTTTGCCTTGATAACTTGGAATTGGACAAAAATTGAGAATCCTCTTGTGCATCTTCCAATCATCATCTACAAAGTGAGCCGTCAATACCATGTAATTGATATTTTGCACACTTGACCATGTATCGGTGGTCAAACTCACCCTATACTTACCTATATCCTTCTTCAAACCCTCTTTCATGTCATCGTACATCTTCCACAATTCCCTAAGAATTGTTCTTCGAGAGGGAACACACAACCAAGGTTGCACTACACTCATCATCTGCTTAAACCCCTCCTTTTCTACAATACTAAATGGTTGCTCATCAATCACTATGAATTCCGCAATAGCTTTGACACTTGCTTCTTGGCTCCACCCTTTATAAGTAAGCAAGTTTCTAACATCAGCATCACCTCCAATACTAATTCCAAGCACCTTTTGTTGCAAGTCTTCAGTAGGCTTGTACTTCTTACACACTTTAAGAATGTGTTTACTATAGGTACTAGTGCCACCTGTCCTAGTATCACAAGCAAACATTTGCCCACAGTAATTACACTTAGCCTTCAACATACTTACCTCCACCACCTCCTTCTTTCCATCCTTTGCTACTTCTTTTGTTTCTTTGATAATGCATTTGCTCATATGAGCCTACACCCAACTTCTCTCTGCAACTTCTTTTTGTATCTCGGGTGTTGCTGAAGTTGCTTGTTTTCTTCTTTTGGAAGAGGAAGGAGGAGGGCCCTGTGCAGCACCGGGACTTGGATCCATATTGAGATTGTCCTGGACATGTGAAGTGCCAGTAGAAGAAGACGCTGCTCTTGATGCTCCCGCAATAGTTTTGTCCATAATCTTAAAAGGCATAGCACAAGTCAGATTGTAAGAATACATATCATAAACCAAAGGCCAGGTCACCATATAAATGAATGGAAATAGTAAAAATGAATAACCTTGTGTTCCACAATGAATACAAATGATAAGGGACAACTCTTATTCTGAAATCAGGGATATTTAAAACATCCACTCTTCAACAGTTCAACCCCTTTCTTTTATTTTCTTGAAAAAAAGATTTAAGAATCACAAAGTACATAAAAATGTTAAATAGAGACTCAATTCTCTCTGCGCAAAGACGATCTAGTTTAAATAACACAACACAAGTATAAAGATTTACTACAAATTTGAATATTGGAAAACTAAATGATAAATCAATGAACCAGGAACTTGAATGAATTGCTGCACATATGAATATATAATCCACCGTACAAATTTAAATCATATAATCATTCCTACCAAGTACCAACTACAATATGTCAAATTTTGTCAAAATTTTGTCATGCTTTTTTTTAATTTGTCAAAATTTTGTAATCTGACAAAGTTTGTCAAAATTTTGCTACAACCTAAATCAATGAAGGCTATGAGCCTTGAAGCAGGAACTGACCTTAAATTTGTCAAGATTTGTCAAAAAAATAATTCAAATATGTAAAATTACATCATATTAACAGTAAAGTTTGAATCATACCTTCGTCGGAGATGGAGGATGCTGGAGATGGAGGTAGGAGGTGGTCGGGCGCCGTCGAGGAGTCGAGATGGAGTCGGTTCCACGTCGTCGAGGAAAACGAGGTCACGAGAGTCGAGAGGAGAGTCGGTGCCGTGCGTCGAGGAAGACAAGAGAGAGAGCTGGACTGCTGTCCGCCGGTACAGCGCCGCCGTCGTCCAGGAAGACGAAGTCTCCTTCGTTTTTTCTTAGGGCTGGCGGAATTAGGGATAGAGAATCGAGAGGTTCTGTAAAGAGTCTAAAGACTAAAGAGGGGGAAAGTTAATTGCTCGGAAGCCTGAGCGGCTGAGCCCTAAAATTCTATATACAAATATACTTATGTTGTTATGTTGGATTAAATTTACAATAATACCCCTCCAAACGGGCCGGGCCGGGGCCCCGCGGATTTTCAAATTGTGACCCGCCCCGAACCGTGAATATCACAGGACCCGCCCTGCCCCGTCCCGTTTCAGTTTTAAAATTTTAGACCCGGCTTGTTTGGGTGTTTTACGGATCGGTTCGGGTTGGAACCGCGGATCCTAGACCCGTATGCCCAGCCTGTTTTCCATAAATAAATTCATTTTATTTATTGTGTATCTGGGAAAATTATAACTGTAGGAATCTGATCTAGAAGACGATCACTCTAGCCCTTGGACTATGCGAAGAAGAAAAGCTCTCAAAATTTTGACAGTAGATAACTATGTATCTGTACAATGAATGATAAAAAGAACTCTTTTTATAGAGTCAAAAATAATAACTGAAAAGATAACTGTCTTCACAGCCTATGCCTAGTTGAAAATCACGCAGGATTTAACATACACAAGGTCGTGAGCAGTTACTGGACGTGGCCTGTAACTGTTGGACACATGGCAATCATGCATGAGTCGTGTGCAAGTTACAGGACACGCAGGCGAGAGATCAGAGGCATGGCTGCCACGTACTCCAATTTGATGAAATCCACGCAGACTTGTTGAAGACAAAATCTACGCAGACTCGGGGTAGAAAGCTTCAAAATCCACGCAAACTTGGGACAGGAAGCTTCAGAATCCACGCAGATTTGGTGAAGAAAACTTCTGAATCCACGCAGACTTGAGGAAGAAAACTTCAGAATCCACGCAGACTTGAGGGAAAGCTCAAAATACACGCAGACTTGAGATAGGACTGCCAGCTGTCTTGATTTGGCGTACCTCGACTGACACAAAATCTCTGACAGTGATTGCTTTTGTCAGTCGCATTAAATGACAAGAAGCTCTTTTGGTACGCCAACTTGACGAAGGCTGAGTCTTGCTGAAGAAGATTTCGAAAATCATGCAATAGTCGGCTGTGATCTCTCGAGTTCTGTGCATACGTGGCAAACGAAGAGACATTCTTCGACTGTCGTGCTGTCAGTCATAATGACTCTCTGACAAATGATGAGCTGTTTCCCAGCATGACTTGTAAATATTGTCCTGATCAACTCAGCGTGACTTTTATTTTTGAGGCCTATAAAACCCCCTTTAAAGTTTTCGAAAAATAATAAATTATTTCGAAATACTTTGAAAACGAGATGATAAAATAAAATCAGTCACGCTGAGATGACTTCAAATTTTTCGGAAGTCGAAAAGACTTCAAAGTTCTTTGAAAACATCCAAATGAACTTATTAAATGTCATAATGACTCTTCGTTCTCCGAGACTGATTGTATCCAATTTATGGTGGAATATGAACCGCCTGTAAGCTCTGTTATATAAACAGGGAGAGAATTCAGCTTTGATGTTCATCTCACGTCAACATGACACCGAAGGAGAAAGCTGAGGAAGAAGCAAAAAAGTTAGGTTTTTGTTCCCATGGCGACCCTACTTTTGAGGGTAAGGAACCGGAACCTTTTGTCTTCGAGTTCAAAGATGACCCGACACAACTAGCCAAGAATTTTTTGAGCTATTTTGGCCTGGATGGCTCGTCTTCTTCCAATGGACGCAGCCTTGCAGAACAGCGTGAAATGTTGAATGCTCTGTTACACCGTATGGGGGTCAAGAGCGTAGAAGAACTGGGCACTAAGCTCAGTCGCTCTGCAAAATAGAACGTGTCTTTTATGCTTCTTTTGAAAATGTTGCACTCTTTTTTTTTTCTTTTGCAAGGCCATCAGTGCCTATCTTAAAAAATGTAGTACAACTTTTGTTTTGAACAGCGTGCATTAATGAAGAATATTAAGTGGCACTCTTTGACTGTTTCCAATGCTGCGCTGTCTTCCAAAGTACACGTGACACTCATTCCGTGGTTTATGAGCGCTTTTTGCTCGGACCTTTTCCAAGAATAGGCTTGTACTTTGTCCTTTAAATAGATAAGTGAGTTTCACAGATACTCATCTCCTTATTCTTCTTCTTCTTCTTTGAGAATGAATCTTTTGTGAGATTTCATTCTCAAACAGGAAAGCAATGCTTTCTAATATTCGATTTCTGTGCACTATACCAGACATTGGTTTGCCAATCCTTAGCACCAAACTTGATGGTAAGTACGCGTACCATTTTTACTGTTGAAGATGAGCTTTTGTTTCTGACTGAACAATACACGCCTGTCTCTGTTTGACAAATGCACGCTTAATGAGAATGATATTTCTGTTAATTTAATATCTTTTTCTTTGCTGTTTCTGCAGAAGCTCGGCTGAAAATTTTCTTCAGAACTGGCATTGGTGATTTAGATGCTGTGGAGAATATTCCTCTGACACCTACATCAGGGAGCTCATACGTTTTTGACGCATAAATCAGACAACTCAGAACTCTTCGTGGGATAGAAGGGTCTTCCTCAGATGGTAGGAAGAGCCTTTATACACGAGAGTTGGATGGTGGAGTCAGCTCTACCCCGAGAAATCGGGTAGTAGAGTTCCTTTCAGGGCAGAACTAGGAATTGTATCCCAATGTGGAATACATTACTATCTCCTTTGAAAGGTTGCTCCCAATCCACCAGTTGTATTGGCAGCAACACGCCTTCGGGCTGCCATACTCTGTGGTTCTCCTCTCGTCTGAGAGAGAAGACTAGAGTTTGATTCCTGCTGATCTGGTCGTGACTGGGACCCAGACAGTCAGGAACTGCCACCAACAAAGAACCTGACGGAGAAGGTCCGACGGAAAAGATCCAAGAAAGAAGATAGATCTCTATTAGGTTATTGTTGTGTGCATAGAATGAAAATCCAAGATTTGTAATAGATTTCCATTATGATTTGTAAGAAAGTCTAAGAAAATGTAATAGACTTTTTATGGTGAAATAAGAATGGGAATGATAATTCTTCTATGCTCAAAAATTTGTATTTGTGGATGAATTATGGACATGATAGATAATAAAATCTTCTTTTCTGATTTAGAGTATATAATATTATCAGAGGTAATATGGACATGATAATATATAGGAACTCAAAAGAAAATAGATTGATTTCTATACAGAGGTCAAAAATGACAAGTAAGTAGGTAAATTCGAAATTAATTTAGAGGTTACGAAAACGTGATAAGTAACGAATCCCCACTTAATAAATTGATAGAAGATTATGAACGGACGAACCGTTAGGTAATAATGAACGGATGCACCGTCGGATGAATGTAATAAATGAACGGATGAACCGTCAAGTATTAATGAACTGGCGAACCGTCTGATGAATGTGAGAAATGAACGGATGAATCGTCAAGCAGTAATGAATATATGAATCGTCGGATGAATGTAACGCTTCATTATTTGAGGAACTTCTGCCTATAAATATAGCAGAAATCTGATCAGAACGAACACTTCTATTCTTCAACATAAAGATGTCGTCTGAAGAAGCATCCAAGAAGGCTGAAATCACCATGAAGATTCAGAAAGGCACTGAAGAACGCCATGCTGATCCATTTCAACCGAAGAAGGATGAAGCAGGCGAAGGTTCGTCTGCACCCAAGCCACCAAGGGATATTCTGGACTTCCTGCTCGAACCAGGAAGGACTGAAGAAGAGGAATCCATGAGGATGGCTGCTTGCAAGTTCCTCATGGGTTCCAGCAAGGAGGTCCTCAGCTTTTTTGCTGATCGCATTTTCGAGAAGGACGGCAGTGGCCCACGTCCAAATGTAAAGAAGGATGATAGTGATCTTCCTTAATATTATGTACCATCATTCATGATTAAAATAAAATAAAAATTTTATTTTTAAACATAAACTTGTCTGATGATTACAAGCATTTATATTTATACATAATACTTTTTAAGGAATTTGCCATAATAGGCATCAAAACTTTTCGACCATCCAATTCTGAGAGTTGATAAGCTCCATTTGAGAAAACTCTGCTCACGATATAAGGACCTTCCCATTTTGCGTCAAATTTACCCTTGCTCATATGAGTCATAGTCATAGGACGTCTGACTGTTAGAACAAGTTCTCCTTTTTGATACGCCCGAACTCTGACTTTCTTATTAAAAGCTCTTGAGATTCTAGCTTGATAGAATTCAATATTCTGTTGAGCAGACAATCGCTTTTCATCCAGAGCTTCTAATTCCTGAAGTCGAAGACGATCATTATTTTTGGCAGTGAGTTCATTAGCGATTGCTATCCTTAAAGAAGGAATTTGAATCTCTAATGGAAGAACAGCTTCGCAACCATACACCAGAGAGAAGGGTGTACATTTAGTAGCATTACGAACTGTAGTACGATAAGCCCACAAACATTCACCGAGCTTCTCACTCCAATTACGTTTGTTAGTAGAGACAAACTTCTTTAGGAGTTTGATGATAGTTTTGTTGAAAGCTTCTGCTAATCCGTTAGCTGCCGGATTATACGCGGTAGAAGCCACATTGTTGATCCGGTGATCGTCACAGAATCGAGCAAATTTCTGGCTGACGAATTGTGGTCCATTATCATGAATAATACGTCGAGGAATACCAAATCTGTAGATGACATGATGCTTAATAAAGCTGATAACATTGGACGTATTAACTTCAGATAAAGGAATGGCTTCGGCCCATTTAGAGAAGTAATCGGTTATTGCGAGAATAAACCGATGACCCTTGGATGACGGCGGATTGATCGGGCCGATAATATCCATGCCCTAAGCTTCGAAGGGCCATGATGCTGCCGTCGGATGTAGAAATTCTGAGGGTTGATGAATGAAATCCGCATGGATTTGACAAGCTTTACACTTCTTTGCATATCCGATGGCATCTGATACCATAGTGGGCCAATAATAACCCATACATCGAATACGGTCTTGAAGTTTTGGTCCAGGCTGATGTGCACCACAAATTCCATCATGTACTTCGCGAATAATTTGTTGAGCTTCGTCACCGGCAATACATCGAAAAAGTAAACCATCATAAGCTCGACGATATAAGGTCTTTGTTGTATGATTATAATAGAATCTGAGTGATCGTCGTCTGATAGATGCTGCCTCACTCGGATCATCTGGAAGAATATCATACAATACAAAATCTAAGAAAGGAAGTCTCCAATCTTTATCCGTATTTTGATTCTCGGCCGAGTTACTGAAGATGAATTCCAAACTAGAATCAGATGAAGATGATAAAGATTTACGACTAAATCCGAATCCCCTTGTTGTGTTGACGTCATGAGATATTGATTCTTCAATGTCAATTGGAAGTCCTAGGGTCAGGTTATTTTCCAGATGAAAAAATTCTCGATTGCAAACAATAATCATTTATTACCGTCTAATCGGAATAGCCAACACCGCCGCAAGATTAATTAGAACATCAGCTTCTGTGTTACATGCTCGCCTAACATGTTCAATGAAGAATTCTTCAAATGAAAAAGCCATAGATATAGCTGATCTATGATAAGGAACCAGATCTTGATGGCGAACTTCTTAAGTACCCCTTATCTGATTGACAATGAGTTTAGAGTCTCCGTACGCCTCCAAATGTCGAATATTCAGATGTTTAGTGAGTTGAAGACCAATGAGTAACGTATTGTACTCAGCTACGTTGTTTGAACACGGCTGATCAAGAGAATAAGCTCTTTGGATAGCAAGACCTTCTGGCGATACAAGAACGATTCCAACTCCAGCGACAATATCACCATTAGGACCTATCCTTGAAGCTCCATCAAAGAATAGACGCCAAGTAGGATCTTCTTCAGCAATTTGGTTTGAATCTAGGACTTCATCTGGGATTTCATCATAGAGTTTTGAATTTTCTGGAATTGAATGAGCAGCCAGAAAATCAGCTAAAGCTTGTCCTTTGACTGACTTCTGAGGAATATAATGCATGTCATACTGAGCAAGTAGGATTCCCCAGTTAGCTAATCGAGAATTCAAAACACTAGGTTTCTTCATCATGATCTGTATAGGATTGATCCTGGAGATGACATGAATAGTCTGGCCAATGATATAATGTCGTGTCTTTTGAACAGCGAACATCAAGGATAGATATTCTTTTTCGACCGGTGAATATCGAGGTTCAGCTCCGGTCATAGTACGACTGAGATAGTAGATGGCTTGTTCATGACCATTTTGATTCTTTTGAGCGAGCAATGCACCCAATGAATGACTCATTGCTCGAGTATATAGGAGGAACGGTATTCCTGAAATGGGAGGTACCAATACTGGAGGGCTCATCAGATATTGTTTTATATCATCGAATGCTTTCTGACATTCATTATTCCAGACAAAAGAGACACCTTTCTTCATAAGTTTGTTGAATGGTCTGCAGCGTCCTGATAAATTAGAGATGAATCTCCTGATATAAGCGATCCTTCCTTGAAATCCTCGTAGCTCTTTTAAGGTGCGTGGAGGATGCATCTTTTGGATGGCTTTGATCTTCTCGGGATCCACGTGTATACCTTTAGAGGTAATGACGAAGCCGAGAAATTTACCACTAGAGACGCCTAAGAAGGACTTAGTAGGGTTCATCTTTAATTGATGCTTACGTATTAGATCAAAAATAGTCTTCAAATCTTGGATATGATCCTCCTTTTGTCGACTTTTGACTGTAATATCATCAACGTAGCATTCGACTGTTTTCCGCAAATGTTCACGGAATATAGTGCTCATGGCTCGTTGATAAGTTGCTCCTGCATTCTTGAGACCGAATGGCATAACTGTATAACAATACATTTCAATCGGCGTTTTGAAAGAAGTATGTTTCTCGTCATCTAGAAACATTTTAATCTGATTGTACCCAGAATACCCGTCCATGAATGACATCCGTTCAAACCCACAGGTATTATCGATCATGACATCAGTGATTGGTAGAGGGAATTCGTCTTTAGGACATGCCGCATTGAGATCGCGGAAGTCTATGCATACTCTGATCTTGCCAGTCTTTTTAAGGACATGAACTATGTTAGCCACCCAATCGGGATGCTGTTCCTCTCTAATAAACCCGGAGGTCATGAGTTTATTGACTTCAGCTTCAATTGCATCCATAATGTCTGGACGAAATCGTCGCTGTTGTTGTTTGACCGGTTTAGCATTCGGTAAGATATTGAGCTTGTGAGTTACAATTTGTGGATCGAGTCCTGGCATATCTTCTTAACTCCAAGCGAAGACGTCGATGTAATCCCGAATAAGCTTAATCATGTCTTGCTTATCAGTTTCTGACAGACTTTCACTGATGAATATTGGTTTGGGGGATCCTTCTTCACCAACATCTATTTGAACAAGTTTGTCTTCAGTCGGAGGTTCTTTTTGCTCGAAACGGAACTCCCATTGATTATCCAACCTTTGGGCCCATTGTTCTGATTCAGGTGAGATTTCAAACTCTTCTTCGTCTTCATCACTTTCTTCAGAACGGTCAATAAAAACCATGTTGGAAGACAGAATGTTACAGTAGAAATCACCGATACTCGTATCGGAATCCCAAGAGGTAGTACTAGAAGAATCAGATCTCTTATCTTCGTCAGACTCAGGATCTTCATGAACAATATTGATAAAAGGCATAGAAGCAATATAACCCAATCCGCATTTTATCCTCCCATACTTCAGAGGAGGAATACGAACAGGCATTTTTCTTCCTTTTCCACTATTGAGGCCAGTTCTGAAATCATAGCCCATATTTTTGATGATGTCTTTAGATTGCTGACTATAACGATGTAGTTGTAATCTTCCAGTATCATCATTTTTGTCATCATCTTCTAAATCAGAAGGACTTTGGGGTCCTTTGTAGAAGAGTATTGGAATGTCTCTTGGCTTTCTGCTGGGAACTAAAAAATATGAAGATTGTACAGGTTCTAGGGATACATCTGTATGAGCAGTCTGTATAACTCTTATGGTTATTGTGCTCAAGTCATCTAACAAATGTAAATAACTATGAACATAATTACACACACCAACATACTGCAAAGATGGAGACTTTTCATTAAATATAAAAGCAGCAATATTTACATTGGAAGAAGGCTGAGCCTTAGAGATCTTAGCCAAGTCAATGACTAAAGGGGGAGAAGATGAACGAGAAGAAGCATTGTTTCGATTAAGATCGATAACAAACGGCTCAGAAGAGGTGAGCTCCCTTGGAGCTTGAGTGGTCCGCCTTCCAACTGGAATTAGCAGAGTATCCTGTGAAGATATAGGAACTGCAGTACGCCCACTGACAGGAATGATCAGTGTATCTTGAGTAGACGACTGAGGTGATGGAGAAATTCGTCCACTCACCAGAATGATGAAAGAACCTTCTCCAGAGGGTTTAGGAGATTGTTGCTGAGTAGTTCGACCTTTAACAGTAATTATTAAGGTCTCACTTTGTGAATCCTCTTTCTCCATAGCTTGTATGACCCTTGTATACTCTTCTTTGTACATTCGGGAATCATTGAAATAAGCTTCAACCCAATGGAAGGGATTTATATCAGCAACTTCTTTTTGTACTCTTCCATTGCTATCAATGTATTTAAAACACTGATGAAGAGTAGAAGGCACCACATTATTTTCATGAAGAAAGGGCCTCCCAAGAAGAAGATTGTAGGATCCTACGATCTCGATCACATAGAAAGTGACTTTGGATCTGAAATCGCCTATTTGAAGCTTCAGATGAATCTTTCCCAAAGGCTCGCTTCGGCTTTGATTGAATCCCAGGATAGTAGTAACCGTCTTGGAAAGCTTGTGAAGAGGGATTTTTAGTTCATCCAACAGACTCTTTGGCAATATGCTTATAGCAGACCCTGGATCAATGAGGATACGATCTATCTTCATTGTATCGATATAACTGGTGTAGTAGAGAGGCCGATCATGTCGATTATCCTCCAGTAGCATGTCATCTTGCGTAAAGGTGATATTTGGGATAATCTCTAGTACACTGTTGCAATGTAAGCAAGTGGCAGGTTCTGCATCTGGCTTCTTTAATTGTGCAAGACAAGAGTCTGCCTGAAGAAGTGCTTCACTTAACGTCTCCCGAGTCTCTTTGGAAAGACGTAGATGTTCAAAGAGGGACATTCTAGCTGGAGTATTAGCAAGTTGAGCTAAAATGTCAAAGTTATAAGGCTTCTGAAGCCCAAGAGGAGAGGACTTCTTGATTGGTTTATCAAACCGAGCCTGTTGCTTGCCTTTCTCAAGAGCTGTGGGCTTGGGAGAAATAGGTTCAACTGGGGTAGTTGAAGGAACAGGTACAGTGGATAATTCTTCTTCAGGAGGAACATTAGGAGCATCTTTATCAGCTGGAGGGATATCAGGAGTATCCTCAGGATTCTTGGAATAATCCTTTAGATAAGGTTTCCCCGTTCGAGTAGCACCAGCAAGTGCTTCTTCTTCATCTTTTGGCTCTGTGTCAGAGATAGATCCAAGAGAAGTCATATGACATGATTTAATCTTTCCAGCCTTCTTGGACTTTCGAGAAGTAGTCTTTTGAGGAGAAGGCGATTCAAAATCTGCTACTAAATCAGGATGAATCCACATAATTTCTCCGATTTCCAAAGTGATTGGCACTAATCCTTCAGATCGTGGAGGAGGAATATTCACTATCTCAAGAGTTGCCTTGGGAATAGGAACGATCCTACTTTCAAGGAGTTGAGGAGGGAAATCTCCGAATTGCATAGAGACGACGTTGGAGGTGACGGTCTTCTCTTTCGGAGTAAGAGAGATAGCTCCAGATTTAATCATTTCTTGGATCTTTCCTTTCAGTACATAATATGTACGAATTGTGTGACCCAACATTCTGTGGTATGGACAGTATTTGGAATGATCTGTCTTACCAGCTTTATCAGGTTTCTTGATTTCAGGTAATTGTATCTTATTTCCTTTCAGCAGACATTCAAAGATACCAAGGACATCGTCATCATCGAAAGAGTATTCTTCCTTGGGGCGAGGTGTTCTTGGTTGTTGAGTTGTAGAGGCAGAAGAAGTTTGCACATTTGATGCATCTTTGCTCTGAAGATTAACTTCAAGAGTTTCTTTTCCCTTGCGAGCATTATTTTTAGCATTATTGTTAGTACCTTGACCTATTTCTTTGGGAGTCATCTGCACTCCTAAACCTTTGAAGGTTTCAGCACTAATTTCTGCAGCCTTGGCACTAACTATGAAGGAAGGCCAGTCTTGAAATTGGATGGATCCTGTCCACATGCTGATGATTGGCAATAAGTTTGATTTGCATGTGTCGATAGTGACATCATCAGGAGTTCCAAGAGGCATTTTCAGAGCTTCTCTTCAAAACCGTTCAATGAAATCTTCTGTAGTTTCATTATTTTTTTGCTTGATTCTAATAAGAGCAGACATAGTCATGTCATTGAGCCCTTCATAGAACCGTTCAAGAAACATCTATTTGAAACTGGCAAATGAGGTAATGCACCCATCTGGGAGACTTCTATACCACTCATAAGCCGTTCCCTTGAGACATCCAACAAACACCCGAGTAAGGAGGGTGTCACTTGGTTGCAACTGGTCAGTCATCACTTCAAAGTGATTAATAAACTGACTTGGAGAAGTGGTTCCATCATAGAATGAGATAGTATGAGGCTTGTATTTAGGAGGATATGATACTTGCTTCCATTCTATCGGATAAGGTTGCTTGATGCCTAACCTTTGTAAACCATCTTTCTGTTTGAATGCCTCGAATTGAGTTTTGAGATTCCTCAATTCTTCATTAACAACTCCGGAGGATTGTGGAGTTGTAGCTTGTAGAGAATAGTTAGGAGGAGGAACAGCATTATAGGCACTACCCCCAGCTCCAGAGAGACTAGGATTTGGTTGAGCTGGTCCAGGGGTATTGGATTGTACTGCTGGAGGAACTTGTACTGGACTAACACCAGTGTCAATTGGTATGGCATCTGGTACAGTCTGTCGATTTTGTAACTGAGTTGCCATGAGTTCATACATCGACTTCATAGTATCAGCCATAGACTTCATTTGCTGTTCCAAAGAAGCAATCCTTTGATCTTGAGGAGTCAAGGAAGAAGAAGGTTCATCAGTATTCCCATCAACCATATAAGTCGTGACTGTATGAGGGATTATTGATGAACTGGTGGATGTTGTATGCTCTGAATCATTGCTTTGTGCATCAAAGTCAATTATAGGGGAACAACCCCCAGTAGGAAGAGGTGGGAAGTTAGATTCTCCAAGGAATTCAGAATCATCTTTAGAGATCAATGTTCTTTGACTAGAAGCCAGGACTCTTGATCTTGTGCCTCTATATACTCTATCTGGACTATTAGCTCTACCCCCAGTATCCCGAGAGGTCATGTTGACAGAAGCAAACAAAGGCTCATCTTCATCAGGCATAGGTTCACACTGAATCCGATTGAAGACAGATTGTCGTTTAGTTTGACATCTGCATTGCATTGTGACTCTTGGCTGGAAGTCACATTCATGATCAACAGAGTTTTGAACCATTGATTGACATCTGCATTGAATTATGACTCTTGGCTGGAAGTCACATTCAGCATGATCTATTTTCATAGAATTATTCTTTCTCTTCTGTTGAAGGTGTTCTCGTAAATCTGTTTGTGAAGATTGAGGTGCATCAGAGAACACTCTTTGTGTATTGTTAGGAGTATATTTCCTGTTCTTGGGTCTTGATGGCTCTTGATTATATAGAGAGTGATTAATATGAGCCACATAGTTTTTTGCATACTCTGCATCTGGATCTCTTAACCTTGTTTCTGATTGATGTGGTTTCTTAACACCAGAAGTATTTCCCAAACAGATTTGATTAAGTTTTGCTCTTAGATCAGTTGGAGGTAACACATTGGTTTTAGAAACTTGGAGTTTTCCTTCCATTGATCTAGATATTTGCAGAGAAGGAAGAGTTGAACTACCCCCTTGATTAGGAGTTGGTAACAGACCTTTTCTAGACAAATTCTGTGCCCAATTCGAAGAAGTCGTAGAAGAAGACATTAAAGAATGTTTCTTCTTAGACTTATTCAAGTTTTGAGACATAGAATGTCCAGAAGGAAGAGTAGTCAAAAGACTATCTCCTTTTCTTTGACTAACAAAATTGTCAGTCAAAGCTGTTCCTGAAGTAAAAACTACAGGAACAGAAGAAACAACTAAAGAGTCATCTCTTTTCGAAGGGACTTTGTGTGGAAGAGCACCCCCAGTTCTGGTAGAACTTGGCACAGAAGAAGAGATAACTAAAGAGCTATTCTTCTTAGATGAAATACACGCTGAAACAGATTTGGTTAAAGAACCAGTACTGTTAGCGTGTCTTTTGAATTTAGAATTACACGCTGGAACAGATTTGGCTAAGGAACCAGTGCTGTCAGCGTGACTTTTGATTTTTGAAATACACGCTGGAACAGATTTAGCTAAGGAGCCAATGCTGTCAGCATGATTTTTGAATGTGAGATTGCACGCTGGAACAGATTTGGCTAAGGAGCCAATACTGTCAGCGTGACTTTTGGAATTGAATTTGCACGCTGGAACAGATTTGGCTAAGGAGCCAATACTGTCAGCGTGACGGTTGGAATTGAATTTGCACACTGGAACAGATTTGGCTAAGGAGCCAGTACTGTCAGCGTGACTTTTGATTACTGTCATCTTCGAGCGCACAAGAGTGTGCGTGCTTGCAGTAGAGTTCTTGCCAGTATTAGGAGTAGACACTGTGGCAGAGACTTCACCATTGGCTGCCAACTGATTATTAGGGACATAGACAGAGTGTTCCTTCGACTTGGCAGTGATGATGGAGGCTGAAGTGGGCTTGCCACTCTTAGCCCGCTGCATTTCTTCATTGGCGAGTTGATCGAATTGGATCGTCATCACCTTCTTCGTCGAGCCGACTGACGAAGTGTCGCATTGAGTTGTTGCCATCTCAGAAGAGGAGATAGTTTTCCCCAGCAGAGTCACCAATTTGTTTTCCATAAATAAATTCACTTTATTTATTATGTATCTGTGAAAATTACAACTGTAGGAATCTGATCTAGAAGACGATCACTCTATCCCTTGGACTATGCGAAAAAGAAAAGCTCTCAAAATTTTGAAAAGTAGATAACTATGTATCTGTACAATGAATGATAAAAAGAACTCTTTTTATAGAGTCAAAAATAATAACTGAAAAGATAACTGTCTTCACAGCCTATGCCTAGTTGAAAATCACGCAGGATTTAACATACGCAAGGTCGTGAGCAGTTACTGGACGTGGCCTGTAACTGTTGGACACATGGCAATCATGCATGAGTCGTATGCAAGTTACAGGACACGCAGGCGAGAGATCAGTGGCATGGCTGCCACGTACTCCAATTTGTTGAAATCCACGCAGACTTGTTGAAGACAAAATCCACGCAGACTCGGGGTAGAAAGCTTCAAAATCCACGCAAACTTGGGACAGGAAGCTTCAGAATCCACGCAGATTTGGTGAAGAAAACTTCTGAATCCACGCAGACTTGAGGAAGAAAACTTCAGAATCCAAGCAGACTTGAGGGAAAGCTCAAAATACACGCAGACTTGAGATAGGACTGCCAGCTGTCTTAATTTGGCGTGCCTCGACTGACACAAAATCTCTGACAGTGATTGCTTTTGTCAGTCGCATTAAATGACAAGAAGCTCTTTTGGTACGCCAACTTGACGAAGGCTGAGTCTTGCTGAAGAAGATTTCAAAAATCACGCAATAGTCGGCTGTGATCTCTCGAGTTCTGTGCATACGTGGCATACGAAGAGACATTCTTCGACTGTCGTGCTGTCAGTCATAATGACTCTCTGACAAATGATGAGCTGTTTTCCAGCGTGACTTGTAAATATTGTCCTGATCAACTCAGCGTGACTTTCATTTTTGAGGCCTACACAGCCCTAAGCGCCATCATCTGTATCACTGATCCTGGCCGAACTAGCTCGATACCGAGCTTCTCCAGATCTTCCCGCAAATGTCGATCTATCATCAGATACCATGCCATCGGATGCCTGCTCAGCGCATCCACCACCACCACCACCACCACCACCACCAAATAATAGTAAATTATCAAAATCACAAGTCATGGCTTAAAATTTAAAATGATTTAAAACCTCAAAAATCAAAGCATGAATTAAATGACTAAAATGATAAAATTTAAAATTACTCTCAAATAGAAACTGGGTGCTATAAGTCTATCCACCTTAAAAGAATTCATCCTCCAAAAATTAAAACAAAGTAAACACAAAAAAATTATGTAGTTCGATAATCGTATGCGTCTGTCTAATCATCATGATACTCAGAATCTCCGTTATGCCAGTGAGCAAGGCTACGATAATCACAGAGTCCTCAACTAAGGTATGTACCTCTAGAATTATGGTATTTAAAATTTTTGTATTTTCACTAGCTTGGCAGCAAAAACCTTAAATTCCTACACCCGAGAAATACGTCCGTAATCCGACTATATGTCCTCACTCTGCCTGCTAGCATGACCCTATTGGATTCTAAAATCTCATAATCGAGGCGACCTAGCCCATACGACTTATCTCAGAAGAATATCACATCACAAGGACAAAATTTTATCAAACGATCAAGGAACAGATGGAATCGAATTTCAAGACAGTTTATAAGAAGGCAAACGTGGAAATGAGATCGAAAGATTGGAACCTGCTATCTGCTCTGCTACTGCCTGAGTGGGATCAACTGTCATGGCGAAAGCTTGCCCCTGCTAGTCTCCTCTAGCCTGCTGCACTCCGTTATGGCCTACCTGTCTGGCTGCACGGGCAGCACAGTTCTTCACCTGGTGGTCTGGAGCTCCACAGAATAAACAAACTCCCCGCTTCATCCTACAAACCTCCCAGGTGTGCCCCATCTTCTTGCAGAAGGCACACTGGATGGCCTGCCTCTGGCTCTGTCCCTAGTGCTGCTGGATACGTGCTGGTGCCTGCTGAATCTGCAACAGAGGCTGCTGCTGCTGAAATGGCCTCTGCTGATGCTGAAAGTGGGGGCGCTTGGCCGGTTCCGCACTGGAACTCGTACCCATGGTATCACCGCTCCTCTTTGGCTTGAGGCCGAAGTCTTCCTCTACAATCTGTACGTCCATCAATATCTGATCGAACGCCGCATCACGGCGACCCGAGGTGCGGGTGCGTACTGTATGAATAAGTCCCCTTCGGAACTTACGAGCCTTCTGCCCCTCATCCTGGATCATATCGAAAGCGAACCTGCTAAGGCGAAAGAACTCTGCTGCATACTTGTCACGCCCCGCTCCCGCAGAAGCGATCGTCCTCGCTAAGGCGTGATGCTGCACGGGCCTAGGTGCGCCCGTGCAAGGCTATGTCCAGAAACGGCCAATTTTGGCTAGGCCACAGAGTCGTACAGAGTGTTCCCATTTGCAGTGGAAAGTATATGAACACAAATTGAAGCGAATTCAAACTCTTTATTGATATTCAAGAAGTTTACAAGCGGCGCTAGGCCGATATTATAAATCGCTCAAACTATCTCTCTGAAACATAAAAGGCGTTCCAAGTGGCTTACAACATGGAATGATTCATGGCGATGTTCCGATACATTATGTCCTGTATGGGGTGCTTCAGCTTCTTGCAACGTTCCAAGGCCCCAGAGATAGCTCCGCGCCTTAGCACGTTCGATGGAAGCTTCGCACCCGCCGGCGTCTCCTGCATCCTGCAAGCAGACTGTGGAGTTATCAATATATTGTTATGCACTGGTGAGGAGGCTAGCTCGCCCACAATGCTATCATTACCAAACACGTTATATTTACTTTCATGCACTGTCTATCATTCATTGTCTTTCTAATCTTGCCTTAGGATCATTTTTATGGCATATTTTATAGTCTATCTCGTGTTGCGTAAAATAAGTATCGCATGGAAATACATGCACGACTTACCCATACTTACCGTCCGGCCTTCCCTGTCCAACGTAAACCAAGTTAGTCAACAATTCATATGAAATAACTTAACGTAGTTCATGTAAGCATTCAATGTCAAGTGTATGTCCTTGCCTCGGGTGCTAGCACGTCGTAAGCACGTTTTCTAACTCGTTTGCTCGAAGTACTCTTGATCATTTTGTGTGTTATATTCAAGCCTATTCATAAAGTGCTTTGTACAGTTAACTTAGAATACTTTGATTTCAATGCAAGGACTTGCACGTGGATTGCCACCAGCAAAGCCTACATAAATCTATATGCACCGGTCGCTGGCATCACAAGCTATTTTGGACATATCCAAGCCATGGTATTTCTCAACTAGCGTAGGGTGAGGACTGGCACATACCCCGTTAGTCTCTTGAAATATGCCTGCACTTACGTCCCCCGGGTCGCCAAGTCCGCACCCAGACAGCCCGTAAGCCATGACTTGATCCCGCCTAGGCCGGCCACGATCCTCCCTTTGATCATGCCGCAGAATCCGTATCACCCGTGCACGGGTCCGTCCACGACCATTTCGTATTTTATTGTCATAGGCTAACCCTTAGCCATAATGCGATATCGACCTGGTTGGCATCCGTACAGTGCGGGTAGCGAGCCCCGTTGCACGTGCCCGTCATACCTGTCACTAACCATTCTTTTCTTTCTTATCTTTTATTCACTCGTTCATTTCTTTCTTTCACTTGTTCATACATTCATCCATTCTTCACGTATTCATTCATTCACACGTTGATTCATCTATTCACTTATTCGTTCATTCATTCATTCATTATGCAACTCTCCATACGGAAGTCGCCTTGGCGACCCATCGGTCCCGAAGTCTTCCAATGTTGCTATGCTCTACTCGGAACGACTATGTCGATAGTCTTTCGTTTTCTTTGTTGTAAACCGTTTATTTTTTCATTGTTGATCGCAGAAGGGACTTGAACGTAAGCTTGTGCCGTAGTACGAGCGTGGAGAGCGGTATGAGAGTTCTCATATTTTCTCTGTTTCTTTCCATATTCTATACAAGCATACAAGATGGGATTAATCCCTTAGCTAGGTGCATTGAGTTATTTATTAACATGTGCGGTGTTATCACCTAGCGATTCTCGTGATAGTGTCCGCATTGTTAAGTGTCTAGGCTAAGCAAAGACGGGTTCATCGGAGCCACCCACCTTAGCGACATTCGCATCGGCCGAGTGATACTCCGAGCGCGCCTTTGAAAGGCTAAGTCTGGATTCATCTTCGGCGGGTCAATGTAAGCCTCGCATCGATTCTTCTTCAGGTCGATGCCAACTCTTCGGGTCGACGGCTCGTTTGAGTCGTTGAACTTGCCGTTTGAATCGGCGTTCCGCTAGGGCGGAGCGGGTCATTACATAATACACCACTCAAAACAAGTCTCGTCCTCGAGACTTCATAAGTGCAGGTCCTCCTACCATTCCTTAACTCGTGTCATCGTGTTTCATAGACAATTCTATCGAACGGCTCTATCGTTCGATGGCATCGAACCATGCTCGGTACCTTTCCAAGTTCCGTGCCGCATACGTTTGGTCGATTTTATTGAATGGCTTTTTATTCATTTTAGAGTTGATGGTTCTTATTCAATTATCGCGTTTCTTCGACTTGGTTGCTATTTCGACGTATCATGGGACTGAAACGGTCGTACGAGGTGTGTTGAAATTCTCAAACACGAGAGTCGTAGGCTGAGGCAAACTCTCTCATTCTTCCTGCGCATCTCAACACCCACTTGCAGTTGCATTCGAGTTCATCATATCGCTGAGTTTGGATCGTGCACGCATTCAAGGCATCCCCCGAATACGTACATTTCAACCAAGCTTAGCGACTAGCAAAGTCGGACAAGCTACTCGTGATAGTTTCGATTTGCCGATCGTTTTGCTAACTTCGATTTAAAACCGAACTCATGCGTGTATCACATATCGTTTATCTCGATCCTCGAGATGATTCGATTCGCTTCTCAAGTGCTCTTGTCAACGAAATCAATACGATTTCTTCTTAGCGGAGTCAACCAAGTCTAAGTAATTCTCGTCCGATTCGAGACCGAGTATTGCACTATCATCGAGTACGGCTTCCGACCAAATGATTCAATTTATTATTCCAACTTTACTTGCGTATCATCCGTTCCTATCATTCCCTTCGTTTGGGGCCATTTTTGTTGTCGTTCACGCACACTCCTAATTTTCCGTCCTACTCTAAGTCTTTTTGCTCCAAGTCTATCGTCCGTCCAGACGATACTCTAATATCAATCGCACAGGTTCAATCACTCGGTATAGGGTCGTCCGCCTATCCGCTAGGTCAGCTCACAAGGTCATAGTTACAAGTCAAGTCCGTGGCTCATCGTGCAAGGTCATTGCACGACGCTCGCCCCAAATCCTATGGTCAAACCATTTTTTCGCTTGTACGGGAGTTTCTACCCAAGTTTGTTTCACTCAAATTTCTAAACATCAAGCAGTGCTCGTCCTATTTGCATCAACACATTCTCCGCTCTAAGTCCGAGCTCGTTTAGGAATCATCCTACGATAGGTTGTCCTCAACCGAATCCTCGACATGTTAATATCGTATGCCCACACTAGCAATTGTCGTAGTCTATCTCTTCAAGTATGTTTGACACAATTCACCTATCCATCCTATCCAATTCACGTAGTTGATCACAAGGTCGTCTAGCCTTGCAATATGTCGCGCCCCGATCTCACGTAAGTCTGATTATCCACGACGGACATGAATCACCATGTCAACATTCCCGTGGAATAATCGTCCTCATCGGGACGTAATGCTTGCGTTGAATCTAGACTTACTCATTTTGGATACGCGGATTGGGTCTATTCAATCCTCAAGTTTTCTTATCCCTCAATCGCAAGTCCTAACAATCCTCGAATTTACTTTCGTTTCAAACCACAAGTCGAAGCAATCAAAATTGCCATGTCAAGGTATTTCGAGTTCGATCATTCCTGCAGGACATGAATCACCATGCCAACGCTCACGCGAAATGATCGTCCCAAATCCGACGTAACGCATGTGCGAGGCTAGAGTTGCGCTCGCATAAGAAAAGATCAGTTTCGTTGTGGTTATCCCGAACAATCAAGTCAATCCCCAACATAGCATCCTTTAACATATTGGCTTCTAATACGATCATCCTTCGTCGAATCAGAGTACTCCCAAGTTATCGTACATCGATCTTTGATATGCCTCAATACCATCGATGATGTACATAACCTGACGATCTTTCTTTTGCAACGAATTCTAAGTCGTGCAACTTAATTTTCTCAATTCACATTGTCGCGTGCTAACTCCTCATCGAGCAACATTAATTTCAATTCCTTAGTTATTTTCGTATCTCTAAACTAACGTTTTCTATGCACGCTATCTTTCGATCGTGCTAACTTCTGTTTCGTCTGAGTATTTCATCTTAACTCAAGTTTTAATCCATTCAACTAAATTCCAAATCGCATGCACGATCTACTATGTTTCCTCAACCAAGACCTCTATTTATTTTATCGTTTCGAATCTCCATTCAACCATTTCATAATTTGCACTACGCATTCTTAATTCATCAAAACAACATCTCGTTTGAGACTATCGAAGTCAAAACCAACTAAGCATTACTCGTTCTAAGGCTTTGTGCGATATCATCGCTTGCCGACGTATTCGTTCTATCCGTAAATCCTTTAGTCTCGCTCAAACAATTTCTATGTCGTCCATACACCACTCATGGTTCGAGCAACTCGATTAGTCATCGACACTCATTCTTATTCTTCTTTGAAGCTATCACATATACCACTCGGGGTCAAGTCATTCTACAATCCTCAAATGATCATTCGATTCCCTTTCGATATGTTCAATCGTGCGTTCGCCCGTTCCTCAAAATCTAAATCAATCTTCCGTGCACGCCTAAGCGTTAGTTTTATAACGTTCCTATCGATATACACTCTAAGTGTAGTTTTGTTCCTGAGTGGTACTTGATATCGCTCGTAACTCGATTGCACCAAAAAGTCGAGATACGCAACACGCGGTACAACTTAGCCAAAAGGCCGTGTGCATAGCTATTCCGTACGGACTATATTCGAGTTTGCACGCTCACTTATTGTATAGAACATCCCAAGGCACAACGAGAGAGCGTATCCTTCTTTTTCCGATGACGAGCTTTCAAAACTGAGAGAATCGAAATGATGTCCAAGGACGTAAAGCCGTGCTTTGATACCAATCTGTCACGCCCCGCTCCTGCAGGAGCGATCGTCCTCGCTAAGGCATGATGCCGCACGGGCCTAGGTGCGCCTGTGCAAGGCTATGTCCAGAAACGACCGATTTTGGCTAGGCCACAGAGTTGCACAGAGTGTTCCCATTTGCAGCGGAAAGTATATGAACACAAATTGAAGCGAATTCAAACTCTTTATTGATATTCAAGAAGTTTACAAGTGGCGCTAGGCCGATATTACAAATCGCTCAAGCTCTCTCTCTCTCTCTGAAACATAAAAGGCGTGCCAAGTGGCTTACAACATGGAAGATTCATGGCGATGTTCCGATACATTATGTCCTGTATAGGGTGCTTCAGCTTCTTGCAACGTTCCAAGGCCCCAAAGATAGCTCCGTGCCTTAGCACGTTCGATGGAAGCTCCGCACCCGCCGGCGTCTCCTGCATCCTGCAAGCAGACTGTGGGGTTATCAGTACATTGTTATGCCCTGGTGGGGAGGCTAGCTCGCCCATAATGCTATCATTACCAAACACGTTCTATTTACTTTCGTGCACTCTCTATCATTCATTATCTTTCTAATCTTGCCTTAGGATTATTTTCATGGCATATTTCATAGCCTATCTCGTGTTGCGTAAAACAAGTGTCGCATGGAAATACATGCATGACTTACCCATGCTTACCGTCCGGCCTTCTCTGTCCAGCGTAAACCAAGTTAGTCAACAATTCATATGAAATAACTTAACGTAGTTCATGTAAGCATTCAATGTCAAGTGCGTATCCTTGCCTCGGGTGCTAGCACGTCGTAAGCACGTTTTCTAACTCGTTTGCTCGAAGTACTCTTGATCATTTTGTGTGTTGTATTCAAGCCTATTCAGAAAGTGCTTTGTACAGTTAACTTAGACTACCTTGATTTCAATACAAGGACTTGCACGTGGATTGCCACCAGCAAAGCCCACTTAAATCTATATGCACCGTCGCTGGCATCACAAGCCATTTGGACATATCCAAGCCGTGGTATTTCTCAACTATCGTAGGGTGAGGACTGGCACACACCCCGTTAGTCTATTGAAATACGCCTGCACTAACGTCCCCCGGGTGGCCAAGTCCGCACCCAGGCAGCCCGTAAGCCATGACTTGATCCCGCCTAGGCTGGCCACGATCCTCCCTTTGATCATGCCGTGGAATCCGTATCACCCGTGCACGGGTCCGTCCACGACCATTTCGTATTTTATTGTCATAGGCTAACCCTTAGCCACAATACGTTATCGACCAGGTTGGCGTCCATACAGCGCGGATAGTGAGCCCGTTGTACGTGCCTGTCATACCTGTCGCTAACCATTCTTTTCTTTTTTATCTTTTATTCACTCGTTCATTTCTTTCTTTCACTTGTTCATACATTCATCCATTCTTCACGTATTCATTCATTCACACGTTGATTCATCTATTCACTTATTCGTTCATTCATTCATTCATTATGCAACTTCCCGTGCGGAAGTCGCCTTGGCGACCCATCAGTCCCGAAGTCTTCCAATGTTGCTATACTCTATTCGGAACGACTATGTCGATAGTCTTCCATTTTCTTTGTTGTAAACCGTTTATTGTTTCATTGTTGATCGCAGAAGGGACTTGAACGTAAGCTTGTGCCGTAGCACGAGCGTGGAGCGTGGTGCGAGAGTTCTCATATTTTCCATGTTTTTTTCTATATTCTATACAAGCATACAAGATGGGATTAATCCCTTAGCTAGGTGCATTGAGTCATTTATTAACATGCGCGGTGTTATCGCCTAGCGATTCTCGTGATAGTGTCCGTATTGTTAAGTGTCTAGGCTAAGCAAAGACGGGTTCATCGGAGCCACCCACCTTAGCGATGTTCGCATCGGCCGAGCGATACTCCGAGCGCGCCTTTGAAAGGCTAAGTCTGGATTCATCTTCGGCGGGTCAATGTAAGCCTCGCATCGATTCTTCTTCAGGTCGATGCCAACTCTTCGGGTCCACGGCTCGTTTGAGTCGTTGAACTTGCCATTTGAATTGGCGTTCCGCTAGGGCGGAGCGGGTCATTACAATACTCGTCCACCGACGAGTTCCCCTGCACTAGACCCACGAACTGGCCCTCCAATGCTGTAAGAGCCACGTCCGGAAAGAACTTCTCCTTGAAGAGCCTCCGGAAGTTCTCCAATGCCTGCCCTCTCACCGACGCACGAGGATCCGTGCGGTACCATGTCAGCGCGATATCGAAGAATCGGCTGGCTGCGACTGAAACCCAAATCCTGTAGGAAGCTCTGCCAGCTCCATACTCCGCTGTACGTCCTCTAGCCAGTCGTCTGCATAAAGGATGCCCTCCGTGCCCATAAAGTCCCTGGAGCTCATCTTCCTAAATTCTAATACTGTCCCTGGCCTGGACTGCTGCTGGTACGGCTGCTGGCCGGTAGGGCCCTACACCGTACCCGGTACCACTCTCTCCACGGCTGCCAGTGCAAGCTGATGCGAGTTCTCCATGCTCTGCCTCAGCATCTCAATCTGACGGTGTGACGCCTCCGTCTGGCACTGCGACACCTCAGCCTGGGCTTGCTGTGTCTCCATCATCTGCTGAAGGAGATAGAACATATGGTGTGTATCCGTCGGTATCGGAGGTGGTGGCGGGAGTATCTCTGGAACAACGACCGAAACCCTTTGGGGTGGAGGTGGTAGACCTCCATGTGCAACTGTCAGGGCCTCCGGGATAGTGGAATCACTGGGGACAGTCTCGTGAACCTCCTCCTCAGCCTGGTCAGATCTCTCGGGCAAGCTACTCGATCCAGTGGCCTGCGGGTGCGTCTTCGTCATCCTGGAGATGATTTGAAACAAGGAGATCAAAATGGCACATGAGAAGATATTATCAAAGAAGGAAAGTTAATTTAATACAAGGGAAGTAATCATGATAATCAAAAGATCGAAAATTTTCCTAGGTGTGATTGAGAAACTCCTATTATATCCTAGGCCCTACGTCCTAATTGCAGGCTCGTAATTAGTACTCTAAGTCGAGCACCATTACGAGATCGCACTAATTGCGACACAGGACCTGTGTGGGCTACCACAAAAATGTGTCACGACCCGTACCCTGATTAGGGGCACGAGTACGTGGTTACGTCCAGCCTACGCCACAGCATCGGCAGTAGAACACTGTCTAGGTCATCTATAAATACTACAACTAAACAGATAAAGGTACATGTACAGTATATACACTCCGAATAGAGGTGACATAGCAATACAGTCTCAATAATAAAGCAAACTAGGATAGATAGCATGAAAGGAAATATGATAGATGAAAACAAAAAATAAGTTCGAGATCCACACAAGCCCAAAGCTATACACAACACCACAGAGTCACAGAATATAATATGAAATACTACTGTCTTAAAGTACTTGCTGGCTCGCAGGCCAGGCAACCCTAAATAAGCTACTCTACTCAGGGTGAGCAAAATCTAGTGGCTCTACTAACAAGCCATGGTCCAGGTCTACTCCATCAGACTCGACCCCATAATAGGTCGGGCAATCTGCCTCAGAATCATCTGTAATATATCAACGGTATCCTGTCAGGAAAATGAGCAAGTACAAACACTAACAACAGTTCCATGTGAATTGACAAATTCTATAAGAGACAGTATAATGAACTACAAGACAAATATATATGAAGACTTGGAAACCGTTCGGAAGCTGAGTTACAACCCTTAAACCAAACAAGGACCGGGGTTGTAACCCTTCTCCCGAGCAGAACTTAGTCTCCAATCAAGGTATAACATAAAGGCATATAGAACATGTGAGTCACTGAATATCATAGCATGGTGAGAAAGTACTGAATGTAGAACAGAACATGATATATGATAAGATAAGTAAATATAAAATGTACCTTGAATTATTAGAGCATTATGTGATCGGCTTGGGAAACATGATCAGGCTTTCCATCCGACCGGCTATGAATAATGTGTACAATAGAGCGGTAAGGCCGGTCACCATGGAAAGCTATGAACGATGTAGGGTAAGGCTTTATCCGTCGTGAGGCGAGGGTATAGCCATGAACAATGTGTACAATAGAACAATGTAGGAATTTTGATCACACAACCACTAATAACTCCCCATCCCCGAATAGTATAAAGGATCCGGACATAACACGTCATGACACAGGATTCAAAAGCAGGTGATCAGCCCACTCCCAAGTCCATGTCTATACAAGTACAAGTAAGAAGTCGAGTCATATACCAATATACCAAGTAACCCGGGAACAACATCTCATGACAAGATCCGACATATACTAGTCCATGAACCATCGTGTTAGGAATCAAGTAAGACACTACAACTGAATCGGATATAGCAGATATCAAGACAATGAAAACTATCAGTAAATGTACTCGCCTGATGTCCTGAGCGGTAGGGTATATCAATGCTCAGAGTGGTAATCAGAAACCTAAAGATGAGATATTTTATGTTAATTTAGGTTTAACAAGTTAAGAATGATTTATAATGAATGATATGAAATCTAGGTCAAACTAAGTCTCACTGAGTCATACTAAGTCCTGTCAAGTCAATCTAGGTCAAATCAAGTTATATCAAGTCAATCTAAGTCAGATTAAGTCAACTCTAGGTCATAACAGTCATCGCAAGTCAAAACAAGTCAAGGCAAATCAAACGGGGTCAAGAGTTGGCCTATAGTTGACTTTTAGTCAACTGGTCAACCCTGGTCAACTCTAACAGTCAAACTCTATAAGGCTAACTCAAAACCAACCATAGGCTAACATGTCTTAGAATACCTAAGATACTATACTACAATTACCTATACAAAGTATATCACATGTAATATATATAAATCAACCTTAAATCTTGTAATTAAGCTAATCCCATACTCTAACTCAAATCATGACACAACTCCTAAGTATCTCACTTAACCCCATACATATCTTAATATATATACATAACCTATACCATATATGGTACATATATATCTATCTATAATAACCCAAGTCGAACAATACCTCTTTATATATAATGCACTCATACATAGGTCAAACCTAAACCAACTAGTTAATAGTCTAGGGTTTTGTCAAACCTTAGTCAACTAGCCCTTCCAAGTCATTTCTAGATTAATTAGGTCAAGTTTGACCCATAGTTGACTTTGGTAAATAATGGTCAACATTGGTCAACTTGCTAGTCAACCTTGGTCTACTAGGCTTATTTGTCAAATCTAGACTAACTAGCCATAGGCCATAGGCTAAAATATTAAGGGCACTGGCATATACATCTATACATATATATACAACATACTATATATAATATAACATATATACAAATATATAGAGGGAAGGGAATGTGAGAGTGTGTGTGTGTACAAGAGTGAGTGAGAGTGTGAGGGTGTGAGGGTGTGAGGGTCAGGGTTAGCAAGGGTTAGGATTAGGGTTATGGGAAACCCATTCTCAGTTTTTGCTAAAACAAAGGTCTATGTACACTCACACATTACATATATATACACACACCTATACATACACCCACACACATATATACATCTACACACATATATATACATACCTACATACTCATATACATATACATATACATATACTATGTATATACACACAAACATACATACATATATACATAAAAATCGATTTGAAATTCATTTTAAAATACTGAAAAATACCAAAAAATACTGTTCATCACTGAACATTGGGGGTAAACCAAAATCCGACACAAAACCTAGCTAAGACCCAAAACTAGTGGTTGGTAATCGTGCCTCCATATGTGTACGTGTCGTAGGTGTCCATAGGTGTCCACCACGACATGACACAACGTGCCCAAGTATCAAAAACCCAAATCGGGTAAGTTTCATACACTGTGCAGTGTCACAGCGTCGTGCACGAGTTCACGTGTGTGTAGGACACGACACACACATCCACGTGTCTCGTGGTCGTGCCCCTAGGTTCGCCAGGGATAGGGCTACGTGTTCCCGTATCTGTCTCATGTCCACGTGTCACCAGGACACGACCCGAGACGCGTATCAGTCGAGAAAACTCGACTGATACACACTGTGCAGCGCAGTGTAGTGCGGTGGGTTCGACGCCTCGTGGACACGACACACGCCACGTGGGGCCACGTGGTCGTGTCCATGTATAGCCCACATGTTGGGCTACACACTCGTGTGACCACGAGGTATCCTCGACTCGTGTCCACGCGATACGACGTGCGTGTCAAAGTGCTTTGTGCACTCGTGCACAGTCAGTACAAGACCAGTGCACTCGTGTTTCCATGTCCGACACGATACAAGGTGTCATGAAACTCGAGGGGGGCCTGTCAGTGGTTTCCTCCACCTCTGTGCCAAGTGGCATGTGTCCACGTGGCATGGACACGAAGAAATCCGTATCGGGTAGCAGGGCACTGTGTATGTGCATCGTACAGTGAGTTCGTGTCCATTTCGGACACAGACACGACTCAAATTCGTGCTCAGTCCTAGTGTCTCGTGATCAGCATGCCAAGGGCTACCCAAATGTGTTATTTGTTTTAGAAAACAACAACTTTTATTCCAAAGTGGCATTTCACCAAACACTGTAATTAAAATAATGATACGTGTCCGATACGGACACCAAACCAAATCTATTTCCTACCAAACTTGGCCTACAGGTCCATGGTACCTAGATGCATATAACCATGAAGAGAAAATACAATATTAATGGGTTTTGAGGGTGTTTACCTATTGAGTGAAAACTCAATGAAAAACCAAGGTAGGGGGGTGTCCTCTTCAAATGATGATGCCTAAAATGCTATGCAACCTTGCTAGCTAGCTCCCCTTAGCACCCTCAATGGTAGGAGATCCTAATGCAAGAAACTGGGCTCAATTTGGAGCTAAATTGGTTAAGTGGTGAGATTTTGAAGTTGTAGGGATAACTAGTTTTTAAGGTGTAATGTAAATGAGGCATGAATGATGAAGGAGTGTTATATGGAATAGGGGGGGAGGGGTAGTGTGGCTGGCCAAAGGGGCTTGGGGTACATCTTTAGGTTCCCTTCTAGGTGAAGTAACTTAACTTCTAAGGTAAAAACCAATAGATCTTTCTTTAGGTCTACCTAAATATCTAAGTATACATAGTATCTAGATATTTATCTAACCTTAGATATTTATAACATAAAGCAATATCTTCCACTTAGTCTTCTAGGTTAGTGGCTAACCTCTAGATTAGGCTAAACTAGGTTAAGGGCTAACATGACACTTAACAACTAATTAAATAATAATAATTCAAATAAATCCAAAAATATTCTAAAATGAAAAATGACAAAAATACCCCTATTTCTGAAAACTGGGGGTGACATTTCTAGTGTAGTGCCTCGTCCCTATATCGTGTCTCGTACTTGTCTACGGGGTGTGTGAGAAAGGAACACTGTTGCTATCGATTCGGTCGGGACCGATAGGTCGGGATCGACCGAGTCGATCGAACGAGAACGGTTGAATTAAGATCCATTCCTCATTATGGAATGTCTTCTTCGGAACCAAGTCCCATATTCAGCGGGTTGTGCCTCGAGGATTGACTCTACGGCTGAGTCGGGAGAGACCTCCCGTTGCTTTACTTTTTACGCCGCTTGCGTTGGTTTTGGCTTTGTTTTCTGAATACGTTTTCGTGAATGTTTTCGATAGTTTTCATGGCTTGCATTTCGAACTCGCATTTCCTATCGAACTCCTTGAATAATGCAGTATTCTAATCGGTTGCTTGTGCAATTTTAGGTAATCGCGTAGGCGACGTCTAGCGCGGCCAACAAGTTCTCTCGCCGAAGTAAACTCAAGGTGAGTGACTGATCCTTCTCTTCTCGACCCTTTCTTAAGCAAATCGATAGTGTTGTGCGGATGAAAGAATGAATGCAAGGGCACAAATACGGTAAAATGATCAAGTTTCAAAGAGAATGTAGGCTAACCTTAATAACTAAATATTGTCTGAACTCGGTCATTGGACAACTTGTTGACAAGGTAAAGTTTCCCCGTAACGGCAACCCAAGGCCATGGAACCGTTTCGGCCAAGAAAGGAAACACGGTGTATAGCTGTGCTGGATGATAGCACGGATTAAGCGAGGACTTGCAGCGGGGCTCGCTACTTGCGCTACAAGGGCCCCGACTAACAAAAGCTATAGAGTCCAGGATGGCTTGTTATGCTAGTGACCAATCACACGTAATATTGTACTTGGTATGAAAATGATAACAATTGACAGGGAAGAACATGGTAAGTTTCATAAGGCGCGACGCGGTCTGCCGTGGTAAGTTCCGACGTAAATTATATTACGCTTGTCATTGTTCGTTTGAAATTCATTAGGATGGTTAGAAACATTCATGAACTAAGTCATATAAACTCTTCAACCAAATGAGAGCTTGGAACTTAAATTTGCCACGCACAAGTACAAAGTGTAATGTACTGATCCTCGCTCTCCACACAGGTACCCCGAATCTCGAAGGGCGTGCCACTTAAATCTTAAGGTGGCGTGGACACTTTTGAAGCCTCGTCCGTGTAAAGGCTTGTTTCTGAATTCCTTTTGAAGACTCCGCATTCAGTACAAAAGAAGGCCAATGGCGGCTCGGCTTCCCTCGATCGCAGGTAGAAAGTATAACTATTTTGCTTGTAAAAGGGATGTAATGTATGGAACGACTATCTCATCGGCGTTCGTTTTGTAAGTCGAGTCATGTTGTAGCCCGCATGGCAATGAATGTAATAAAGTCAATGTAAATCAAGTTTTATTATCAATGAAAAGTCTACTTCTATTTCAGTTGTGTCAATCAATTTTTCTGCGTACTCCAACTTGACGTTGTGTTTCGGATAACCTTATGACTATGCCTTGTGCGATCGCAACTTAGGTTCGCACGACATCACGCCCGGGGGATGACTATCGATTCTACGGAATTGGGGCGTGACATAATGGTATCAGAGCACGGCTTTATATCATTTGACCTCGTATCGATGAGATAAGTTGTTCCATACAATGAGTCCGTAATATTTTGTGACTGATGTGTTTGCCTTCGTATCGCAGAAGTGACGGAACCTGCGGTCGAGCGAGAGCAGAGCGCTTCTAGCGGCTCTAGTAGTTCGTATCGTTCGCGGGGCGGACGTTCTAACGATACCATCGAAAGGATGTTGCACATGATGGAGGCGCAGCGGAACCAGTCCGAGAACCGACATCAACAGACGGAGGAACGACAGGCCCAGTTCGAAGCTCGCATCGAAGCTGGTTTCGACGCATATGCCAAACTTCAACAAAAGCAGTTAGATACCCTGCAGTAGATCGTCCAGACAATGGCGGCCAACAGAAATTCTGCGACTGCGCCTACCGTCACCGCACCTGCTGCCACTGTGCCGATGATCCAACCCATTGAAGTCGACACAACAGAGCTCAAGCGTCAACCATCGGCACCGAAAAAGTATAACTTTGAAGTGTTCGAATTCAAGAAGGCGTGCCGTACTTCCTTCAGCGGTACCGAGGGTCCTTCCATGGCAATCGACTGGTTGGAAGAGCTGGATGATCACTTCGAGCTTCTCAGCATTAAAGAATCAAAGCAATTCGCCTGTGCACAACTTCAACTACGGTTGAACGCGCACGACTGGTGGGCCTTGTGCAAGCGAGCGATCCGACCGGACAACACCACCGCGACGATCTCTTGGGCCACGTTCCGCAAAGCTTTTGAAGTCAAGTACCTTCCATCAGCCGTTCGTCAAGCGAAAGAAAATGAATTCATGCAGTTGAAGTAAGGGATCCGAACAGTGGAACAGTACGTCGCAGAATTCAACAAGTTGTCTAAGTTTGCTGGTCAGTTTCTGCCTACTGAAGAGTGCCATGTGCGACGGTTTGAAGTGGGTCTGCGACACTCTATCGGTGCGCATGTCGGGGTCCCAGAGTACAAGACCGTGGGCGAGGCTCTGAATCACGCTCTCCGCCTTGAGAACCTGCATCCTTCCGGTGCTTACGACGTTGTGCGCCACTGTAAAACCCCAATATTTCAAATTATTTTAGTGTTTTAAAAATTATTTTTTTGATATCATTAGGAATTAATGTGGTAATTGGTATATTCATAATTATTTATATATAGTATATGTATGAGTGTGCTAGATATATTTTTTGAATTTTAATAAATATAGTTTTCAATTACTAAAAACCTTTTGTTACGTATTAAAGATTTATAGGATTTTTTTAGAATGTTATTCATATATTTATATATATATAGAAATATATATATATATATATATATATATATATATATATATATATATATATATATATATATATATATATATATATAAAACTATGGTTTAAAAAAAATGATTGATTGGAGGGGACCAGCCACGTGGGCCAGTCCACCTCAGACCGACTCCTCCTATGTTAATTTGGCGCAGCAGCGAATGCAAGGGGGTGGGCTCGACCCCACACCCCCTGTTAGAAGTTAGCAGCCCAGCTGCAAATGCTTGCAACCCGAGCCTTTAGACTTGTTCCTACTCGAAATAGGAACGGGGACATATATATATATCCGCTCATTCAATTAAACCCTAACCCCCTCTCATAATAAAAAACTTCTCGACCCTGTACGCAGCGCCACCCCTGACTAACCTCGACGTGCATGCACACCACCCCGACGCCACACGAGGTGCCGAAGTTTGCCGCGGCCACCTGGAACACGTCGGACAGAGCACATCGAACCCAACTGCGAGGTACCCACCTTTCCGAATCCTTTTCTTCTCGCATACTAAAACGTTTTCGATTCCGTTCGATCCTCTAGAAACCCTACATAACCATCTTTAATTCCCATCAAGTGGATTCAAATAGTATTGTGCGACCAGTCCGAGAAATCGGCATAAAGTCGAAGAAAAACAGTCTGAAACGACTCCTAAAAAAACTAGTACAATACCCTCCTTTGGAAGGCAAAATTTTGCCAACTCCTCGACTGTATTGAAAATTTGTTTGGCTAGGTTTGATAATAACATAACCATGATTAAAATGCACTTTGTAGATCTGAATTTCATTTTCTGTGCGAGTATTAAATCAGCGTTAAAGTTGGGCGAAAAACTGTTTTCTAAAGTGTAAATTTCAGAAAATTTCCATGATACGACGTACGCCCCGACAAACGGGGCAATGTGGTCGTGCACTATACGCATCGAAAGCCGCGTATGGATGTTACCGACATGTGGGAACTGACTGGACTCGATTTCGTTACGTGTGCGCGACGAAATCAACGCGTATCCGTCAAGATACCCCCGTATTGACGTTTTGCAAACTTTCCCATAACTTCGTGTACAGTCGTCGAATTGAGACAAAACTTACGCCAGCAAGTCCGGATCAAAATTTTGGTCCTGCATGCCAAGTTTGGTTCGATTCTGAGAAGGTCGAATCGGAACCCAATTTTGGCGGGCCCGCGACCCACTCAAACGGGCGAATTTGTACGCGGCTCCTCGGAATCCAAAACTGGACATACCATTGAGTTTCTCTCCTCAAATTGAAACCGAAGACATATAGTTTGATGACTTTAGAGACCATATACTTTGGCACGCGTTTCGGTGCAAAGCGAGTCCAACGGCGGACATCGTTTTGACCAGAAATTACGGTTTTGCCCCTGTTCCAGAATTTGACTTTTGGACAGGCGTTTCTTAGGTATATCTTCTTCACCGAGATCATTTTTGATATTTGTTTCAGCATTTGGAGTCATCTGTGATTTATGAGTTTTGGTGCTGACACTTGCTACTCTTGGACTTGCCACTTTGCACCACCAGGCAAGATACCTTGCCATCTAACTCTGTGATTATTATATTCTTATTTTTAGTTGTTATTTTCAGCATTTTAATTCGTGTTATTTAAACTGTGCGTTCAAGTCACACTTGGGTGCAAGCGACTCTATCGGTCGTTTTTCTTGCTTTATTATTCTCTTGCATTGACTTAGTTTATTGACCACCCATTGATGTTGAGGTATTGGTATATCTCATACGGCCTTGACACTTATTGTATCACGTGATGTGAGTCACATGTAGGACTCGTTTCCGCGTAGTCGGCTAGCCACCGATACGTATGGAGTGTGCGACGGATAGGGGTAACTGCCAATAGAATTGCATGCTAGAAGACTTGGCGGTTACTAGAGGTACATGTCAGTCATGGAGATGATGATACTAGGCATTGGGTTGGGAGAATATTACCTAACGTATGGGCTTCGATTGTACTTCCCTTGTAACCCGGAAGCTCCGCTGTAGATACGGGTATGAGCCTCTCAGGTTGGCCACTATCGTTTTTCAACGACATGCTCTTGGTCACTGGTGCCCAAGAGGGGACTATACCGGATCCTATATTTAGCCAGGGCTCATGCGTCGAAGGAATGTATCTCAACTGCATATTCACAGTAGAATGGTCAGGAACCCGATTGTATGCATACCTTTCTCTCTTATTATATTATCACAGTTTATATGGCATAGTATTTTCTTGTATCTTGCTATGTTCCCTGAGGACCTGGTTATCTCTCCAGGTTTAGACGATTTTCCACAGGAGTACGGAGCGGCTTTGGAGCTATCTTACATTGATGACGAGGCAGTGTCTTATGACTTCTAGTCTATTTCTTATTTGAGACAGTTGTAGACATTATTTTACACCTCTTTTTCTTTCTATTTTGTGGAGGTCGGACTCCGATCTTGTGAGACTATTTTTCATAGCTGTTTGGAGTGAGTATGTTCACTCGGCTATCTTTTGATACTCTTATTTATTTATTTGGACTTCATTATCTTCTGTGTTGAGCTGTGATGAGATTAGATATGTTATTCTGGCCTGTGATTATTTATTTACAGCTTATGTGCATATGCGAGGATTCTATATATTAGAGTATTCTTCGTATATGTGCAGCTGGCATGTTCACTTACTTGGTCCTATGTATTTTGGGACTGGGGCGTTACATATTTTTGAGGTGGCCCATGCAGGTCCAATTTAATATTGTTGGGTTACATGACTGTGCCCAACAAGCCTGCATATAGGAATAGGAATATCTCATCCAGAACTACTACTATCCCTTGACTTCCAATCTTTTTGAAACTTCTTTGATTATTCAATTTACTTCATATCTAATCTTTCCTAATATCAACTTATCTTCCTCGTGCCTACAGTATGAATCTACGAAGCGGACGCACTTCTGCCTTGGCTCTCACATCTGGTGAGAAGATTACTTTGGAGGGACAGAATCCTCCCATGACTCCAGCGACACCTTACCAGCCAGGACTGTCGCAGCCTACTACGACTCCGACGACGGAGTACCCAGAGGTCGCAGCACCCCCAGGCAGCCAGGCTGGACAGACTACTACCATGCCACTGGGAGAGAATGTACCACTGCCTCTACCACCACCATTCCTTCAGCAGTTTCCTCCACAGTTGGGACCTCAGATGCCTCCACCACCGACTGATGGGAGCCCTACTACTCAATTTATGTATGCCATGATGCAGGCTCAGTGGCAGCAGACTGAGCTAATGAGACAGACGATGATGGCAGCTATGGCTAGACCTCCACCACCACCTCCAGTACCAGCACCAGCATCGGCTCTGCATCCCTATGAAGGCTCTATCAAGAATTTCACAGATATGAACCCCAAGGCCTTTAGAGGGACAGAGAAGCCATTAGAGGTGTCACAGTGGCTTATTAGTACTGAGAAGCTACTAAAGGCATCCCAGTTGCCAGCTCGAGATTGGATGACAGCAGTGGACCTACTGTTAGAAGATAATGCTCACCACTGGTGGAAGGCGAAAGAGAGACGATTAGGCACTGGGATCACTTGGAAGCAGTTCTATGATGCATTTTATGAGAGATTCTTCCCTATTCATGTTCGAGATGGTCTCTACGACCAGTTCCTCCATCTGAAGCAAGGGAATATGACAGTTGATGAGTATGACTCGAAATTCAATTGCCTGAGTCGATTTGGTGCGGGATTGATTCCGACAGAGTTAGAGAAGGCGAGGAGATTTTACTAGGGGCTTGCACCAGAGCTCAAGTCTTATACGACTACCCAGTCTCGAGTCTCCCATTCAGCTGTCTTGTAAGAAGCTCGTGCTCAGGAGATTCTTCGCAAGGAACAGCAGCAGACATCGAGGCGTCATACACCAGCAGCTACACCAGCCCGAGTTACTCAGAGTGGACCTATCAGGAGGACTACAGGACAGTACCAGCAGAGGCACACACCTTATCAGAAGCCCACCTGCAACTTTTGCGGAAAGCAGGGGCATATCAGAGATGACTGTCGACTTCGTTTGGGCTTATGTTTGAGATATAGATCTGGACAACACTTGGCCAGAGAATGTCCTGAGCAGCAGGCTCTAGCTCAGGCACATCAGGCCCAGAGGCCTACAGCCCCAGCACCTCGTCCACTATTACCCCCACAGACAACACAGTACAACAAGGCCAGAGCTCAAGGCCCAGGACAGAACCAAGAAAAGGTATTCTCTCTAGCTGTTGAGAATGTAGAGACAGAGGCAGAGGTCATAGCAGGTATGGTTTTAGTTGCATCTTTTCCTGCTATTATATTATTTGATATTGGAGCCACATATTCATTTATATCCACCAGTTTTGCTACTAGACACAGCATTCCCATCACACCTTTAGCTAAGAATGTTAAAATCCTCACTGGAGGAGGAGTTGTACCTGTTAGTGGTGTTTGTAGACTTTGTCCTGTAGTGATAAATGGCAGAGAGATGATGGTACGACTTCTTGTATTCCCTATGCCGACATTTGATGTGGTTCTTGGAATGGACTGGTTGAGCCAGCATTTTGCTCTCATAGACTGCCATAGGAGCAGTATTATCTTTAGACCATCGAATACGACAGAGTTTGAGTTAACCAAAGAAGACGAAGATAGTTGTGATGCACCCATATCAGGGACTCATATGATGATGCATGACACCCCTCAGCACCCTATTATTATCGAGTTCGAGGATGTATTCTCCGAGGAGTTGCCATGACTACCACTTGACCGAGATATTGAGTTTTCTATAGAGCTTATTCCCGGAGCCAAGCCTATTTCATCCCGAGTATATCGTCTGGTACCCAAGGAGTTGGTAGAGATAAAGACGCAGATTGATGACTTATTAGAGAAAGCATTTATTCGTGCCAGTGCGTCACCATGGGGAGCACCCGTGCTTTTGGTGCCTAAGAAAGACGGGACAGTACGCATGTGCATCGACTATAGAGCATTGAATGCGGTGACGGTGAAGACCAAGTATCCCTTGCCGTGTATAGATGATCTATTTGACCAACTGAATGGAGCAAAAGTATTCTCCAAGATTGACTTACAATCGGGCTATCACCAATTGAAGGTTCGAAAGAAAGATATTGCCAAGACGGCCTTTCGATCGAGGTATGGACACTACGAGTTCTTGGTCATGCCGTTCGGTTTGACCAATGCTCCCGCAGTTTTTATGAATTTAATGAATAAGATCTTTCACCAATACTTGGACAAATTTGTAGTAGTCTTTATAGACGATATCTTGATTTACTCCAAGAGTCAAGAGGAGCATGAGCAGCATCTACGGATAGTTTTGGGAATATTGAGGAACGAGAGACTCTTTGCGAAGCTTAGCAAGTGTGATTTCTTTCTCAAGGAGGTATCATTCCTTGGTCATATTGTTACGGGCGATGGTATATCAGTAGACCCAGAGAAGATCACAGCAGTCAAATCATGGCCCGCTCCCACTACAGTTTCGGAAGTGAGAAGTTTCCTCGGACTTGCGGGTTACTACCGACGGTTCGTAGAAGATTTCTCTCGAATAGCGGGGCCCATGACTCGATTGACTTGCAAAGATCAGGAGTTTGTATGGACAGACGAGTGTCAAGCCGCTTTTGACGAGTTGAAGAAGCGATTGACCACAACACCAATCTTGACACTACCATCGGGCCCAGGAGGATTTGTGATCTATAGCGACGCATCCGAGAAGGGATTAGGATGTGTATTGATGCAGCACGGTCAGGTAGTAGCATATGCATCGCGACAGTTGAGAGTGCATGAGAAGAATTATCCGACCCACGATCTAGAGGTCGCAGCAGTTATCTTTGCTTTAAAGCTATGGAGACACTACTTGTATGGCGAGAAGGTTGATATCTACACTGATCATAAGAGCCTCAAGTAAAATATGCGACAGCGACGTTGGTTGGAGTTGATGAAGGATTATGAGATCGAGCTACATTATCATCCGGGCAAGGCTAATGTTGTGGCAGACGCATTAAGCCGTAAGCCCATGGCACACTTTTTGACTACGCAGAGGGAGTTGATTAGAGACTTGGAGCAGCTTGGTATTGAGGTAGTATTGCCGGGAGCAGATGGCGTATTAGCCAACCTTCAGGTGCAATCATCATTAGTAGAGCGCATCAAGGCAGCATTGCCCAATGACGCTAGATTTTGACGGCTCAAGGAGAGGACTGAAGCAGGAGAGCAGACAGAATTGAGGATCCACACCGATGGGACATTATGATGTGGTGATCGCATTTAGGTTTCTAATGGAGATCTACGGCAGGAGCTGATGGCCGAGGCTCACAGTTTGACTTACGACAGTATTATTGGTGGCATGGAATGAAGCGAGAGATAGCTCATTTCCTTGCCAAGTGCTTGGTATGTCAACAAGTGAAGGCGAAGCACCAGAGGACGGTCGGATTATTGCAGCCGCTATCCATTCCCGAGTGGAAGTGGGAGCACATTACTATGGATTTCTTCATGGGTTTTCCTCGGAGTCCTAGAGGACGTGACGCAGTGTGGGTGATTGTTGATAGACTTACGAAGTCAGCACATTTCTTACTTTTTAGAGTGGGCCAGTCGACAGAGATATTGGCAGAGATGTATAGGGAGCAGATTGTGAGATTGTACGGTGTGCCTGTTAGTATTGTGTTGGACCGTGACTCGAGATTCACCTCGCACTTTTGGAAGAGCATACAAGAGAGTTTGGGCACTCGATTGAAGTTTAGCACATCGTATCATCCACAGACAGACGGCCAGTCGGAGCGTACCATTCAGATGCTAGAGGATATGTTGAGAGCGTGTATGCTTGATTTTGGCGGTTCGAGGGAGGACCATCTTCATCTTGTTGAGTTTTCCTACAACAATAGCTATCAAGCGAGCATTCAAATGGCTCCGTTTGAAGCATTGTATGGTAGGAAGTGTCGGTCTCCCGTTTGTTAGAGCGACATAGGAGAGCGACAGCTATTGGGTCCCGAGTTGGTCTTGAGAACAGTGGAGACAGTGAAGAAGATTCAGGACCACCTGCGAGCAGCACAGGATTGTCAGAAGCAGTGGGCAGATAATCGTCGTCGACCCTTGGAGTTCAAAGAGGGCGACCATGTGTTCTTGAAGATATCCCCCACTAGGGGCACAATTCGATTCGGAGGACGTGGCAAGTTGAGTCCAAGGTACATCGGCCCTTTCGATGTCTTGGAACGTGTTGGAGAGGTTGTCTGCAGATTGGCATTGCCACCGTCACTAGAGGGAGTACATGACGTATTCCATGTATCTCAGCTGAGGAGGTACGTGGCGAACAGCAATCATGTGCTTGACCACTCCGAGATCATAGTTGGACCGAGTTTGTCGTACGAAGAGCAACCAGTAGGTATCCTCGATCGCCGAGTGAAGGTGTTGCAAAATCAATCAATTCCATTGGTTTGCGTGGCATGGAAGCATCACTCGCCAGGGGAGTCTACTTGGGAGCGCGAGGATGACATCCGGAACTGCTACCCGCAGTTGTTCGAAAACGAAGGTATGTCTTGCATTTTAAGTGCTATTATATTTTCTTGCATTGTATTTGATCCCCCGACCTTAGTTTAATTTCGAGGACAAAATTTTCTTTAAGTTGGGTAGGATGTAAAACCCCAATATTTCTAATTATTTTAGTGTTTTAAAAATTATTTTTTTGATATCAATAGGAATTAATGTGGTAATTGGTATATTCATAATTATTTATATATAGTATATGTATGAGTGTGCTAGATATATTTTTCGATTTTTAATAAATATAGTTTTCAATTACTAAAAACCTTTTGTTACGTATTAAAGATTTATAGGATTTTTTTAGAATGTTATTCATATATTTATATATATATATAGAAATATATATATATATATATATATATATATATATATATATATATATATATATATATATATATATATATATATATATATACAATATATGAATAACAAAAATATATATATATATATATATATATATATATATATATATATATATATATATATATATATATATATATATATATATATATATATAACTATGGTTTTAAAAAAAATGATTGATTGGAGGGGACCAGCCACGTGGGCCAGTCCACCTCAGACCGACTCCCCCATGTTAATTTGGCGCAGCAGCGGCTGCAAGGGGGTGGGCCCGACCCCACACCCCCTGTTAGAAGTTAGCAGCCCAGCTACAAATGCTTGCAACCCGAGCCTTTAGACTTGTTCCTACTCGAAATAGGAACGGGGACATATATATATATATCCGCTCATTCAATTAAACCCTAACCCCCTCTCATAATCAAGAACTTCTCGACCCTGTATGCAGCGCCACCCCCGACTAACCTCGACGTGCGTGCACGCTGTCATGCCCCGATTCCGTAGAATCGATAGTCGTCCCCCGGGCGTGATGCCGTGCGAACCTAAGTTGCGATCGCACAAGGCATAATCATAAGGTTATCCGAAACGCAACATCAAGTTAGAGTACGCAGAGAAATTGAATGACACATTTGAAATAGAAATAGACTTTTCTATTGATGATAATAAAACTTTACATAGACTCCTTTACAATCATTGTCGTACGGGCTACAATATGACTCGACTTACAAAATGAACGCCGATGAGATAGTCGTTCCATATATTACATCCCTTTTTTACAAGCAAAATATAACATCTTTCCACCTGCTATCGAGGCGAGTCGAGCCGCCATCTTCTTTTGGACTGAGTGCGGGGTCTTCTTCAAATGGAAACCAGAAACAAGCCTTCACAACCGGACGAGGCTTCAAAAGTCTCCACGTCGCCTTGAGATTTTTTAGGTGGCACGCCCTTCGTGGTTCGGGGTACCTGCGTGGAGAGCGAGGATCAGTACATTACACTTTGTACTGGTGCGTGGCAAGTTAAGTTCCAAGCTCTCATTTGGTTGAATGAGTTTATATGACTTAGTTCATGAATGTTTCTAACCATCATAATGAATTTCACACGTACAATGACAAGCATAATATAATTTACTTCGGAACTTACCCCCGGCGGACCGCGCCGCACCTTATGAAACTTACCATATTCTTCCCTGTCGATTTCCATACCAAGTGCAACATTACGTGTGATTGGTCACTGGCATCACAAGCCATCCTGGACGTATAGCTTTGTTAATCGGGATCCTTTCAACGCAAGCAGCTAGCTCCATTGCAAGTCCCCGCTTAACCTGTGCTGAAACCTTATGCACGACTATACCCTGTTTTCTCCTAGGCCGAAACGGTCCCGTGGCCTCGGGTTGCCGCTCGAGGAAACTATCGCCTTGTCGACAAGTTGTCCATAACCGTGTGAAGACATATTTTCCTTTTTAGTTATTAAGACATAGCCTACATTCTTTTTGAAAACTCAATCCTTTTTCCCGTGTTCGTGCCCTTGCATTTATCCTTTCATTCGCAACAACACTATCGATTTTGCCTAAGAAGAGGGTCGAGAAGAGAAGGGTCAGCCACTCACCTTGATTTTACTTCGGCAAGAGAACTTGTTGGTCGCGCTAGACGTCGCCTATGCGATTACCTGAAATCGCACAAGCAACCGATTAGAACACTGCATTATTCAAGGAGTTCGATAGAAAATGCGAGTTTGAAATGCAAGCCATGAAAACCATCGAAAACATTCACGAAAGCGCATTCAGAAAACAAAGCCAAAACCAACGCAAACGGCGTAAAAAACAGAGCAACGGGAGGTCTCTTCCGACTCACCCGCAGAGCCAATCCTCGAGGCGCAACCCGCTGAATATGGGACTTGGTTCCGAAGAAGACATTCCATAACGAGGAATGGATCTTAATTCAACCGTTCCCGTTCGATCGACTCGGCCGATCCCGACCTATCGGTCTCGACCGAATCGATAGCGACAATGTTCCTTTCTCGCGCACCCCGTGGACAAGTACGGGGCACAATGTAGGGACGGAACACTACACCATAACCAACTAAGAAAAAGTTTCATCCTCGAAACTTAAAATAGAACCTACCTCTACGAGAACAATGAAGGGAACTTCTCCTTCATTTCTGACTCAAGCTCCCACGTCGACTCTTCGACGGAATGGTTTCTCCAAAGGATGCGGACTAGAGGAATGGCACGGTTGCGGAGAAGTTTATCCTTGCGCTCCAAGATTTGCACCGGCTCTTCGATATATGATAAGTCCGCCTTCAGGTCCAGCTTACCCAAATCTACCACGTGCCCCGGATCGTGCACGTACTTCCGCAATTGTGAGACGTAGAAGACGTCATGTACCTCTGACAATGCAGGCGGCAAGGCAATTTGGTAAGCTACCGGGGTGACTCGCTTCAATATTTTGAATGGGCCAACAAATCTTGGGCTCAACTTTCCTTTCGCACCGAACCGGGATACTCCACACAAAGGCATCACCTTCAGGAATACATGGTCGCCTTCCGAGAACTCGAAGGGGTGTCGGTGCGTGTCGGCATAGCTTTTCTGCCGGCTTTGTGCTATCTTCAATCTTTCTCGTATCAACTTGACCTTCTGCACAGTCTGCTCCATCAGCTCCGGACCAAGTATCTGCCGTTCCCCGACTTCATCCCAACAAATGGGCGATCTACACTTCCGGCCGTACAAAGCTTCATACGGTGCCATTTAGATGCTGGACTAATAGCTGTTGTTGTATGCAAACTCGGCCAGCGGTAGATGGACGTCCCAACTTGACTTCAAGTCGATCGCACAGAGTCGTAATATGTCTTCGAGAATTTGGTTCACCCGCTCTGTTTGGCTGTCAGTGTGAGGATGATAAGCTGAGCTGAACTTCAACTTAGTCCCCAATGCTGAATATAGACTACTCCAGAAGCGCGCTACGAACCGTCTATCCCGATCAGAGACGATAGAAACTGGGACCCCGTACAGCCGAACTATTTTATCAAGGTATATCTGAGCAAGGCGGTCGACGCTCCAAGTAACTTTGATGGCGATAAAGTGCATTGACTTGGTTAGTCGATCGACGATGACCCAGACGACGTCGTTTCCCAGCGGCGTCCTCGGCAAGCCAACAACGAAGTCTATAGTGATGTGATCCCACTTCCGCTCTGGAATGGCGAGGTTCTGCATCTCCCCGCCCGATCGCTGGTGCTCAGCTTTGACTTGCTGACAGGCCATATATTTTGACACAAAGAGTGCTACGTCCCTCTTCATGCCATGCTACCAAAAGACAACACGGAGGTCCTTATACATCTTAGTGCTGCCAGGATGCAGGGAATATTTAGCATAGTGTGCCTCCGTCATTATCTCCTTTCTAAGTTCTACGTCGTCCGGTACGCATAGCCGTCCCTTCACGCGCAACACTCCCGACTCGTCCTCTGCAAAGTCAGACGCTTTTCCTGTCGATATCAGCTTTCGCATCTTCTCCAGGTAGGGGTCGTCCTTCTGTGCAGACTTGATCCTCTCCAGTAGGCTCGGTTCCACCCACAGTTGCGCTAGTTTTACGTCTCTGAAACGAACTCGGAGTTCAATGCCCATTCCTTCCAAGTCACGCAGCAGTCGATCGTTGATGCATAACGAAGCTAAGTACTTTCGTCTCAGCGCATCCGCTACCACATTTTTCTTGCCCGACGTGTAGTCGATCGATAAGTCATAGTCTTTGATTAGTTCGAGCCATCGCCTCTGACGCAAATTCAGTTCTTTCTGGATGAAGAGATACTTGAGGCTTTTGTGGTCCGTATAAATCCTGCATGCCACGCCATAGAGATAGTGACGCCACAGCTTCAACGCAAACACAATTGCCGCCAATTCTACGTCATGCGTGGGGTAGTTCTTCTCGTGCGGCTTCAACTGTTGGGAAGCAAAAGATATCACCTTATCCCGCTGCATGAGCACATACCCCAAGCCCTGGCCAGAAGCATCGCTGAAGATTTGAAAACCCTCTGTCCCTTCAGGAAGAGCAAGTATCGGGGCCGAAACGAGCCGTTGTTTGAGCTCCTAGAAGGAAGCTTCACAGTCGTCTGACCACTTGAATGTGACTCCTTTCTGGGTGAGGCGAGTCAACGGCGATGCGATCTTCGCAAAGTCCTTCCCGAAGCGTCGGTAGTATCCCGCCAAGCCTCGAAACCTTCAAATTTTGCTAACTGATGTAGGCCGTTTCCAATCAGCAACTGCCTCGACTTTCTTCGGATCGACTGTGATGCCCCCGACGGAGATGATGAACCCAAGGAATGAGACGCTGTTCAGCCAGAACTCGCACTTGCTCATCTTCGCGTACAACTGATTCTCTCGAAGGGTTTGGAGTACCGTCCGCAGATGCTCTGCATGTTGCGCTCGATCCTTGGAGTAGACGAGGATGTCGTCGATAAAAACTACTACGAACTTGTCAACGAACGGACGGAACACCCGATTCATTAGATCCATGAAGACGGCAGGGGCATTTGTTAGACCGAACGACATTACCAAGAACTCGTAGTGGCCATAACGAGTGTGGAAGGCAGACTTCGACACGTCATCTGGCTTGACTTTGAGTTGGTGGTAACCTGATCGTAGATCAATCTTCGAAAACACCGTTGCACCTTGGAGCTGGTCGAACAAGTCGTTGATACGGGACAGGGGGTATTTGTTTTGGACGGTGGCTTTATTCAATTCCCGATAGTCGATGCAGAGCCGCATCGATCCATCCTTCTTCTTTACGAATAGCACGGGCGCACCCCACGGCGAGACACTCGGACGGATAAACCCTCTATCAAGTAATTCCTGAAGTTGTGCCTTCAATTCCTTCAATTCTGCAGGGGCCATTCTGTATGGGGCTTTCGAGATCGGCCGGGTGTCGAAGAATGTGTCGATGGTAAACTCTATTTCTCGATCGGGTGGCATGCCAGGTAGCTCGTCCGGGAACACGTCTGGGAATTCTGCCACAACGTCGGTCTGACCCGTGCTTGCACCATCCTGTCGTATGTCTCGAACGGAAGCTAGATAGCCTTCGTACCCGAAATACAGCATCCGTCGAACAGATATTGCGGAGATCACCATACAGGTCGGCGACGCCTCACCACACGAGTAGCTAAATTTAGGCACTCCAGGTATGCAGAATGTGACCTTCTTTTCAGTGCAGTCTATGGTTGCGTTGCACGGACCGAGCCAATCCATACCCAGTATGATGTCGAAGTCCTTCATGTCTAGAACTATCGAATCAAGACCGATCTTTTGACCGCCGATACAGATAATCCTGCCGGTGCAGGCTAAGTTTGTGAGAATTGGTGCGTCCGAAGGTGTGCTTACGCTAAGGTCGAGATCTAATGATATTACCGGAAATTTATGCTCGGTGGCGAAGTCCGCCGATATGAAAGTATGCGAGGCACCTGAATCAAATAACACACGAGCAGGTATATTATTGAAATTTAATATACTTGTAATAACTATATCGGAAGTATACGCCTCGTCTCGAGTCAGAGCAAAGACACGCCCCTGTACATTGGGGCGTCGGTCTTGGTTGTTGGATTGAGTGTGCTGAGGAGGTCGGGGCGCCTGTCCTCGATTCTCCTGGCGGTGTTGTTGTGGTGGTGCGATACGATTCCCTCTCCGGGGGCAATCTTGTTTATAGTGACCCTTTTGTCCGTAAAAGAAGCATCCCCCTCGGCGACAAAGCACTGGCTCGCCTCATGCCCAATGGAACCGCACTTGGCACATCGCGATGATGAGTTATGTCCCTGGTAACCGCCATGGTTCGGACGCTTTGACGCATGATTGTTGCCTCCAGTATAGCTAGGACGTTTGTGATTGGAGTGGCACACAACGTCGTCAGCACCGGAAATATGTAGTTTCTCAAGGCGGCGGAGGGCGTGATTCAGAGCCTCGCCCATGGTCTTGTACTCCGGGACCCCGACATGCGTCCCAATAGAGTGTCGCAGACCCACTTCGAACCGTCGCACACGACACTCTTCAGTAGGCAGAAACTGGCCAGCAGACTTAGATAACTTGTTGAATTCTACGACGTACTGTTCCACCGTCCTGCTCCCTTGCTTCAACTGCATGAATTCATTCTCCTTCGCTTGACGAACGGCTGACGGAAGGTACTGGACTTCGAAAGCTTTACGGAACGTGGCCCAAGAGATCGGCGCGGTAGTATTGTCCGGTCGGATCGCTCGCTTGCATACGGCCCACCAGTCGTGCGCGTTCAACCGTAGTTGAAGTTGTGCGTAGGCGACTTGCTTGGATTCTTCAATGCCGAGCAGCTCGAAGTGAACTTCCAGCTCTTCCAACCAGTCGATTTCCATGGAGGGACCCTCGGTGCCGCTGAAGGAAGTGCGGTACGCCTTCTCGAATTCTGACACTTCAAAGTTGTATCTTTTCGGTGCCGCTGTTTGACGTTCGGGATCCTCCATGTCGACATCAATGGGATAGATCGCTGGCGCGGTGACGGTAGGCGTAGTCGTAGAATTCCTGTTGGTCGCTATTGTCTGGACGATCTGCTGCAGGGTATCTAGCTACTTTTGCTGAAGTATGGCATGTACATCAAAGCGAGCTTCGAAGCGAGCTTCGAACTGGGCCTGTCGTTCCTCTACCTGTTGATGCCGGATCTCGGACTGGTTTTGCTGTGCCTTCATCATGCGAAGCATCCTTTCGATGGTATCGTTAGAAGGTCCGGCCCGCAGACGATGCGAACTACTAGAGCTGCTAGAAGTGCTCTGTTCTTGCTTGGCTGTGGGCTCCGTCACTTCTGCGATACGAAGGCAAATGCATCAGTCACCAATTATTACGGACTCATTGTATGGAACAACTTATCTCATCGATGCAAGGTCAAAGGTTTGGGACTCTAGACGCGAGGCCAAAGGATGTAAAGCCGTGCTCTGATACCATTATGTCATGCCCCGATTCCGTAGAATCGATAGTCGTCCCCCGGGCGTGATGCCGTGCGAACCTAAGTTGCGATCGCACAATGCATAATCATAAGGTTATCCGAAACACAACATCAAGTTAGAGTACGCAGAGAAATTGAATGACACATTTGAAATAGAAATAGACTTTTTCATTGATGATAATAAAACTTTACATAGACTCCTTTACAATCATTGCCGCACGGGCTACAATATGACTCGACTTATAAAATGAACGCCGATGAGATAGTCGTTACATACATTACATCCCTTTTTTACAAGTAAAATATAACATCTTTCTACCTGCTATCGAGGCGAGTCGAGCCGCCATCTTCTTTTGGACTGAGTGCGGAGTCTTTTTCAAAAGGAAACCAGAAACAAGCCTTCACAACCGGACGAAGCTTCAAAAGTGTCCGCGCCGCCTTGAGATTTTTTAGGTGGCACGCCCTTCGTGGTTCGGGGTACCTGCGCGGAGAGCGAGGATCAGTACATTACACTTTGTACTGGTGCATGGCAAGTTAAGTTCCATGCTCTCATTTGGTTGAATGAGTTTATATTACTTAGTTCATGAATGTTTCTAACCATCCTAATGAATTTCACACGTACAATGACAAGCATAATGTAATTTACTTTGGAACTTACCTACGACGGACCGTGCCGCGCCTTATGAAACTTACTATGTTCTTCCCTGTCGATTGTTATCATTTCCATACCAAGTGCAACATTACGTGTGATTGGTCACTGGCATCACAAGCCATCCTGGACGTATAGCTTTGTTAATCGAGATCCTTTCAACGCAAGTAGCTAGCTCCGTTGCAAGTCCCCGCTTAACCTGTGCTGAAACCTTATGCACGACTATACCCTGTTTCCTCCTAGGCCGAAACGGTCCCGTGGCCTCGGGTTGCCGCTCGAGGAAACTATCGCCTTGTCGACAAGTTGTCCAAAACCGTGTGAAGACATATTTTCCTTTTTAGTTATTAAGACATAGCCTACATTATCTTTGAAAACTCAATCCTTTTTCCCATGTTCGTGCCCTTGCATTTATCCTTTCATTCGCAACAACACTATCGATTTTGCCTAAGAAGAGGGTCGAGAAGAGAAGGGTCAGCCACTCACCTCGAGTTTACTTCGGCGAGAGAACTTGTTGGTCGCGCTAGACGTCGCCTACGCGATTACCTAAAATCGCACAAACAACCGATTAGAACACTGTATTATTCAAGGAGTTCGATAGAAAATGCGAGTTCAAAATGCAAGCCATGAAAACCATCGAAAACATTCACGAAAGCGCATTCAGAAAACAAAGCCAAAACCAATACAAACGGCGTGAAAAGCAGAGCAACGGGAGGTCTCTCCCGACTCAGCCGCAGAGCCAATCTTCGAAGCACAACCCGCTGAATATGGAACTTGGTTCAGAAGAAGACATTCCATAATGAGGAATGGATCTTAATTCAACCGTTCCAGTTCGATCGACTCGGCCGATCCCGACCTATCGGTCCCGACCGAATCGATAGCGACAGTGTTCCTTTCTTGTGTACCCCGTGGACAAATATGGGGCACGATGTAGGGACGGGGCACTACACACGCCACCTCGACACCATACGAGGTGCAGGAGTTCGCCGCGGCCACCTGGAACACGTCGGACAGAGCACAGCGGACCCAACTGCGAGGTACCCACCTTTCCGAATCCTTTTCTTCTCGTATACTAAAACGTTTTCGATTCCGTTTGATCCTCTAGAAACCCTACATAACCATCTCGAATTCCCATCAAGTGGATTCAAATAGTATTGTGCGACCAGTCCGAGAAATCGTCATAAAGTCGAAGAAAAACAGTCTGAAACGACTGCTAAAAAACCAGTGCAATACCCTCCTTTGGAAGGCAAAATTTTGCCAACTCCTCGACTGTATTGAAAATTTGTTTAGCCAAGTTTGATAACAACATAACCATGATTAAAACGCACTTTGTAAATCTGAATTTCGTTTTCTGTGCGAGTATTAAAT